>CM054122.1:137958894-139158894 GCA_028751855.1 Ambrosia trifida
TGGATGGGTTGACTTTCCTTATTATTTAACGCGGCCAATATGATCATTAGGGCACAATTGCCGTGTAATTGTTGTTCAATCATGTTATAATGGGCCGGTATTAGCACGAGGTTACCATAGATAGCATAATTACGCGTTAATACCACGGATTGCACAACAAGGAATCCCACAGTTGACTTTTCTAGTCAACTGTGAGGATTCTAACACGCGTATAAGATAATTATTTGACTGGGTTATAACAAGAAACGGGCTCAGCCCAGTTGGTTTGTGCATTGTGTGTGTGTGTGGGGCTGTCCGGGTTCGAAACCCGGCATAAACAAAACGTATATTTTTTTTTAGAACAGAAATGCTGGGGGGTTTGGGCCTTGGTTTGGGCTGCTTGATGGGCTCCAAAGATTATAAGGGTTTGGGCTTGGGATGGCTTGGGTAAATAATCCCAACTCAAATTATCTAACATTCGTTAAAATTATTATTGTTATTATTATTATTATAAATCTTTGTTTATATAAATATGTATATAATAATAAACTAGTCGTTTAAAAATCCAAATTATTGATAACGTAATAATTATTAAATGCGTAATGTTACAGTCTCCCCTACTTTTAGGAACTTCGTCCCGAAGTTAAGAGAAACACTAGATTTGCAATTGGTCAACTACTGAAACCTTGATAAAATTTCACACTACCTTAACGTACCTGTAAATTCATGATTACGTTCCGGACCGTCATTAACCAATTTACCTTACATTAGGGTTTGCGTCTTTTATGACTTTACCGATTGTTAGGCAGGTCTGATAGTCTCCGCCAGTCGTTGAGCAGGTGGTAGGGCCTCTCCCGACTGTTGGATAGGCATGATGACCTCTTCCAATCGTTAAGTAGATTGTTTAGTAGTCAGCTATTTGTTGTACAAGTAAGCAAGTATTGATAAAGCAATCAATTAAAACAAACATACACACAGATGTTATGGTAATACTTGAATTTATTATCTGATTCAAAAGCGTCAATACATGAAACTAAGGAGAAAGTAGATATTATTCAAATGGTAGGGTTTGATGTTGAGCAGTCGGAGGTCTCAAGCGGGATTATTTGGAGCATCAAGAGCGTTTGTAGCAGGGATTCGACAAGCTTCTGCAAGATGCCCATACCTCTGACAATTGGTGCACTGTCGACAGGGTACTTGAGTTGGATGGTGATACTGGCAGGTGTCACACTTAGGTAGGTTCCCATTGTATTGTTTCTTGGTGGGTGGAGTGGTAGTGTCTATTGCAAAATTCCTGACCTTGTTCTTCCCGTTGGTTGAGGCCTCGGTTTTGATTTCAACGGCAGGTTGGGGAGTATCCTTTTTCTTTTCCCCTTTACGAGTCAGGGTTCCTGCCTTCACATGGTTATCTGTTAGGGTGGCAGCCAAACGCTTTGCTTCTTCCAATGTAGTAGGGTTCCTTCCCCACACTGTGTCTTGAATCTGCATCGGTAAGCCACCAATGTATTTTTCGATTGCAATGGGCAAAGGAGTGACTTTGTGGGGTAGCAGTAAGCTAAGTTCGTGAAAGCGAGTGTTGTAAGCAAGGTTTTCCCCACTGTCTTGAGCAAGATCATAAAATTCGTCTTCCAGTTTCTTGATTTCATTACGAGGACAGAACTCTGCCTTCATAATGTCTTTAGCTTGATCCCAGGTTAAGGCTAGTGCAGCTTCAGCTCCGCGAGTGCGTTTTTCTTCATTCCACCAAGTGAGTGCTCGTTTGTGAAGAACACTCATGGCATAACGGACTTTGAAGTTGTCGGGGCATTCACTGTTGATGAAGGCATTCTCAATACCCTCAAACCATTGGAGGAGTCCAGTAGCTCCTTCTTCACCACTAAACTTTGGAGGGTTACAAGAGTTGAAATGCTTAAGGGTGCAAGCTTGGGGTCCATTACCATTGCCATTGCCATTGTTGGGACCATTCCCGTTGTTGTGACCATTCCCATTCAATTGGATGACCTGAGCAAGCAAGTTGGGAACCAGAGTTGCGATTTGTTGCGCCATTTGTTGAGAAATGATCGCAGCCAGTTGAGCATCGACCCCATTGTTGTTGTGGTTAGGAACTTGGTCATGGTTGTGGTTATGGTTATCACTACCTTCTGCGGGGTTCTCACCAGTGTTGTTGCGAGTGCTGCGACGAGGAGGCATGATCTGTAATAGACACAATGAAATGAATGAGAGTTTATATAAGGAATGTAATCATTTATTCATTAATTAAAACGAATAAACGAAAACGTTGACTTATCAAAGATTCTAAATTCTAATAACATATGAAGACATGCTTTAGCCTATAAGTGAACACTCATCCCGAGAATTCCCAGGTAGGCATCCGGGTCCCTCGTCTGATTGGGATATATGCGCAATGCCAGCCTAGACAGAAGACTCAGAATACAGGCGTTCACCCTTCCAGATTGCACGTGTTCGTTATTAAAATCCAGAACTTCGACGAGATCTCAAGGGGGTTCAGGTTAATCCTGAGGGATTTGTCCTATTAGTCTAAGAGTAGATCCACTGATGGAGAGCAACCTTCTTGTAGGGGTGAAAGTAGGGATAAGAAGTAGGAGGGAGATAGAGAATAGCAAGTAAAGGAAGCAAGTACTGTTTTAGTCCCTAGGGTTATAGTCTAGATTATTTCTAATAACCTAATTCCCTATAACCAAGGCTCTGATACCAATCTGTAACACCCCAACCGATGGCGGAAACATCGGGGTGCCACGTATTGATGATTGTTTTCAGTGGCACATGGTATGATATAAATTTTAAATAATTTATTCAACATAATATCCAAAATGTGAAATAATGTCTAAGAATTCAAATACATAACATCCAAATAATAACTTCAAAAACTTCAAATAGCTTCAAGATAAATCCTTATGCTAACTCAAGCCTCAGCTTCATTGTTACCTGAAACATGTTAATTTTGAAAGTATTTTGGGTCAACATAAGTTGGTGAGAATTACATAGGTTTTTGATGATAAATGAATAAAATGTTAAGCAATTCATGTGTCATGTTAATCTAGCCCATATGTGAGAAACATATTAGAAATAAATCGAGTGCATAATCAACCCTGCTGACTGTTATAAAATGATACATACCATACACTTATGGTCCCAATATGTTATGCGATAACAAACACCCACGTAACCTTGGTAGGAGGCACGTATCCGGGTGGGATTGTCAGTCCAATAGATCTATCAATGTATACCGGCGGCTGATCAATGTTAATGATTATGCTAGAATGTGCTTACTCTAATCATGTTCAAGACAATATGCAACATAGAAAACACACAACACATTGATGATTGAATTGCAATGAAAAAGTGTTATAACATGTTTCACCCCAAAAGTGGTGATAAAAGGGGCTATGTAAACTCACCTTAGCAAATGTTAACTTGTTGAAAAGATATGATAATTATGTTGCCCAAAGTGATTCCAAATATTACCCTATAATGAGGTAATATATAGTAAGTCTAAGTCTATGTAACTAATATGTGTATCCTAGGGTTTTGATTTGGGGATAATCAATTGTTAAATTTAATTCAAAAATGTTAATTAAATAAAGAAAATTGGATAATTAATGAAAAGTAGTCTTTTTATAAAGTTTGAATTTTGAGGGAGTACAATAAAGTGTTTGAAGCAATAAAATAATTTTTATAAAATTATTTCATTTAAAATAGATTTTTAAATCTATTTATTTATAAATAGCCAATTATTAACTTTAATATTCAAAAATACTAAAATTAAAGAAATCTATTTTTAAAAATCATAATTCTGTTCTAAATGATTAAAAATAATTTGTATAAAATTTTGGTGCAAAAATGATGAAAATTGGATTTATTATGAATTAAATATGATTAAATCTTACAAAAATTGATTAAAAATACTAAATAAATGTTTTTACTGAATTAAAAATTATTTCAGTAAAGTTTAACTTTATAAAAAGTTAGGATAATTTTTGGAGAATTTAAATAAACTGTTTTGATATAATAATGGATTTTTATAAATATAATAGTTTGAAAATGATTTAATTATTATAATTATTAGATAAAAGAATTTCTGGAAAATAAAAATTGTAAATAAATCTTTTATATCAGATTAACTAATAATAATTTTTTTTTGAATTTATAAAAGAGTTTTGGTATTTTAAAAAGAATTTATAAGATTAAAAGGATTTATATATATAATTAATTAATGTTTGTTAAAAAGAAAAGAAAAGAAAAGGTGCAAAAAGCCGGTCAGAGCCGGGACTCGAACCCGGGTGACCTCGGATAAGGACCAGCGTCTCAACCACCTGGCCTAGGCCGGTGGTTGTGATGATTTTGTTTTCAAGATAATTAAATACGTAATGCTGATCTTGGTTTATCCCCAAACCACAAACGACGAACCCTAGATTTTTAAATTGGACGATTCAGGCAACAATAGCCCGATTAATGTTGGGGCTATTGTTGCTTGGATGCCGATGAACTAAACCAAACAATAAAATTAGACTCACAGTGTGATGATGATGATTATTATCGGGTCAAAGGGAAAGTCAACCACGTGCAATTAAACAAAACACAGAGAGAATTATAGAGAAATAGGGATTGAAGGAGAGGTATGAGCGATTGTACAAGGTCCAGAAGGCCTCTATTTATACTAATTGATTAGGGTTAGGGTTAATTGGATGGGTTGACTTTCCTTATTATTTAACGCGGCCAATATGATCATTAGGGCACAATTGCCGTGTAATTGTTGTTCAATCATGTTATAATGGGCCGGTATTAGCACGAGGTTACCATAGATAGCATAATTACGCGTTAATACCACGGATTGCACAACAAGGAATCCCACAGTTGACTTTTCTAGTCAACTGTGAGGATTCTAACACGCGTATAAGATAATTATTTGACTGGGTTATAACAAGAAACGGGCTCAGCCCAGTTGGTTTGTGCATTGTGTGTGTGTGTGGGGCTGTCCGGGTTCGAAACCCGGCATAAACAAAACGTATATTTTTTTTTAGAACAGAAATGCTGGGGGGTTTGGGCCTTGGTTTGGGCTGCTTGATGGGCTCCAAAGATTATAAGGGTTTGGGCTTGGGATGGCTTGGGTAAATAATCCCAACTCAAATTATCTAACATTCGTTAAAATTATTATTGTTATTATTATTATTATAAATCTTTGTTTATATAAATATGTATATAATAATAAACTAGTCGTTTAAATCCAAATTATTGATAACGTAATAATTATTAAATGCGTAATGTTACATCCACTGTCACCATCACCACCTTCAAAACCACCATGATTCAGATTTGTCACCATCGACCACCTTCAAAAACCCCCGCCACCGACAGCCACCACCTTTAAAACCCCTCGCCACCTTCTACAACCCCCCATCACCACCTTGATTGTTTTGTTCTTGTTTGATGTTTCCCTGTTTTTAGAGAGAGAGAGAGAGAGAGAGAGAGCGAGAGAGAAGAAGAAGAGAGAGAGAAGAAGAGAGAGAGAGAGAAGAAGAGAGAGAGAGAGAGAGAGAGAGAGAGAGGAGATGTTTAAAATGAGAGAGAGAGAGAGAAAGAATCTCTGTATTAATATTAATATTAATATTAATATTAATATTAATATTAATATTAATATTATTATTATTATTAATATTATTTAAATGTTAATGGGGTAGGTTGGGTGTGGGGTAGGGTGGGGTGGGGTGGGGTGTTATTATTACTAAAATGTCCTTAAGTATTTGTGTATAAAGACTATATTGCCCCTTATTAAACAAATGCAAAAAAAATACAAAACTAATGATGTGGCACTTGGTGATTGGTCCATTGGAGTTCTCAAGTTCTCGCAACTGGGATGAGTTCTCAAATGATCCCGTTCCTATATATATATATATATATATAGGCCAATTATAAAATGAAAACCCTCTTGAGTTGAGAAAACCTTGGAAACCCATGTAAAAAATCATTATTTTTTTTTGAAAAAAATAACCAATGTAAAATACATGTTTTTAAGTGTTTTGGGCCAAAAAAAATAAAAAAAACGTCGAAGGGATTTTTTTAAAAAAATAAACAAAGCTGCGAAAACACATGTTTACAACAGCTTTACAACAGCAAATAGCTGAAAACATATGTAAAAAGTGCAACTTTGTTTATTTTTTTTAAAAAAAAATCCCTTCGGCGCTTTTTATATTTTGTTGGCCCAAAATGCTTAAAAACATATATTTTACATTAGTTATTTTTTTCAAAAAAAAAATGATTTTTTACATGGGTTTCCAAGGTTTTCTCAACTCAAGAGGGTTTTCAATTTATCCTTCCCCTATATATATATATATATATATATATATATATATATATATATATATATAGGGGAAAGTTAATTTGAGAACACCTGTATTTCGTGCGAACCGCGAGAACGGCGTCTAAAACCATTCAAATCAAAAATTTCTTTTTACACTTATCTTTATTACTAAAATACAATCCCAAAAACACAATTTACACGTAAAAATTTAAACGTATACGAAAATAAATTGTTTTTACACATGTGTAAATTTACTGTTTGTACATGTGTAAACTGTTTCATTTACACATGTGTAAAAAGTTAATTTGAAAGTGTTTTTGCAAGAAAAGATGAATTATTTGGAAAGAAAATTCGTTTTTTTAATGTTGTATTTTTTATTATAATTAGGTTTGTATTGAAAATTTTTTATTTTGATTGATTTTTTTACTTGTTCTCACGGTTCTCACAATATTTAGCGTTCTCAAGATAACCCTCCCATATATATATATATATATATATATATATATATATATATATATATATATATTGGGTTTTGAAAGAATTATTAAGTAAAAAAATAAAAGGAGAAAAAGAAAAGGCATAGTTTAACCATTAATATCAATTCTTTCAAAAAAGGACAATGGGGTTTGTTATGTCATTAAATTGAAAGAGCAGCTCATCACTCTCCTCGCTGGTTAACCTACACAAGAAGCAAGTTTGTAGATGAAATCGTCCACATTCCCAATTTTGTATCCGACGACCATGATTTGAATTGTTATATATGTAACAGCACAAACTTTTTTTATTTTTTTTAAATATCCTCTCGGCGTTTTTTTTTCTTTTGCCCAAAATGTTTTAATACATGTATGCTACCTTGTGTTTTTTTTTTTAAAAATACAAAAATTAGATGGTTTTTACAAGGGTTTTCTTAGTTTTCTTAACTCAAGGGGGTTTCCGGTTTATACTTTCCCTATATATATATATGTGTGTGTGTGTGTGTGTGTGTATGCGCCAACCCAGCGGCAAAGTGGATGGGATGGTTCGGCTCACTGGCTACATTGGGTAATTTTTTAGCTGTTGGGGTCAGGTTGGGCAAGTCTATTACAAACTTACAAATCACAACTTTTAATTTCTAAATATTGAGTGACCTTTATATGATAGTGTATACAATATATACTATTACTACATGTTTTTGTCATGTAAATGAACTTTATCATTTAGCAAGGTGTATTCAATTGCACGGTTATATTGATATGCAATGACCGTGCATCTTACACAAGAGTAATGTTAATGCTCATATTGGTCTGTTACAGTAACATACCTTTGGTTAATTAAGATTTGTTTAATAATGAGTACATGGTTTTTATGGTGAACTGCAATCAGTTGTAAGTGGCGGTGCACATTTTTTTTTTCTTTCTACGAATACTTGTTAAAAAATAGTGTGCACATTTCTATTCTTTTTACGTAACTTGCGGCAAAAACCTATCATAATATTGCATTGCAACCCATTTGTGGATCCCGTTGCAACGCGCGGGTAAACCCACTAGTGATTAATAACAAGTCTTATAAGAAATTATGTACACGTTAAAGTTATATGCATATCGACGTCAATTTTTTTGAAGACTCGCAACATGTAATTTATAAAGCTTCAAGGATGTTTATTCTTTTCATAGTTGGCGCAGATTTAATTCTAGTTACTTAACAGGAGTTTATTAATGTAGGTTTATAAAGATATAACATTGTGGGTAGGCAAAGAATAACAAAATCTATATTATCATCTTCCCACAGCCAAAGGTTCAAATCATCTCCAAATTCTTCAAACCCTAACTCCATGTCATATTCATAAGAGCAAAGCGCTAACGATATTGGTGAATTCATTTTAAGGCTTTGGTCATCAGCAAAATTCTCTTGAGCACATTCAACACTTGTATCAGCTATACAATTTCCTGTTTGTTCCTCATCGTGAAGGATTGATAGAGCATCTGACTCCTCACTTACTAAAAACTTGTTGATATTCAGTAACTCATCATCTTGATACCCTACTTCATCTTGTCCCAGTTCTTTATTTTCTCTATCTATAAAGTCTCGTGACATCATAGAAATGGAATTATTGTTCATTCTTTAATCATTACCTCTTTTGTCTTTATTTGGCGCTTGTGTTTGTAGGGTTGAGTTATTGATCAGTGGCGGTGATGGTAACTTGGCATAACCATCCACTTTATTCTTGTTATATTTCTTAGCGATGCAACGACTAACGCGACCGGTTCGTCTAGATGTTGGAACTATGTTTGTCATGTCCAATGTGGTTAATGTTGACTTGTTTTTACCTCTCCAAAACATGTACATTTTGCGACTTAGATGAGAGTTCCAGTAATTCTTGATCTCGTTATCTGTTCATCCAGGTAAATGGCTAGCAATCATGGACCATCTAAAAATAACATATTATATTCATCAACATAAGAGGAAAAGTATGAGAACTTAGATATTGAACACACACACATATATATATATATATATATATATATATATAGGATACTGTACAAAGTACATTTTTCGTGAGAAGTGTGAGAAAGACTAAGAATTGACATGTAGACATCATGTTTTGGATTTAGGAATGATTTTTTAGATTGTTTTAACTTGAAAAACACCAAACACAACAATCTAAAACACAATACAATGTATTATAGTAATTAAATTTAAAAAAACAGCTAAAACACACTACTTAACGCTTAAAACACACTGCTAATGTTCTTAGCATGGTGTTTTAAGTTTTAAGCCTAAAATACATTGTTTTCAGTTTTTAATTGTTATGTTTGGTGTTTTTATAGGCAAAACAATCCAAAACATCACGACTAAGTTCAAAAAATGATGCCTAAGTATCAATTTTTAATACTTTTCACACTTCTCACAAAAAAACCACTTTGTACACGATCTTGACCCTATATATATATATATAAAACCATCTACAAACATTCTAGTTAATGCTTTTATAATATTGGAACAATGTGATTTTGTTGTAAGATTAGAAATGTGCTTAGATAAAATAAAAAAAAAATAAAAAAAGATAACTGTGTGGCTATGATTATAAGGTCCACAATCCATGGCCTTGTGGTGTAAATGTATTATACAACAAGAACAATCATGCGTGGCAAATTATAAAAAAGATAAAAATTATTGATGGGGTATAAAGAAGACCGGGATGCATTTCACAAATGTTGTGTTAGGTAAAAAATGTTGTTAAAAAAAGGTCCACAGATTCCTTAAATTCAACATCTTTAAAAAAACTTATTATGAGTTATGACTATTAGAGCATTCGTAGTAGCTTCTGCATATTTTTTCCATAATTACTCTAAAAACACTATTTTTTTTCACTTCTTTCAATTAAATAATATTTACTTTATATTTTTATCATTATTTTCTCTCTCTCCTCTACTCACAACCACTTTAAAAAATATTAAAATAACTATGGAGGATGAACATTTTCATATCAAATATAGAGATGAACAGTAACTTCTCTATATCCTTCACTCACAACCATTTATTATCACATATCAAAATATGGAGGTTTCTCTCACATAAATATGCATAACCTACTGTGAATGCTCTTATATACTTCCAAAATATAGGAAATGCCAATGTTATATATCTAGACATTAGCATTCGCATCGACATATTCCAGAAAACAATGTAAGTCCATTTTTTAACGGTTTAAATTACATTAAATCAACTTTTATCAGAGCTCGAATCTTTAACTTCAAAGGGAGTAACAACTCTAATGGTTTTGTCAATTGAGCTCAACCTCTACCATATGTATATCACCAAATGGCTTTGCCACTTGATACAATGGCGATATATACTATAGTGCTTGATACCGATAAATACAAGGTTGCAAAGTCATCTAGGTCACATGCATTGATGTGGAAATGATTTTTTTTAACGACCACTTTTATTAAAAAAAAAAAAAAACCCATCAACAAGGCTAAAGCAACTAGAAACAACATTAAACATCAATATGACTTGATCTAGTGTACCAAGACCTTATGTTCCATGTATTTTTTTTTAACGGTTAAATTTTGCCACCCATAGGATTTAAATCCATCACCCCTTATAAAGGTAAAGCTTTACACCTTTATATCGCTAAGCCACATGCCCCCTTTTTATTGTCCATGTACTTGATCTGTGATTTTGAGCCCTCAACACCAAGATCAAGTAGACACAATTTACATGCGCGAGAGTTCCATACATGTGACATTCAGCCACCCAATTTAAAGCCGGACAATACGTAAAATATTTATTGCGACCCATTCATTGTACAATTGATTTTTATATGATCTCCATGAATATTTTTAAGATGCATTGATTTTTTTCCAGTAAATATTGGTTTCTTAATTTCTGGAAAAGTAAAATCCTTATAAAGGACTGATTTTGCATAACACGATAGTGGTTGTTTTTTTTTAACGGCCAACAAACGATATACCGACTATCCGGGGTACCTATCAATTGGTTACAAAAGCGCCTCATACGCCTCTGGGTGAAGACATGTCTTGGATGCCCGCCCATAGGTTGCACTTGGTAGCCAGAACCCGTCAAGCCACCGTTCCGGGGAAAATCTGACCCTCCACTCGTCCGATAATACGACAGTGAAAAATCAGTAAAATCTAATGAAATTAAGGATCAAACCTGAAATCTCAAAAAGCATAGGTTGTGCCCACCATTTCTCATGCCAATATACCATAATAATGAGGATATAGACTATATCCTCATCGTACACTGGCATGAGAAATGGTAGGCACAACCTATATTATATAGTAGTTGGGTATTATTGTTATAGATAATTACATAAAAATCAACAACAGTAAAAGTTAATCATTACATATAAATTTTCATACAGAAAAAAAAAATTATGTAAATAAAACAAAATGATAAATAATACATTTTCATTGTCACCTTATAATACTCTATATATGGAAATTGTTTATTTACTTTTTAATATATTTTATTTATCATTTAATTTTATTTACTTAAAATACTTTTGTTGTTTGAGGTAGGGTGAGTTTTCTCTTAGGGGTTCTCATCCTGGGGGGAGGTCACAGGTTCAATCCATGCACACCACAAAAAAATTCCCCGTGACGGTTTGAGCTTAGGCAAGGAGGACACCGGTGCGTGGGTAGGGATTCGAACTTGAGACCAATAGGTTAGGGTTGTATAAGGATTTCCATTGATCTATACCTTTCAAAAAAAAAATACTTTTGTTGTTAACATTTTACTTTTTAATATATTGAACTGTTACCGGATAATTTCTACGTACTACCCACTACTAGAAAACTAGGTTATTGTCACCAAAAGTTGCTACCTAGAAAAATTGTACTACCGAGTATTATGAACTATGAAGACAATATTTTTAGTTTTATCTTACATTTTACTAAATATGTTTTTTTAACGGTGACTTTCATATTAATGACCCAATGTCACACTGTCTGATTAACAGCTCTAGCCAAGGTCTGCCCCACACTGCGTTGTTTTAACTAGGTCCGCGCTGGTGTATAAGACTTGGTTACGACGTTAATATTAATTTAGTTTAGGTAATCGCTTTAGTATAGTTAATATTAATTGTATTGAAAAATTTGAAAAAAAATTTGTATTCAAAATATAATATATCTATTCTATTGAAATAATATAAAAGAAATAGGGTATGCCACATGACATTATGTGAGGCTTTCACACCTTTTACTTTCCCTCTAAAAGTTTTTTATCCCTCTAAAAGTTTTTTAATTATGTTTTAAATAAAAATAGCTATTAATTATTATTTTAAAATTTCAAATATTTTAATTAATATTTTTATCTCTATCTTTTTATTATTTTTCTCTCACAATTTATAAACATTAGTAATTTTATGTACGATAGTTTTAAAAAAATTACACCAAATTAACGAGTGTTTTATTATCTTTCCAATGAGCAACATCGTGTTACACAACGAGCACGAGCACGTAAACACAGGTAATTCATTAATCATGTTATGATAATATATATGCTTTTGATCCTAATATTATATATAAGAGTCCGCTAACTATATACAGTTACTCGGTTCGACGACAAGACAAAATTAATATTAATATATTGTATTTCGTTTACGTTTATTAAATACTAGATTTTAGCCCGTGTGTACACGCGGTTCACCAACGTACATCTATTTAGGGAATTATAACGTATAAGAAAAATACAGTAGAAATATTGTATTAAAGTATAACACAACGAATACAAATTTTATTCAAATATCACTAAATATTTCTTTATACACCACATTTCTGGTTTTAGTTTTCAGATTCACATCACGATCAAGTATAAGTAATTTCACTCCTGTCCTGCTTTTAACTCTTGAAAATGCGACATAAAGTTGGCCATGTGAGAAAACAGGTTCTCTTAAATACAATCCAACCTTAGATAAAGACTGTCCTTGCCTTTTATTGACGGTCATTGCGAAACATACACTTATTGGAAATTGACGCCTTTGGAAATTTACTGGAATCTTGATATCAGATGGTATCATATTTATTCTAGTAATAAGAGTTTTGATACCAATGTTTCCACCTGATATGAAATCTAAAAGATACGGGAGAGTCCCGAGGCTGAAATCTAATAATATTTAGTGTAAGAAATGTGGAATGTGTCTCAAAGAATACGAAGCTGAATATATGATGGGAACATTAGCATGCATACATAGGTAAACATATTGGTGAGGTTATTATTTAGATGTATAAGTATAAAACAAATTAACAAATTATAAATGTATTATGAAAGATATGAATGAGGAATATATTATCATAGATTAGATTTGAAGAGATGATTTGGCAAAAGTAATTAAGTGTTAAAAGAATTTGATTACTATGCCGAAAAAGGAAACAAATTACAAAATTAAGTCATAGATTTAAGAAAATCTTTTTGTACATAACATTTGTTGTCTTTGTTTGTGGTTTACCCTCTTTATTAAGTATTAACAATTTAACTCCATCTCTGCTAAAAATCCAGTTGCAATAACTAAAAAGGTGTCACCACTTAGTGCAAATTAATATAACACGATCAAAACAGTTTTTATAATGTTATTCATATTTTTATGACTAAATCCCTCATATTATAAAATTGGATTGTGAGAGGTTATAAGTGAAGGAAATAGGGAATCTTATCCATATTTTGTGAGTAAATCCCTCATATTATATGATTGGGTTGTAAGAGGTTCTGAGTGGAGGAAATGGGGAACATACTCTTTTTCGGTATATTTGGAGATATTTGAGGGAACACAATTTTCTACATTTATTTTTTAATATTAGCTGAAATTGGTTGTGAATGGAAATGAGAGAAAAATTAACGATATTATTTGATTGAACAGAAAAAAAGAAAATGTAGTGATTTTTAGTGTAATATATGGATGCGGATAGAGAACCTATTAGGAATGCTCTAAGTAAATTTCATTTTTGAATGTATATTGGTGGATTTATACATTTGTTACAAGTGAATCTATAACTATATAATAAAGAATTGATGTTTGCTGACGTGATATTCATTGGTGGTCTTCTACCCCCTTTGAATGTGCCACGTGGTATAATGTGGTATAAGTATTTTTTTTTTTTTGTTTTTTAATCATTAATAAATATATAACCCTAACTCATCTTTCACCTCCCCATTCCCGTCTTCCTCAAAACCCTAGCCCCCATCTCCTCATTCTCATTCTTATTCTCATTCTCATTCTCGCCTCCCTCTCTATCTATATGGTAAAAGACTAAAAAGGTAATAACAATTGTATAAAATATTGTTTATTTACACGTTCTCTTCCCTTATCTCTGTTTGTTTAAGGGTATTATTATTATTATTATTATTATTATTATTATTATTATTATTAATTCATCACCACCATTCAATTCAATCACTATTATTAACAAAACCCATACCCATCATCACATATCTCAATACCCACCACTCACACCTCACACAGTTTCCTCTTAAACGACACCATTTCGCTCTCTTGTGTTTATTCAACCTTTTCTTACTATCCAATTAGCCAATGTAATGTGATTGATACTAAAGTTACGTTTTTTTTTTCACTTGATCTTCCACTCTGTCCGGTAATTATTAGAGTTACATTGGAGTTATACTTTGTTGGTAGAATAGAAAATTTAATTAAAAGAGAAGGTCGGAATATCTAACTCGACGCGGAAGCATTCTCGCCTACTCCCCGACCCATCTATTTTGCCACTTGAAGCTACTCCCAGTGCCAAAGCAAAGAGCATGTTGGTTTATAAATCCAACAAACTTACAAAATGTGTGATACTAGATTAAGATAACTATGTCTATATGTTGCAGGTTTCTTTAGTAAAATTCATTTGCATCAATTTGCTCTGTCACTCATTCATCTTCAATTCACGGTTTGTGTCGTTATTAGCTTGGGTGTCACCCAATAACAACTTTCTACCTATTACCAGGTAATAAATAATAATTTTTATCTTTTATCTTTTATTTAGTTTTTATGTTTTTAGAACTATACAACAATTATTAGAAGTTTTATTGTATTGGGATAGAAAAAATTAATAATTTATGCTCTCTGTCACTGATAACAGTAGATGTATTTAACTTCGGGATCGTCCCGGAGTAACACAACTAGTATAGTATATTCTTTCAGTAGTTACACAACTAAGAAGCATTCATTCACTATTGAATATAAGTGGTTCATAGTTCTCGAATATTCGTAGTTTCTGTTTAAACTCACCGGTTAGAGTGCTATTATAATCACATTATGTCTATTATTTTTTTTTTTCAAGTTTGAGAATCTAAAATGCCCTACGTATTTCCCTAACAATTCATTCTAATTGCATCATCGTTCAAATGGAATAATTATTATAGATAACTTAAGGGGAAAAACCAAAATAAAAGATGCAACCATTTTTTGGTGACCTACAATGGCGATTGGCTTTCTTGCCGATGCGTTTGGGAGGATTAGGGCTCCTCTCAGTAAAGGATGTTGGGGTGTATGCTTTTGTGGCATCCCGAGCTAAGTCTTGGAATCTCCAAGACCACATCTTAAGGAATAGCGGGGTTATTGACGTGGACTTGGACTACGTGCAGGCCCTCGATAGGATAAATGACTATCTCCCAGGTTTTGATATTGGCGGTTTTTTTTAACAAGGACACCGCCCCCAAAGCCTTAGAAAACTTTGGCGAATGCCCTTTTTGGCAAAATCGCACAGAGCCTGGGTGAAGCTTTTGATTTGTCTCCCCGCCAAAAGGCAGTTATTGAATGCTTGCAAAGCCCCCATGCCCAAGATTTCCTGAATGTTATCCCGATTGAAGGTTTGGGCCAAACCATGTCTGGGGTTGAATATAGGGCAATTCTCAAATATCGTTTGATGATCCCCATGTACCATGAAGATGAAGTCTGTCCAATTTGCCGTAAGGCATGCTTGGACAAATACGGGGAACACACGGTTCACTGTAAGGAATTGCCTGGTTTCAAATATAGGCACGACTAGGTCCGAGACGTTCTTTGGGACATTTTAAGAAGGGCTGAGATCTCAGCAAAAAAGGAGGCTCCTGTGAATTTCCTCTCAGACCCCCCAGAAGGGAGATCCACCCTACGTCCAGCAGACCTGCTTGTCTTTGGGTGGGCCGGGGGGAAACACACTTGTGTCGACCTAACAGGTGTATCTCCTCTGGTTGGTTTGAGGGATAATGGTTTTGTAGTAGGGCATGCGGTGCAGAAAGCAGAGGCGAAGAAAGTTGAGAAACATGCTAAAGCTTGTGAGGAGAACCAACATGTTTTCGTACCCTTGGTATTTGATACCTTTGGCTCCTTGGCACCGGAAGCCATCCGTTTCCTGACCAGAGTCCAACGGGTTATTCATAGCAATGTCTCGGCGCCGCGAGGGCATGGGTTCGTTTTTAGTAGGTTAGGGTTTGCCATTCAGAAAAGGGTGGCGACGCAGCTTGTTGTCCGCCTGCCCGCTATCTTAATGTAATTTGTCACGGTTATGTGTTTAATTAGTAATAGAAAAGTTAATTAAAGATAAGTTTAATTTTCACGATCATCTACACCCTATTATATATCATTAGTGATACTCTTTTGTTTCATAGTGTGTCAACCTTTATCTAATAGTTAGCTCACATTGTGGACTTCCCCTGACCGGTTTTGCAGGGTCATCGTGGAAGATGCAAAGCATATAAAGCCGAAAAATTTCAGGTAAATTAGTTAAAGGCCCGGTTTGAATCCAGTAACTCTCATCTTACGCTGCAAATCTAACGCTTAATGGTCGTCACATGAACATGAGCATTTTATTTAATTATCTTTTGCAGAGCAAATTAAAGGTGAACAAGCACAAACCTGTTGCCCAAGCATTCGTGTAACTTGACAATCATTTCTTCTTCTTCTTTAGTGAAGTTCCCTCTCTTCAAGTCCCCTCTAAGATAATTGATCCGTCTTAGTCTACAACTCTTTCCACACCTTAATAGTCCTTCAAAAATTCAAGTAATAAATTAATGGCTAACATAGTTTATTGAAGTGCAAAATATATTTATTAATTAAGAATGCATGCACGTACTCCCTCTCTTATGGTATTGAGATGACAAATTTGGCCCAAGTTCCATACATAACTAGACATTTAATATTTAGTAATAATTTAACTATTGATAATGCAAGTTCTGCATATGCTCACCGATAGATTACCGGTGATAATGGATTTGTGGTGCAACATAAAAATACACTTTTGAGATAGACTATTTGTAGTGAAACATTATATTAAGGTTTGTTTTTCATTTAACATGTTACTCACTTATTTGTGTCAATAAATATGTATAGCTTTAAAAACAACTTGTATAAGTGAATTAAAATTTGTGAATTAAAGTACCTGCATTCTTAGGTAAGGACTTCCAAGAACCCTCACCATTGGCTTCAATATATTTGATCAATGTCTCGTCTTCTTCAGTAGTCCACCTACCTCTCTTTAGTCCTTCCTTTTCACAACAAGGTGCTTTTCCCATTTTACACAATGGCTTGAGTTTTTGGTGGTTAGAGAAAACGAAGAATATGGGGTAAAATGGGGTTAATTTGGTGGTAAGGATATTTTATGAAGTCACACACCAAACTTCTTTATATACTAGTGATATAATTATTATGAAGGTGATTTAATAGTCAAATATATATATATATATATATATATATATATATATATATATATTTAAAATTAATAGTCAAATATTTTTAATCGGCCGACGAGCTTTTTAATTAACTCCTTACAAGCATAAGGATTCAAAATTGGAGTATCACTATCAAGATTACCCGAGTCTACTTGTCTCAAATAAAGTACGAAATAGTGTCATGATATGTCTACGCCAGGACCAGCTTTAATCGCAGAACACTAAAGAAGAAACTTTTTGTAGAAAAAAAAAAAAAAAAAAAAACACAAAAAACAAAACGTGATGGATCACCAACAATTATACCCTATCTATTCACACCACATATGGGCATGGGCAGACCTTGGGCCGGGCCATCCCGGACCGCGGCTCCCCAATTAAAAAAAATAGTAGAGGTCCGATGATCATTATCACTCGTGTAATTTATTTAGTGATAAGTCTAGACTCTAGCCCACTAAACATTTAACTCAATGTTTTAGTTAACCCCTAAGGCCTAAATATTAAAAAAATAATAACCCACCAAGGCTCTTTGTACCTGCATTCGTCAACAAAACACCCGTCCTTTTCCTTTCCTAAAACCTAGATACTCATCCCGACCCTCCCTCCATCTAGTCCCTACCCCCTCGGCCCTCTCTGTTCTGACTTCCGATCGGCAAGAAGCAGCGCCTTCCGATCGGACAATAACAACAAAGCAGCTCCTTCCGACTGGTTGAGGTTCGTCATTCGTGTTTAAATAATTAAATGTTTAATTGTTATGTTATTTAATTAAGTTGATTCGTATTATGGATTTTTTGTTGTTGATTATTGATTGTTTAATTGTTGAATTTTGGATATGTTGTTTTGAGGATTTTTAAATTATAATTTTCAATGAACTTGATTTGCGTAGGTCATACTCCTAGGATGTCAGATGAGTATCTTGCAAATAACTTGGTTATTTACATAGAAAAAGAAATTTCTTAAGAGTTTGATTCGACATCTGTAATTGACGAGTTTAAAGAGCTTAAAGGTCGTCAGACTGAGTTATGATACCTTTTTCACGTACTCATCCTTTCTTTCGCATTTACTCATTTATATTTATGGACTTTGTTTTTTAAAACGACAATTTAAATTATTGAAAACTAATGGATATTTAGAGTTCTTTTTGTTTGACCCGATCCGAACCGTATCGCCAATCCAAAACTGAGTGGTAGGAAAACAAAATTTAAATCATGTGATTCCGGCCCCCTTGTCAAAAGTTCAAGATACGTCACTGCCCCCACATGACTTCAAAGCGTCGTGCTTTGACTATAGCGCGACAGTTTGAAGTACAAACTCAGTAGCCTTTGACAAGGCCTTGGGATTGGTGTTGGGGGTGGGGGGGGGGGTTGGGTTTTTTTTTGGGAGTTTTGGGGTTGATTTTGTGGGATTTTTTATTGGGTTTTTAAGTGTGTAAATTATAAACTTTTTTAATAAAAAGTTATAAAATAAATTTTGCAAATTATTGTTCAACAATTGATGACGTGGGTCCTAAAATCCCCACTTTTAGTCCCTTGTTAAAAAATAAAGCAATGTAAAGTGTTAAAGATGCCTGACTTAATGGAACTGATCAATAGTCCACGTAAGGCACCACAGGGCACCCTAAGCTTCCATACGGTAACGCTGCACTGATGTTGGATCAGTAATGCTCTTGATGTATTGCTTGCTAGTGAACACTTATGTGTTTAGCAAGTTCAATCAGATTTGCACAACGGAATGATAAGTAAAGTTACACTATCAACAGGAGTTATTACTCCCCCTGGATGTTTGAAAACTAAAGACAAGTATTTAATGAGAATCTAAGTATAGAATGAGAATGAATACTTCAACAGATTCTCAGTAAATGAAATAGAAAGAACAATAAGAACAATAATAAGCTTTGAAGGATTTCTGTATTAATCAAAATCAATGTCTAAAACAGAGGGGATGAACCCATCTATTTATAGACTTTACATATACATGAACCTTGCTAAAAGTAAGTCAGTAACATGTTGCAACAAGTTGCATTCTTGGAACTTGTACAAAAAGATAAAGTAATACTAAACTAATAAACTACTGAAACATAAGTCGGTTAAAAAGATTGTCGAACAAGAGTTGATGAATGACAAACTACTGATGAGTAGTTTGTCTTCAGTAGTTCTTCAGTGAACTGTCTGGTTAGACTTCAGAACTTCTGATACTTCTTCTTAAGTACTTGTTGAATCCTTAATTAGTACTTTAGTCTTCTTTCTTCAGTAGTTCTATACTTAGGATATTTTGACAGAAGTGAATTAGACTAAGGTTTACAAAAGTGGTTTCACCAATCCTTTTTGTCCTAACAATCTCCCCCTGGATTGATGAAGCCAAAACCTTTTCTAATTCTTTATTGTTTTCTTCTGTCATTCACAATCTTCCATATCTCCTTGAACATGGAATTCTTTAATTGATTAAGCTGTTCATCAGTGAGAGATCCCCTTTGAGGTTCCAGATGTTGAATTGTAAGCAAGTCCTGAGTTGATAGTTTCTTCAGTTCATTCATGGACTTGTAGGCCTTGCTTGTAAGATCTCTCCTTGTCACTAATACTGAGTTGTCATCAGTAAAGGACCATCTGATGATCAGCACTTTAGACTTGTCAAAGTCTGAAGTATAGGGAACCATGCTGGATCCCTAGGATGTTCCTGAGTGTTGGATATTCTCTATTTCAGTGACTCTCAGGTGGGATTCACTTCTATCTTCCTTTTGCATCACATCAGGTAGTTTGAAAGTGGGTAAATGATGTTCAGTAACTACCTTAGTGTGCAGTCTGTCTGTGATAGTCTTCTGAATTTGGTAAGCAAATGTTGAAGGATCCCTAAATTGAGTTATCAGAGGCTTCTCTTCAATATCAAAGTCTCCTTGAACAACTGTGTTGCCTTCCAGCAACACCATCTTGAAGTCAGTCTTTGTATTGTCCTCTGGTTTCTTCTTGGTAGATGGTCTTTTAACACCAAAAGTTCTAACTACTGAACTTGATACTTCAGAAGTTTTAAACTTCTCTAGATTAGCAGCCTTGGCAGCCTTGTACTTCTTGTATGTGTCTAGTAGTCTTTCTTCTTTCCATCTTGACACAGAGGCTTTTGAAACATAGTGATTTGCTACCAGTTCTTCAATCATCTCAGCTCTCTTGGCTTTTCCATCTTTATTTGTTGCAAGTTTGTCAGCAACAAGTTGAGCTCTTTTAGTCAGCTCATCCATTGAGAGCCCTTTGAGTGAATAGGCTTTTGTTTTGCTGTTCTTTGTTATAAAAGACATCAGTTGTTGTCTTTTGTCTTCTTCAGCAACTCTCTCTGTTTCAGCTTGCCTATTCAACTCTGCTTCATATGCTTGTAACTTTTCATTGAGGCTTAAGTCTTCCCTTGCTTCCAAAGCATTCCAGACCTCATCTTCCTTAGCCTTTCTTTGGGCTGCAATTAAACTCTTCTCAAGTAGTTCTTTGGACATTGATAGTGGAGAAGGGTTGAGCACAGTCATTGTTGTAGTTGTTGTAGGCCTTGGAATAGGAGTTGGTTTTTGTTGTTCAGTTGGTTTGGAAGGCTCTTCTGTTGGTTGTATGTTAGAAGTGTTAACTTCTGATGTGTTGACAGGAGTGTCAACTACTGAAGGATTGTCTTCAGTATTTTATGAATCATCAGAAGTTTCATCAGAAGTTTCTTCAATATGGCCTTGGGAAGTTTCAGCTTCAACTTCAGTTCCAAAGATAAGCCTTTGTTGATCTTCTCTTTGTTTTCTGGCTTTCTCTTGGAGTTCTCTTTCTTGTAGAGCCACTCTTGCCTTTATTCTGGCTTCCAGTGATTCCCTTGGTTCCTTAATCTTCTCCCCCTTTTTGGCTTCATCCACTTCTAGAAGCTTATAAGGTTGAGAAGTTGTACCAGTGAGCTGGGCAATCTGTCTTGAGTTGTGGTCAATTATGTTGGACAGATCATTCATCTTGGATTTGATCACCTCAAATTGGTTTTTGGTTGACAGCTCCAAAGCAGTTGTGAAAGTTTTGAGGTGATTGGCAATAAGGTTGTTCATCATCTGGTATAGGGGACCATCTGGGCTGCATAGTTGGTTCAGATCTATGCTTGTTGACCCAGGGAATTGTGTAGGCATATTTAGTGAGGGGTGTGTTTTGGGGTGATCTTCATGTTGTACAGAAGATGCCATTTTAGGGGAATCAGGGATCAAGTGGTCTTTAACCTGATCTGGTGTGATCAGCTCTTTGAGCATAGAGACACCAGGCGCAGGACCTTCACTAGCAGCCGTTAATTCAATTTTAGTGGAGTGTGAATCATCATCCAAGTCAATGGAATCATCTGAATCCCTGCTTACTTCTTCAATGAGGACAGTATCAGTTACATCATGAGCTGAGCCCAACTCAGTTTTCTCATGTACCTCTTTTTCTTGGTTCAGAGGATTTCCTACCTCAGGCATTAAGCCTTCATCAGTAGTTGCCACAAGTGAGGTCTTAGCTATGTTACTCCTTTCCTCAAATCCACCACTGGGTGGTATTTGAGTAGTAGCAGCCTCAAATGTACCTAGAGTTTCTAAGTTTGGGCTTAGAGACCCTGGTTCATCCTCATCTCTTGGGTTAGGGCTAGGGATATTCACATCCATGTCGAGTGCTGAAGGTATGTCCCCTATTTGATGTGGTTGTTGGGGACTGACATGTTCTGATGGGATGTTTTCTTTCAGCCTAGAGAGAAGTTTGGCAATTTCAAGGGCTTCAGGTTCAGAAAGTTGTGGTGCTGGTTCAGTAGTTTGGTCTATGGGTTCAGCAGTTTCAAAAGAAGAGTCTATGGGGATTGTTTTCTTAACTTTCTTTCTTTTGAATAAGATGGTGATTGGTGCTCTAGTGGGGGTTTGAGATGGATGAGACTAAGAGGATGTTTCAGTCACATCCTTATCAAGTGCAGATTGCACATTAGCAAGTTCAGGCATCTCAACCTCCTAAACTGCCTTTCTTTTCAGGCTGGTGGGTTTTTGTTTTTGCTGTTTTGGTTTCTTGGCCTTTTTGGGTGAAGGTTTGGAAGATGAGGGTTCCTTGGGGACTGTTGTGTGTTCCCCTTGGTCATCTTCTGGCCAGGTGGCCGGTTTGTTGTGCCTAGAGTATGCTTGTGAGGTTAAAGGGTTTAAAACAGTTGTTTGACCCACAAGCACCTCTTCTCCAAGTTCCTTTATTATGCATTGCATAATAAATCTTGGATACAACAAAAACTTCTTTTAAGAATTGAGATGATGTAACACCAACTCATTGAAGAAAAGTGCTGATGCCCTGAATTTTGTTTCATTCACAATGGAATGAAAAATTGGTTGAAAGGTAGAGGGCATCTGATCATAAGATCCAGTTTTTGGACTCAAACACATAATTATATAGTGAAACAAAAGTTTGTACCTAGGTTCAAAATATTTCTTGAAAATAGTAGCATGTAAGAGAGTACCTTGGTAACCACACTCTGTCATGGTTAAATGAATTTCAGAGTTTGGAAATTGATCTGGGGCACCCACATCATCCAGACCTAGTCTAATCCCCAAAGTTTCGGGTGTGATTGCCATTCTTCTCCCTTGGATGGTTGAATTGAGGGAGATCACCTTGTCATTTACTGTCACCGTCTCCGCATTGCCCAGAACTCATTAAGAGTCTTAGTGTGGATTGGAGGATCAATGGTGAGGGCAGTAAAGTATTGGGATTTAACGACTAAATCAATGATTTCGTCGTATTGGGACCAGGCTTCATGTTTTTCGAAGTAGCCTCTTTGATTGTGTCCCTGTTTCAGAGTTAGAGCCATGTGGTGTGTGTGTGTGTGGATCGAACAATGTTTTTGCAGGTTCAGGGTTTGAGAGCTTTTTGAGAGAGGAGGGAATTTTTGCTTTTTGAATGGATAATTGTTGGAAAAGGTGTTTATTAGAAGTTTATAACCGCCTTAGGTCAAACTACTGATGTGGGAAAAGTCTGATTTACCCTTATTGACCAAACTGCTGATGAAGAACAATTATCATCAGTAGTTCCCATTTTCTCTTCAGTAGTTTGTTAACAACTGATGAGAACACTTTATTCATAACTTCTGAAGTTTATTTTATCAGAAGTTAATCATTTTTTAGAAAATATTCCCATACTTATGGTTTGTTTATCAGTAGTTTCTCTCCTTTTGTTTTTCAGAAGTTTTTGTTTTAAAAACAGATGTAAGTGAAAAATAAAATATGTGCAGGAAAAGTAAAAGAACACTTACAAATTTAGCTTCCCAAGCATGGATACTAACTTCTGAAATGTTGATGTGTTAAGGGGTTTTGTGAATATGTCAGCTATCTGATTAGCTGTTGTGACATGCTTCACTTCAATCTTGCCTTTTTCATAGCAATCCCTGATGAAATGATACCTGATTTCAATATGTTTAGTTTTTGAGAACTGAACAGGATTTTGAATGATGCTAATGACAGATTTGCTGTCTACAAGCAATGGTGTCTTGGTTTCTTTGATTCCATAATCAAGAAGTTGATATTGGAGCCATTGTATCTGTGATGTACAACTTCCAGCTGCAATGTATTCAGCTTCAGCAGTTGAAGTTGCAACAGATGTTTGCTTCTTTGATTGCCAGGACACTAGACAGTTTCCCAAGAATTGACAACCACCAGATGTTGATTTTCTTGACATTTTGCACCCTGCATAGTCACTATCTGAAAAAGCTGATAACTTGGTATTGCTAGAAGCAGGATACCAGATTCCAAGTGTAGGAGATCCTTTCAGATATCTGAAGATTCTTTTGACTGCAATGAGGTGTGATTCCCTAGGAGCTGATTGATATCTAGCACAGACACATGTTGAAAACATAATATCTGGTCTAGAAGCAGTTAGATATAAAAGGGAACCTATCATACATCTATACATGGTTTGATCAACCTATTTTCCTTGGTCATCTAGTTCAACTTGTGTGGTGGGTGTCATGGGAGTGGAACATGATTTACAGTCTTGTAAAGAAAATTTGTTCAATAATTCTTTAACATATTTTGATTGATGTATAAAAGTTCCATTAGTTTGTTGTTTAATCTGCAGACCTAAAAAGTACTGCAGTTCTCCCATTGTACTCATCTCAAATTTTGATTGCATGAGTTTCTTAAATTCATCACACAGTTTTGTATTTGTTGAACCAAATATTATATCATCAACATAAATTTGAACAAGTAAGACATGATTTCCAACATTTTTAATGAAAAGAGTTTTATCAATGGAGCCTCTTGTGAAGATATTTTTGAGTAAAAATTTGGAAAGTGTTTCATACCAGGCTCTTGGAGCCTGTTTGAGCCCATAAAGAGCTTTGTCAAGTTTGTACACCCACTCAGGATGAGAAGGATCCTCAAACCCATGTGGCTGACAAACATACACTTCCTCTTTAATCTTTCCATACAAAAATGCACTCTTGACATCCATTTGAAAAACTTTTATTTTGTTGGAAATGGCATAGGCCAGAAATAACCTGATGGCTTCAAGCCTTGGAACTGGAGCAAAGGTCTCATCATAATCAATTCCCTCTTCTTGAGAGTAACCTTGTACTACCAGTCTTGCCTTGTTCTTTATAATCATACCAGCTTCATCTTGTTTGTTCCTAAAAACCCATCTTGTGCCAATTGGTAGCTTGTTTGGTGGTAAGGGACAAATTTCCCAAACCTGTTGCTTCTTGAACTGAAGCAACTCATCTTGCATAGCTTCCACCCAATTGTTGTCTTTGAGGGCTTCTTGGTACTTTTTAGGTTCCAACTGAGAAATGAATGCTGATAAGAAGCAAAAGTTGGAAAGTTGGTTTCTTGTGAGAACACCTGATGCAATATCACCCATGATTTGTTCAAGTGGATGATCTTTGTGTTCAATCAGTTGTTGTAAACCACTGACATGTGTAGGTGGCTCTTGTACTTCATCAAACAGACCACTGAGGTTATTAATATCTGGTTCAGCTGTTTGAACATCTTCAGTAGTTGTAGGAGCTGAAACAGATGTTTGAGTTTGTACATCAGCAGTTGTTGAATCAGAAGTTTGTGAAACTTCTGATGGTTTGAAAGTTGACTTAATGACTGTATTAGGAGTCCATGGTGCTGGATCCTCATCATCAAACCTTTGATCAGCATAATAAGTAGGTTTAGATGAAGTAACAGTCTTTTCAGGTCCAAAGTGGAAGCTGTCAAGGTCAAAGAGTTCAGCAGGATGTGCTGGAATAAGAGTGTGTTTTGACTCATTGAACTTGACATTCAGTGTTTCTTCTACTATCTTGGTTTTTGAATTAAAAACCTTGTAGGCTTTTCTAGTGGAATAATAACCAAGAAAGTAACCTGAATCAACTTTAGCAACAAACTTTGAAATAGAGTCTTTAATGTTTAGAATGAAACATTGACATCCAAAAGCCCTGAAATAGGAGATAAGGGGCTTTATGCCATGAAGAACTTCATAGGCAGTCTTGGAGTGTCTCTTGTTGACAAGGACTCTATTTTGAACATAACATGCAGTGTTAACTGCTTCAGCCTAGAAATACAATGGTATGCCTGAATCAGCTAACATGGTTCTTGCTGCTTCAATCAGTGTTCTGTTCTTCCTTTCTACCACACCATTTTGTTCAGGAGTTCTGGGAACACTGAATTGTCTAACAATCCCTTTAGACAAATAGAATTCATCCAGAGTTTTGTTCCTGAACTCTGTCCCATTATCACTTCTAATGGCTTTGACAAATAGAGAATATTGTTTCTCTACTTGTAGAATGAAGAACTTGATGATTTCAGCTGCCTCATCCTTGGAGAATAAGAAGAATACCCATGTGAATCTTGAATAGTCATCAATGATGACCAAGCAATACTTCTTCTTACCAAGGCTCATGATATTTACAGGCCCAAATAAGTCCATATGGAGTAGTTGAAGACATGCAGTTGTTTTTTATTCTTCAATAGACTTATAGGAGGACTTATGTTGTTTTCCCTCCAAACAAGATACACAGCGTTCTTGACACTAGTATACTTTCAAAGGTAGACCTCTGACCAAACCCATTTTTGTGACTTTATTTATGGTTTTAAAGTTCACATGGCCAAGTCTCCTGTGTCAGAGATCAGTTTCTGTAGTTGATGCCTTTGAGAAGAAACAGGCAGTGTTCTTCAGAATTTTCACCTGAAACAATTTTTCTCCCATCTTCAGTAGTTTTGGGGGAAAAATCTGTTGGTGTTTCAGTGTGATTGTACCCTATGCCAAACCTAACATTTGAAGCACTTTGTTTGTTTAGCAGCAGTTGGTACCCCTTACAAGATTCTACCCATTTTTCACAAGTGACCTTGGTGTCAGCAAGCTCTTTTCTGACATTTCCTAGGTCATCTATCATTATTTTAAGTTGTGCTTGGGTTTCAATAGCATTGTTAGTTAATTTATAATTTTCTTTTGCTTTTGCAGCAAGTTTTCTTTCCAAATCGCATTTCATCTGAGTGAATTTTCTCTCAGAGTCATTTGCTTTGCCTTGTAAGTGCACATTGGTCTCTCTTATGAGAGCAAATGATTCTTTACATGAAGTTGAACAAAGTTTGTTAAAAATTCTTTTGATACCTGAGACAGGGCAGATTTTTAGGTGAAGCCCTCAAATGCCATTAAGGCAAAATTCTTTCTGCCATTGTCAGGTTCTCTCCAGTTGATGTCAAACATTTTGTTGTCTGCATCAGGATTACACTCTGTTGTGTCAAAAGGAAGATTGCTGCAGTTAACATACCCTGAGGTGAACAAGCTTTGTTGTGAGGGTTGCTGAGTCTGTGGAGGTTGTTGAGCAGCTGGAATGGGAGGGATTGATTGTTGGCTCTGCATCTGTTGAGCAGGCATCTGTACATATTGTACTTGTGGCACATATTGGATTTGTGGAGCTTGTGCCTATACAAAATGTGCACTCCCCTGTGTTCCATTATTCCTATTATAACTAGGGTTATACAGATTTCCAGACTGAGATTGGTTGCAGCTAGAGCTTCTACACTCTCTAGCAAAGTGTCCCAACTTCTGACACTTGTGACATCTAAGTTTAGATTTGTCAAAACCAATTTTTGTAGAACTGTTAAGTCCAGGAAATTTCCTTCCTGACCTTTTGTAAAATTTGTTTGTTTTGATACTTAACATGGCCAGTTGGTGTATCTAAGTCATCATTGCTGAAAATTTTTAAATCATCCATGATTAAACATATGTTATCAGCATTTTGACTGTTTTCTTCATTGTCATAACCTGGGAATGATCTTTCAGATGAGATCCCATCAGCTATGTCAATGTGGTCAAAAAATCCAAAACTATTTGAACAAGTAGGTGAATCTTGTCCCAATAGTGCTGTACTACCTGGTAGATAGTCATTAGCAGTTTTACCAGAACTTTGTAATTTCTTCTTTTGATCGATTTCTCTTTCAAAAGTTAATAATCTCCCATGTAATTTTGTAAGAGTGAGGGAGCTAAAGTCTGGTGAAGATCTTAAGACTATAGAGTATGTTTCCCATTTTTCAGGTAAAGACCTTAAAAATCTATGAAGCATAGATACATTTGTGTAGGTCTGACCATCTAATTTTAGCTCAGATATTAATGAAGAGAATCTTTCAAATTATTGAGTTAAAGTTTTCCCATTTATGTGAGCAAAAGTTTCATATTGTTGAGCCAGGATTTCTCTGGTGTTGGCAATCACCTCTTCAGTTCCTTCAAACTGTTCTTTGAGGCAGTCCCAAAGCTCTTTGGCACTATCACAATGTAATAGGCCAGAGTAGATTTCATTTGGGAGTGCTATAGCCAACATAGAGAAAGCTTTAGCATCAAGCTCAAGTTTTAGGAAATCATCATCTGTATAGTCTTTTGGGTCTTTTGGTATTTCTTCTTTAGTTTCAAGATTGATATTTACTGGTTTGTGAGGACCATATATCACAGATTTCCAGCAACCAGTGTTGGTTTGTGATAATGTATGTGCAATTCTCCTTTGCCAGATATTGTATTCATTTCTTACTAGCATAGCAGGTTTATTAGCAGAACCAGTATTATGAGGATCCATTTTAAAGAGTATTGATTTGTCAAATATCTCTTAAAGTGATGGATGTTGATAAAAGTGAAGTTTTAATCTTTTATTGAATATCAATAAGAGCCTGTGTCTGATTCTCAATGTGTTAGATTGATATGTGATCAGATAAACCAGTGCTCTGATACCAATTGTAGGATCAGTAATGCTCTTGATGTATTGCTTGCTAGTGAACACTTATGTGTTTAGCAAGTTCAATCAGATTTGCACAGCGGAATGATAAGTAAAGTTACACTATCAACAGGAGTTATTACTCCCCCTGGATGTTTGAAAACTAAAGACAAGTATTTAATGAGAATCTAAGTATAGAATGAGAATGAATACTTAAATAGATTCTCAGTAAATGAAATAGAAAGAACAATAAGAACAATAATATGCTTTGAAGGATTTCTGTATTAATCAAAATCAATGTCTAAAACAGAGGGGATGAACCCATCTATTTATAGACTTTACATATACATGAACCTTGCTAAAAGTAAGTCAGTAACAAGTTGCAACAAGTTGCATTCTTGGAACTTGTACAAAAAGATAAAGTAATACTAAACTAATAAACTACTGAAACATAAGTCGGTTAAAAAGATTGTTGAACAAGAGCTGATGAATGACAAACTACTAATGAGTAGTTTGTCTTCTGTAGTTCTTCAGTGAACTGTCTGGTTAGACTTCAGAACTTCTGATACTTCTTCTTCAGTACTTGTTGAATCCTTCTTCAGTAATTTAGTCTTCTTTCTTCAGTAGTTCTATACTTAGGATATTTTGACGGAAGTGAATTAGACTAAGGTTTACAAAAGTGGTTTCAGCAATCCTTTTTGTCCTAACAACTGAAAAGTGAATAGTAACTTCATTGGAAATACAAAAAGGTATTTTGGCTCTTGCTATAGTCAAAAGTAGAAAACAGCACACAGCTCCAAGCATGACCTAGAAAGGAGCAAAAGATGAAAATTTACCAAATGGGCAAAGCTTCTCTGTAGGGACTAAGAAGGATAGTGAACCATTACCAAGTTGTGATACCCTGTAATTTCAGGCTCTTACTGTAGCTAAACCCTAGTTACTCGTACTTACATCCTTTGCATTCTACTTAACTAGGGTTAGCTAGATAAGTCACACGTATACACACGAGATGTATATGTACCTATGGGTTATCATTTAATGAACATATGATACTTATGAAACAAAATACATGTTAATGTCGTCATCAAAACCCCACATATCATCGCTTAACAAACATATGATTAAACCTATAAAGACTAGAAAATATTAATCTATGTATGTACATATGTTGGGTTCTATTGAGACCACAGTTACCAAAACAAAGACTTTTGATAGCTTATTGTGTAGTTTGTAAGTTAAAGGGCTGTTTATGTAATTATGGTATAGTTTAGGTGAAACCCTAGCTGCTGCGTACTTATTACACGGGCCCTGCGCACTTGAGTTAAGTGCGCAGGCCCATCAGACCTCCTATATATAGAAAGCTTGTGTGCAGCTCTAGGGTTAGGGTTTTTGGATTATCTTTGTAGCACATTTGAATAGGTGCGTACTTGTTATTATTCCATGGTTCTTCAGTAACATATCAATGGAATCATCTTATTATTCATCTTGTGTATCGGTTTTCATCATATTCATCTAGTTTCTTTGATTGTAGAAGATTAATCACTTAAAACACCTAATCCATAGGTGTTTCTAAGTGATAACAATCTCTTGCACTTAACAAGATCTAGTATTTGGGACTTACAATTTGGTATCAGAGCCATTTTGCTCTAGATTGTATCTATTTAAAGGTACCAAAACCCTCATCTTGTTAGTTTTTATTATTAAGATTTTTATAAACTTTTGTGTTTTTCAAAAAAATTAGGTGTTCTTATCTATTTGCTTCAAAATTTCGTGGGTATTGTGTTTCTGAGAGTTAAAAGTTGTTCATTTTAAGTAGAAATTTCATCCAAGCATTTCAGAATGGAATGAAAAGGTTTTGGATAAGATTCAGCTGAGTTTTTATGCTTTTCAACAGACTGTTTTGCGCATTTGTTTCTGAGTTGCGAACTTATTTCATATTTTGAGTACTTATTTCTTGTTTTGAGCACTTAGCTCATAAACTGCATACTTGTGCTTCTCTGAGCACTTAAATCTTTGTTGTGTTAGTACGCACTCATTCACTAAGTTGCGTACTTATTGTTTTCACTGTCTACGAGCACATAACTAGGGTTTCTACGCACTTAAACAGAGATCTCTGGTTGTTTTGCGTACTTACTGAAGAGGTGTAGTTTTGAGTACTTGGCTAGGGTTTCTTCGCACTAAAATCTTAAACGAGAGTTTAAGTGTCTGCGTACTTTGTTTAGTACGCAGACTGATCAGTCAAGACTGAACACTTACCATGCCCAAGTGCTGACTGATCTGCGCACTTATCAAGAAACAACAGCTACTCGTGTATCTTGCAAAACTGTGCACTTATCAGAAGACAAACAGCTTGATAAGGTTGTTTATATTGTTACAGGCTGCTGCGCACTTGATCTTGCTTGCTGCGTACTTAATTGCGTACTTAAGGACTTTGACATTATTTTGGACTGTAACCTATAAAATCTGAAAACCAAACTCTTAAAATTAACTTAAATCATGGCCGGTAACGATAACAACTAAACTATAAATCCTATAACCCAGCAAGAACTTGAAACCGGAACAACGACTAGAGTTCCTAAGTTAAAGGGTGTAGAAGATTATGGTACTTGGAAAAACCGAATGAGGTCGTTCTTCTATGTCACAGACTTCACCCAATGGACTTCTATCCAGCTAGGTCCATACATTCCGATGAGAACCACTGCCACAGGGGAAGAGTTCAACCCTGATCCGTCTACCTACACTGATGTCGACAAACAGCTACTTCAGAGATACCATAAGGCTTATGGTGCCCTTACCATGGCCTTATCAAGAGATGTTTATAACATGTTTGAGGAATACGACACTGCACATGACCTGTGGTTTGCATTAAACGAGTACTATGAAGGGAATGAAGAAATGCGCCAATATAAGAAAGACATGGTGCAGAAAGAATATGATATGTTCGGTAGCATTCGTGGTGAGAGCTTGAGCTCACATATCGAAAGATTCATGAGTATGTTAACCAAGATGAAGAAGGCAGGAATTCCAGTCAACAACCGAAACTCAATCAAGAAACTGCTCGACTCCTTGCCCAAAGAATGGAGTATACAATGCATGCTGATTAGAAAAGAGTATCTAGATGCTCAATCTACTTTGGCTGATCTCATCAACACTCTGAAGTCATTCGAGATGGATATCACCAAAAGAGAAATGAACCAGACTGCTCCGAAAGTCATCCCCAGCACTGCTATGAAGAATCTGGCACTAATGACTCCAGTAGGTGACATGAGTTCAAGCTCATCACATATGTATGTGGATGCAATGGGTGGTGGTAGTTCAAGCTCGGGAAAAACAGTCTCATACTCTGACAAAGCTGCAATGACACTCAACCCACAGCTCACAAATCTCGCTAACGAACACGTTGAACTTTTCAACACATTCATGACTAGCTTTGAGGCTTTGAAGACAGGTGATCTTAAGAGTGAGATGATGAATCCTGAAGACATGTATCAAGTTGACCCTGACGATATGGAAGAAATGGATCTGAAATGGCAGATGGCTATGATCACTCTGAGGGTGAAGAGGTTTCAAGACAGAACAGGTCGAAGAGTCGGAATAGGTAAAGCGGGTTTTGATAAGTCAAAGATTAGATGCTACAACTGCAAGACTCTTGGGCACTTCAAATATGAGTGTCCCACTCTAAATCAAGCAGAGATCAAGCCTGCGAAAAGATTGGTGGCGATTACTGATGGAAGGGAAGCAAATCAACAGAAAGCGTTGGTGGTGGAAGACTTCGATTGGGGAGAGGAAGCAGCTGCTGTTGAAGCTGATGTGAACAAGGCATTGATGGCCAAAATTTGTGCCAAATCCACACATGGTGTGAATTCACTGGAAGGGTCGTCGGCTGAAATGCCAAAGGGTGGAATGTTAAAGAATGCTGGTCTGAAGGGAGTGTTGGTTGCCGATAAGGGAAAAGAAGCGGCTTCTGAGGAAGCACTCGTAGCCGAGAAGACTCCCACCAGAAAAGCAGATGAGAAGCCGCAAAATGTGCCCAAAACAGTTGAGGAAAGAGATCTGGTAAGTATTCCTCTTGAAATAAAATCAAAGCTGTGCTCACCAAGGTGTGTTAAAGCTGTTGCTTACTGTTTGTCTCACAATAGAAAATTTTTAAGAGAGATGGATGCTATCCAAAAAATCAACACTGAAATGAAAGAAAATGAGCTGGCATATCAGTGAAAGTTAAATGCAACTATAGCTGAAATGCAATCTCTAAAAGAATTTGCCCTTAGAAAAGATTTTTTAATAAATGATTTAACAGAAAAGTTAGAAAAATCTAGAAATGAAACAAATCATCTCCAAATTGTTGTGGACAAATGGAATGTAAGCAAACATGCTCATACAGATATCTTAGATTGCTCAAGGCAATCATTCGCCAAAGATGGAATTGGGTATAAGGATAAAAAGGGAATTGAAAAATCTCTGTTTTTACCTTTGAGCAAAAGTGAATATATACCCATTCCAAAACCTCATCCAAAAAATGATCTTTTTGAAAAAGAATGTATCAAATCTGAGTCAAACTCTAATATAAGTAAAAGCAGTGCAGATGTGACCCAACAGGATCAGGTGGACGATGATGAGAGTTGTGGTGGACAAATGATGGGGTTAGGTCACCCGGGTGCCAATTACTCTACAGTGAATTGGTTCATCTGGAGTAATGATAAGTCTAAAACTATTTTGAATTCGGATGAATGTAATAATTTAACTAAGCTGGATGATTGTAATAGTTTGTCTAGGATGGATAACTGTAATAGTTTATCTAGGCCGGATGACTGTACTACATTAACTTCTAAACTTGACTTAAAGGGCGTTGTGGCCCCTGATGATAGGAAGAATCCTATCAAATGCTCTAATGTTTGTGTTGACAATGTTATGCCAGTTTGTGTTGATCTTAATGCTGCATTCTCTGATAATGAAAATGTGTATAGACCATCTGTGTTTGTACCAGAACTAAAACAAAACAGGTTTGGGAAATTTCTCACTGAAGAAATTCCAGAGTTTACTCCATCATCCACAGATATTTCATGTTCTGAAGAATCACAAAGCGAAACAGACAACTCAATTTCTGAAGAATCACAGAGTGATACAGAAAGCGACATCAGCGAGCCCGACTGCAACACAAACGAAGAATCAAGCAACTATAACATTGATGAATCATGTTCAAGTGAAATCTCGTGCTCAAGCAAGATCAAGAAAGGAGTATCACAACCATCATCATCCAGACCTTCTCCAAAGGTCAAGCCAAAGCACTCAAAATGCTTTAGATGTGGAAATGAGGGTCATGTGGTTAAAAAAATGCCATTTGAAATCTAAACCACAAGATGACGTCAAAACACTAAACTGTTTTTCTGATCAGATTAAAAACCTTCAAGAAACAGTAAAAAGTTTTGTTAAAACCACAAAAATTTTAAAAATACAAGAGTCAATTTTGGGTGAAAATCACGACAGATCAAAACTAAAGCAGACTTAGATTCCCAAAGTTAACTAAGTAAAGGTTTGAGTCGTGATTGTACATAGAGTCTTTTGTATTTATATGTGTATTTCTTGTGTTTTCATTTGTATTTCAGAATAAACTATAGAAATGGTTGATTGCACTCATGAGATATCTATGGCATGTTGATAGCGGGGCTTCAAGACACATGACCGGTCTGAAGGAACTCCTCAAGAACTATCGGTTTATTGATGGAGAGTTCGTTGCCTTCACTGGGAATGAAAAGGGCGGGAAGATAGTTGGAATAGAAGATGTGGTCTCTGACGCATTGACTTTAGAAGATGTGAATTATGTTCCAGAATTGTGCTACAATCTTTTGAGCGTATCACAAGTCTGTGACAAAGGAATCTCGGTGTTATTCAATGACATGGAGTGCATCTTTCTGAAGCCTGGATTCATACCGCCCACTAATATGATTATGCTAAAAGCTCCTAGGCAGAATAACACATATGTGATAAATATGAGAGATGCCAAGTCTGAATGTCAAATGACACGTTTACTTTCAAAGGCATCCAAGTCAGAGTCACTGTTATGGCATAGGCGATTGGGACATGTAAACTTTAAAAACATTAACAAACTTTCCAAACTAAATCTTGTCAGAGGTCTTCCTTCCAAGGAATTCCCCTTTTCTGAAAAATGTTTAGCGTGTGCCAAAGGAAAACAACACAAGAAATCGCACAAGTCCAAAACAGTGAACTCTATTGACTCACCTCTTCAACTATTGCACATGGATCTTTTCGGTCCAATTAGTGTTAAAAGCTTAGCTAAAAAATCTTGTTGTTTGGTGATAACAGATGACGTTTCTCGTTTTACATGGGTGTATTTCTTATAATACAAAAGTGAAGCTGCCGAGATATTGATGTTGTTTGTTCCTCTTATTGAAAACATAGTGAAGTCAAAAGTTAGATCAATTAGAAGCGATCACGGGACTGAATTCAAAAATCAAAGCTTCGTGACTTTCTGCAAAACAACAAAGGAATTCATCTTCAGTACAGTGCTACGAGAACTCCTCAACAGAATGGAGTTGCTGAAAGGAAGAATCGTACACTTATTGAAGCTGCCAGAACTATGCTAAACGACTCCAAGTTGCTGATCATCTTCTGGGCAGAAGCTGTGAATACCGCCTGTTATGTTCTTAACAGAGTCTTAATCGTTAAGGCGCGCGGAAAAACAGGTTATGAATTTCTTTTCAAAAGAAAACCTCTGATTGACTACTTCAGGCCGTTCGGATGCTCATGTACTCTTCTTAACAACTATGAGAACATAATGAAGTTTGATGCAGTTGGAGATGAGTGCTTCTTTGTTGGATACTCTTCAAGTCAAAAGGCTTAAAGAGTATACAACAAACGCACTAAGATGGTTCTCGAATCTTTCTATGTTGATTGGCAGGAATCCAACTCCACTAACACAGGAGCCGGTCCTGACTGGTTCTTTGACGTGGACGTTGTTTTCAACAATTTCAGTATCACTGAAGAACAAACATCTGACAATCAAGCAGCCGCTCCTTCTCCTCTCGAATATACTCTTTACTCTTCTGAAGACGATGTTGCACCCTTCACCACCCGATTCTCTCCATTAGTAGCTGATCCAATTGTTCCTCTTCAATCCACAAATGGTGATGCAACTGTTGAAACTACACAATCTCCTGAAAGTACTCCAATTTCAGAAGAAACATCTTCAGCACAACAGTCTGTAAATGATCCATCCAGCTCAACAATCCCTGTAGATCACCTTTCAAATCTGCCTCCCCAAGTTCAAGAAGAGCCGAACATGGGATTTAAATCGTCTAAGAATCATCCTGTTGAGAATATCATCGGACCAATCTCTGAGGGTATTCTCACTAGAAATCAGGCAGATAAGCTCAATATCGCACTCTCAACATTCTTATCTCAGACAGTACCTTTCAGCATTGAAGATGCAGTTAGAGATGCAAGCTGGGTTGAAGCCATGCAGGACGAGCTGTCTCAGTTTAGAAAGCTCAAGGTTTGGGAGCTAGTGGATCTACCTGAAGGGAAGTATCCTATCGGAACAAGATGGGTTTTTTTTTTGCAACAAAATGGATGAATGTGGTGTGGTGATCAAGAACAAGGCTTGTCTGGTGGTTCAGGGTTTTCGTCAGCAGGAAGGTATTGATTATGAGGAAGTATTCGCTCCAGTTGCTCGACTTGAAGCCATTCGTATCTTCTTGGCATACGCCTCATACAAGAACTTCAAACTCTTTCAGATGGATGTGAAGAGTGCATTCTTGTACGGGAAAATCAAGGAAGAAGTCTACGTCTGTCAACCGCCGGGCTTTGAAGACCCTCATCATCCCAACAAATACTACAAATTGGATAAGGCTCTCTATGGACTTCATCAAGCTCCTCGAGCTTGGTATGAGACCTTATCCTCGTATTTACTGCAAAATGGATACACCAGAGGGAAGATCGACATGACTCTGTTCACCAAAGAAGTCAACAAACACTCTATTCTTGTTCAAATATATGTTGACGATATTATCTTTGGTTCCACTGATGAAAATTTGTGAAGGGAATTCGAAAGCATTATGAAGTCTCAGTTTGAAATGAGCATGATGGGAGAACTGTCATTTTTCTTAGGCCTGGAAGTTCAGCAAAAAGAAGACGGAATTCTCATCCATCAAGCCAAATACACAAGAGACATTCTGGCAAAATAAAATATGTCTGACTACAAGCCGTCCAACACTCCTTTTGCGGCCCAAACAACACTTGTACCAGATCTTCAAGGCCTTTCAGTGAATCCTCACACATATAGATCAATGATTGGCTCACTAATGTATCTTACAGCCAGCAGACCAGATATCATGTGGGCAGTTGGATGCTGCGCACGCTTTCAGTCAAATCCCAAGCAATCGCATGAAACTGCAGTAAAAAGAATCTTCCGCTACCTCAAAGGGACACCGAAACTTGGTTTATGGTATCCTAAGAGTGATAATTTTGATTTAATCGCTTACTCTGATAGTGATCATGCAGGTTGCAGGATTGACAGAAAATCTGTCTCTAGTGGTTGTCAATTTCTGGGTAATAGGCTGGTGTCTTGGCAGAGCAAGAAACAGACAACAGTGTCCATCTCCACTGCTTAAGTTGAATACACAGCAGCATCCAGTTGTTGTTGTCAAGTGTTATGGATCCAAAATCAGCTTTTGGACTACGGTTTGAATGTCATGCACACACCTATTTTCATTGATAATGATGCTTGTCGTGACATCGTGAAGAATCCAATAGATCATTCTAAAACCAAACATATTGAAATTCGGATTCAATCTATTCGCGATGCTCACGACAAAGGATATATACAGGTGTTGCCAATAGATACTGCTGATCAAAAGGCCGATATCTTCACAAAAGCTTTTGACAAGACACGTTTTCATCAGTTGGTAACATGGCTGGAGATGATAAATTTTGAATGATTAAAAAAAAAACCTTTCTTGTGCATAATATATAGAAAAAATCTTCTTTTTGGTTCAAACAAGATATTTGGGGGAGAAAGTAAAACCGGTCCATTCTTACTGCAAAATTTCAAAAATTAATTCAAGAAATGATAGAAACTAATCATATTTCGTCAGCATGTGAATAGGACCCAGAGGATGTTGTGGCCTCAAGCAACGATGTGTCGGTAGATTCAGCCTGGAATCAAGTAAACTGCTAATAGGTGATTAACAGTAAAGATCTACACGGAAAGCTGGATTCCCACTGTGCTATAGGTCTGCACAAGCTGAGTCCGGTCATACACAGGTTGAGAGATCAAAAGACACAGAAAATTTTGTGCATAGGTAAATCAAAAGACAACTAAGAGTGCAAGCTACCAATGCGGGGCTAGGGAAATTAATCAAATGAGCAGCAAAAGACACGCAATGTTAGTGACGTGCAAACATATTTAGATAGCTCACCAAACGATCAGATGATCATCTTCTCTGCTTATGGTAAAATAGACCTGAAGCTCTCATCATCTGATCAAGATAATGATCATCTTCTTTGCTTATGGTAACATAGACCTGAAGCTCTCATCATTATTTTTTTGATAAACCTTGAGGATCGGTAGGCTCATACCTAGCACAAGTGGGGTCCACAAAATTTTCGTCAATATTACAGAAAACATGATAAACATCATCACCAAACACATGTTGAAAGAGAAAAGGCATGGATTTAAGTGGACAAGAATACCGACAGTTTTTCTTAGGCTGCAGCTATCCAACGGGAAGTTGAAACATGTTCTGGCAGGTATGGTTAGTATGATCTTGAATGCAGAAGGTGAGATATGGTAAATCCCCACTTATTAAAATGAAATTGGGCTTCTGAACACTTATTGGGCTGAAAATTAACCCATGCATACTTGATGGGCCGTGCGCACTTAACTCAAGTGCGCACGCCCATATGTCTTGTGTATATATAGTTGGTAAATTTTTAAACAGTAGTTACCTTTTTACAAACCCTAATTTCTTTTTACCAAATCAGATTATCATCTTCATCAACATCGTTCATCATCAAACTTTAACCCCTAATCATCCATTATTCACCTTTAATCATCATTATTCCATTCATTTCCTTTCTTTTTCTGTTGATCTTCACCACTGATTAAGGTAGTTTATAAATACTAATTGTTCTTGCTTGTGATTACAGGATTATAAGCTTGTTTAAAACGAGATCAATCGTGGGTTTTAGTTTTTAAACATTGGGAGGCTTTTGAAGATTGCGTACCTATTGTTAAACATTGCGTACTTGTCTCATGAAGACTGCGCACTTGTTTCATACATATCCAAGCCTCTGAAACCCTAGGATGACGCGTACTTGGGCTGCGCACATAAAACCTTAAACGAGAGTTTAAGTATCTGCGTACTTGGATAGTACGCAGATTGGTCTGTCATGGCTAGGGGTTACCACGCCTAATTCATGACTGACCTGCGCACTTATGTTCTCGTGCATCCCAGATCTTGGACTGCGCACTTGCCTAAGTACTCAGCCCACTGTGTGAGCACTTGGCTGAGCACTTGTTCACATAGACCCAAGTTACCTTGCGTACTTGACTGAGAACTTGATGACAAAGTGTCATGCGTACTTGAATCACGTGTGACCATTAACTTGACTATCCAAGACACTTGACCGGATTGCGTATTTAGACTTGTTTACCTGTGCACTTAAACCTGGACGTTAATGATCATAAACTGGAAAATCAAATGTATCTTGCACACTGATAAAACAAATCAATCAAACACAATCTTATGACTGTCGAAAACACAACACATGAAAAACTTAAAAAAAAAATATATAGTCTAAGTACGCTATCCGTCTAAGTCTAAAGGTCATTCGTTTGGTCGTCTATTTACAATCAAGAGCTCTAACTTGTTTTTTGTGCACATGACCTAAACAGATGGCACTTGAATGGGATCCAAGAGGAATGCATAATCAGCCCATAAACCTCGATACAGACGACATAAAGTTCAGAGACATGGCGGCCTGGATCCGGCATAGCAAGATCGGATACGCTGTGGAGCATAGTTTACTAGTTTATTGCTCTCACATTGAAGATTTTTGGAGATCTGCTCGAGTAGAAGTTGTTGATCGCATCAAACGAATCAACGCTATAGTCAGAAACAAGCCAGTGATCATCACTGAAGATACTGTTAGAAGAGTGCTGAAACTTCAAGACCAGGCCGGAACAGTCAGATTTCTATCTAAAGCCGATGTTCACCGTGAGTTCAAGAATTTCGGATACAAAGGAGAGTTCGACAAAAGAGGTGACATCAAAAAGAGCCAGCTGACCAGAGACTGGAGACTCATCAGTCACGTGTTTATCATGTCTCTATGTCACAGGAAAGGAGGTTATAATGCTCTTAGCACGGAATGGTCGACTGCTATGATCAAGATCTGCAAGAATGAACCGTTTAATCTGTCTGGTATGATCTTCGAGTATCTGGTGAAGAATACTGAGACTGACACCAGCAAATGGGCTATGTACCCCAGATTTGTGCAGATGATGATTAATGCACAGCACGAGAATCTGCCTCTTGGTGCCAAGTACAACTTCACCAGAGGTGCACGATTCTTCACTGAGTGCAACACTGATGATTGGGAGCCTATGTTAGAGAACATGTATGCAGCGCAGCGCTATCCTGCGGTCAAGGAACTCTACAACAAGATTCAGAAAAGGAAGCAGGATGTAACAGAAGCTCGTCAGCGATCCACCACTGATCCAGCACCATCTAACCCTGCTCCCTCTTCAGCCCAACCAACCGCTGAAGAGATTGCTCAAGAAATGGAAAGGGGTAAAAGGGTGGCAACTGAAGCAACTCCATCAAAGGCCACCAAGAGGAAAAGGCCAACTGGTCTGTTACAAGAGGGCAGAGAATCACAGACATAGGAACAACTTGAGACTGCTGAGGCCCTACGACAAGTTTCTGAGTATAACAGGGCCGAAAGAAAGAAATGGAGGGAACAGTTACCAGAGTCTGAGATTCCTAGTGTGATGACTAAGGATGATCTTGAGGCAGAAGTGATTATGGAATCTATGTTCGGGGTAGAAGATCAACAAGGACCATCCACAACTACTGCTCCAGCCCCTAAAGCACCAGCACAAAGGCCAACAGAACCTTCCTCCTCAGCTCCTGCTGCACAACGCCGCAAACCGGTGCACCAGGAACTGTACGAGAAGTTGGTCAAGGAGGTTGGAAAGACTGCTGCTAGGGAGATTTATACCCGAAAGAATTCTGTGCACAACAATCAGGAGCTCAAAAGAAAGATCAAGAAGCTAAAGCACAAGAACAAGAATTTAGAGAAAGTTGTGAAGGATCAACGATATCTGATCAAGTTTCAGACTCAGGTTCAGATGAAGATGTTTGATATGATTCAGGAGCAGCAGAAACAGCAGACCGGTGCTCCTAGCACGACATCTGATGAACTATTTGATTTTGGGAAATTTCTTGAGGAGGAGAAGGAGAAAGAGAGAATAACTGAAGAAAGTGATGTGGATGAAATCAGCGAGGATGAGATGCCTGAGAAGTTTGTAGAGATGGGTGATAATGAGGAAATGGTTTTTGAGACGTCGGATGGTCATAAGTTGGGCCCAGAAAGATCGAAATGGTTCCCTAGAAGGCCGATCACCATTCCAGCTCTTCATCAGAACATCCACCACACCAGAGAAGCACACCAAGAGAAAATCATCTCTTGGAAGTATGATGAATTAAAGAGGTTGTTCGTGATAAAGAGACGAGGGGGAGTTATCCAATACTTTAGAGGTCAAACTGATCTGAAGTCTCTCCTTCGTTGGGACATCAGGGAACTAAGCAGGGCCCCCTTCATCAACCACACCAACGACTCCACCGGTACCATGCTGGCTAGATTTATCGAGAAGGAATGCGAAAATGATTTCCAGATCTTCAACCCACAAATGCCGAGGAGACGGATCTCGAAGAAGCGAATTGATCCTGCCACAGGACAAGGAATGATTACTTATGTGATTGACCCCCCCCAGGTCGTCACAAGAGTTCCTATACGTCCTGAGCTTCCAGTCATGTTAAGAGATTTCAAGAAGTGGTTTTATGACAGTCAGACTGGTGAAGCCGTCATCAATTTGAAGGATGATTCAGAGGCTATGAGGATTCTTGATCCGGTAGATGTGTTTACCTTTAATCTATCGGACTTGAATATGCTGTTTGCCAATCAGATCCATGTAGGTGCTGGAAATGTCTTATTTGAGGAAGCTATCCTATTCAGGAGAGCAGTGGATCGGGCGATGAAGCTGAAACAGGAGTTATTTGACATAGTAGACAGGATCAACGCAGCGGACACAGCAAAAGAACAAAAGGAGAAAGCTGCCCAAGCTGCTGCTGCAGAAGTAACACAAACTGAAGCCGAAACCACTTCAGAGGTGCAAATACAAGAACCTGCAACAGCAACTGATTTAGAAGGACCAGAAGCTGAGTCTACTCAAGTTCCACCTGTGGTTGAAGAAGATCTTGCCACCATCTTCATTCAAGACCCCCCGGTTCAAGCAGAGGGGGAGCCAAGCGATGTAGAGATTGACTGAGATAGAAGAAGAACTGGTAGCTGTGGTCTAGGGGGAGTATTGTTGGGTTCTATTGAGACCACAGTTACCAGAACAAACACTTTTGATAGCTTATTGTGTAGTTTGTAAGTTAAAGGGCTGTTTATGTAATTATGGTATAGTTTAGGTGAAACCCTAGCTGCTGCGTACTTATTACATGGGCCCTGCGCACTTGAGTTAAGTGCGTAGGCCCATCAGACCTCCTATATATAGAAAGCTTGTGTGCAGCTGTAGGGTTAGGATTTTTGGATTATCTTTGTAGCACATTTGAATAGGTGCGTACTTGTTATTATTCCATTGTTCTTCAGTAACATATCAGCAATGGAATCATCTTTGTAGATGCGTTTTGCGACTAATGATTGGATATTAACATATGTTAGAGTGCTGATGGATAGAATGTGGAACTGACTGGTCGAATGTAGGCTAAAGTGGGCGAAGGTAGAAGACAAATGGGCGAAGGTAGAATGGAACCTGATCAGTAGAATACATTCGTACCCTAGAGTGGGCGAATGTGGAAGAACTCCACATTCGACCATACCTACTGGGCGAATGTGCAGACATTATATATAGATTTTGTGTATTTGTGAATGATAGAGAGTTATTAGTTGTGTGTGTTTTGAGGTCAGGTTCCAGGTTTGTTTGAGAGTGTCTGTAATTGATCTAGATTAACCAAAGTGTCATTGTAATCAAGTTTATGAACAAGTTAATCTATGAAAAGCTTTGAAAATGATATTGATTGTGTTTTGATTTGAGTTTTTATCAGTTTGTTCAAAGCTAGGGTTTCCGCACCTGGTTTTGTAACTTGTATGATCATTTAATCCTGTTTTAGTCAAAATCTTTCGCTTACAAAGTGGTATCAGAGCTATACGGATCATACAACAACAAATTTGATAAACTCAGAGCTGACTTGGACCTATTTTTGATCAAAATACATCTGTTTTTGAATGAAAATGGTTTTTGAGTGTTTTTGATTGATTTGAAGTTGATTTTGTGGTTAAAATTCAAAATTCCAAGAATTAAAGTTGTTCCAAATCAATTCCGAATCATAACCTGATTAAGATCATTCAAATCCACAAACTTTTGAAAATCAGAGATCAAAATAACCGTTTTTCAAAGTGTAACCGTTTTTCAAACCTGAAATGGGCGAACCTGGAACTTAGTGGGCGAACCTGACTTGTTTTGGGCGAACGTGAGTTGTTTTTGGTCGAACCTGAGTCATTTCTAGGCGAACCTGGAAAGTTTTGTTTGAACTTTTCACTTTCGGGTATAATTTTTCACATTCGATTGATCGGGCGGGCCAACGTGAAAAATTACTGGTCAAACCTAGAATATTCTGGGCGAAAGTGAAAAGTGTTAGGGTGTTTTACATTCTGGTGAAGTTTTACATTCGGGTGAATACTGTTTGGGCGAACCTGAATCAGAAAGGGACGAAAGTAAGGAATAACTGGGCGAACCTAGGATTAGTTTTTGGAAAATTTTCTAAGTGTTGAATTTTTCGAAGTTCGTGATCATGTGGAATTTTCCGACTACTCCGAGACCAGCCACGACACAACCACAACAGCAAGTGATGGACCCATGGACGGTGGCAGCACAAAAGACGAGCACACAGTCTTCGCAACCGATTAACTACATGGTGATGACGAGCTCGATGCCTCAAAGCGTAGCACCTCCAGCACCACAACCTGACTACTGGGGAGTAGCAGCAGCGGTGGTAAACACTCAAACTACAAATGCTATTTCCACACTGATTAATGATTTGTCTTCAGGTAGCGGGAATCGGCCACCGAAGCTTATGGAGATACAAGAATACAATCAGTGGCAGAACAAGTTCAAGATTCACTTGGAAGGCATGGGAGTGGAGGGAGCAGAGGCATGGAGTATGATTGCTAAAGGTTACACAGCACCAGTTTTGGAGAATACAGGTGAACCAGTTCCATTGGAGAGCATGACTGAGGAAGAGAAAAAGAAGTTTGCTGTGGAAAAGAAAGCCTTTTCCCAATTGACTCAGGCAATCACAAATGATCTATTGCATCAATTTGGGACTTGTACAACGTCTAAGCAATTGTGGGATGTGCTTAAGAGGAGGCATGATGGGAATGAGAAGACTAGAAGTTTGAGGATGGATGAATTGAGAAAGGAGTTTGAGAAATTTTCTTATATTGGAAATGAAACTTTAAAAGAATTAACTCCTAGATATAGTCATTTGCTAACTGAATTGTCAAGTTATGGTATACAGATTCCTATGAAGAATTTGGTGGATAAGTTTGCAGATGCTCTACCACCTTACTGGGATCAGCATGTGGAAGTTCTCAGGGAAAAGGATGCATATCAATACTGGACTATTCAAGAGTTTATTCAGAAGCTAGAAAACAAGGAAATGGAAGAGAAGAGAAAAGCTAGAAGAGCACAGGTTCCTCAGAATCCTAGCTTATACTTTGGAGGCACTCCAGTTTCAGTTAGTAACTCAAGTTCAGGAGTTGTTGCTCCACATGTTGCTTGCATTTCCAATGTTATGGAATCACCAAAACCTACCATCAATTATATGGCACAAACTTCATCCTACTCACAACCATCATACACACAACCACCACCACAACAACAATACAACAATTCCTACATTCCACCATTCTCCCCAATGCAACAAGCAGCTTTCTACACTGCTAGCCAATCACAACAACCAATGAACCAAGTTACTCAACCTAATAAACAATCAGTGGTTTTGGAGACTTCTAACTTGAGCAATGTGACAGTGGAAGTTGCTCAGCAACATATTGAACTAGTCTCAGCAATGGTTTCATCTTACAACGGATTAGTTGCTAGTCAAATTGGTAATAACAATTTAACCAATGAAGACTATGCACAGATCGACAAGGAAGAGATGGAACTCATTGATATCCAATGGGCTTTTGCAAGCATTATGAGAAGAGCAACGGAGTTTATTGAAAAGACAGGTAGAACAGATTTGGGAACTTCTCCTAACACAACCTACGGGTTCAACAAGGAGAAAGTTACTTGTTTTAACTGTGGAGGAAAAGGTCACTTTAAACGAGAATGCACCCAGCCACCAAAACAAGGTAATAGAAACCCATTCAATGCAAGCTACCAGAATCGTCAACAACAAAACCAAAACCAAGTTTCTTACCAAAACAACAACAATTATCAAAACCGTCAAAATAACTCTAACAACAATCAAAACAGACAACCTAACACATCAAACCAGAACCAAAACTAATCTCCTAACAACACTAACCGAACAGTTATACCGATCACTACACCGAATGAGACACAACAGAACACGAGTCAGAATCAAGCATTGGTGACTCAACAAGATGAAAGGTTTGATTGGTCGGGATTGCAAATAGGAGTGGAAGAAATTACTACTGGTGGCAATGTGGCTTGCGTTGCTTGCAAGGTTGATATTGAAGAGTCGGTGACGGTGGATGAAAAGAAAGAAACTGAGTGTGGAAGTGATGAGTCTGAGGCTGAAATGGATGTGGAGACTGAACCTGTTGAGGTTAAGGTTGAGGAAGCTAATTCTGGAGTGGTGATTGATACTGTTTCCGATATTCCTGAGGAGTGTGAATCGGTTTATTCTGATTCAGACAGTGAATCGGATATAGAAGCAAGTGTTACATCACTAGATGATGACATTGATCAGTTGCTAGCAGAAGCGGATTTTCTGATGACGAGGAAGTCGTGCATTGCTGATGATGCTTTCACCAATATTGACTATTCCAAATTCTTTACTGGAAAGGAAGCTCATTTCGCATTGATGGCCATGACTGATCCGCCAAAACCTGTAAGTTCTGAGTGTAGCACTGATATTAAAAGTGATAAATATTGTGGTACATGTGATAGATTGACTGAGGAGAATAAACAACTCCGTGTTCAACGTGATAGTGCTATCATGAACAGTCAATCTACTCGCAAAGAGTTGAATGCTTTCAACAAGGTATTAGATGGCTACAAAAAGGACATTTCCGACTTGAAAAACACTTTATCATTAAAACAATTGGCAATTAACAACTATATCAATGAAATTGAAAATACCAAGTTGGAAATGGCAGCCATAAAATGCTTTGCTGAGAAAGTAAACAAAAAGTTGGAAAGCTATAAGCACATTGCTTACGTGGTAGACCACATCATAGATGATCAAACCACTAATTACAAGTCTGTGCCATCTCCGGTGCTTTTTGAAAATCATAATTGTCACCAAGTTACACCGGAGAGCTTGGTAAAATCAGATTCATCATCGGAAATTGAATCTAATACCTCGAGTATTGGTGATCCTGATTCCGATGTGAGACCGATTTTAGGCTTGAATGATGAGGGTGTTATTGCTGAGAGTGTGGATTCAGACTCAGAGAGTGATGATACTGGTAATGTTCAAACTGTTAATGCATGTGAAATTCCAAAAGAAAATCACATCATTACAACTGAACCAGTTTCATCATCTCAACATGTGCATCCGATGGCAAATGCTCATCGTGAGAAAAAGTCTGAAAAGAATGTGATTAAAAAGGACCTTGAGAATAAAGATGTTAAGAATGAACCATGTGACAAACCTGTCAAGGTGTTCTATCGGATGGAAGGATCCGATAAAATCATCTCTGATGAGGAATTTCCAATCAAAAATGCTAACTATGCTAAAATAGAAAAGATTTGGCAAGAAAGCACCATTTGGTTCCCAAAACATGAGAGAACAAATGAGATTCCACCAGCAATTTTAAAGAAATTGTATTTGGATGTTCCTCAAGAACCAAAGGTCCATGTCACAGAGTTCATTCGACCCAATAACAGAGCTAATGGTTTTCATGAGCCTACATACTCAAAAGGGCCACTCCCTGAGAGTTTGAGAAATCAACAGTACAATGATCAATATCCTGTTAGATCATTTGCTCAACCAAATGCTCCAAATGTTTTTGAAGAGTATCGTGCATGCTTTAAATGTGGGGAATGAGGGCATTTACTTGCTCAGTGTCCATATGTAAGGCATAAAAGGCACGAGGTTGAAGTGAGAAATTCCATAAGAAAACCGATTGATCATTATGTTCCACCACACAGACGAGTTGTTCCTCAACAACAACAGTTTTATAATCAAAACAATTTTCATCAAATGAGGAACAATCATCCAATTCAATATGATCGAAGAAATCGGATTGCTATGGAACAATCATGGAGGAAGCCTGTGGTGAACGCAACAATTGACAGGCAAAAGGTTCCACTAAAACCGATTGTCAAATCAAATGTGGACCTAAGTCTGTTAAATCAGATAAGGTAACCAAGAAAGTTACGTTTGTTAACAATGTTCAGAAACCGACTGAGAATCCAAAATCTCAGATTCGCATCCTTAAAAGGTCTGAACAATCTTGGTCACCCAATGGTACTCCAGGAGCTTCTACTTCTAAGGTCAATGAGAAAAAGGAAACTGTTTTGAACAATCAGAAAAAGATTGATCCAAAACAAAAAGTTGTTGAAAATTTTAATGAGAATGTCTCTTTGAAAGCTGATGTTCAAAGACCCAAGACTCAGGCTTGGGTCCCCCGAAAGAACTAAATGATTTACTTTTTGTGTGCAGGGAGCTTCAGCTGGCCCTATTAGCAGTCTTTGGATTGTTGATAGTGGAGCTTCAGGCCACATGACAGGGGATCTAGCGTTGTTGTTCGACGTGAAAAACATCAATGGAGGGTATGTCGCATTCGCTGGAAATAAAGGTGGATATATCACAATGGAGGGGAGCGTGAGTAATGAGATAGTGAGCTTTGAGCGGATATCTTATGTGAAGCAGATTGATTATAATCTGTTGAGTGTCAGTCAAATATGTGATAAACAATTTTCTGTGCATTTTGATGACAAATCCTGCTATATTCTCAAACCGGGCTTCAAAATTCCTAAGGAGTGGATAATGTTGATGGCACCTCGCGTCAAAAATCTCTATATTCTTGATATGTCCAAGGGGATGACATCACAGGGGCAAATAACATGTTTTCTATCCAAAGCGACTGAGAAAGAATCGATAATGTGGCACCGAAGAATGGGGCACATTCATCTGAGAAAAATGAACCAACTTGTGAAAAATGGGCTTGTCGATGGAGTAAACGTGAAACATTTCCATCTGAATGACAAGTGTGTAAGTTGTAAGAAGGGGAAGCAACACAAACAGTCCCACAAAGTGAAGAAAGTCAACTCTGTAGAGATGCCACTTGAGCGATTGCACATGGACCTATTCGGACCGGTCAAGCGCAAAAGTCATCTTGGAGAGCTTTATTGTTTAGTTGTCACTGATGACTACTCAAGATTTTCATGGGTGATGTGTTTGCAAAACAAAAGTGACACCTTTAACAACCTGAAAGTTCTGTTCACTCGATTGGAGAATCTCTACAATGTGAAGATAAAGAGAATTCGGAGTGACAATGGGACGGAGTTCAAAAATGCCAAGATGGATGAACTTTGTGAAAGCAAGGGGATACATCATGAATATTCGGCTCCGTACACCCCACAACAGAACGGTGTTGCTGAACGAAAGAATAGGACTCTAATTGAAGCGGCTAGAACAATGCTTGCTGATTCAAATCTTCCGGTAATGTTCTGGAACGAGGCAATTTATGCAGCAAATTATACACTAAATCGGGTTCTAACAGTGAAGAAGTTTGGTAAAACATCTTATGAACTGTTACACCGACGAAAGCCAAACTTAGAGTATCTAGAACCTTTTGGGGCGCCATGCACGATGTTGAATCCAAGTGAGAAGTTTAGTCCTAAAGCTGAGGAGGGATACTTTGTTGGATATGCAACCCCGCTCAAACGGGTATTCAACAAGCGAACTCGTCAAGTGGAGGATTGGGCTAACGTGGAAGTTCAACGATATACTCAAAATTTGCAAGGCACGGGTCCTGATTGGATGTTTGATTACAAAGATTTCTTTGAATCATTCAATCTAGATAGCTTGGTTGAAGAAGCTGTTATCAGATTACTTTACGAGTGTGAAAACGCGACGACTTCATCGTTGGTGCGTCCAATCACCGTGAACCCCCTACCAGCTTCTAATGATACCAATGCTCCTATACAAGAGGAAGAAGAGTTTCAAGAGGCTTCAACTTCATTAGACTCTTCAGAATCTGAAGTTGAACAATTTGAAGAAGTCATTCTTGAACATGCAGAAGAACCAGAGGCAATGCCAATGAACCCAACTCCAACTCCAGATGTTGCTTCATCATCAAACACGGGTCATGATCTGGATGCTGTAGAAAACTTGACTGCTCAGACGGGAGTTACTGTACCTGATTATCCGGAATCTCAGATTCATCGTATTCACCCGCTGGAGCAAGTTATCGGTGATCCTGGAAGCGGTGTTATGACCAGAGGGCAGCTGAGAAGCGTTAACTCGCCAGAGAGTTTTGGTGCTTTAGCATTATATGCCAAAATTCAAAAATCTGGTAGTCAAAATGATTGGTCGTTTGCGTGTTATGTGTCGCAGGTAGAGCCAAGGACATACAAGGACGCTTTGAACGAAGATGCCTGGGTTGAAGCTATGCAGGAGGAGTTATTACAATTCCAGAAATTGGGGGTTTGGACGCTTACGGATTTGCCGCCGGGAAGGAAGAAAATAGGCACTAAATGGGTGTTTAAGTGCAAGAAGGATGATCGTGGGGTTATTGTTCGTAACAAAGCCAGATTGGTCGTGCAGGGTTTCCATCAAATCGAAGGGATTGATTATAACGAAATCTATGCACCTGTAGCACGGATTGAAGCTATTCGGATGTTCCTTGCGTTTGCTTCATACAAGAAATTCAAAGTTTATCAAATGGACGTTAAGAGCGCATTTCTGTACGGGAAAGTCAAGGAAGAGGTTTATGTCGGGCAGCCACCAGGCTTTGAGGACCCAATCCACCGGGATAAGGTCTACGTGCTGAACAAAGCTCTATATGGTTTGCACCAGGCTCCGGGATAAATCTCCAAAGGATTTAAGCGCGGCCTCGTCGATTGCACTCTCTTCACGAAGAAGACGGGAGATGATTTGCTTCTAGTGCAGATTTACGTTGATGATATAATATTTGGTTCAACTAACGAGCTTTTATGCAGGGAATTCGAAACAGTCATGCAAGAAAAGTTCGAAATGAGCGCAATGGGGGAGATGCAGTTTTTCCTAGGCTTGCAGGTGGACCAAAGACCCGACGGGATCTTCATTCACCAGACGAAATATGTATCCGACATCTTGAGCCGGTTCCAGATGGAGGACTCTAAGCCGATGGATACCCCGATTCAACCTAATCACGGGATTGGAGTGGACGCTAAGGGGGAGCTGACGGACCCATTTACATACAGAGCAATCATCGGATCTCTGATGTATCTGACGGCGTCTCGACCAGATATTATGTATGCAACGTGTCTCTGTGCTCGCTATCAATCGAAGCCGAAACAAAGTCATCTGACGACGGTCAAGCGTATCCTTAGATATCTGAAGGGTTGTCCCTCAAAAGGACTTTGGTACCCTAATGATGATGATTTTGATTTTATTGCTTTTAGTGATGCAGATTGGGGCGGCTGTGACAAAGATAGCAAATCTACTACAGCTGGTTGCCAGTTTTTAGGGAGCAGGTTAATTACCTGGCAGTGCAAGAAACAGACTTCCGTGGCGCTGTCTACCTGTGAAGCTGAGTACATTGCAGCCTCGAGTTGCTGTTCGCAAGTACTCTGGATCCAACAGCAGATGGTGGATTACGGTTTGCAGTTTCTTAAAACCCCTATACACTGTGACAACGAAGCCGCAATTGCATTAACTAAAAATACTGAAAATCATTCTAAGGCGAAACATATCCGGATCAAATATCATTTTATCCGTGATTGTTACGCTAAGGAATTGATTGATATGGTCAAAATCCATACTGACTACCAACGTGCAGATTTGTTTACAAAAGCTTTTGACAGATCCCGCTTTGAATATCTTTTAAAAGTAAACAATATAAAAGAAAAACAGGACTAATCGGCACCTCGGTTTATCGCTTTTTAGTTTTAGTTTTTAATATTTTGCTAATTGGGAATTTCTCTTTGTTAATTGGGAATTTCTCTTTTCTATCGTAATCCTCAAAGAAGTTGATGCTTTCGAGGGGATTGTTTAATCCTCAAAGAAGTTGATGCTTTCGAGTGGATTGTTTCTTTCAAATTTTTGTTTTTGTTTTTCAGAAAAATTAAAAACCCAAAAATATGTTCTTTATTTTAGGGGGAGCCTTTTTATCAGAAAAACCAAAAACATTGAAAAATTCAAAAGACCTAAAAATTAGAAAAACCAAAATGATTTTCCTGGATAAAAAGAGGAAATGATAGTACATCAGTGGGGATCTGACACAAGCTAAAGAATTGTATAGTATAATGAGGCGTATGTTGACTACGTGTGATATGCTGATAGGCTTCGTAGACTAAATATTGCGTGCATTAGTGATACAAACATAACAAACTACACGTTCGTGGCTGAACACCTCATGGGCATATGGTCTTAGTACCGTAATTTCGTTTGATAGGATTGCCAAAATCTGAGGTTTCGGGTCGTTATGTTATGGTTATCTGGGATATTCTGATTAAACTTTTGTCGTATTGATTTACGGACCTAGTTTCATCAGAATATTTGCAAAAAGAGCTTAATTGCCAAAACCGAAAGTTACCGAATTGAGGAACTTTATGTTTTATTGATCAAAGATCATTATTACATCGTATTGACTTTCTGATGCAAAAATCAGTGGTTAATATCAGCCTCAACCTAGTGTATATACACATGTTACTCTGCTGCATTCGTTTGCTGACCTGTACACCTCTGTGCTATATACTTTGTAATTTTTTACGGATAACTCTGGCATAATCACGCGTTACGACGAAGCTTTGTGCAATTACTTGATACGGGAGTATGTCATGTGTGTGGGCACCACAATGTGTTAGTCTAATACACCTAACTCGTATCATTTTAAAGCATTGCGTAATTGTCTGCATGAGAGCTTAAGTGGACCACAATATCAGCAATTGCCGTGTCACATATTGTTTCTAATGATATATTAATCAAATAGATCAACGCTGTGATCAGATTTCTTAGAAAACTGATATGATCCTCTTACCGGATATCACAAAATGTTTACTGCTTTCATTTACTTTGATGCATTTTACTTTGTTGCATTTTACTTTTATTGTCAAAAAGATACTAAATCCAAAAAGATTTTAGGTGTGTTTTGAAAAAATTTCAGAAAACCAAAATTTTTGCATTTCTGCTTTATTTTTGATAACCGACAGTGCTTGATGGTCAATTTCTGAGATTTGATAACACCATCTGGGCTTTGTATCATTCAAAAAGTGAAAATATGAGTTTTTTGAAGTTTAACAGATTGAAAAATGTTGAACGGGATTCGAATTCGTGATTTGGCAAAATTTTCAGATTTTTCCATTTCACATTCGCCCCTTAATTGGGTCGAATGTGGAAAAATCTTCACTTTCGTGTGTTTATTTTGGGCGAATATGGGTATGTTTACACAAATCCCACATTCGGGTGAACAGTATCTACCTTCGGCCTATTCATTTAGGGCGAATGTGGATATAACCCATATTCGACCATATAAACGGGCGAACGTGGCCTTTTATATATAAGCCTTTCCAGGTTCGATCCCTCATTTACAATTTTTTTCAAAAAATTTTCAATCTAACCAAGACTTGTTGCTGTGATTTCCTTTGATTGTGGTTATTGTTCCGTGTCAATTACTGATCATTTTACACCTTATTTCACAGGTAATGGACATGTTAACAGATCAGAATCGTTGTTTTTAGGGCTTCGACCTAGGGTTTATATTCTGGGTTTAATGGATGGATATTATTATTTGATTTTGATAGACATTCAATCCACATCAGTTTTAGGGGGAGATAGTATCAGGAATTAGATTAACAACAACAATAGATGATTAATGATCGATTGAAACAAATAAACCCTAATTCTTCTTTAAAACTAATGTAGATTGAATGATAATAAAAATTGATGGTTCACGAGTGTTTATCGGCCATATTAGGGGACAAACCAATCAAAATCAGGGTCTACAAACAATTTTGGCAAAATTTTGAATTTTGGGGATGAACAGTTTTTACATTCGTCTATTCAAACGGGCGAATGTGGAAATAAATGGGCGAATGAGGTTCAGTTTTGGGTGAATGTAATTTTTAATCTATACATGTTCACATTCGTCCTGAATAGTTCACATTCGTTCTAAAATATTCACCTTCGACCTTATAAAAAGGGGCGAATGTGGAAAATGAAAATCTTAAAATTTTGAATTTTTGTCGTTTTTGTATTTTGACGAATGTTTTTGATTTTGATGTGCAGATGGCTGATCAAACTGAGAACATTGAGACTCCAGTGGAGAATATCATTTCAGATCCAGTTCCAGAGACTATTCAAGAGGCTGAATCATCTACACCGATAAGCTGGCCGTTTGAGAAAACACACAATTGCTGTGCTTATCTTGGCGATGTTGAAAAGAATGTAGAGTTTACTGGTATCATTGAATTCTTGAAGAGGAGCAGAGTTGTCTATGCTTTAGCTACTCCGACTATCATTTACAAAGACATCATTGAAGACTTCTACAAGAACGCGAAGTATGACTTCTGGGATAATCAGACCATCATAAAGAGCAAGATACAAGACATGGAGATGTTTATTACAGAGTCTGATATTAGAGAAGCGCTCCAGATAAAGTTTGAAGTGAGTGAAGATCCAAGAGAATTATCCTGGACTGAACAGAAAGCATGTTTCCTCAGAATGAAGTATAAAGGAGCGATTACTGATGGCTCCATGCATAAGGGAAAGCTGAGCGTGCAATTCAAATATTTTGCACATGTCATAATCCACGTGTTTGGATGTGTGAGCGGTGGATATGATGTGATGAGGAGAAGTCTAAGCTCGTTGATGGTTGCGTTGACTCTCAACAAACCATTCAATGTGTCTGGGATGATACTGGATCATATGCTGGAAATGTTAAAGGGTTTGAAGAAGAAGCAATTCATGCTATACCCGAGGTTTCTCATGATGATCTTTGACCACAAGTATCCAGAATTGAAGAAGGATCCAACTATGATCATAGGCCAAGATCACATGAACATTCGTACATTGGTGAGAATGAAAGGATATAAGGGTGTGCCAGACAATGAAAAGCCACCTCACAGGAGACTCTTTGGAGCTTTGGCTAGTCAGGATTACACTGATCCTGGCAAGAACAAAGCAAGACATGACAACAGTGATTCAGATAATGATGATCCATTGGTTTATGCTGATGCTAGTACCAAGAGGAAGAGACAAGTTATCAATCCCGGAGCCAAAGGGAAGGGTAAGGGAAAGACTGATCAAGGGAGCTCTAAGCAACAGGTGGTGAGAAAGAAAACAACTGCTAAGAAAGGTACTGGTTTGGTGGATGAAGAATCAGTGGATTCAGAAGAAACTGAGGAAGAAGAACAATGGGATTCTAATGCTGAGAATGCTAGGGCCACCAAACGTAAGGCCACTATGGTTGGTGAGTCTGAATCTTTAAACAAATCAATTGAGGAAGCTGAGAAAAGTAAGAAGTTGTTGAATGTTGAAGATGAAGGATTAGGCATTGACATGGATGAGTTGAATACTGGAGAGACTGTGGTAGTAAATTTCTGTTCACATCATTGGGCTCTAAACAACCATATTGATAAACTCTAAGGAGTACACCGTTCCCCTCGGGTTAGAGGAATACTCTGAACCGAGTCGTACATGGGAACTGGCTTAGATCTCATACGAGCTATCAATTAGTATGTTCGTTGGCCATGATGATGAACAAAATAATGTAAAGTATAACAAGGTTTTGCTCACAAAAAAAAAAAATATGCATACCAAATATGCGTTCATGTAAGTATATAAGTATAACATAAAATTTCGATTGAAAGAATAGCATAACGTAAATCGAGTAAATTGCACAATTTGCATAAAATGAAAGTAAACGAGTTAAATTAATGCTCAAAACTAGTGTTCTAAGAATAACTACTAATAACTAGTGCGAGAATAGTTGCGAATAACGCGTGAAAATAACTACCAACAAAAGAATAATACAAAAATAATAAGATAATGTACGAACGTAACTATAAATAGAATGGTGTAAAAAAAATAATGAAATTTACTGTAAATGAAAGTGCGCAGAACAGACGTATAGTCTACTGGTATGAGGATAACTTTTTGGAAACCGAAGAATGTTTTAAGTTCAAAACAGGTTCACTTGAAAAGATTTCGTAGGTACACATTTTCACGTGTTTACGAGAAGTCGAGTTTGAAAAGTGTTATAAGGTATATTATTAGTTGCAAATTCCTCCCGAAAACATATATTGGATACGTTATATGAAAACATGCAGATTTACATTTGATTTGTAAAATATGCAATGCAAGTTTATTAAATGCAAGATGAAACCATTTCATGAAGTGTGTGTAAATCTAATGTGTTTCGAAAGATCAAGATTTAAAATGATGTGAAGGTTGTGAATGATCCCACATGCCTTGACGAATTTTGAAAAATAAAATTTTCTGTATTTAAACATTTCTTTAACTTGTGGGTTGAAAAGTCGGAAATTTTTAATTGTTATGAAATGTTGAGAAAATCGAAGTGTTACCCGTTAAGACTGGGTAAACTTGAAACCTTTTAAATTTTCAAACTTTCACGAAATTTATACATTGAAATATCATTTATTTGCAGGATCGTTAAGGCATCTCTTTGGGCTCATAGCGGGCTATTTGTTTCAAGGCACAAGGTGTATGAAAAGTGTGTTCTAATTTGGCGAATAGGCTTTGTGAAAAGACTTATAGAATAAGTTGTCAAATTAATCGTTTTAGAGAGTAGTGTACTAGTGCGTATCGTTTAGGTAGACATTTATGTATGAGTTTAGTCTGACTAAGAAGTTCTAACTAATGGTAGTTGGCTATGGCTTAGGAGACTGGGTGCAGCAATATTAGTATTAGGTATATGAGGATATACTGTGACTTCAATCAAGTAAGTTTGTAAACATGAAGGTAGAAAACAGGTTGAAATAATAAGTTTGGAAAAACCATGTTCATTTTTAATTGTATGATGACGCAACATTCCTAAAATCAGGATGTGATCAAAGTTAAACATAGAGTTTAAAAATTAAGACGTGGGTAAAAATGTTTTAACGCAAAACGAGTAATACCTTATAGTGTAAGAATCATGAGAATAAGTGAAATAGTGTAAGCTTTAATGCGATAATATATCGAACAAAAGTTTTAGTAATGATGATAAGGGTTTCAAAAGCGAATGATCAATGAATAATGGCATATGAAACATCAAGTGAATAAATGGAATCTTCAAATGATAAACAAACATAAATATCAATGATATAAAACATTGGAATTGTTTCTATAGGAAACTTTGACCAACTCAAGTATTTGAAATTTCCTAGTGACTTGTGGGGGCGTACTTTAGCCTATAAGTGAATGCTCATCCCAAGAGTCCCAGGTAGGTATACGGGTCCCTCGTCTGATTGGGATTTATATGAAATACCAGGCCTAGACAGAAAACTCAGGATACAGGCGCTCACCCTTCCAGATTGCACATGTCCCATCAATAGTGAATTCCAAAACTTTAGCGAGATTAAAAACGAGATGCAAAAATAGATCCTTGGGATTTGGATTTCACTCCTAACTCAAAGATGTATTTCGAAATTGAAAACGATTGTGGAATGAAACCAATCACTAAGTTAAGGATATCACTCCTAGCTTAGTGGTTAAGTTCCTTTTTGAAAGAAATACTCTTTGAGGTGTGAATGTCACTCCTATCTCAAAGATATATTCCTAAGATAAATGACATATAGAGAAGTGAAACTAATCACCAAGGTATGGATGTCACTCCTAACTTGGTGATATCGTTTCGTTTGTGAAATACGAGTATCTTCTTCTTTAAACAACACACCGAAAGAATAACGAGAAAGAATCATAGCGAAAATATCTTGAAAGAAAATAATAGGATAAAGAGAAATAAACACGAGAGGACTCGTGAATGTAAGCTTGGTTATAGACTAGGCTAAAAGGCATTCTAATAACCTAATTCCCTATAACCATGGCTCTGATACCAATCTGTAACATCCCAACCGATGGCGGAATCATCGAGGTGTCACGTAGTGACGATTGTTCAAAAGCACATGGTACTAAAATGTAAATATATTATTGAATAATTTAAATTGTCTTACATAGATGAAATGGAAAAAAATACAATAGTTTGAATGAAACATGAAATTTGAAATAACTTATTAAAAGCAAGCACTAAAATCCAATGCTATGGAACTAAGATCAAACTGCACCTGAAACATGTACAAAATAGGTTTTGTCAACATAAGAAATGTTGGTGAGCATTCCTAGTTTTAATACATATAGTAAGTTGGAAAAATTGTATACAATTCAAGTGCAAAGCTACAGTGCAAATATGTAAACTATGTATCATACAAATGAGCGAAATCAATCCTGTGACTGTATAATGTACTAAATAAACGGCGGTGTACTTATCCAATAAATGGATAAAAACTTAACAATGACCACGGATTCTCCGATGAAAAAGGGGGAGAATCAACCTAGGCGGGTTGTTAATCCAATAGCGCTATCCAATGTTAAGGTCGGCTTGTACCATGTTAATGATTTCACTAAGTACAAATGTATTCTACATGTATTGTCTAAGCATAAAGCATGTTGTAAGCAAATGCACATAGTACTAGAATTGTATTGTAAAAATGTAAACTTGTATTTGTAATTTGTAATAGTGTACATGTAACACCCCAAAAATGAATAAAAGTAAAAAGGGGATAGGAAATACTCACTTTCGCCAAATAACTAGATGACTAAGCGAGCGTGAAAATGCGAGCAATCCAAAGACTCAACAACGAAACTAGTCCAATTTAAAAGAAAAGAAACCGAATAAGAAAAATATCCAGCTTCCAATTCGCCAATTACGAGAGCTTATAATCAAAGCTTCAAATGTAGAAGTAATATACTATATAAGAAAGGTATGAGGGAGAGTTTAATCGAATTGAAACAATCGATTTAGAGGTGCAAAGTGTAATGGGTCATAGGTGGGTTTTTATACTAGTTTTGGATTCAATTAGGCTTTAAAATTGGTCAACACAATAAAGTAAGGTTTTAAAATAAGTTGACAATTTGACTAGGACTTTGACTAGGAATTTGACTAGGACTTTGACTAGGAATTTGACTAGGACTTTGACTAGGAATTTGACTAGGAATATGACTAGGACTTTGACTAGAAATTTGACTGTCTCCGCGGACCGCGAGAGCTAAAAAAATCAATTTTTCGAATTTAATCAATTTTAAGTTTTGGACTTGTTTCCTTCGGTTTCTAAGTTGTTTTAGGACCGAAAATTAAGGGCTTTGAGTATCAAGGTCTGAAACATATGTGCTCGGGTGTAGGTGTGAGTATAAAACGTGCATACTTTTACTTATAAAAATTACAAGTTTTATTAAATTGTGAATTTTGGTCCTATTAAAATACGATGGTTAAAAATGAAAATTTTGAAATAGTTAAGGAACCAATTATGCACATTTATGAAGAGTGAAGGGTACAGGTTGTCCTATTATTCATCTTGTGTGTCGGTTTTCATGTAGTTTCTTTGATTGTAGAAGATTAATCTCTTAAAACACCTAATCCATAGGTGTTTCTAAGTGATAACAATCTCTTGCACTTAACAAGATCTAGTATTTGGGACTTACAACATATTAATCGATCTCTTATACCCCTATATGTACTCATATATACACATGATACATACACTAGACTTTGACAAGAATTAAGCTAGTTTTCACTATAACTACTAACAACTAAAGCAACTTATACTATCTAGTTATGTCCAAGTAAACTTTATCCTTGTTAAACGCCTTCTAGAAGCTGATATACATACATACATACATACACATAAATGCACACACACATGATCAAGAACACATGCTTCTTCCTAGATCCTAGTTATTGATGTGTCACCATCCTAGCCTATCAACTAACCTATGGAATGTTCTTGTCTTTTCTTGATGACCGATTTCCACACATAGCTTCTCCAAAAGTCCCTATCATGGGAATGTCCAAACTATACACTAGAATAGCATGGAGGCTCCAAGACTTCACTCCATCTCTACCTCTACCTTTACCTCATATAGTTGGATCCCTCTTTTTCTTGTCCATGACCGAACACAAGTCCTAAGGGCCAACACATGTTCCTATCACCTAGTTGACATACTCTTGCACTAGAATGGAAACACCAACTAACTAACCTACCTTCCCAAGGTCAACACCCTCCCTAATTTGGTTATAACCAATCAAACACAAGAAGCATGGAAGAAACATTACTATCCTCATGTGCCTACTAATCCTACATCCATGAGTTGTCTCAATCACTCTATCCCAACCCAATAACCTTTGGCCGACCCCTAACCCCCATGTGATCAACATCTAAGCAAACACTCACTTATACCAAAAGTAGTAAAGCAAACAAACTATGACAACAAGCCTCTAGATATGACAACACTCCTAAACAAGCTTGCCATACAACTCATCTGCTACATACTAGGAGTTCACACAAGATCATGCTTTGCTTTCCTTAACAATGCTCAAACCAAGAAGGTTAGACTTATCACTTTTGTTGGATCACCCTTTCAATCGACCTATATAAGAGGACCCTCATTCCTCCAAGTTTCTTGCAGCACCACTCCTCTCATCCTCTTGAAACATCTCTAGGCCCTCACCCTCTCTAAACCGAAGGCACCAAGGCTCGAGTAAGGGAAGCATCAAGACACCCAACTCCACCTTGGCTCGATTAGGTAAGTTATCCAACCCTTCTATTCTTTCAAAACTCAAGTTCCTTTGGCCCATTTGTGAACTCGAACCCAAGTACTTTGGCCTTGATTAATTGGCTCATGGCCAAGCCTAGACCAATGTTGTTAGCCGCTTAACCTTGAGGTGATGATCTAGTTTCACAATCACGAGTTAAACTTAGAAACACTATGCACACACTATTCCACTTATGTTCGACTAATGGGTGATCACATTGTCATGAGAACCCTACTTAATGATAACTAATCGGCCGAGTATCATGGTTGTAAACCAAGTAACATTTTCGGATCAAAATCTCACATAGATAACCAAAATCGGTTTTCATAACAAAAACTAGTAAATTTTTGTATTCAAAGTAAAGATCCATGATCAAGGTGTATTAAACCTCACGTACATAAAACATGATCCACACTGAATGACACGGTTCACAAAAAAAATGGGAGCCTGACTTGTATGATAAACGAGAACACACAAATTACTATATCCTTAATAATCATAGGGTACTTTTTGTCGGAACAGTAGTTATTTGTTTTCTGCTTTGCTAGACCTCTCGCACAGACACCAGGTGAGTTTCACTACTCTTTTCTAAGAAAAAATCCATATCGATAAAAAACTCACCAAAATATATTATTTCAACTTTATATTATTACAACCGCATAAGAATTCTAAGAAAAAAAATCCATATCGATACAAAACTCACCAAAATATAAAAAACGTAAGAATTCTAACAAAGGTATATACAATATCCATATCGATACAAAAGTCACCAAAATACAAAAAATGTAAGAATTCTAAGAAAAAAAATCCAATATCCATACAAAACTGAAGTAATATTAACTATGACATTCAATACAAAACTGAAATAATGCTAACTATGACATTTCTTACATCAGAATGAAAAATACAAACAAATACAGAGAGAAAATGACCAAAAAAAAACCTGAAGAAGACAAAAACAAAAACAAAAATAGTTACAGATAATTGCTCTAACTATTTAAGAATCAGAGACATATTATTTCACTATACACCCATCTCTAATTAGACAGGCTGTAAAGGAGATCGTGATAAGAATAATATTTTCCTCTGATTGTAAGAATCTTCCGAGAATACCAATTTCAACTTGATTATCAAAGCCGTTACTCTTATCCATTTTTTTTTTCATAAGAAAAAAAATAATATTTTTTTTATCGATGGTAGCTTTATTTATTTATCATAATAAATGAAGAGAAATAAATTTGGAAAATGAAATGAAGAATTGCTTGCCTTTTATAGAGAGATTAAATGTCTTACATATTATAATAAGATTTTTTACTCATTGCATCATTAGTAAAACCATTAGCAAAACAACTAATAAAATAATGTTATATATAGTTTACTCTTAGTGTCACTAATACAAATTTTCAAAAACAATGTCTGCTACGAAGAACCATATGTGTAGTAAATGATAAACCAAAACCGAACTAATACCAAGTAACAAATTTAATCTAAGTGCTCTTCAGGTACAATCATAAATCATATCAAAATAACAATAACCTAAGTTATTATAACCATCTATCTAAATTAATAGTATGAATATTATGATTATTTTCAATATCCTAATAATAACTTCCTAATATAAACCTATTATACCATCAAGGTATACAATATTTGATGACTTGTGAACGGATGTTGAAAACAACTATGATACATTACAATTTTCAACTAAATGATGATTTAAACAGAGTTTAAAAACAAACTTTCCAAACTTAACTTGTAATCAATATCTAACAAAATACCTATATATTTAAATTAGATCAGTCTTTTCAAATTCATAATTACAAACAGTCCGCAGAGCCCTAAAAGTCTTTGATGAGCACTGTACAAACGAAGGATCTAGATGGAAACATACCATAAGTTAAAACATTATTATTTTATATTAATTAAACATTTAAAACTATTGTTCTTACAAATGATCTGAAGTCTTTTATTGTTCCTATATGTTTAAAAAATGACCATATATTTTATATCAATAAAAATTCTACAAAAATATCACCATCTATAAAACGTGAAATTATAGTTTTTATTGACGACTTATTATGTTTTAAATAAATAATATTTCAATGACAAACTTTTTTTAAGAAATAACATGAAATATACTTAATGTAACAAATATTTTAATATATGTAAACTGAATATTTACATATAAGTCAATTATGTTATTATAACCATCTGTTTAAATTATAAATATAAATATTATAATTATGTTCAATGTCCTAACAATCACTTTGGCAACTATAACACATTTACATTTTTAATATTTCTTTACGAAACACCAAGCATCTGTTGATTTTAACAGTAGACAATTTTGTTTTTTGACCAACTAAACCCACCGAGCGACCCCTAGTGGTAAAGACAGGGACACTACATAGAGATAATAAATGAAATATTGGTAATCTATTTTCATTTGATTGTAAGAATCTTTCAAAAATTTATGGAAATACATTTGACAGTAAATATCATTATGCATATTGGATGGACACATGTATAGAGATGATAAATGAAATATTGGGAGTTCCTCCCCTTTTATAGAATAAAAATATACTAATTATTCGTAAAGTTGGTTTTCAACTTTATCAGTTAGATTTCAAGTAAACCTAAATTTGGAAGTTACCTTTGATATTTTTTTATTTATTTTTGATATAATGAAAGACAATTCAACACAACAAAAATAATAAAAATAATGTTAATATCATTATCCATATATCATGGGCAGTTCTAAACTGAATATAGTTCTTTTCAAATTTAAAAATAGAAAATGAATATTGCGAATTTCTCAACTTTTTTATACGGTGAATAAACTAACAATTCCTAATGTTTATTACATCTTTATAGTAACTGTAATTTGAAAAAAAAAAGTAATTTTGAATTAAAAATACTTGAAAAATGTAAATCTTATATATATAAATATAAACATATATTATCCTTTTTTAAATTATATTGCATTTTACAAAAACATAGATCAAATAAAAATGAAATTCAATAAATGATGAAAACATTTATTTTACAGAACATATATTATAAACAAAAAAACGATAACTTTTAAAATCTTTATATTTAACTTAATTTATTATTATTATTTTTTAATTAATAGAAATATGTATATATTCATTTTTGATAAATAAATATAAGTAAAAAATATCATGTCACCTCAAAATTCGAGTTTCAAGGTAAGAATTATTACAGCCAGTCAATAGCCCTAAAGCACTATAATGATCACTATACAGTTCAACAATGTAGATGGAAACTTGCAAAATACGGCGGTAATTAATAGTAGATGTAAACACAAAAACACCTCCACCAAAAAATTAAAAAAAAATAAAAAATTATATAACCTAAAAAAATAAAAAAAGTAAAAACACTAAAAATATTTTTTAGTGCTAATCTTTCTGAAAAAAAAATAAAAAAATACAAAAAAAATAAAAAAAACAAAAAATGGCCTTTATTACGTCATATTTGCGTCAGGTCTGATGCACATGTGCATTGTTCTGTTATATATATACATACATATACCGTATACACATGTGTATCTCACTATTAGAGCACACTTTTGAATAAATTATCAATTACCATATTGAAATGATTATTAAATAGACGTGATATGATATATATAAGGTGGAAAAAAATTATCCAATGATCATTAAATAGACGCAAAATGTATTTCACTATTATAGTTAGGTTTTTTTCCATGGGTATAGCTTTAGGGTTTAGTTTTTAGGTATGATGGGAGGGGGGTTAGGTTTTTTTGGGGGATAGGGTGGTAGGTTTAAGTTTTTGGGGTTGGTGGTGAATAAACTTAAAAAAACCTCTATATAAAACTATAGAATAAGATAATTGTACTACATGCACATGTGCATTTCACTATTATAGTTAAGTTTTTTAACGGATTTAGCTTTAGGGTTTAGTTTTTGGGTATGGTGGAAGAGGGGGTATCTTTTTGGGGGGATGGGATGGAGCATTTTGGTTTTTGAGGGTGTGGGGTTAGTTGCACATGTGCATTTCACAATTGGAGGGGGGTGGGGCGGTGTGGGGGATGGGGGTTTTAGGTTTTTAGGGGGTGAGGTGGGTGGGTTTAGGTTTTTAGGGGGTGGAGGTGGGGATTTTAGGTTTTTTTTTTGTTTGTGTTTACACTAGTTCTCTGGTTCTCTCCCTAAAGTTGGTTCTCGTATGATCCATACCCTAAAGTAAATACATTAGTTTACACTAGAGTAACTATGTAATTACTCTACACGTAATTACTCTACACCAATTTTTATTTTTTTTTAGTTTTCAATACTATAATACATGTTTAACAATATGGGAAAAAAATTTGAAGAAATAAATAAAAAAAAATACCCTCTTTTGATTCTCACAGTTCTTACCAAAAAACACTTTGTACAGGATCTTTCCCCTATATATATATATATATATATATATATATATATATATATATATATATATATATATATATATATATATATAGTAAAGATCAAATACAAACTGTTTTTCGGTAAGAACTGTGAGAATCAAAGGGGGTAAAAAAATCATCCAACCGGTTAGCTGAATTGTTTATTCGGGAGATTGTATCAAGGCACGGGGTACTAGTGTCTATTGTTTCCCATAGAGACACTCATTTTACGTCAACATTTTGGAAGAGGTTTCATGATGAGATGGGTACTAGGTTACACATCAGCATCGCGTATCACCCGCAGACGGATGGTCAGTCGGAAAGAATCATCCAACCTCTCGAAGATATGCTTCGGACATGCACTATTGATTTCGGCGGTAGTTGAGATTATCACCTACCCTTGGCGGAATTTTCATATAACAATATCCATCACCCCACTATTGGGATGCCACAGTATGAGAAGTTAATGTGTTTGGCGACTACCTGACCTTATAAACTGGGCTATGATAGAAGTGGGATATGCCTTCTCAGATCTATGGTATTGGTTTTGTGTCATGGTTGTTGCTTAGTTTATGTTATACTTGTTATTATATATAATAGACTATGTTTAATGGCTACCTGATATGTCGAATTGACCTATGACAGAAGGGGGATATGCCTGTTCTGATCTATGGTATTGGTTTTGAGTCAGGGTTGTCACATAGTTTATAGTACATGTATTTTTAAACTAAGCTTTGACAGAAGTGGGATATGCCTGCTTGATCGCTAGTCTTAGTTAAGTTGTATGGGCGCATGTGTAGAACTCTTGTTGTTGGGGTCCCATTGGGGCGGAAGTAATGGGGTAGTTTGGAAGTGGTTGAGACCGTGTCTTGTTGAGGGTCTCCCTTTGGAAGCTTTCATAAAGGTAGCTCAGGATCGATAGATGTCATATGTTGATAAGAGGATGAGGCCTATAGAGTTTAACGTGGGTGACCATGTCTTGTTGAGGGTCTCCCTTTGGAAGGAAATCATACGCTTTCATAAGCGTGAGAAGCTCAGTCCGAGGTTCATAAGACCTTTTCGCATTAGTGCACATGTAGCTGGGCTAGCTTATTGGTTGGATTTGCCCGAGGAACTCAAGGGTATCCATCCAAGCTTTCATATGCCACATTTAAGGAAGTGTTTAGGGACAAGGAAGCTCATGTACCGCTTGATGATATAGAACTTAATGAGAGGTTGAACTACATCGATAAGCCTATCGCCATCCTTGACCGTAAGGGGAAGAAATTGCGCAATAAAGTGGTTAGGCAGGAGAAGTTACAGTGGAAGCACCGAATGGGGGTCGGAAGCTACATGGGAATCCGAATCAGAAATGATGAGGCTCTACCCACACTTGTTTCCCTCGCAGCAGGATTCGGAGACGAATCCTAATGCAATGGGGGAAGACTTGTAACACCCGAAAATTTTCTTTCCGTTCGTACTGTTGTATAGTTTGTATATTTTGTCTCGAGCAACTCCATCATGACTTAAGAAACTTTTGTGGACTTATGACTATAAGAATTGATAGAGGACCTGATGTGTTTAAGCGTAAAAGTATGTGGAGCCATTGCATTGTATTATGAAGTTATGGATTTTCCTTCTTCACAATGCCCTCACATAGTCACAAATCGCCTAACCACAAAGGTTCCGTATATTCTAAATAGGGTCCATATTGTACAATGGCTAAGAGATGGAAAGCCTTATAACAAAATTTGGTATCATCACCAACCTTAAAAACCCTACAACCTCAAGCCTAATGCCATACCACATAATAATATAGTTTCTTCATGTACCTTTCTCAGCCGACAAACTTCACAACAAAGCATTTTGGTTTTCGACTGGAGGTATATTAATTATAGTATCTATACTATATTATAATGCATGAGTGAGGGGTAGTTTAAGATACCTAAAAGTTAAGAACTTATTTTTCATTAATAACCCTGAAATGAGGGTAAAACAGTCATTCGTACATTATTTACATTTTAATACCCTATCTTAGTAACACTTTCATCCCTTAAACTTTATAGACTTTTACTTATTTAAATTATAATTAAACTTCTTTTCCTTATTTTAAGCAAACAATCCTCCATAATTTTTAAATAGTCATATTTTTTGCATGCGTTTATACTTTTATAAAAAAAATGACATCATAATAATGAGCATTTTATTATCTTTAATTTGAGTATAGTATTGCTATTTTTTATTTTAAAAATCTTTATGTGACGTGATTAACGATATCTAGGAGTGAGCAATAACTAAACCGTTCACCGAAGCCAAACCAAAAAACTGACAAAACTGAACCAAAATCTATTGAAAACTGAAAACATCCGGTTTAACTTAAAATTGGTTATCGATTTCTTTTTGTACCCTTAGTTAACCCAAATTAGTTAAACTAAAACAGATCCATTAATATATTCATAACAGCATGCCCGCACCATGTGGTAGGGAACACAGACACTTCTAATGGTTCATGGTTAGGGTAGGTTAAGTTCGGTTATAAGCCTCAATTGAAACACAAATCGACATTATCGGTTTATCAATCTTGTTAACTAACCGGTTAGTTGGTTCAGTCTATTTGGTTAGATTTTCGTTTTTAGTTCGGTTTAGTTAATTTTGGTTAATAACACAATTCAGGGATCCTTCCACCTTTGCATATCAAATCCAGAAAACCATCACAGACAAACTGCACACTAAGGTAGTAACTGAACATCATTTACCAACATTTCAGATACCTAATGTGATGCAACAAGAATAAGGAAGTGAGTCCCACCTGAGAGTCACTGAAGTAGAAAACATTCAACACTCAGGAGAAACCCAGGGTACCACCATGGTTCCCTACATTGCAGACTTTGACAAGTCTAAAGTACCAATCATCAGATGGTCCTTTACTGATAACAACTCAGTACTTGTGACAAGAAGAGATCAAACAAGCAGGGAATATAGGTCGATGAATGAACTGAAGAAACTATCAACCAAAGACCTGCTTACAATCCAACACTTAGAACCAAAGAAAGGGTCTCTTACTGATGATCAGCTGAACCAGCTCAAGAATTCCATGTTCAAAGGAATATGGAAAATTGTGAAGGATAGAAAAGAACAATAAGGAATTAGTAAGGTTTTGGCTTCATCAATCCAGGGGGAGATTGTTAGGACAAAAAGGATTGGTGAAACCACTTTTGCAAACCTTAGTCTAATTCACTTCTGTCAAAATACTCTAAGTATAGAACTGCTGAAGACAAAGGATCAAACTGCTGAAGAAGAGATTCAGAAGTGCTGAAGAAGAAAAGTCATCAGAAGTTCTGAAGTTCAAACCAGACACTTCTACTGAAGAACTACTGAAGACAAACTACTCATCAGTAGTTTGTCATTCATCAGTACTTACAGAAGATCTTTTCCACCGCCTTTGTATATCAGTAGTTTAATACTTTAGTATTTCTTTTTGCTTTATGTACAAGTTCAAAGACTGCAACTTGTTGCAACTTGTTTCTGAACTTGCTTTTTGGCAAGGTTCATGTATTTGTAAAGTCTATAAATAGAAGGGTTCATCCCTCTGTTTTAGACATTGATTTTAATACAAGAAATCCTTCAACACTTATTATTGTTATTTCCATTTCATGTTTACTGAGAATCTGTCAAAGTGTTTCATTCTCATTCAATACTTAGATTCTCAATAAACACTTTTCATTTATTAGTTCTTGAATCCAGGGGGAGTAATAACTCCTGTTGATAAAGCGTAGCTATAAACTTATAAACATTCCGCTGTGCTATCACTCACCAAGAACTTGCTAAACACTTAAGTGTCAACTAGCAAGTTCAACTAAAAGAGCAGCTTACTGATCCAACAAAGAGACTACTTTATTGCTTGAAATTTTTTTTTCTAAACTTATTGTTTTGTTTTACAAATATGCTTTGACCCGTTCTGGGGAATTTCATGTTTGAATAACTTAAACCATTTATTTTCTGCTGCGTGTTTTCTGATAATAAAATATGACTTCTTGAGGATTAATTATGGTTCTAGCCTTTAAGTGCCAACTGTTTGACTCGTCAGTTTTGAGGGTGTTACAAGTTGGTATCAGAGCAATGGTTCGAGGGATTCAGGCAGTTTGTGCTCGAACTCGAATCTGGTATGGGACCAAACTGTTACTAAGAAATGTCAACTGCTGGGTAGCTGCACGCCAAGAGGTAATCCTTAGTTTTGTCGTATGTCTATATATATATATATATGTATATATTATACTTCATTGGATGCTTAATAGCATGAAGTCATAAATGGGCGGTTAGTGCCCTTACATTTTGATGTAGTATGGGAAATTTATTATGTAGTGTATAGTGCACGATACGTAGGTTGGAATGCTTCTCGTTGAACACTTAGATACATAAAGCGTCAGAAGGAAACCCAATACCTATATTTGTTTAAGTATGTATGATGGCTCTTATTAAGTGCTTTAGTGCAACAATTCATAAGGGTGTTATGCTCTTGTGTTTTGAGGTAGGTAGAATTCCCTTCTTTGATGGTTAATTGCAAACCTCTGATGTTTATTAGATAAATGCTATGCGTATTTGTTATGTTTAAATGTTAATGTGTAGGCAGAATTGTTAAGGTGATCATAACATGCTGTGTTTAGGGTGACTATAGTAAAGTAAACAGCTTATAACACCTGATCAACGTTATTAGAAGTTTACCCTTACTTTACACATCCTGAATATGTCTGGTGATTGATCATGTGACAGTTTTATCGTGAATGTTTAGTATGGGTTGTGTCTATCACCATTTGTGTTGGGTTAGATATGATCCCAAGGATACTAGACATTTAATCGAGGACGAGGTTACGGTAGGAAATTCACTCCTTGTGACCAAGGCTGTAGATATTCGTCGGATCTAGTTATCGGGCCATAGTCTTCCTACCCTCTTGTATTTAATGTCATTGGGTTGCTTTGATGTTATTCTTGGGATGGACTGGATGGCTACCGTGGATGCTCAACATTGTGTGTGGGTAGAGACTCGTGTAACTTACAACTCCGGATGGGAATCGTAGTACTGTTCATGGGGATGATAGTTGCTCATTACCTTGAGTTGTTTCTATGCTTAAGGTGGGGAAAATGTTGCAGCGCGGGTGTAAGGCATACTTGGCGCAAGTCTAGGATATGGGGGCTGATGACCCTAAGCTTGGGGATGTCCCGTAGTGCGGCGTTACCCGGATGTATTTCCTGATGATTTGACATAGTTGCCACCGGACCGTGAGGTTGAATTCCAGATGGACATCGTGCCGAGAACTAAACCTATTGCCGGGGCACCTTACCGACTCACACCTGTAGAAATGAAAGAAGTCTCATCTCAATTGGAGGATTTGCTCGAGAAAGGGGTTTATTAGACCGAGTATCTCACCTTGGGGTGCCGGTTTTGTTTGTTATAAAAAAGGATGGCAGCATGCAAATGTGTATCGATTACAGGGAACTAAAGAAGTTCACTGTGAATAATCGGTATCCTTTACCAAGGATTGATGACTTGTTTGATCAGCTCCAAGGATCTGATTGGTTCTCAAAGATTGATCTTAGATCGGGCTACCATTAGCTGAAAATACGATAGCCGGATGTACCAAAGACTGCTTTTCGTACTCTTTATGGGCATTACGAGTTTTTGGTGATGTCCTTTGGTTTGACTAACGGGCCCGCGACATTCATGGATTTGGTGAACCGGGAGTGGAGGCCGATGCTTGATCGTTTAGTTATTGTTTTTATTGATGACATTCTCATATATTCCAAAAGTGAAGAAGACCATGCTCTACATATTGAAGAGGTTCTTCGAAGTTTAAGGAATGAGAAACTTTACGCTAATTCTCAAAGTGTGTTTTCTGGTTGCGTGAGGTTCGATTTCTGGGTCATGTCATTAATTCCGATGGTATTATGGTAGATCCCGCTAAGGTGGAGGCAGTGATGATTTGGGTGACACCAAATTCACCGTCTGAGATTCGTAGCTTCTTGGGTTTGGTAGGTTATTATCGGAGGTTCATACAAAATTTCTCCAAGATAGCTTCCTCCTTGACTAAACTGACCAAGAAGGAGGCGGAATTTGTTTGGTACTCGGACCAGGAGAACGCGTTTCTCGAACTAAAGAAAAGGTTGACGCCCGATCATAGCCTTGCCGGATGGTACTGATGACTTGGTGGTATATTCGGACCGTCACTCCGGGGACTCGGGTGCGTTCTTATGCAGCGTCGCAAGGTGATTGCATATGCCTCATGCCAGCTAAAACCTCATGAGATTAATTACCTGACTCATGGTTTGGAGTTGGCGACCGTTGTTTTCCCGCTTAAACTATGGAGACATTACTTATATGGGGTTCCTTGCACTATCTACACTGACCATAAGAGTTTGAAGTATTTCTTTGAGAAGAAAGACCTTATTATGAGGTGGCGCAGGTGGTTAGAGTTAATCAAATATTATGATGTGGAGATTATGTATCATCCAGGGAAGGCTAACGTGGTGGCAGACGCGTTGAGCCGAAAGGAGAAGCTTAAACCCATTTGGGTGAAGTCTTGTCAGCTTATCTTGAAGCCAGATAGAGTGAAACGGATCTCTAGTGTTCGGAATGAAGCATTACTGGTGGAGTGGATCATGATGGAGCATATATGGGGACAAAGGGACTTTTGGAAAGTAGTGTAGACGGAGTTATGTTCATGAAAGAGCTAATGTGGATACCTCGATATGGTGGGTTTATGGATGAGGCACACAAGACCTGCTATTCTATTCATCCGGGGGCGATCAAAATGTAATAAGATCTCAAGAAGAACTATTGGTGGCCAGCGATGAAGTACGAGGTAGTGACATATGTGAGTTGGTGTTTTACTTGTTTACAGTTTAAGGCGGAACACCAGAAACCGTTTGGAAAGATCCAACCTTTGGAGGTACCGGAGTGGAAGTAGGAGAATCTTACTATGAATTTCATCACTAAGCTACCCCGTTCGCGAAAGGGGTTTGACACCATCTGGGTGGTGGTGGATAGGTTGACAAAGAGTGCTCACTTCTTGCTGATACGAGAGACCTTTAACTCCAAACGGTTAGCTGAATTGTTTATTCGGGAGATTGTATCAAGGCACGGGGTACTAGTGTCTATTGTTTCCAATGGAGACACTCATTTTACGTCAAAATTTTGGAAGAGGTTTCATGATGAGATGGGTACTTGGTTACACATCAGCATCGCGTATCACCCGCCGACGGATGGTCAGTCAAAAAGAATCATCCAACCTCTCGAAGATATGCTTCGGACATGCACTATTGATTTCAGCGGTAGTTGAGATTATCACCTACCCTTGGCGGAATTTTCGTATAACAATATCCATCACCCCACTATTGGGATGCCACAGTATGAGAAGTTAATGTATTGGAAAACAACCAAAAAAGGTTACCATAAATTTACATTTTTATCTTAAATTAAACAAACAAACTTATTTGTTCGTAAACTTTAATATATATATATATATATATATATATATATATATATATATATATATACACAGGGTTGGGATACTTTGAAAACCACTATGAGTTGTGAGAACCATAAGAACTCTTTTGAACCTTTAATTTTGAGCATTCAATGGTTGAGATTTCATCTAGGAATTGTTTTGTCATTTTGTGGATTATAAAATCTGATTATAATTTCTAATTAAAATAATATGCCTTAAGGGTATTTTGGGTATAGATTGACAATTGTTTATCATTCCTTCTCCACACAAATACAGTAATCACATCAGTCACCATCATCCATTTTTTAGTATACTTATTTACACTAGTGCATTATATCACTTACACCAATGTAATATATCCCTTACACAAATTTTAAACAAACAAAACATGTAATATATTTATAAATTTGAGAGCCATTATATCCGTTACACCAATGTAATATATCTCTTACACAAATTTTTAACAAACAAACCATGTAATATATCCGTTACACCAATGTAAACAAACAAAAAAGTTGCCTAAAAACAACAAAAACACCAATGTAAAACATAGTCGCACCAAAAATATACACAACCTACATCTAAAAACTAACTCTACAAAAATCTTGTCCACTAACTCAAACAACTACACCAGTGTAAATTTTCAAAAATAATAATAATAATAATAAAATAATAATAATAATAATAATAATAATAATAATAATAATAATAATAATAATATGTAACCATTCATCCTTACCATTCTTCTTCATTATCAAATCATTTTCAAAAAAACACCACCTCCACTGTGAACACCACCTCCATTCATCCTTACATCAAAAAAATCATCCTTACAAAGGTCCATCAAAACACCACCTCTAACAGATCTGTGTTTTAACAATACCCAAATCATTATTTCAAACAAAAATAATAAAATGCACAGAAAATAATAATAATAATAATAATAATAATAATAATAATAATAATAATAATAATAATAATAAATGTAGTAATAATAACAGAAAATAAAAATAATAATAATAATAATAACAGGGAAAAATAATAATAATAATAATAATAATAATAATACCTGTGAAAGTCGGAAACCACCCGCAGCCACCACCACCCCTCCAAACCACCACTCAAAACCACCCCCGAACCCACCCTCAAAACCACAGCCACCACCTCTGTCAACCACCCTCAGCCACCACCATCCCTCAAACCCACAGCCACCACCACCCCTCAAACCCACAACCACCATCGAACCACCCCGTCATCTTCATCATCATCATCACCATCGAACCACCACCCACCTATCATCTTCAAACCCGTCTTCAAAACCCTCCCCGCCATCAAAACCCTCCCCGCTGTCTTCAAACCCCTCCCCATCGTCATCACCATCGAACCACCACCCACCTATCATCTTCAAACCCTCTGCAAAAAAACCCTCCCCACCGTCACCACCATCAGCATCAGATCCACCCCCAAAACCCAAAAACACATCAGATCCACCCCCAAAACCCATCAGATCCACCACTCACCACCATCAACACCGTCACCACCTACCCACCGTCACCACCTCCCCTGTTCAAACCTACCCACCGTCACCACCTCCTCTATGTCACGTGTGTGTGTGTGTGTGTTTTAGGGAGACAGAAGGGTGTGTGTGTGTGTGTGTGTTAGAGAGAGAGACGTGTGTGTCTATGTGTGTTTAAAGAGAGAAAGTTTGGTGTGTGTGTGTGTGTGAGAGAGAGAGAGAGAGAGAGTATGAGAGTGATGATGATGATTTAAAACAAATTTGAATGTTTTAATAAAAGGGTGTGGGGTGGGGTGGGGTGGGGTAGGGGAGGGGTAAATTACTTTCTTGTCATTTATTATTATAATGGTGAGCTGCTTATGTGCCGTCTTTTCATTGGTCTAGAGGAGTTCTCAGGTTCTCGCAACCCAGAGGAGTTTTCAAAATATCCGGATCCTATATATATATATGTATATATATATATATATTCCATAACAATATCTAAGATCAACAAATCTAATTTCTTTACAGATTGATTCTTTGTAATTACTTTTTATACTTCATTCAATGATTAAATTTGAAATTCGAATTTGTATTTAGATAAAGGTATACTCATTTTATTGTATATAATCTGTTTTAAAACATCTGTTGAATGATATCCAACATTATCAAACAATTGTCAATAAATACAATTTTACAATTAAAAATTACAATAAATATACAATTCAGATTGAAAAAGATTTGAAATTATATATTAGAATAATTCTTAATTGTACAAACGTATCATGATTATATTTTATACTACAACACTGAAAAAAGCTATAGCAATAAAGCTCGTAATTCAAATTGCTTAATTTTACTTACAATATGAGTATAAACAAACATACAAAATACAGCCAAAACACTACAAAACGAAAAATGCTTACAAAAATACTAAATAGAAATGCTCTAACAAAAAACTTAGATATGACAGCAAAAGAGAACTAATACAAACTAACACATCTCATTTATAAGACAAAAAACAAAATATAAAATACAGCTGAAACACCACAAAACAAAACCAAACCAAACGAAGCCGGCTCCAAAGAAGAAGAACACATATACAATAATATGCCTCTAAGTAACGGAAAAATTAGAAACATATTATTTATATAGGTCTCCATCTCATTTTGGATAGGCTTTCTTATTATAACAGAACAGATAACATTTTCCTTTGATTGTAAGAATCTTCCAACAACACCAATTCTGACTTCATTAGCAACGGGTTATTGGTAATACATTTTTCTTTCAAGCCACAACTTTTGAGAAGACTAACGTTACAAAATTTAAATGAAATAACATTATACTGAAATGAAGAGTCCCTGGCCTTTTATAGACTGAAAAACTAGCTATATATCTACTACAATTAATAACACAAACGAAAAAATAATAAAATAAATTTCAATATCATAATAATTAACTTTGGTATTCGAGACATTGTGAAGTTCAAATAGTTATATACCTACTACAAACAATTACAATTTTGTAAACATAGAATTGACACAGATGTTGTAGCAACTCAAGATGTTGAAACGATCTAACAGTAATATAACCAGATGTCTATACAGACTTTGTAATACTTATGAACAGACATTAATAAACAACTGTAATCAATTACAATTTATCCACTGAAGGATAATATAACCAGATTTTTAAATCAGACTTTGTAATGAATATCTAACAAAATAGCTATAAATTTAAATTACACCAGTCTTTTCAAATTCATAATTAGTAACAGTCGCTACAGCCCTAATAGTCTTTGGTGGACAATGTATAGCTGAACGATCTAGATGCAACATGACAGAAAATACAGCTGCAATTAATGCTAAATGTAATTATTTTTACTATTATTACACAACAAAAAAAGTTACCATACAAATTCTTAAAAGATTAAGACATAATTTATAGAAATAAAATAAGTTGTAATCAATATCTAACGAAATAATTATAAATTTAAATTACATCACTCTTTTAAAATTCATAATAATTACAAACAATCGTCATCAGTTGAAAATTAATAAAAATAACATTTTTATCATAATAAATTGATAAAAATAAGTATAAATTTAAATTACCTCACTCTTTTCAAATTCATAATAATTTAATAATAATTTTTTATAATATTATTTTCATATTATTTTATAATATAATATAATTAAAAAACTAACAAAGTAACTAAAGGGAAAGTTAATTTTCAACTTGATAACATGCATTTCAAGTAAATATGAAGTTGGAAACTACTTTGGATCCTTTCATAGACTGGAAGAAAATTTGCAACACAATAATAATAAAATAATATTGTTAATAAAGTAACTTAAAAATAGTAATCATTACTTTTGGACCTTTGTATAACATCTGTTAACATCCCAACAGTTGTAATAAAACAAAACTTTGTAAATGTTAAACTTCAAAAAACTGAGTATGATATCGTTTGTTACATAATTAATTAAAATCTTGATATATGTAAATTTAAAATAAATCAATCTTTTCAAATTCATAATTACAAAACAGCCCACACCCCTAAAGGTCTATAATGACCACTGCACAAATGAAAGATATAGATCAATAGTTACAGAAGATACGGCCATAATTAATGCAAAATGTACTTCTATTTAATATTATTAAACGACTAAAAAATGAACATATACTTTATATCAATAAAAAATCTACTAAAATATCACCATCTATAAAACAAGAAATTAAAGTTTTTATAGAAATCCATGACAAACTTTTTTAAGAAAGTTAAGAAATATAGTCACTATAAGTAATATTTTAATATATGTAAACTGAATATTTACATATAACTCACTTAAGTTATTATAACCATCAGTTTAAATTATTAATATGAATATTATCATTATGTTCAATGTCCTAATAATAAATTTGATATGGAAACCTATTCTAAGTTCAAGTTATATAATTTTCATGAGTAGTCAAACGGATGTTAACAAACAACTGTCATAAAATTACAATTTTCAACTAAAGAATGATGTCACCAGAATTTTAAAACAGACTTTGCAATAGTTAACTTGTAATCAATATAATATCTAACAAAACAACTATAAATTTAAATTAGATCAGTGTTTTCAAATTCATAATTACAAACAGTCTTCACAGCCCTAAATGTCTTTGATGACCACTGTACAAAGGAAGGATCTAGATGGAAACATAACATATCATTATAATGTTATTATTTTATATTAATAAAACAATTACAACTATTGTTCTTACAAATAATTTGAACTCTTTTTGTCACACCCTCAAATTCCACATGTAGGGTTTTACCGCGAGGCGCGTGACACACCAGGATCACAGTCAACGATCATAATAAACAACAACAAACATGCATTCATATATATATTAAAACCAAAACCTCATGCTTTGAGCCGTAAACCAGCAGCGGAAGCATTTCTTGTTTACAACCAAAAGGCATATTATAGTTTACAAAACATTGTTTAATATGCATCAAAATTCTAGACTCCGTGCGCCTAGTCCATTAACTGCTACCTTAGCGACCTGAGAAAACATGCCAAAAATGTCAACATATAATGCTGGTGAGTTCACAGGTTTTTCTTTAATAAAAGAGTTGTTATAAGTTTGAGAAGATCATTCCCGGTACTACTAGGTTATAAGAACATTAGCTAGACGTTAAGTGTTGTATGCGCTTAGGATCGTCAAATCTACAAAGAAAGTGATCAAACAAGTTTGATTCAGGTGCGGAATCCCTGAATCTATCACAAAATGATAATCAAACAATTAAAACAGAGAAATCATCATTAAAAGCTTTTTCTCATTCATAAACAACTTGAATTACACGTTTTAATAATATTTACAATCAAATCAGACGTGAAAATAAGTTGACACAAACACCAGGGAGAGACACAAAACAGGAGGGAATAAAATGACCAACAACTACATTCAAAAATGAGCTTAACCTATTTATAGGCCTGCACATTCGCCCATATTGCTTGGTCGAATGTGCAGGTTCGCCCATACAACATGGTCGAACCAAGCTTTACATAAACAACTAATCTACCTTCGACCTCCTATCTCTCCTTCGCACCATTAGTCCTCCTTCGCACCTTTATAAACTCTCATTCGCCCACTATTTCTTCCTTCGCCCATTCGATAGAACACAAAACATATGTTAATAGTAATCCAAAGCATTAGTCGCACAAAATGCATCTACAAACTCCCCCTCGACTATTGCTTGGATTGTTTACACTCTTGGTCCATTATCTTGTTCATAAGCTTTATGCGCAGTTGTTTCTTCTGTTCTAAAGTCATCACCAGTTCAAACATTTGTTTCGTCTTTTTCTTTTTGACATCAGGAGCATCTTGAATCTTCACGAACTTCCCAAGCTTCTTATCAAAATCGCATCCAGCGTTTATGTCATAAGCAAAGCACAGAAATACCACACGCTGGTATTTACTTGCTTGTTCAGCATCCTTCACATCACTGAATATAGGTTGTAATACAACATAATTATATCCTCATGTGAACAATTAACCAACCACATAGGATCAAATATGTGTATTTTCTTGAAGTTCTTTTCTCCATCCTTCAACACTATCATAGCTTCTGCAATCTTCCAATCATAATACCACCAGATAAAGTCTTTCGCAAAGTGTTGTGGAATCTGCAATAATGGAATATGTTTCAACACTTTCGGTGGTTTGTACTTTAGAGTCACCTTGGGCAAACCGATTATAGAATCAATGTCTTTCTTGTGAACAATCCGGTTTGGATACTGAGGTGCAAACAAATTCCACTTCGTCCTGCTTTCCCTCGCCATTTTATCAGCAAAATAGGCAATGTGATCATTTGAAGATCCAGTCAACCTATGTCGACAAATATCACGAATAGCCCAATATGGAAGAGTCTTCAGATCATGAAATCTGTCAAAATATAATATCCCCTTCTCCCACTTCACGACAACACACTTCAACTGCTTTATAAACTTCCAACCCAACGCTTTTCCTTTAAATATCTCGTTGTGGAGTTTATAAAAGCTTCCCTGAATCTCTGCTTTCGGACGATTGGCTTCTTTCACTTTCAATTGCCTCAGTAACTCTTTCAAGCTGTCAGATTGTTCAATATTCGGTTTATCATGCCCCTTAAACACTTCTTCAACAAACTTATCACTCTTTTCTTTTGCAAGTTTCTCGGCTTCTTTCAATAGCTCATCAGTGAATGCAGCAAATACAAAATCTTTATCTTTCTTGAAATATTCTGGATACTCTTCACTGGTTATATCTTCAATTTCAATATCCTTGAACGCAGGTACATCACGATCATCAGAATGATTTCCAGCTTCCTTTTCAGGTAGATTAGGAATCTGGTTAACAGCTAATAGTTCTTCCAAAGTCTTTCCAACCTGCTTCGCCAAACCTTCTAAAATCTCCTTTGACATTGCCGCAGAAACTTCACCATCTTCTAAATCTGGATCATTTTAGTCCAATTCAAGCATCCTGTCACTAAATTCAAAGATCTCAGAGAATCTACTGGTCATGTCGATTGTCCAGACTCGATTAGTTAGCATCTGGCGATACATTTGTTTATCATCTTCAGACAATGACTTCAGCTTCTCATTCCAAAAGATCATATCATCATCAACCGATCCTCTAGGAGCTTTAGAAATTGATTCACCTTCTTTTCCAGATTCACGTTTCTCATACTTATACTTATCTGTATCGTCTTCATCATCATCATCATCAAATGCAGAGCTGCCTCCATCACCAGATTCATCATTCGAACCATCGTCATCTCCATCATGCTTCTTCTTCTTCTTTTTAGGAGCATTTCCAGCATCCTCATCAAGATCCTCATCTTCCTCCTCTTCATTATCAGACGATTCGAAATCAAACTGCTCCTCATCCTGTTCTTTATCCTCTTCACCTTCAGGCAACTTCTTTCCTGCTACTAAAGACTCAATCTCCCTCGCTCTTTTCTCAGTAGGCTTTAACACCTTCTCTTTCTTCTTGAATTGAGGCTTCTTTGGTTTCTCCCCTTGTACTGGCGATCCAGGAAAATCTCCTGATCCCAAACCTAATCCCTCATCATCTTCATCTAAGTGAATAGGGCTCTTAGTTCTCTGTTCCTCCACTGGTCTGTTTAGACTAGCAGACTCACCAGCCACAGTGGCCTTGGGCGTGGTGGCCTTTACTGTCTCAGTTTCAGAATCCCAACGTTCATCCTCATGCGTCTCTTCAGAATCGACTGACGCTTCATCCGCAAGGTGTAAACCTTTCTTAGCCATGCTCTTATGCCTTCTCGACACACTCTTCTTCTTAGCAGGCTCAGTCTCAGGAACAACATCAATCCTGATCTCTTTCTCTTTACCTTTGCCACTCTTTGCTCCCATGTTCACTACCTGACGCTTTCGCTTTGCCTCAGCGTCAACAGGATGTAATGGATTGTCTTCATCCGATGCACTGTCAGCATGCCTTACCTCATCTTTACCAGGGTCAACATAATCAATCCTAGCCAAATGACCAAATAAACGTCTAACAGGTGGTCGTTCGTTCACAGGCACGCCTTTGTAAGCCTTCATTCTTGCCAAGGTATTAATGGTCATATGCTCTTGAACTATGATCTGCTTCGGATCCCTCTTCAACTTATTATACTTGTGATCAAATATCATCTGAAGGAATCTAGGATATAACAGAAACTTCCTAGCCCTTGTTCCTCTAACATGTTCCAATAGATGTTCCATAAGCATCCCTGATACATTGAACGGTTTGTTCAATATCAGTGCAACCATCATCGAGCTTATGCTCTTCCTCATCAAGTCATAACCTCCTGCTGCTGAACCAAAGACATGGATCATGACATGTGCCAAATACTTGAACTGGGGACAAAGCTTTCCCTTGTGTAACGAACCATCAGTAATCGGCCCGTTATACTTCATCCTTAGTAAACATTTCCTCTGTTCAGTCCAGCTTAGTTCTCAAGGATCAGTCTTTTCATCTTCAAGCTTCAAAGCTTCTCTAATATCATTCTCTGACATGATAATCAGTTGTCCTTGAATCTTGCTAACCAGAGATGATTCACAATCCCAGAATTCCATTTTCGCGTTCGTCCAGAACTCTTGTAGCAAGTCTCTGTAAATAATAGCAGGTGTAGCAATTGCATCTATCACCCGACTCCTCTTTAGAAACTCAATAATCCCTGTAAACTCGGTGTGCTTCTTCACGTCTCCAAGATATGCACAACAGTTGTGCGCATTCTCGAACGGTAAAATCTCTTCCTTTCCTGTCTCAGCAGCTTGTGCAGATGATCCAGCTTTTTCACTAGTTCCTTCCTGTCCAGACATGGTTTATACTGCAAAACAAATCAAGTAAACACGTTAGAAATCGACAAAATAAACAAAAATTGAACATTTGATAATTGATCTCTACATTCGACCATTCGGAGGTACGAATGAGAGTTTTTGGGTGCGATTGAGAAATTTTAAGGGTTCGAATGTGAAAAGTTTTTGAAAAATATTTCATTTGACCGTTTGAATTCATTCGCCCCCTTCGCCCATTTTTGTACGTTCGACCATTCGAAATGGACGAAAGAGACTGTTCTTCATTTCAAATTTCAAATTTCAATTTTGCAATTCAGGCTGTTTCAAACTGTCATTTTGATTCATTTAGCAACTAAAACCTCCGATTAATGTTTCCTAATCATCAATTTCATTAAACAAACATTATTTCAGTGTTTTCTAATAAAAACTAGGGTTCGAATGAAAAAGATGATCAAATGATCAATCTGATGGATTAGAATCCTTAGTTTTTGGATTATCTCCCCCTAAAACACTGATATATTGAATCCCTATCAAAAATAAGTGCAATTATCCTGTTGAAATCCCTGTTTGATAGCAGTTAGGGCACGAACTGAAAAATAGTGATTAAACACTCAAAAGATGATGTTAACCTGTAAAAATTAGTGCAAAATGATCAGCACGAAGAGACGAATACAATGGTAAGAATTAAAAGTCACGAGCAACAAGTGGACTTAGGATTAGAAATTTTAAAAAAAATTGGAATGGGTCGAATGAGCTAAGAAAGGTATTTATAGGCTGCTCCTTCGACCGTTCACACCGGTCGAATGTGAAGCTTTTGTCTCCTTCGCCCCTAATGAAAGGTGCGAATGAGACATAAGGGTTCGAAAGAGAAAATGTCTTAAGAACTCTCACATTCGCCCAAATTCAAACGTATGAAAGAACACAAAATTCCTCCTTCGACCCAACGAAGGGGCGAAAGTGAATCAGGAATTTTGAAAATTTTACCAAATCTCAAAATCGAGTCCCGTTCAAAATATTTTCCAACTTTTAAGCATCCGACAATCATAATTTCACATTAAAAGATTACAAAGCTCAAATGGTTCATCAAGGTTTAGAAAATCGTCATCAACCACCATCAGCAATCAAAAATAAGATAGAAATGTAAAATCTTTTTGGATTTTCTAAAGTTTATGCTAAAACACACCTAAAATCTTTTTGAGTTTTGCAATTTTTGACGAGAAATATAAAATGCAGAAATGTAAAGATAAAGCAATAAATGTTTTGGGATTTCCGGTAAAGGGATCATATCAGTTATTAAGAAATCTGATCACACCGTTGATCTTTTGATTATTATCATTAAAGACAATGTGTGATCTGGCAACTGCTGATATTGTGATCCACCTAAACTCACATGCAGACTTTTGTGTAGTGCTTTAGACTGATACTATTATGTATAGTATAAACATAATTGGTTGTGGTACCCACGCACACGACATACTCCCGTATCAAGAAGTAAATGCGCAAAGACTCATTGTAAAGCGTGATTATGCTTTCGTCGTCTGTAATATACAAGGTATAATGCACAGAGGTATACAGGTCAGCAAATTAATGCAGCAAAGTAACATGTGCACTCTACCAGGTTGAGGACTGATATCAATCATGATTTGCATCAGTGATTAATACGATGTAATAGATAATCTTTGATTATCGTAGAACATGGAAAGTTCCTCAATTCGGTAACTTTAGAATTTGGCATAAAGCTCTTTTATAAAGACACCCTATCTGATCTAGGTCCGTAATGACTTACAGCAGAAGATCAGATAGGCTATCCCCAGACAACTAATAACATAACGACCCTAAACCTCCGAGTTTTGTACAAATACCCTATCAAACAAAATTACGGTACTAAGACCATATGCCAATGAGGAGTTCATCCACACAGCAATTCGTTTGATATGTATGTATCAGACACGCAGTAATAGGTCTACGAAGCCTATCAGCACATCACACAGACTCAGACACACGCCCTATATAGCATTACATTTCTTTAGAATGTGTCAGATCCCCACTGATGTACTATCATTTCTCCTTTTTCTCCAGGAAATCATTTTTGGTTTTTCTGATTTTTATTTTTTGAATTTATTGTTCCCAAGGATAAGCTGAAGCTTTTCAAATATGTGACTGCCCAAATATCGTTTGTTCACAGAAATCTGATGGCATTAATCTAAGGGAAGAAGATATAGCAGTCAGCAAAGAAATTTTCTAATTTTTTATGGATTTTGAAATTTTTCAATGTTTTTAGATTTTCAAATTTTTCTGAAAAACAGTAAAACTAAACTAAAAAGCGATAAACTGAGGTGGTGATCAGTCTTGTTTTTCTTTAATACCGTTAGCTTTCAAAAGATATTCAAATCTCGATTTATCAAAAGCTTTGGTAAAAAGGTCTGCGCGTTGGTAATCAGTGTGGATTTTGACCATATCGATCAACTCTTTAGCATAACAATCACGGATAAAATGGTATTTAACAGGATATGTTTAGCCTTTGAGTGATTTACTAAGTCTTTTGTTAATGCGATTGCAGCTTCATTATCACAGTAAATAGGGGTTTTAAGAAATTGCAAACCGTAGTCCACCATCTGTTGTTGGATCCAAAGAACCTGTGAGCAGCAGCTCAATGCTGAAACGTAATCTGCTTCACATGTGGATAATGCAACTGCGGTCTGTTTCTTGCATTGCCAGGTCATGAGCCTGCTCCCCATAAACTGGCATCCAGACGTTGTGGATTTGATGTCTTTGTCACAGCCGCCCCAATCTGCATCACTAAAAGCGATTAGGTCAAAATTATCATCATTAGGGTACCATAGTCCTCTCGACGGACAACCCTTCAGATATCTAAGGATACGTTTGACAGCTGCAAGATGACTCTGTTTCGGCTTCGACTGATAACGTGCACAGAGACATGTGGCAAACATTATATCAGGTCTGGAGGCGGTGAGATACATCAGAGATCCGACGATTGCTCTGTATGTAAAAGGATCAGTTAGCTCCCCCTTAGCGTCAACTCCAATCCCGTGATTAGGTAGTATTGGGGTATCCATCGGCTTCGAATCATCCATCTGGAATCGGCTCAAGACTTCAGAAACGTATTTCGTCTGGTGAATAAAGATCCCTGTTGGTCTTTGTTCCACCTGCAAGCCTAGGAAAAACTGCATCTCTCCCATTGCACTCATCTTGAACTTTTCCTGCATAACACGTTCAAATTCTCTGCACAGAAGTTCGTTAGTAGACCCAAATATAATATCGTCAACATAAATCTGGACTAGAAGCAAGTCATCGCCTGTTCGTTTAGTGAACAGTGTGCAATCTACCAAACCTCGCTTAAATCCTTTTGAAAGAAGATACGTGCTCAGCTCTTCATACCATTGCCTTGGAGCCTGGTGCAACCGGTAGAGAGCTTTGTTCAAAACGTAGACCTTATCCCGGTGAATAGGATCTTCAAAGCCTGGTGGTTGACCTACGTATACTTCCTCCTTGACCACACCGTAAAGAAATGCGCTCTTGACATCCATTTGATACACCTTAAATTTCTTGAATGATGCAAACGCCAAAAACATTCGTATTGCTTCTAAGCGTGCAACTGGTGCATAGATCTCGTTGTAATCGATTCCCTCCACTTGATGAAATCCTTGTACAACCAAACGAGCTTTGTTCCTTACGATCACTCCTCGATCATCCTTTTTGCATTTGAAAACCCACTTCGTTCCAATCTTCTTTCTTCCCGGGGGCAAATCTGTCAGTGTCCAAACGCCAAGTTTCTCGTCATCACACTGCTACCAGGATCACCAATAACCTGCTCGATTGGGTGAATTTGATGTATCCGAGATTCTGGATAATCGGTTACTTGGACTCCCGTCTGAGTAGTTAAGTTCTCTTCAGTACCAGATCATTACCCACATTCGATGTTGAAGCACCATTTGTAGTTGGGTTCACTGGTGGTGTCACTGTAGCATGATCTAAGATAGCTTCACTTGTAACATCATCGTCATCATCTTCTGATTCTGATGAATTCAACGTTGTGGAAGCTTCTTGAAATACCTCTTCTTCAACGATAGGAACATTGGTATCATTAGAAGCTGCTTGGGGATTTACGGTGATCGGACGCACCAACGGTGATGTCACTACGTTTTCGACCTCGTAATATAGACGTAATACAGCCTCTTCAACCAAGCTATCTAGGTTGAATGATTCATAGAAATCTTTGTAATCAAACATCCAGTCTGGACCGCTTCCCTGTAAATTCTGAGTATACCGTTGCACTTCAACGTTGGCCCACTCCTCGACCTGATGAGTCCTTTTGTTGAATACCCGTTTGAGCGGGTTTGCATATCCAACAAAGTATCCTTCCTCAGCCTTCGGTGCGAACTTCTCAGATGGATTAAGCATAGTACAAGGAGCCCCAAACGGTTATAGATACTCTAAATTCGGATTTTGACGATTCAACAGCTCATAAGTAGTTTTGCCAAACTTCTTCACCGTTAAAACACGATTAAGAGTATAACAGGCTGCGTAAATTGCTTCGTTCCAGAACATTACTGGAAGATTTGAGTCTGCAAGCATTGTCCTCGTCGTTTCAATTAGAGTCCTGTTTTTGCGTTCCACGACACTGTTCTGTTGTGGGGTATACGGAGCACTGTATTCATGATGAATGCCTTTGTTTTCACAAAGATCATCCATCTGTGCATTTTTAAACTCCGTCCCATTATCACTCCTAATCCTCTTGATCTTGAGACCATAGATATTTTCCAAACGAGTGAACAGAACCTTCAAATTATCAAACATGTCGCTCTTACGGTGTAAGCACATCACCCATGAAAATCTTGAAAAATAATCAGTCACCACAAGACAGTATAACTCCCCAGCATGATTCTTACGTTTGACCGGTCCGAACAGATCCATGTGCAAACGTTCAAGTGGCAGTTCAACGAAATTAACTTTCTTTGGCCTATGGGATTGTTTGTGCTGCTTACCCTTTTTACAACTCACACACTTGTCATTTAAGTGAAAATGTTTGACGTTCACGCCTGTGACAAGTTCATTCTTCACCAATTGATTCATCTTTCTGAGGTGAATGTGTCCCATTCTCCTGTGCCACATAATGGATTCTTTTTCTGTAGCCTTGGAGAGGAAACACGTGACTTGGCCTTGGGTGGTCATGGCTTTTGACATATCGAGAATGTACAAGTTGTGTTAGGACAAAGAGGATTGGTGAAACCACTTTTGGAAACCTTAGTCTAATTCACTTCTGTCAGTTTGGCTAAGTATAGAAGTGCTGAAAAGAAAACAAAGAACTACTGAAGAGAAGATAAGAGAAGTGCTGAAGAAGAAACTTCATCAGAAGTTCTGAAGTCCAAACCAGACAAGTTCACTTCAGAAGTACTGAAGACAAACTACTCATCAGTAGTTTGTCATTCATCAGCACTTAGCATCAGATATTTTCCACCGCCTTTTGCATCAGTAGTTTTATTGTTTATTATTACTTTTAGCTATTTTGTTAGTTTCAATGTTGCAACTTGTGCAACTTGTTTCTGTTGTTTCTGTACTTGCTTTTTGGGCAAGATACATGTATGTAAACGTCTATAAATAGGAGGCTTCAACCTTCTATTTTAGACATTGATTTTAATAGAAAAATCCTTCAAACACTATCACTGTTCTATTCCATTTCAGTATTTATTGTGAATCTGTCTGAGTATCTAATTCTCATTTACGGCTTAGATTCATAATAAATACTTGTCATTTATTAGTTTCAATCATCAAGGGGGAGTAATAACTCTGCCTTAGTATAAAAAGTGTTGCTTTAACTTATACATTCCGCTGTGCTTATAATCTGATTTACAAGGACTTGCTAAACACTTAAGTGTCAAGATAGCAAGTTCTTACTTAGCAAAAAGAGCAAACTGATCCCAACAATTGGTATCAGAGCATTGGTTTATCTGATCACATATCAATCTAACAAATTGAGAATCAGACACAAAGCTCTTATTGATACTCAATAAAAAGATCAAAAGTTCACTTTTTATCAACATCCATCACTTAAAAGAGTCATCTGACAAATCTATACTCTTTAAAATGGATCCACATAATACTGGTTCTGCCACCAAACCTGCCATGCTTGTGAGAAATGAATACAATATATGGCAAAAGAGAATGGCACATACCTTGTCACAAACCAACACAGGTTGTTGGAGATCTGTGATATATGGTCCTCACAAACCAGTAAATGTTAATCTTGAAACTAATGTTAAGGTCCCTAAGGACCCTAAAGAATATACAGATGATGATTTCCTAAAACTTGAGCTAGATGCAAAAGCATTCTCTATGTTGGCAATGGCTCTCCCAAATGAGATATACTCTGGCCTTTTACATTGTGAAAGTGCCAAAGAACTCTGGGATTGTCTTAAAGAACAGTTTGGAGGAACTGAAGAGGTGATTGCCAACACCAGAGAGATTTTAGCTCAACAATATGAGACATTTGCTCATATTAATGGGGAAACTTTAACTCAACAATTTGAAAGATTCTCCTCATTAATATCTGAGCTAAAGTTAAATGGTCAGACCTATACAACAGTGTCTATGCTACATAGATTTTTAAGGTCTTTACCTGACAAATGGGAAACATACTCCATTGTTTTAAGATCCTCACCAGATTTTAGCTCCCTCACTCTTACAAAACTCCATGGGAGATTACTTACTTTTGAGAGAGAAATTGATCAAAAGAAGAAATTACAATCATCTGGTAAAACTGCTGATGACTACCTACCAGGTAGTACAGCACTTTTGGGACAAGATTCACCAACTTGTTCCTATGGATCTTATGACAATATTGACATAACCACTGGGATCTCATCAGAAAGATCTTTCCCAGGTTATGACAATAATGACCAAAGTCAAACTGCTGATAATCTATGTTTTATCATGGATGATTTGAAAAACTTTAGCAGTGATGACTTAGAAGAAATGGATATATTACACCAACTGGCCATGCTAAGCATTAAAACTAACAAGTTTTATAAAAGGTCAGGAAGGAAATTTCCAGGATTGACCAGTAATACAAAAATTGGTTTTGACAAATCTAAATTAAGATGTCACAAGTGTCAGAAGTTGGGACACTTTGCTAGAGAGTGTAGAAGCTCTAGCTTTAACCAATCACAATCTGGAAATAACTATAACCCCAATTATAATAGGAAAAATGGAACTCAAGGGAGTGCTCATTTTGTACAGGCACAAGCTCCTCAACATCAATACATGCCACAAGTACAATATGTTCAAGTGCCTGCTCAACAGATGCAGAGCCAACAATCAATCCCTCCCTTTCCAGCTGCTCAACATCCTCCACAGCCTCAACAACCCTCTCAACAAAATCTTTTCACCTCAGGGTATGTTGACTGGAGCAGTCTTCCTTTTGACACCACAGAGTGCAATCCTGATGCAGACAACAAAATGTTTGACATCAACTGGGGAGAACCAGACAATGGCAGAAAGAACGTTGCCTTAATGGCATTTGAAGGCTGTACTTCAAAATCTGCATTGTCACAGGTATCAAAAGAATCTTTGACAAAACTTTGCTCAAACTCTTGCAAAGAAACTTTTGCTCTCATAAGAGAAACCAATGTGCACTTACAAGGAAAAGCCAATGATTTAGAAAGAAAATACACACAGATAAAATGTGATTTAGAAAGAAAACTGTGTGCTAAAACAAAAGAAGTTTCTAAATTAACTGACTCAGCTATTGAAACCCAAGCACAAATTAAAATCATGCTAAATGACCTGGGAGATGTCAGACAAGAGCTTGCTGACACCAGGATCACATGTGAAAAAATGGGTGGAATCTTGTAAGGGGTATCAATTATTGCTAAACAAACAAAGTGCTTCAAATGTTAAGTTTGGCATAGGATACCATCATGTTGAAACACCAACAGATTTCTCTCCCAAAACTACTGAAGATGGGAGAAGAATTGTTTCAAATGAAACTTCTGAAGGGAAAGACTGCACATCTTTCCATGAAAACTTTCTAAACAGAAATCCTGGCATTTTTAAAGAAAGTACTTCAGAAGTATTAACAAAATCTGACAATGAGCCATCAGTAGTTTCATCTACATCAGGAGTTGAGACCCTGAAAACTACTGATGAGCAAAATCTTTACACTAATGTCAGAAATTTGCCTTTATACCAAAAACAAAAGGCAAAAGAGTGTGAAATTTGTGGTCTGTTCAACCACAAAACTGAATTTTGTAGATACAGAAAAGGAATTCAGTTCAATCAAAAAATTAAACAACAGGTTGTGGGTATCAAATCAGAAATGATTATGAAAGAATCTTTAAACCCAAGAAACAACAACCTGAAAACACCTTTTCTCAGAAAAAGATAAGATCTCAACCAAAATCTTTTTCTCAAAATTCTTTGTCAGTAGTTAGACCTGAATCATCAGCAGTTTCACAAACTGCTGAGATACAAAATCTAATGAACATGGTACAACTACTGATGACCAAGGTTGATGGTGGTCCTGAAAAAGATACCACCATGGTTCTTAATGAAAAATCCATTGCCAAAAAGACATGGATTTCTCAACCTGGTCAAGAACAAACTGTAACTGTTCTCAAGAGCAAACCCAAAGCCAAACAGGCTTGGGTTCCTAGATCTAACTAATTTGCTTTTATGTGCAGAGAGTTTCCAGGGGCTTAAACAGCATATGGTATGTTGATAGTGGAGGCTCTATGCACATGACTGGATGCAGATACCTGATAAACAACTTTATCAGCCAAAGAGAAGGATCTGTATCCTTTGGGAACAATGCTAAGGGATATGTGCTAGGACATGGCAATGCCTCCTCTGGCAAAATACAGTTTGACAAGGTCAATCTGGTGGAAAACCTTGAATACAACTTGCTGAGTGTGTCACAAATGTGTGATAAAGGATATTCTTCCTTTTTCACAAAGACAGCATGCAAGATCATCTCACCAGAAGGCCAGAAGTTGATAGAGAAGATTATTGAAGATCATACTTTGCTGATTGCCAAAAGATGTGGCAATGTCTATGCAGTGGACATTGAGAAAGACAAAGTATTGAACAACACTGCCTGTTTCTTCTCAAGGGCATCAACTTCAGAAACAGATCTCTGGCACAGGAGACTTGGCCATGTGAACTTTAAAACCATAAATAAAGTCACAAAAATGGGCTTGGTCAGAGGTCTACCTTTGAAAGTATACCAGTGTCAAGAACACTGTGTATCCTGTTTAAAGGGAAAACAGCATAAGTCCTCCTATAAGTCTATTGAAGAATCAAAAACATCTGCATGTCTTCAACTACTCCATATGGACTTATTTGGACCTGTCAAGATTATGAGCCTTGGTAAGAAGAAGTACTGCTTAGTCATCATTGATGACTACTCAAGATTCACATGGGTATTCTTCTTATTCTCCAAGGATGAGGCTGCTGAAATCATCAAATTCTTCATTCTACAAGTAGAGAAACAATATTCTCTATCTGTCAAAACCATTAGAAGTGACAATGGGACAGAGTTCAGGAACAAAACTCTGGATGAATTCTGTTTGTCTAAAGGGATTATTAGACAATACAGTGTTCCCAGAACTCCTGAACAAAATGGTGTAGTAGAAAGGAAGAACAGAACATTAATAGAAGGAGCAAGAACAATGTTAGCTGATTCTAGACTACCCTTGTACTTTTGGGCAGAAGCAGTTAACACATCATGTTATGTTCAGAATAGAGTTCTTGTGGTCAAGAGACACTCCAAGACTGCCTATGAAGTTCTTCATGGCATGAAGCCCCTTATCTCCTTTTTCAGGGCTTTTGGGTGTCAATGTTTCATCTTGAACATCAAGGAATCTATTTCAAAGTTTGCTGCCAAAGTTGACTCAGGTTACTTTCTTGGTTACTCTTCAACTAGAAAAGCCTACAAGGTTTTTAATTCTCACACCAGGATAGTAGAAGAAACATTGAATGTCAAGTTCAATGAGTCAAAACACACTCTTATTCCAGCACATCCTGCTGAACTCTTTGACCTTGACAACTTCCACTTTGGACCTGAAAAGACTGTTACTTCTTCCAAACCTACATATTATGGTGATCAAAGGTTTGAAGATGAGGATCCCACACCATGGACTCCTCAAACAGTCATTAAGTCAACTTCAACACCATCAGAAGTTTCACAAACTTCTGATCCAACAAATACTAAAGGCCAAACTCAAACATCTGCTTCAGCACCTGCAACTACTGAAGAAGCTAAAACTGCTGAACCAGATATTATAGACCTCAGTAGTTTGTTTGAAGAACAAGAGCCACCTACACCTGTCAGTGGTTTACAACAACTGATTGAACACAGAGATCATCCACTTGATCAAGTCATGGGTGATATAGCTTCAGGTGTTCTTACCAGAAACCAGCTCTCCAACTTTTGCCTATTTTCAGCCTTTATTTCACAGTTGGAACCAAAGAAGTACCAGGAAGCCCTCAAAGACAATAATTGGGTGCAAGCTATGCAAGATGAACTGCTTCAGTTCAACAAGCAACAGGTCTGGGAAATTTGTCCCTTACCTCCAAACAAGCAACCAATTGGAACAAGATGGGTTTTCAGGAACAAACAAGATGAAGCTGGTATGATAATCAAGAGCAAGGCAAGACTGGTAGTTCAAGGGTACTCTCAAGAAGAGGGAATTGACTATGATGAAACCTTTGCTCCAGTTGCAAGGCTTGAGGCCATCAGGTTATTTCTGGCCTATGCCATTTCCAACAAAATTAAAGTTTATCAAATGGATGTGAAAAGTGCATTTTTGTATGGAAAAATAAAAGAGGAGGTGTATGTCTGTCAGCCACCTGGGTTTGAGGATCCTTCTCATCCTGAGTGGGTGTACAGACTGGACAAAGCTCTTTATGGGCTCAAACAGGATCCAAGAGCCTGGTATGATACACTCTCCACCTTTTTACTCAAAAATAACTTTACAAGAGGTGCCATTGATAAAACTCTTTTCATTAAACATGTTGGAAATTATGTCTTACTTGTTCAAATTTATGTTGATGATATCATCTTTGGTTCAACAAACACAAAACTGTGTGATGATTTTAAGAAACTCATGCAATCAAAATTTGAGATGAGTACCATGGGAGAACTGCAGTACTTTCTAGGACTGCAGATCAAGCAACAAACAAATGGAACTTTTATACATCAATCAAAATATGTTAAAGAATTATTGAACAAATTTTCTTTAAATGACTGTAAATCATGTTCCACTCCCATGACACCAATCACACAAGTTGAACCTGATGATCAAGGAAAACAGGTTGATCAAACCATGTACAGATGCATGATAGGTTCCCTTTTATATTCAACTGCTTCTAGACCAGATATTATGTTTTCAACATGTGTCTGTGCTAGATATCAATCAGCACCAAGGGAATCACACCTTATAGCAGTCAAAAGAATTTTCAGATATCTGAAAGGAACTCCAACACTTGGAATTTGGTATCCTGCTTCAAGCAATACCAAGTTATCAGCTTTTTCAGATAGTGACTATGCAGGGTGTAAGATGACAAGAAAGTCAACATCTGGTGGTTGTCAATTCCTGGGTAACTGTCTAGTGTCATGGCAATCAAAGAAGCAAACATCTGTTGCAACTTCAACTGCTGAAGCTGAATACATTGCAGCTGCAAGTTGTACATCACAGATACAATGGCTCCAATATCAACTTCTTGATTATGGAATCAAAGAGACCAAGACACCTTTGTTTGTAGACAGCAAATCTGCCATTAGCATCATTCAAAATCCGGTACAGTTCTCAAAAACCAAACATATTGAGATCAGGTACCATTTCATAAGAGATTGCTATGAAAAAGGCAAGATTGAGGTGAAGCATGTAGCAACAGCTAATCAAATAGCTGACATCTTCACAAAACCCCTTGACACATCAACATTTCAGAAGTTAGTATCCATGCTTGGGATGCTAAATTTGTAAGTGTTTATTTTCTTATTCTGCAATTTTTCATTTTTCACTTACAAAACAGACAAAAAGTCTGAAACAAAACTTCTGAAAAAGAGAGAAACTACTGATGAACAAAAACATCAGTATGGGGATAATTTCTGAAAAGTGTGTAAACTTCTGATAAAATAAACTTCAGAAGTTACGAATAAAAGTATTTATAAAAACATTTCTCATCAGTTAAAACTACTGAGGAGGAAATGGGAACTACTGATGAAGTAATCTTTCATCAGCAGTTTAAGTCAAAAGGGCAAATCTGACTTTTCCCATCATCAGAGGTTTGACCTAATCAGTTTAAAACCTCTGATAAAAAGATTTTTAACCTAAGGCGGTTTAAAAACTTCTAATAAAGAAGATTCAAGCGGTTAAAACTTCTGATAAATACCTTTTTCTCCACACTTATCCTTTCAAACTCAAAATATCCCTCCTTCTCTCTCAAAAACTCTCTCAATAACCTAAACCTGCAAATCAACTGTTCGATCAAAACCCAAACCACATGGCTCTAGTTCTAAAGCAGGGACACAATCAAAGGGCCTTTCTTGAAAAACAAGAAGGCTGGTCCCAATACGATGAGATCATTGATCTTGTCGTAAAATCCCAATATTTTACTGCTCTCACAATAAACCCACCAATTCACACTGAAACTCTGAATGAGTTCTGGGCAAATGCTGAGACGGTGACAACGGATGATGAGGTCATTTCCCTCAACTCAAGAATAAAAGGGAAACCACTGACCATCACACCGGCCACACTGGCAACAAGACTGGGTCTGGATGATGTAACTGCCCCTGACCATGTTGCTAATTCTGATATTCACCTAACCATGACTGAGTGTGGTTATCAAGGTACTCTCTCCCATGCTACAATCTTCAAAAAATATTTTGAACCAAAATACAAGCTTTTGTTTCATTATATTATTATGTGTTTGAGTCCTAAAACAGGGTCTTATGACCAGATGCCCTCCACTTTTCAACCAATATTTCATTCCATTGTGAATGAAACTAAATTCAGGGCATCAAAACTATTTTTCAATGAGTTGGTGTTACATCACAATAATACCAAGAAAAAGTTTTTGTTATACCCAAGGTTCATTATGCAATGCATAATAGGGGAACTGGGTAATGAGGTGCTTGTGGGAAAAATTTCAACTTTAAATCCTTTAACATCACAAGCATACTCAAGGCATAACAAACCGGCTGCCTGGCCAGAAGATGATCAGGGAGAACAACAACAAGTCCCCCTGAAGCCCACATCTTCCAAACTCACACCACCAAAAGCCAAAAAGCCCAAGCCAACAAAGACTAAAACCCACCAACCCAAAAGAAAAGCTGTTCAGGAGGTTGAGATGCCTGAACATGCTCATGAGCAGTCTGCTCTTCAAATAGGTGAGACTGAAACACCCTCTCAGTCTCATCCATCTCAAACCCCACCAAGAGCACCCATAACCATTTTATTCAAAAGAAAAAGACTTAGAAAAACTATTGAAACACACTCTTCTTTTGAAACTGCTGAACAACAACTTTCACCTATTGCCCAAACTACTGAACCAACCCCACAAATTTCTGAACAAGAGGCAATAGAAATTGCCAAACTTCTCTCTGGGCTAAAAGAGAAGGTCCCATCTGATCATGTCAGTCCCCTACAACCACAACAAACAGGGGACATAACCACTACATCAGACATGGATGTGGACATCTCTAGCCCTATCCCAAGAGATGAGGGTGGACCAGAGTCTTTAAGCCCAATTTTAGAGACTCTTGGGGCATCTGAGGCTGCTACTACTCAGTTTCCACCCAGTGGTGGATCTGAGGATAGAAGTAACATAGCTAAGACCTCAGATGTGGCAACTACTGATGAAGGCTTAATGCCTGAAGTAGGAAATCCTCAGAACCAAGAACAAGAGGTTCATGAGAGAACTGAGTTGGGCTCAGCTCATGATTTAACTGAGACAGTCCTCATTGAGGGCAACATCAGGGATTCAGATGATTCCATTAATTTGGATGATGTTTCAAAAACACAAACTACTGAATTGACGGCACTTTCTGAAGGTCCTGTTTCAGGGGTATCCAGGCTCAAGAAGCCAGTCACCCCTGCACAGGTTAAAGCCCACTCAATCCCTAAAACCCCTAGAGTGGCATCCTCTGTACAACATGAGGATCTCCCAAAAACACCCCCTTCACAACAAATGCCTACCCAATTCCCTGGGCAAACAAGCATAGACCTGAACCAGCTATGCAGCCCAGAGGGTCCCCTGTACCACATGATGAATACTCTCATCAGAAATCACTTCCAAATATACACAGCTAACTTGGAGCTGTCCATCAAGAATCAATTTGGAGTGATCAAGACCAAGATGAATGATCTGTCCAACAAAATAGACTTCAACAGCAAACAGATTGCTCATCTCCAAGGACAATTCTCCCAACCCTCTACTTCAAGGGTTAAAATTGATGAATCCAAAAAGGGGGAGAAGATCAGGGAACCTAAGGAGTCATTCCAAGCCAGGATAAGGGCAAGAGTGGCCATCCTTGAAAGAGATCAAAAAGATCAGGCTAGGAAAGAAAAACTGGCCAAACAATTTGGTGTCTCAATAGAAGAGATTGAAGAAGCAGAAAAAGAAGATGAGACCCAAACATCTGAAGAATCCCTAAGGCACAATGAAGAAACTTCTGATGGCAAAAGTTCTGATGAAGAATCAGAAAGTACTGAAGACAATCCTTCAGTAGTTGACAAACCATCAGCAGTTGTCAACCCATCAGAGGTTAACACTTCCAAACCTCAAACCACTGAACCTTCCAGAACCACTGCTCCCATTCAACCAACATCTGATCCCATCAGGCCTACAACTGTTACAACAATGACTGTACTAAACCCTTCTCCTATCTCTCAATCAGCTGAATTATTAGAGAAGAGCTTAGTTGCAGCCAACAAGAAGGCCAGAGAAGATCTGATTTGGAAAACTTTGGAAGAAAGGGATGATTTAGATTTAAGCCATGAAGAAAAACTTCAGGCTTATGAAGCTGAACTACAAAGGCAGGCTAGCCTTGATGAGATTGCTAAACAAGATAAAAGACAACAACTGGTGTCTTACATTACCAAGAACAGCAAGACTAAAGCCTATACACTCAAAGGACTCTCCATGTAAGAGCTGACAAGAAGAGCACAACTGCTTGCAGACAAAATGGCCACAAGCAAAGAAGGAAAGGCCAAGAGAGCCCAAATAATAGAAGAGTTAGTAGCAGAAGGCTATGGTTCAAAAGCCTCAGTATCCAGATGGAAAGAAGAAAGACTAATGGATACTTACAAGAAATACTTGGCTGCCAAGGCTGCAAATCCAGAGAAGTTTGAAACTGCTGATCCTTCAAGATCAGTAGTTAGAACTTCTGGTGTATCAAGAAGAAGAACTGCTACTCAGAGAAAGAAGGCAGAGGACAATGTCAAAACTGACTTCAAAATGGTACTACTTGAAGGAAGTTCAATAGTCCATTCAGATTTTGACATTGAGGAGAAACCTCTGTTAACACAATTCAGGGATCCTTCCACTTTTGCCTACCAAATACAAAAGACCATCAAAGAAAAGCTGCATACCAGAGTAGTGACTGAACACCATCTCCCAACTGTTCAGATGCCTGATATGCAACAACAACAAGGAAGAGACTCCCACCTGAGGCTAACTGAAACTGAAAATATCCAGCACTCAGGACCATCAACCCAAGGGACAAGTCTGGTTCCCTATTCTTCTGACTTTAACAAGTCAAAGATACCTATCATCAGATGGTCACTTACTGATAACAACTCAGTATTGTTGACAAGAAGAGACCTCTCAAGCAGGGCTTACAAGAAGATCAGTGATCTGAAGAAACTGTCAACACAAGACCTGCTCATAATTCAACATCTAGAACCACAGAGAGGATCTCTATCTGATGGTCAGTTAAACCAGCTCAAGAACACCATGTACAAAGAGATATGGAAGATTGTTCAAGACAGAAGAAAAACATAAGGAATTAGTAAGGTTTTGGCTTCATCAATCCAGGGGGAGATTGTTAGGGCAAAGAGGATTGGTGAAACCACTTTTGGAAACCTTAGTCTAATTCACTTCTGTCATTTTGGCTAAGTATAGAAGTACTGAAAAGAAAACAAAGAACTGCTGAAGAGAAGATAAGAGAAGTGCTGAAGAAGAAACTTCATCAGAAGTTCTGAAGTCCAAACCAGACAAGTTCACTTCAGAAGTACTGAAGACAAACTACTCATCAGTAGTTTGTCATTCATCAGCACTTAGCATCAGATATTTTCCACCGCCTTTTGCATCAGTAGTTTTATTGTTTATTATTACTTTTAGCTATTTTGTTAGTTTCAATGTTGCAACTTGTGCAACTTGTTTCTGTTGTTTCTGTACTTCCTTTTTGGGCAAGATACATGTATGTAAACGTCTATAAATAGGAGGCTTCAACCTTCTATTTTAGACATTGATTTTAATAGAAAAATCCTTCAAACACTATCACTGTTCTATTCCATTTCAGTATTTATTATGAATCTGTCTGAGTATCTAATTCTCATTTACTGCTTAGATTCATAATAAATACTTGTCATTTATTAGTTTCAATCATCAAGGGGGAGTAATAACTCTGCCTTAGTATAAAAAGTGTTGCTTTAACTTATACATTCCGCTGTGCTTATAATCTGATTTACAAGGACTTGCTAAACACTTAAGTGTCAAGATAGCAAGTTCTTACTTAGCAAAAAGAGCAAACTGATCCCAACAAGTTGTTCACTCTCGGCGCCTTTAACATCACCTACTCTTTTGGTAACTCAAAACCCGGCTTGAGTGTATAGCAAGATTTGTCGTCAAAGTACACAGAAAATTGTTTCTCGCATATCTGACTGACACTCAACAGATTGTAATCTATCTGCATCACATAAGAAATCCTCTCAAAACTCACAATTCCATTGTCACACAACCCTCCATGGTAATATAGCCTCCTTTGTTCCCTGCAAACGCTACATAACCTCCATTGATGTTTCTAATATCAAATAGTAGCGAAAGATCCCCTATCATGTGACCAGAAGCTCCACTGTCAACAATCCAAAGACTGCTCATAGGGCGAACTGAAGCTCCCTGCACATATCAAGTAAAGAAATTAGATTTTTCGGGGGACCCAAGCCTGTTTGGTCTTGGGTCTTTGAACAGTTTGTTTCAAAGATTCAGATTTTTCACAAACATCTTGATTTTTATCAACCGTTTTCTTTTCACACAAATCTTTCTCATTCTCAGATTTCACATTTTGTTGTGAAGTTGAAGCACCTTCAGATCCCTTTGGCGACCAAGATTGTTCAGATCTTTTCAAGATCCGGATCTGAGATTTTGGGGTCTCAACCGGTTTCTTTACTTCATCCTTGAACGATACCTTCTTGGTTACCTTCTCTGATTTAACAGAGACAGGTCCAACTATTGGTTTGACATTAGGTTTAACAGGAACCTTTTTGTTGTCAACAGTTGCGTTCACCATTGGTTTCTTAAACGGTTTCTCAGTGGCTATCCGGTTGCGTCTATCATATGTCATCGGACGATTTTCCCTCCTTTTGAAATAATTGCTTTGGTTATAAAAAGGTGCTGGTTGAGGGACAAACCGTCTCTGTGGATAACAACGATTATCAACAGGACATTCATACTTTTGCTTCATCTCCACCTCGTGCCTCTTGTGTCTTACATACGGGCAGCCGGCAAGTAAATGCCCTCTCTCCCCGTACTTAAAACACGCACGGTACTCTTCATAATTTTCCTTGATGTTCAACTTAGAATAACTAGAGATAGGATATTGATCATCCATACACCTTCTTCTTAAACTCTCAGGAGCGGGGTCCTTTGAGTAAGCCGGCTCAAGAAAACCATTTGACTTATCTATTGGTTTAACAAATTGTGTGACATTGACCTTTGGCTCTTTAGGAATATCTGAATGAATTTTCTTTAAAATTGCTGGAGGAATATCATTTGTTCGCTCATGTTTCGGGAACCAAATGGTACTTTCCTGCCAGATCTTTTCAATTTTTGAATAATTTGCAAATTGAATTGGATATTCTTCATCAGAAATGATCTTATCGGAGCCTTGCATCCGATAGAAAACTTTAACAGGTTTATCACACGATTCATTTTGCTCTTCATTTGACTTTTTAATTTTCTTTTCATTTTTCTTCTCAACTTTCTTTTCAACTTTCTTTTCAACATTTTTCACTGATTGATTCTTTCTATGAGCGTTAGCCATGGGATGGACAATCTGAGATGGTGAAACAGGTTCTGTAGTGATGATGTGATTTTCATCAGGGATATCACTCACCTTTTCAACAACCGTCTCAGACTGTTCATCCTCTTCATCAGAATCATCAACAGCAACCACACCCTCATTATTTCCCAGAACAGGTCTAACATCAGAATACGGGTCTCCCACACTAGATGTGTTTGACTCGTTATCCGATGTAGAGTCAGATTTAACTGAGCTCTCCGGTGCTATTGAGTGCAAATTATGGTTTTCAAACAACACCGGAGCTGGGACAGCTTGTAGTTTGCACTACTAGGCTGTGAAGGCTCTTCTATTATGTGGTCAACGACATAAGCAATATGCTTATAGCTCTCAAGCTTTTTATTTACTTTCTCTGCAAAGCACTTGATGGTGGCCATTTCCAATTTTGTGTTTTCTAAATCATTGATATAGTTATTTATGGCCATTTGTTTTAAAGACAAAGTCTTTTTCAGTTCTGAAACATCTTTCTTATATCCATCAAGTACTCTGTTTAATTCTTTTGATTCTTTTTTATATAATTGACAATTGATTTTTGCACTCTCAAGCTGAACCTTGAGTTGCTTATTTTCATCTGTCAATTTATCACAAGCTTTGCATTGTTTAACACAAGTTGAATTAGAATTAACTGTAGATTCAGCACTTACCTGTGTAGGAGGTTCTGTCATGGCCATCAGTGCAAAGTGCGCTTCCTTCCCAGCGAAAAACTTGGAATAATCAATTCTGGTGCAAGCGTCATCCACAATGCATGATTTCCGTGTCATCAAGAAGTCAGCTTCAGCAAGCAACTGGTCAATGTCGTCATCCAGTGAGTTAACACTAGATTCAGAGTCAGATTCACTCTCCTCATCAAAATAAGTAGAATCAAACTGCTCTGGAATATCCAACCGAATCCAAAATCATTCCAGACTTCTTCTCTTCAACATCAACATTCATCTCGTCATTCAACTCTTCAATCTTCAACTCACTCATCCCAACTACATACCGGTCTAATCAAAACCCTCATCCTTTTGTATCACCAAAGCTTGATTTGGGTTCTCGGTTTGGGTTTGTGTGTTTGGTGTAGAGATGGGAATGATTGTTCGGTTTGAATTCTGTTATGTTTGGTTTTGTGGTGTGGATTGTCTAGCATTGGTATTTTGTTGGTTATTTTGGCGGTTTTGATAGTTGTTTTGAGGTTGAAAGCTTGAAATGTTGGGACTTTGGTATGATACTTGATTTTGATTTTGGGTTTGTCGGTTTTGGTAAGTAGAGTTGAATGGATTTCTATTACCTTGTTGTGCTGGCTGTGTGCACTCTCTTTTGAAATGACCTTTTTCACCACAGTTGAAACAAGTGACTTTGGCTTTGTTGAAGCCATAAGTGGTGTTAGGAGAAGTCGAAAGATCAGTTCTCCTGGTCTTTTGAATAAAATCAGTGGCTCTTCTCATGATACTTGCAAAGGCCCACTGTATATCCATCAATTCCATTTCTTCCTTGTCGATTTGTGCATAGTCCTCATTGGTCAAATTGTTGTTCCCAATTTGACTAGCAACCAAGCCATTGTATGATGCTACCATTGCTGAAACTAATGCTACATGTTGTTGGGCAATCTCAATAGTAACATTGTTTAGATTTGATGTCTCCAACACAATCGGGCTTTGGTTAGTTTGAATTTGGTTAAATTGCATTGGGTTCACTTGAGGATTGTATGGTTGTTGTTGTTGAGGTTGGCTAGCAGAGTAACATGCTGCTTGTTGCATAGGTGAAAATGGTGGAATGTAAGTAGTAGTTATAGGATATGATGGTGAGGTATATGAAGATGTTTGAGCAAGGTAGTTGATTGGTTGTTTGGGTGGTTCAACAATGTTAGATACGCACGCGATGTGTGGAGCAACATTAGAAGTAGAACTGGAAATAGAATGGGAAGTAGATGTACCACCAAGATACAATTCAGGATTCTGAGGAATTTGAGCCCTTTTTGCTTTCCTCTTCTCTTCCATTTCCTTGTTTTCCAGTTTTTGAATGAAATCGTTAATAGTCCAATAGTGGTACGCATCCTTCTCTTTTAACACCTCAATATGTTGGTTCCAATATGGTGGCAATGCATCGGCAAACTTGTCCACCAATTCAGACATAGATATGCTAATCTCATAGCTTGAAAGCTCTGTGAGTAAGTGTCAATACCTTGGGACCAACTCTTTCAACGTCTTGTTACCCATGTAACTAAAATTCTCAAACTCTTTCCGAAGCTCTTCCATCCCTAGCTTCCTAGTCTTCTCATTTCCATCATGTCTGTTCCTCAACATATCCCACAGTTGTTTAGAAGTTGTGCAAGAACCAAACTGATATAGCAAATCAGTGTTGATCGCTTGAGACAATTGAGAAAACGCCTTCTTCTCAATAGCAAACTTTTTCTTTTCATCGTCTGCTAGATTTTCCAATGGAATAGGCTCTCCCGTGTTCTCCAAGATCGGAGCAACATAGCCTTTCGCAATCATCTGCCACGCCTCAGTTCCCTCTAAACCCATACCCTCCAAATGGATCTTGAATTTGGTCTTCCACGTGTTGTAGTCGACCATCTACATAAGCTTAGGTGGACGGTTTCCACTCCCCGAGGACAAGTCTTGAATAAGAGTTGATATGGCATTAGTCGTCTGTGAGTGAACCGCTGCTGCTGCTATTCCCCAATAGTCACCAATCGGTTGTGGTTGTGGTTGCGCAACGTGTTGAGGAATAGTACTAGTCATCGCCATGTAATTGATAGGTTGTGATGGTTGACTAGACTTTTGGGTAGCAACCGACCAAGGATCCATGGTTGTCTGTTGTTGTGGTGTCGTGTTAGGTCGTGGTGTAGTCGGAAAGTTCCACATCTTGATCTGAAAATGATTAAACACGAAAAGATTAGAAAAGTTTTAAACAGCTTTCTCCTTCGTATGTAACGAGTGGTCGAATGAGAGAAAATGTTCTCATTCGACCGTTTTAAAAGATACGAATGAGAAGTATGTCAAACACAAATCACTTTCGACCGTTTAACTCTCTTTCGACCGTTTGAATTTCACCTTCGACCGTCCGAATGGTCGAATGAGACTAATATGGTCGAATGAACACCAATATACTAACAAACTCTAGGTTCGACCACTTAAAACACCACCTTCGACCAAAAATCCTTTGGTTCGACCGTTTAACACACACGTTCGCCCATTCTCCCTAGGTTCGACCCTGCACTTTCAAAAACGGTTATTCTTTGAAAATCAGTTAATTTTGATCAAATTTTTCAAAAGTTGAAAGAATTTGATGATTCTAATCAGGTTTTGATTCGGATTTGATTCGGAACAAGTTTATCAAAGAGAATTATGCATTTTATCCATGAAAACAAGCTCTAATCAATCAAATTATCACCAATTCAGTTTTGTCAATGAAAACAGAAAGTTTTTGATCAAAATAGGGTCCAAATCAGCTGTAAAATTACCAATTTGTGGTTGTTTGATCTATAATGGCTCTGAACCACTTTGTATGCGCTTAGGATCGTCAAATCTACAAAGAAAGTGATCAAACAAGTTTGATTCAGGTGCGGAATCCCTGAATCAATCACAAAATGATAATCAAACAATCAAAACAGAGAAATCATCATTAAAAGCTTTTTCTCATTCATAAACAACTTGAATTACACGTTTTAATAATATTTACAATCAAATCAGACGTGAAAATAAGTTGACACAAACACCAGGGAGAGACACAAAACAGGAGGGAATAAAATGACCAACAACTACATTCAAAAATGAGCTTAACCTATTTATAGGCCTGCACATTAGCCCATATTGCTTGGTCGAATGTGCAGGTTCGCCCATACAACATGGTCGAACCAAGCTTTACATAAACAACTAATCTACCTTCGACCTCCTATCTCTCCTTCGCACCATTAGTCCTCCTTCGCACCTTTATAAACTCTCATTCGCCCACTATTTCTTCCTTCGCCCATTCGATAGAACACAAAACATATGTTAATAGTAATCCAAAGCATTAGTCGCACAAAATGCATCTACAAGTGTTTTTACTACTACGATTGGAAACCCATTACTAACATGTACCAGTGTTGAATCCAGCTCAGATTGACTGGGTTACCGGTGCCTCGATAACCCGAGAGTTAGAGACAATATGCACCCGCCCGGCATCCCCGCCGTCGGGTGGGGTTTGTGAGGCCCAATAGATCTATCCATATTTCCCTTGTTGTACATCCCCGCACATTCATGGTTTCCCCCTGGGACTTTCCATAAAAGCCGTATAGTAACATGAAGTAACCATAGTATAACATGACCTTTAATAAGTAAGCAAGTAGCATGTTTCTCCCCCGAAAGCAAAACGGTAAACGTGGGGCTGTGACACTCACCTTAGATTGCGTTACTTGAAAACAGTTAAGTAATTATGCTATGATAGCCCCAAATAGAGGCGACCTATCATAAGATGTGTATAAGTATCCGGACTAATAACCCGCGGGTTAACTACTCCCCGAATGTCCAGACCATAACCATAAACGTTTGAAAACACCTTTGACTGTTAAACCGACCATGCCAGACAAGACCCGACATCCCACGTGTTAGCCGAATATAAGACATCATGCAACATATGCAATTAAACACTTAATACGCGCAAGAGTTCACCTAGTCTAGCATAACGCTCAATTAACGCATAAACAAGTCCGAACATGTGTTACCAAGTCATTGGACGTATCCCGGGGTTCCTATCATGTTCCTAGGTGTCAAATCATGTTCCGGGATGTCAAAATACGCTTACGACAGTTGTACACGCGATTAGGAAACTAACATGCAATTAGGAAAAGTCAACTGGTGATTGGGAGTGGTCAACAGGCGATTGGAGGCCTAATCGCCTGTTGTTATTGGTGAGTGGTGGCCTAATCGCCCATGCATCAGGCGATTAGGATTCGTAATCGCCTGTTGCAGCTGCGCGACGCATTTTTGCGCGTTTAACCCACCAAATCAGATCCGAAACATGTAAAAACACCCAACATCAAACCTAAACTATTAATCAACCCATTCCAAGCAAAAACCCCCCAATTAATCTCTGCTCTAACGGCCTCGGTGCGATTATTTCCAAAACTGGCAAAGTACTAGGTTTCATTAACTATGAAATCTTTCCTTAAATGGTAAAGACCAGATTACACCTCCTACAACTTGCAAATCATCATCTCTTTGTTATAATATCATTCTAGTGTGATTTCTAACAACAAACAAGCAATGAATCATATCATAACATCCTTATTCTTCAAGAATCATCCAAATGGGTCAAAATGCATACTTTCATCAAAACAATATAACAATAGCTCAAACCCTTAGATAATCATCTTAATAACTCCTACACATCAGAAGTACATCAATTTCATAGAAACATTCATGTTATAATCACCAAAAATCATTATATGTATAAATACTTCACATATAGCAAGTATTATGGTGTAGACTTGTTTTAGAACTCATTTCAAAGGTTTTTAAAGACATATACTTAGAAAAACAAGGTCTAGACTTTTGGGGAACCAAAACAATAACATTACAAAGGTTTGGGATGAAGAACACACCTTGGATTTTATCAAAGAAAGGTATGTTAGCTTGGAAATGGTGAGTTTTGAAGCAAAATGAGTTCCAGAAGTGTTTTGAGGTGTGTGGGAGGCTTAGGATCTATTAGGGTTGCACTAAGGGTGTTTGGGGAGTCAAGGGTTGTATTTATAGGTGTTTTGACTCGTGCATAACAAGTCAGGCGAGTAGTGTGACACCCGGCATATTTGGCTTAAACCTTATAGTAACATCTAAGTCTACCTTAGCGGAAAATGTTTATAAACGGACTTAACTAGGTTAGTTGAGTCGGGTCAAGTTAGGATTGTCCAGGGTTCAATGATCTGGAGGATCATTGAGAGTCATTTTGGGAATACACTAGTACCGGGTCCCGTTGTTGGTGACATTACATTAACTAATTAAGTGTATGTGTAGATTATTGGTCGTATGGTGGATTATATACATAGATGTGTTTAAATGATGTGTAGATGATTATCCATGCTTAAATATGTTAAACATAGACTAACGTTGCATGCTCATATGTTAAGGTGCGTTAAAATGCGTTAAACACAACAAACTGGAAAACTAGATAAACATAGGTTCTGGTTCGACCACTTCGAGTGGTCGAAGGTGGAATTGTGTATTGGTTCGACCCTTTGAAAGGGGCGAACCTGGGATATGGGATTTGAAGAATTTCCTTCGACCAGAACAGGGTACATTCGACCCTGTGAAAGGGTCGAAGGAGGCCACATTCGACCATTGATAGGGGTCGAAGGTGGAATAGTATAAATACCAAACTTTATCATTTTTCACCATTTCACAAACCCTAACCGTCTCAAAACACTCTCAAACGATTTTAATCACTAAGGAAGGAGTTCTTGCTCTTCTTTTTCATAATCTAACCTATCTACAACATCTAAACAAGAATCCAAGGTGTGTTCCTAATCCTAAATCTTTTTAAGGCATTTTAATCCGTTTTTATCTAACCCTAAATGTCCAGATCTGTTATAAGGAAGATTTTATCAATAAAAACCTTTTAAACATCTTTCTAAACCTAAACCCTATCATTAAACATAGGTTATGTATCAATAAACATATGTTAATTATGTGTTATGTGATGTTATGTGTTGTTTAATGATTTGCTGTTGTTCTAATGCTAGACACATGATCTAAGGTTGCTATTGATGTTGGTTTATTGTTGTTTAGGGTTACAATTAGAAAGATGGTGATATTATGGGTATTTTGGGGATTTTATGAAATCTAGGGCTTGTGCATGTTAAGTATTATTAATAAAATGAATGGGGGTTTTCGATTACAAGATAAACTGAGCATTTGTAGATGATTATGGGTTAGTATTAAAAAGTTTCCAAATTGGGTAAAGATTTCATGCATGATGTGACATTTCCATAATTTTGCCATTTTGGGAAAGTATTAAAACAAGCTGGTTTTGGGGCAAAATTGGTGGGGTTTTGTAGGGATATGTTAATCATACTTGACTGTTGTGTTTGATGATGTTTCGAGATGTTTCGAATGTGTTTGAAGCGTTTTAGGAAAATTTATAAACAGGGGCGAACCTGGACTCATTCGACCATTCAAATGGTCGAAGGAGTGATTCCAGGGTCGAACCTGGGATGTGTTTGGGTGAACCTGATAAAACGGTCGAATGAGACATCAAACGGTCGAGCGTGGCAAAACGGGCGAAGGAAACTTAAAAACGGGCGAAGGAAACTTAATCCGACTGGTTCGACCGTTCTGATGCAGAAATGAGATTTTTGATACAAACTAAGTGTTTTATGCTTGAACCTTGTGTGTAATCTATGTGTACTTGATTAGTTAGGGTAATGAGTCACCAACGGGATGTCAGGTCGGTCTAGTGTGTCGGTTGAACATTTAAACACGTTTTAAACATACTTGGTTACGATCTGGACAATCGGGGACTACATAACCTTATGGTTATTAGTCGGAACACTTATGTGAACATTTTGATAGATCTCCGGTAGAGGGATTATCAAGGGCTTAGCATTTTACTAGTAACCGAAGAACGCTATCTAAGGTGAGTTCACGGCCCCACTTTTACAGCTTTAACTTTTGGGGGAGAAAACATGCGCTAAACTATTTTGGTAACATATGTCATACTATGGTTTTAACTTTATATTGCTATACGATCTTTGGAAGTCCCGGGGGAAACCATGAATGTGCGGGGATGCACAACGGGGGAAATGTGGATAGATCTATTGGGCGTGACCTGCCCCACTCGACGGCTTGGAGGGCCGGGCGGGTGCATGTTGTCTCGAACTTTGCTAAACATGCTGAACATATTCGGGCTGCTTAAACATATGCTAAACATTGCTAAACGTGTCCAGTAATGGTTTCCAATCGTAGTAGTAATAAAACATACGCCTAGCTAGCGTACTTGGTGACATTGGTATAGTATGGACATGGTAACGTTTTGGTAACTGTGGTAACTTATTGAACAAACCTGTGAACTCACCAGCATTATATGTTGACGTCTTTTTGGCATGTTTTTCTCAGGTCGCTAATGTAGCAACACTGGACTAGGCGCACGAGTCTGCATGGCGTCTAGGCTTAGTTTCATGTTTTGAATAAAGTTGTTAAAACATTGTCTTACATGGTTTTGTAACTGGTTTAATGCTTCCGCTACGATTTTGATAATTTGAGAAACTATGTTTGGGTTTTACGTATTCATATAGTGTTGTTTATTGTGACCGTTGACTTGGATCCTGGTTTGTCATGCGCCTCGCGGTAAAACTCCGCAAGTGGAAATTTGAGGGTGTGACAAGTAGGAGAGCAGATTAGGCGATTAGGGACTCCAATCGCCCCAAACCCTCTCCAATCGCCTATATAACTGGCGATTAGGCAACCCTCTGGTTCCTAATCGCCTATAGCATGCCAGGTTGGGTTTTTGGCACGTTAAACACTATTTTAACATATATAAACACGTATTCACATACCAATAAGTCACATAATTATTACAAACATATAATGCATGATAACTAACACATTTACGTCCGTTCACCAATTCCCGGGACTCGAGACTTGCGTGTGTGCATTAAACCCGGTGATTCCACGAATCACCAATCCTTGTACACATAGCTATGGACCGACTCCCGATGATCCCGTGGATCATCGTAACAACTCCCGATGATTCCCCAGAATCATCATAACGGCTCGACTGACCCAGTTAAGTACGTAATATGCATGACTCGCTAAGGTAGACTTACTAGCTTAGTCAATGTTACTAACCTGAGTTTGTCGGGTGTCACACTTTTATTGTTCTTATATATTTAAAAATTGAACATATATTTTATATCAATAAGAATTATACAAAAATATCATCATCTATAAAAGGTGTAATTATAGTTTTTATAGACTACTTATTATGTTTTAAATAAATAATATTTCCATAACAAACTTCTTTAAGAAATGACATGAAATATACTAACTGTAGCTAATATTTTAATATATGTAAACTGAATAGTTATATATAACTCAGTAATGTTATTATAAACATCTTTTTAAATTATTAATATAAATATTATTATTATGTTCAATGTCCTAATAATAACTTTGGATAGAAATCTACTCTAAATTCAAGTTATAGAGTATTTCATGAGTTGTCAACGGATGTTGCAAACAACTATGATACATTACAATTTTCAACTAAAGGATGATTTAAACAGAGTTTAAAAACAGACTTTCCAAAATTAAATTTTAATCAATATCTAACAAAATACCTATAAATTTAAATTAGATCAGTCTTTTCAAAATCATAATTACAAACAGTCCGCAGAGCCCTAAAAGTATTTCATGAGAACTGTACAAACGAAGGATCTAGATGGAAATATAACTTAAATTTAAAGATTATTATTTTATATTAATTAAACAATTAAAAGTATTGTTCTCACATATGAATTGAAGTCTTTTATTGTTCCTATGTATTTAAAAAATGAACATATACTTTATATCAATAAAAAATCTACTAAAATATCACCATCAATAAAACAGGAAATAATAGTTTTTGTAGAAATCCATGACAAACTTTTTTAACAAATGAAAGAAATATAGTCATTGTAAGTAATATTTTAATATATGTAAACTAAATCTTTACATATAACTCACTTAAGTTATTATAACGATCAGTTTAAATTATTAATATGAATATTATCATTATGTTCAAATATCCTAATAATAAATTTCATATGGAAACCTATTCTAAGTTCAAGTTATATAATATTTCATGAGTAGTCAAACGGATTTTAACAAACAACTACAATAAAATTACAATTTTCAACTAAAGAATGATGTCACCAGAATTTTAAAACAGACTTTGCAATAGTTAATTTGTAATCAATATCTAACAAAACAACTATAAATTTAAATTAGGTCAGTGTTTTCAAATTCATAATTACAAACAGTCTTCATAGCCCTAAATGTCTTTGATGACCATTGTACAACCGAAGGATCTAGATGGAAACATAACATATCATTATAATGTTATTATTTTATATTAATAAAACAATTAAAACTATTGTTCTTACAAATAATTTGAACTCTTTTATTGTTCCTATATCTTTAAAAATTGAACACATATTTTATATCAATAAATTTTATACAAAAATATCATCATCTATAAAAGGTGTAATTATAGTTTTTCTTGACTACTTAATATGTTTTAAATAAATAATATTTCCATAACAAACTTTTTTATGAAATGACATGAAATATACTAACTGTAGCTAATATTTTAATATATGTAAACTGAATAGTTATATATAACTCTGTAATGTTATTATAAACATCTTTTAAAATTATTAATATAAATATTATTATTATGTTCAATGTCCTAATAATAACATTGGTATAGAAATCTACTCTAAAATCAAGTTATAGAGTATTTCATGAGTTGTCAACGGGTGTTGCAAACAACTATGATACATTACAAATTTCACCTAAAGGATGATTTAAACAGAGTTTAAAAACAGACTTTCCAAACTTAACTTGTAATCAATATCTAACTAAATACCTATAAATTTAAATTAGATCAGTCTTTTCAAATTCATAATTACAAACAGCCCGCAGAGCCCTAAAAGTCTTTAATGAGCACTGTACAAACGTAGGATCTAGAGGGAAATATAACTTAAATTTAAAGATTATTATTTTATATTAATTAAACAATTAAAAGTATTGTTCTCACATATGAATTGAAGTCTTTTATTGTTCCTATGTATTTAAAAAATGAACATATACTTTATATCAATAAAATATCTACTAAAATATCACCATCTATAAAACTATGAAATTATAGTTTTTATAGAAATCCAAGACAAACTTTTTTAACAAATGACAGAAATATAGTCACTGTAAGTAATATTTTAATATATATAAACTGAATCTTTACATATAACTCACTTAAGTTATTATAACCATCAGTTTAAATTATTAATATGAATATTATCATTATGTTCAATGTCCTAATAATAAATTTGATATGGAAACCTATTCTAAGTTCAAGTTATATAATTTTTCATGAGTAGTCAAACGGATGTTAACAAACAACTGTCATAAAATTACAATTTTCAACTAAAGAATGATGTCACCAGAGTTTTAAAACAGACTTTGCAATAGTTAACTTGTAATCAATATAATATCTAACAAAACAACTATAAATTTAAATTAGATCAGTGTTTTCAAATTTATAATTACGAATAGTCTTCATAGCCCTAAATGTCTTTGATGACCAATGTACAAACGAAGGATCTAGATGGAAACATAACATATCATTATAATGTTATTATTTTAAATTAATAGAACAATTAAAACTATCGTTCTTACAAATAATTTGAACTCTTTTGTTGTTCCTATATCTTTAAAAAATGAACATCTATTTTATATCAATAAAAATTATACAAAAATATCATCATCTATAAAAAGGAGTAATTATTGTTTTTGTTGACTACTTATTATGTTTTAAATAAATAATATTTCCATAACAAACTTCTTTAAGAAATGACATGAAATTTACTAACTGTAGCTAATATTTTAATATATGTAAACAATGATATCACCAGAGTTTTAAAACAGACTTTGAAAAGTTATTGTTAGAACCGATATTGCATAACAGAAGTTAAAACAGATGAGGATGACAAAGTAACATAACATCCACGCCAACAGATGTTAAACAATAGTTGTTAACTAAAATATATTCATACAAAGTTGTTAAAGCATTGTGTACAAAATTAACATACATATCTTTTAACTTCAAAGATGTTTTCAAAAGGTTACAACTCGAAAAACTTAACAAACATCTGAATACGTTAATAATAAGTTCTTAACTTTCAAATCTAGCTGCCTTCTTCTTCGATCTTTTGCCCCTAGAAGTTTGATCACTAAAATTTACGTTACAACAATCTTCAAGACTTCTTTTTCCATTGGGACTTGTGGCAGTATCAACAAACGCATCAACACATACAAGATCCTTCAAACAAACCACGAAACAGCTAATAAAATGTTATATAAGAATACAAGATGTAGAAACAACCTAGACATACTTGCACAAAGGTATAAATACCTTAGAAGTAACTTGAAACCCAAGTTGCGAAGATTCTGAAGGCTTAACAGACACTTTTCAACAAACTTTCTGAATGACCTAAAAAGTGTGTCACACCCTCAAGTTCCACGTGCGGGGTTTTACCGCGAGGCGCGTGACACACCAGGATCCAAGTCAACGGTCACAATAAACGACAACTAAATGATATGAAAACAACGTAAATTGCCCATTAAGTTTTCAAAACCGTTCTAACACAGCGGAAGCAAAATGTATTATTACAACTCAAAAGTAAAACTCGAAGTCTGAAATGTTTAACAAAACATGCATATGAGTCCTAGACGCCGTGAGACTCCGTGCGCCTACCGATAGCTGCTACCTTAGCGATCTGAGAAAAACATGCTAAAGAACGTCAGCAAATAATGCTGGTGAGTTCACAGGTTTTTAAGTAAAAACGTTTCATGAACTTTTGAAAGACTATCATGATACTACCGACTGATGAAAACACTCGTTAAACGTCTGAACTCCATAACGAACCTCCCAAACAAACTATCGCCTACCGTGGTTAACGAACTACCATCCCATGGTCAACGAACTACTATATCATAGCTAACGGACTACCATCCCATGGTCAATGAACTACCATATCATAGCTAACGAACTACCACATAGGGGCTAACGAACTACCGCATCGCGGCTAACGAACTGCCACAACATAGGCCATATAATACTGAACATAGATGAATACCTTGAACCCAAATGAACACTCCCAAACGAAATGAACTTGCGAACACAAATGACACACGTTTAAAGAACACAGCATGTTTTCTCCCCCAAAAATGTAAAACCACTAAAAGAGTGGGGCCGTGAAACTCACCTTAGAGTGCGCCTTCAGATATTTAGAATTCCAACACGTGTATGATGACCCAACTTAGTCACGACCTATCAATGAGTTTACATAAGTGTGATGACTACTAACCCGAAGGCTAATAAGTCCCCAAGTTGTCCAAACCGTGACCGTGTATGTTGAAAACATGTTTAAACGTTAAACCGACCAAACCAGACAATACCCGGCATCCCATTGGTGACCCGACATCCCACGTGTTAGTCACATACAAGATATCATGCAACTTATGCAATTAAACACTTAGCATGCGCAAACATTCACCCTATCTAGCATAACGCCCAATTAACGCATAAACAAGTCTGAACACGTGTTACCAAGTCATTGGACATGTCACGGGGTTCCTAACATGTTCCTAGGCGTTAATCTGTGTTTCGGGATGTTAAAATATACATACAGCAGCATTACACGCGATTAGGAATCAAACATGTGATTAGGAAAAGTCAACTGGTGATTAGGAGAGTCAAACTAGTGAATAGAATTGTAATCACTAGTAAAGTGGGGAATAGAATTGTAATCACTAGTAAAGTGGGGAATAGAATTGTAATCACTAGTAAAGTGGGGAATAGAATTGTAATCACTAGTAAAGTGGGGAATAGAATTGTAATCACTAGTAAAATGGGGAATAGAATTGTAATCACTAGTAAAATGGCGAATAGGGCTCCTAATCGCCTATAGTTCAGGCGATTAGGAGCTAATCGCCTATAATAATGGCGATTAGAACTCCTATTTGCTAGTTCTGATCTGTTCCGTCCTTTTTGCGCGTTTAACCCTCCAAATCAGATCTGAAACATGTGTAAACACCCAATATCCAACCCAAAACATTAACCCAACTATTTCAAGCAAAAACCCCTAATTTATCATCACCCTAGCCGTCCCGAATGCATGCGGTTTCCCAAAATAGCATCACTAGCATGTAAGCATCACATCAACATGCAAAACTTACCCTAAATAGCAAATTTCCAGATTTCATCACATAACGACGTTGTCCGACAATATCCTACTGTTCTAGCATCATCCTAGAGTAAACCCTAACCTTAAACAATCATCCAAACACATCATATCATCATTAATCCTTCATAATCATTCAAACAGGTCAAAACGCCTAATATCAATATTACATATCTATGAACCTTCAAACTCCTAGGTTATCATCATATTAACTCATTTAGGTCAGAAACACAATAATAACACAAGAACAATCATGTTTAAACAATAAAAATCCTATCTTGCATGAATACATCACATATAACAAGTATAGAGGTTTGGGTTTGTTTTGAAACTGATTTTAATGAGTTTTCAAAGACACAAATGTTTAGAAATCAGGTCTGGACCTTTAGGGATCAAAACAATATCATTACAAAGGTTTGGGATGAAGAACACACCTTGAAATGATGAGATTATGAGGTGTAAAGCTTGGAAATGTGATTTCTTGTTCAAAAACGTGTTGCAGAGGTTGAATAAGGTGTGGGGTGGCTTTGGGTGTATTAGGGTTTCACAAATGATGTTTTAAAACATAAGGGTGGTATTTATAGGCGTTTTTAGTCGTCATGTGCAGATCAGGCGAGTACAGGATGGTTACAGGCGAGTAGAGCTGTAATCGCCTATACCTACTAGCGAGTAGGCTGTAATCGCCTATACCTACTAGCGAGTAGGCTGTAATTGCCTATACCTATTGGCAATTACGCGTAATCACCTATAATGTCATGCAATTACGCGTAATCGCTATTTTAACACATATAAACACGTATTCACATACCGACAAGTCATATAACGATTATAAGCACATAATACATGATAACTAACACGTTCCCATCCGTTCACCAATTCCCAGGACCCGAGATTTACGTGCGTGCGTTAAACCCAGTGATTCTACAAATCACCTATTCGTGTTCACGTGGTTATGGACCGACTCCCAATGATCCCGTGGATCATCGTAACGACTCCCAGTGATTCTACAAATCACCTATTCGTGTTCACGTGGTTATGGACCGACTCCCAATGATCCCGTGGATCATCGTAACGACTCCCGATGATTCTCGGAACCATCATAACGACTCAACTGACCTAGTTAAGTATGTTTGAAAACGTTTTTCGCTAAGGTAGACTTATGTGTTTTATAAATGTTAACCTAAACGTGTCGGGTGTCACAAAGTGCTCAAATATAAAGAAGCATAACAGATTTAAACGTCTATTAAAAATAAATGCTTATTAAAAAATAGAATAAATACCTCAGCAGATGTACCCTGTACATTCTCATATCCATCAACCAACTCTTGATTTATAATACGCTAACAATTAATCTTAACGACAGTGTACACATGGTACTCATTTACAAGACTGTAATCACAAACCTCAAGATTGAAAGTCAATTTGTTTTCAACAACTGGAGACAACACAAGCGGGAAACTATTTGTGTTGCTTTGCTTCAACACCCTTTCCCTAATATACCATGCAGCAGCTCCAATGATCATCATCACATCTTTATCTAACATCACAAATGATACATCTCGTGATTCATCTTGTACCCTTATCTTCAACTTCAACCTAAAACAAATAAAACATAAAAAACAGTGTATACATAAAAACATGAGTGAAATGAAATAAAAATTCTGGAAAAAAAACAGTGTATACATCTACTGATTTACATACTTTGTGGTAATAGAAGTACATTCCCAATCGCATTTTCCACAACCCAACGCAGTAGCAAGCAATTTGAGAACTGTTTCACACACTTCTTCAGCATTTTGCAAAAACTCAGATTTACTTAAAACTTTCTTGTTACAATTGCGGCAAGCAGCATAAAACCAACCATAACTTTCTTCAACACTTTTTATGGTGGCAACAACAACAAAAGACATCAGCTGCACACGCAATATATATTAAACATACACTTTTAAACAATACAAAATTATAGTAAAGTGAAGACATATAAAAGATACGAATAAAATATTGAAACCTCTTGAATTCCTGGTACAATGACTTCATCAACAGGCTTCTTCTGTGTCCCAACGGTTTAAGAACTATAACCACCCTCTTCTTCTTGTTTCAACATCAAACTCCGTAATGGATAAGCCCTCTTCCACTTTCTTATAACTCGAGCCTTCATCTACCACATGTCTTTGGCTGGATACAGATCACAACGGCTTTCTTCATCGTATATTGAGGTGGACATTGTTTTAAGTTTTAAGAGGGAAATTTGAAAATCTTTTTTAGAAAATTCAAGGCTGATAGAAGAAATGGGTGCATTGGTTATGTGCTTATATATATGGAGCTGATGAGGCACGTTTCCCTACGTGGATTTAAATTTTCCCCCTTAAAAGTCAAAAACTTAGGGCCTAAAACAGCTGAGAGGATATATTAGTAAAGGTCTGCTGTTGGTTGGCAGACGCAGCGATTGAGAACCGTTGTTGAGGGCAACAGCGATGGTTTCACGTGGCCCACCCCTTTTTTTGAATTTTTTAATGGGATTAATGACGTCAGTTTTTGCATCATACAAGCATTGGTGGCCAGTCTCTCCTGCTGACACATCAGCTTTCTGACGTCACTCACGCTTCTCCTATTATGGAAAGTATAGATAATAAATTATAAAATAACTTTTTAAATACTTTTTAAATAATAAATTATAAAATAGGTTTTTATTTATTTTTTAAAAACAAGAGTGGCTCAAATATACATTTACAAAATCTTGATTTTTTTAATAACAATGATGTAACCATTTTCCTTTCTCGTATCTTGTACCCAGACGATCAACTCCTGGTGTGACGGAAATGTTCGGTCAGGCTCAAACGAAACTATGTCCAGGTAAGAGCCTTCCTGATCTTCTACTGGCTTCTCATCACCACCATAATCGTAGTTTGGATAGGTTTAGTGATCAAGGGGAGGCTCACCACTGCAAGCATACGGGTCCTATAAGGGGGTATTCAAGTCCAGCGGCACCATATTGTCACGATGATGAATGCTAGACTCAACCTCCTCACCACCCTCTGAAATCGACGACATGTTGAAATGAAATAAAAATTCTGGAAAAAAAACAGTGTATACATCTACTGATTTACATACTTTGTGGTAATAGAAGTACATTCCCAATCGCATTTTCCACAACCCAACGCAGTAGCAAGCAATTTGAGAACTGTTTCACACACTTCTTCAGCATTTTGCAAAAACTCAGATTTACTTAAAACTTTCTTGTTACAATTGCGGCAAGCAGCATAAAACCAACCATAACTTTCTTCAACACTTTTTATGGTGGCAACAACAACAAAAGACATCAGCTGCACACACAATGTATATTAAACATACACTTTTAAACAATACAAAATTATAGTAAAGTGAAGATATATAAAAGATACGAATAAAATATTGAAACCTCTTGAATTCCTGGTACAATGACTTCATCAACAGGCTTCTTCTGTGTCCCAACGGTTTAAGAACTATAACCACCCTCTTCTTCTTGTTTCAACATCAAACTCCGTAATGGATAAGCCCTCTTCCACTTTCTTATAACTCGAGCCTTCATCTACCACATGTCTTTGGCTGGATACAGATCACAACGGCTTTCTTCATCGTATATTGAGGTGGACATTGTTTTAAGTTTTAAGAGGGAAATTTGAAAATCTTTTTTAGAAAATTCAAGGCTGATAGAAGAAATGGGTGCATTGGTTATGTGCTTATATATATGGAGCTGATGAGGCACGTTTCCTTACGTGGATTTAAATTTTCCCCCTTAAAAGTCAAAAACTTAGGGCCTAAAACAGCTGAGAGGATATATTAGTAAAGGTCTGCTGTTGGTTGGCAGACGCAGCGATTGAGAACCGTTGTTGAGGGCAACAGCGATGGTTTCACGTGGCCCACCCCTTTTTTTGAATTTTTTAATGGGATTAATGACGTCAGTTTTTGCATCATACAAGCATTGGTGGCCAGTCTCTCCTGCTGACACATCAGCTTTCTGACGTCACTCACGCTTCTCCTATTATGGAAAGTATAGATAATAAATTATAAAATAACTTTTTAAATACTTTTTAAATAATAAATTATAAAATAGGTTTTTATTTATTTTTTAAAAACAAGAGTGGCTCAAATATACATTCACAAAATCGCCTCCTTGATTTTTTTAATAACAATGATGTAACCATTTTCCTTTCTCGTATCTTGTACCCAGACGATCAACTCCTGGTGTGACGGAAATGTTCGGTCAGGCTCAAACGAAACTATGTCCAGGTAAGAGCCTTCCTGATCTTCTACTGGCTTCTCATCACCACCATAATCGTAGTTTGGATAGGTTTAGTGATCAAGGGGAGGCTCACCACTGCAAGCATACGGGTCCTATAAGGGGGTATTCAAGTCTAGCGGCACCATATTGTCACGATGATGAATGCTAGACTCAACCTCCTCACCACCCTCTGAAATCGACGACATGTTGTAAGAATCACTGAAAAATATAGTCGTAATACGACATCTGTATGGTGTTGGTAAAATTTGTATATTGTGAGTGTAGTTGTGAATATGTAAATTTAAATCGATAACGATCGATATAATATCGAACGTATGAAATGAGGTTAAATAAGCAATCTGCCTAGCTCAAAGCGCGGCGTTTAGGGTTCACGAGAGACAACTTTACCAGGCTTTAGGCTTTATCAGACTGGTCTGACCAATCAGTCAAACCTCGTACTCAATGCGCTGTGCTTTGGTCAAAGCGCGGCGCTTTGAAGTACGAGGCTTGACTGATTGGACTTAAAGTCTGATAAAGCCTGATAAAGTGTGACAATGTAGTCACTCGTGAACTCTAAGCGCCGCGTTTTGACCAAGGCGCGGCGCTTTGAGAGCGTAAAGATAATTTTTAAGGGGGTGGAAATATAAGCACCTTTATACTTATTCCACATAGCTTTTACTCTTTTAGGATTCGGGTGGTAATCTTATGAAAAAAACTTAAAAATATAATTAAAACTAATTACACGGTTAGTTACTATGTTTATACTAATACTATGAATTTGATACATTATTTTTCATAATTACACCTTTACATCACAGGCTTAGAAAAAAGTAACACATTTCGTTCATAACCAAGATATTATTTTTTTGCTAATTAACGATGAGAAGTTAACAAAACTAGGTTGTTGCCGAATGCCGCGCGTTGCGGCGGCAACCTCATTTACTTGACGTGAAGAAATCCCTAGTTTTGATTTGTTTTAGAATTTAGACCCGTCACGCGTTGCGGCGGGATTTATACTGTCATACCATACGTAAGAAACATACAAAATAAAGCACGGAAACAAACACCAATTTTACATTAAAATATAGACAAACTCAAAATTATATGAAAACGTATATCAAATTTTCATCGAAATGTAGACGAACTTGGATTTACACAAATTATGTGGCATGAATGCGTGATTACGTATAGATTATTATCAACCCTTTAAGTCAAAACGTAGACAATCGAATTTATTGTCAATAAAAGTTAAAACGTAAGTAATTAGTTTTCTAGTAAGCTTGAAACTTTAGAAACATAAGAGGGTTAAAAGAGACGCTTGCAAAGTTAGACAATTACTTTTGATGTTATAACAAAGTTTGGGATAGAATGGTTACATGTTAAAAAAAATATGTTAATGTATTACTTTATAACAAAATAATAACATATATATAATTTTACCTAAACAAATACTATTTAACATATTTGTTGAATGCTTTACAGAAAAGTAGCACCATAATATTAAATTTAATAATAGCATCACATCATCTTTTGTCTTCTTTTTCTCCTAATCTCACCTTCTCTCTCTACTCACTTTTCAAAACCAGTATTTTGCTTGTTGTGTAAAACATATTTGTCTTTCACCTATAGAGTATAGACATTCTTGTAGCCCCACCCACAGCCACCATCCAACACCACCATCCAACACCACCAGCCACCGCCATCACATCCAACCAAGGAAAACAGCAACCTCCACCTCCACTACATCACGATTACCTTGCTGCCGCCACCACACCACAACGATCACCACAGCACCACCGCACCAATACTTAAGTTGGTCCACCATCACATCACAACACAACCATATCCAGCAACCGTCCCAGTTGGTTGTGATGATGCCCTCTCCGCCACGGGAGGACTGTTGCTTGTTCTTCTTGTATAAACACCAACACCACCGACCTCCACGTCTAACTATTGCCGCTAGCCATCACGCCTAAGCACCGCCGACGGTGACTTCCTCTTCTAGATATACCCAAATAAGAATGGTGTTATTGTAATTTGGATGAAGGGTAATTTTGTAATTTCTGTCCAAATAAGAATGGTGTTTTTGTAATTTCTGTACCTATACTTCTTCTGTGTTTTTGTTTTGGTGTTCAAGGTGTGCAATCCACTAATTAGGGGTTTGGATCTTGTTTGTTAAAGTGATTTAAGAGATGAAAGTTGATAGTCTTGGAATTAAGAAGGATGAAGAGTCAAAGAGAGGGGGATTTGGTTTGGAATAAGAAAAGTTGAAGGGTGAATGATGAAACATTATGGTCCACATTTGTCACTTAGAAAAAGTATAAGGTTGAAGTACTAAAAATCATGGTCCACCCACCATGGTTTTTAAGATATATATATAATATGCGTAAGAGGTGGTTGGGCTCAGAGTAAGTTAAGATGAAGATGATAATAAGTGTGGGTTACGGAAATATTTTATTTTTAATGGTAAGACTTAAGAGGTATGGGTATTTTATTCATTTTATACCACATAACCAAATAATGAAAATAATAATAACAATAATAATCCGTCTGTAGAGTTTTTGTTCTTTGGTTGTAACATTTCAGTTATTAAACATCTGATCAGTGTTAAAAGATATAAATAGACGTTACGAAACAGTGATTCATGTCAGCAGACGTTTGGTCTGTTGATGTGTCGGTGGTTACCGGACAGCGGATAAGGCTTGGCTAACTCGTCCCGTGTGGAAACACACGGGATCTCGCCTAGTAATAATAATAATAGAGAAAGTATACGGTACAAAGTTCCTTAACGTGAGAAGTGTAGGAAGCAGGAGCAGACCTACTTAGTGCCCAAGGAGGGCGGTCGCCCACCTTAAAAAAAATAATAATCAGTGTTGTGTATGCGTGTAAATCTCGATCGCCCCCGATAAAATTTTGTAATCGCTCCCCTTGAATTGAACAAACGACCTCGAAAAGATATCTAATTTGATTAACTTTTGAAATTCCGGCTCTATTTCCGAACTGGATCGTATATTTTTTTATTTATTTATTTTTTTTGAACGGCAAACGTTACATCTCCTATACTATTACATCAATAATTCTAAATTACAACACCCTTGTAAAGGATTGAACCTTGGACCTCCCATCTAAAAGACATATGTCTCTACCAACCAGATCGTATATAAACAACATCTAGAATCTTGAGGAAGATGATGTACTTTTTATTGTAATTAAATTTAAAAGGGTATTTTTGTAATTATACACATCACTAGAAAACATTGAGTCAGTCAGTCATTGAGTGACATGCCACATTGCCACTGACACAGTGACACTTTTGTAGTCAAATACAAATGACTATGTAAAATAAAAATATAATAATAATAAGAAGAAAAGTTGCAATTTGCTTTTTTTAATTTTTTGTTTTAATTTAGTTTTTTTTATATCGTTTACGACAGAGTTGTGATCTTAAGTTTGTTTTTCATATTAATATATTTGTTTAATTATTGTTTAATTTTTTTTTAATTTCTTACTTTATTTTATTTTTATTTTTAATTTCTAATTTAAAGGTTTTTTTTATCTTGCATAAATTCATATGTTTCTTATTTATCTAAATTTATTTTTTAACTTTTTTTTTATTTTGTGATCTTATTTAAGTTTAGTTTCTTTTTTTTTTTGTGTTATTGTTTTTTCAAGTTTAATTTCTTATTTTATGATTTTTTTATTTATTTATTGTTGGTTTTAAAAAATAATTATTGTATCCTAGTGATTTTAATATATATATATGTGTGTGTGTGCGCGCGCACGCACGAGCGCACATGCCATTTAACTCATCTATATAGACCATATTGCCTTATACGTTGACCCAACCCGACCCAGACTAAAAATCAATCAAATGACCTCTAAAAATTTCCACCACCCATGAAAAAAAAAATCCTAAGTCCACCACTGGTAGGAAGCCATCATAAATTGACACGTGTAAACCATGGTTAACTATACCTAATTCAAATAACCCTTCCTTCCTTCCTTTTTGTTGTTGTAGATCTAAACCAACCACCATTTGTATATACCGTTCAAACAAAAATCAACACATAAAATCATTTGCTCAATCAATTGGTATCTGACAAAGGATATGCTTTGAAGAACAAATCGAGAGAAGAAAATTGGAGACTTACAGATTGTGAAGAACCGTAATCGCTGCAAGAACAACGACCGTTTTCCCTTTTTTAGCTAAAGCATCAACAATCTCGTGATTAATCCCAAGCTTAGATATCTCAAGACCATCAGAATTTGAAGCCCTATCATCGTACGACTGATTAGCCGCAACAGCATAACCTGCAGACTGAGTTGACACATTATTAAAAGGTCTAATAATGTTGGCTGCGTATCGAGAGCCATGAAAACTCCTTAAAAAGGTAAGATTAAGGTTAGAAATTTGAGGTTTGAGTGAATATTGTTGGTGAATTGGTGAGGGTGTAGAGGAGGGAACGAGAAGGTTAATGGTGGTGATGGAAGGGAGATTGGTGGTGGTGAGTCTTCTTGAAGAAGATCTGATTGGTGTGGAATAAAAGGTGCGTTCAATTTTATTTTTTTTTGGGATATCAAGCATGTTTGTTTGTCAGACCAAAACACAAGTGCGTTTTAAAGAAATGAAAGTTGCGTTTAAAGAAATATACAAAAGAAGTTTAAAATTGTAACGTGTGTTTCGTTTGTACAATGAGTGCGTCCAAATTTTCAAATGAGTGCGTCCAAATTTTCAATGAGTGCTTCCAAATTTTCAATGAGTGCTTCCAAACTTTTTAATGAGTGCTTTTAAATTTTCGCTGATTACTTCCAAACTTTTTAATGAGTGCTTCTAAATTTTCACTGAGTGCTTCCAAACTTTTTAATGAGTGCTTCTATATTTTCAATGAGTGCTTCAAAACTTTTTAATGAGTGCTTCTAAATTTTCACTGAGTGCTTCCAAACTTTTTAATGAGTGTGTTTAAATTTTGTACAATGAGTGCGTTTAAATTTTGTTAGTGCATTTAAAAAGCTCTGTTTGCACCAACTTCATCTTCTTCATCTACAACTTTTTTTAACCTAATTTGTATATTTAATCATACTTATTGAAACAAAATCGAAAGTATTTGACAACTATTACGAGCGTTTATTCATAATTGTATGGTTTTTCGTATGATTAAATCGTCCCAATGTAAATCTCTATTTTTCTAATTTTTTCGTTTTCATTCATTTGTAATCGAATGTTTTTTGTTATTTTGATTGTGTAATCATTCAGATTGGTTAATCGATTTCAATTGTTGAAATTTTTTGTTTTCGATTGATTTTGTTGTTACGATTTGAAAAAAAATTAGACGGTTTTTCATAATTTACCCTTAGTTTGACCCAGGTATGATTGGGGTTTTTAATCTGCATCCAACCATCTTGTTAATCTAACAGCTGAGATTGCTTCTTACGCTTTTTACGTTAAGAAGCTTTGTATGTTATCTCTTCCCATAATAATAATAATAATAATAATAATAATAATAATAATAATAATAATAATAATAATAACCTTGATGTATTGTAAAATACATCTATTTCCAGTGTAAAATTTGTATAGTTTTCGAGTCGTTTAGATAGTGTTTTTATTAGTTTTAGGCTTGTACCGGTCTTTTTTAATTTAGTATAGGTTTTTATAGATTTTTATTAGTTTTGTGTCTTTTTAGTACTTATGTATTTATTTTTTTTATTTGTAGGTGTTCATAGACGTTGGAGCGTAAACGAGTAACTTTGGTCAAGTCAAAAACACCCGAGTCAAAAACACGGAGTTATAATACTATATGTAATAATAATAATAATAATAATAATAATAATAATAATAATAATAATAAATAAGAAAATAGAAGAAGAAACGTGACTTTGTCACTCCAAAAGCCCAAGGCCCAAGGTGGAGCTGCACAATTAATTGGAGAACAACTTTTGACATTGAGGCGGCACATTAAGGGATATCGAAGAGACAGAAGCTGCGCACAAGAGAACATAAATATTATTTGGAGGCAGGTCAAGGGTTGAGGTATAGGTGCCAGCACGGGTTGGTTCTATCTTATTTATTTATTTTATTCAAACCCGTAGTGAACACCATGAATTTAACTGGCTTTTATTGTTTTGATTTTATCATGACTTTTATTGGCTAGACCTTTTCGCTACCTAGGTTAAAGATGATTGCACATGTTTGATTTATTTTCTTTTGGTCTTGGAACTTTTGGTTGTGGGTTGAATTTTAAAGTAAAGAACTTTTTATTTTCTGGTTTGATGTGTATGCGTATTTAGTTTTATTTAATTATTTTTTATAAACTCCACTTGCCTTTTTGTGAATGTCTTTCATGTATGAATGCGGGTTAGGTTGCGGACTGAGTGTTAGCGACTAGTTTATGGTTAATTCTGCAGGTTATCCATAGGAGTTGTAATTGTTAGTTAGATAATTCCAAGTGTTCTACCAATTCTCAATAGCTGTGAGGTGCGAGATTGTTGGTCTGTCTAGGGTGTTAAATTGCTAGTTCTAGAGGCTTTGTGAGAAGATCTTCCTAGTTTCCCTAGCATTCCTTGTAGGCCAAGTCTTATCAGAAATATTGTAGTTACCCCTTGCACTTTCGGGTGTACTGTGACTTTCGCGCTGTGAGGTAGACTGTCTAGCGGGTACTTTAAGATTCGAGTAGGTAAGCCTGTGAGGGTAACCTCTCAACCGGTGGTTTAACAGCACAACAGTATTCTAGGGTTTCCCCTTGAGAAGGGTCGAGGGTGTCTAGTCTATTCTTGATGTTTAGTATTTTAAGATCCCGGTTCCACACCAGTTCCATAGCCATTAGAAGCTTATCATTCATGTGTAGGTTCTAGCCTAGGTAGTGCTTTCCCATCATCTTATCCCAGTTGCAATTTCTAGTTTGTGTCTTTAGTTATTTTAGTTTTATTTATTTATTTGCAGTAGTTTTATTATAAATCCCCCCTTTAAGCAACAAACATTATTAAGTCAGTTTGTAGATAAGTAATCGAGTCTAGTTTACGTTTTCTAGTAGAGTCTCGTGGGTTCGATACTCGGACTTACTTTAGCTGTACTGCACTGACCGGTACACTTGCCGGTTGTGTGGTTTAGGTTTAGAGAGTCTTAGGTTATAAATTTAAAACTTAGAGTGTCTAGTTTATGTCAATTTAGTTAGTTTTTATTAAACCACTTTGAGCACATCAAACCTCATATGTGCCTCGGGACTTTGAAACAATAAGATCCTTTGAAACAATAAAATCCTTGATCCCATCATCCCTTGTAGGGTTTACATTCTATAGATATTTACATTCCTTATTTTAGGGATGATTACTAATATGGAAACAATATTATACCTAATCTATATCTATAAATACTTTAGCTATTACACCCTCGCAGTCAAATCGGGAGAAGACCGAAGGCTGAGACTGGATCTAAAATCTTCAAAGAGAACCCTGGGTAAGCCTTTGGTGAAGATGTCAGTAATCTAATATCGCGATGGAACATGAAGGCCCCGTACCTATCCCCGTTGAACCTTTTCCTGTAAAAAGTGCATGTCGAGGTTAATATGCTTTGTACATTGATGTTAGACGGGGTTCCCTGAAAGGTAGATGGCACTAATGTTGTCACAGTAAACAAGTGTGGAACGCGACAAGGGACGCTGAAGCTCTAGTAGAATATTTCGATTCCGAAAAAATTCCGCAACCACATTAGCAACCCCATAGTATTCGGCTTCAACACTAGAACGAGAGATGGTAGCTCGTCATTTTGATTACCATCAGGCGAGATTATCACCATAATAGACACAATATCCACTGGTTAAACGGCGTGTATCAGGGCATCCTCCCCAATCTACATCTTTATAGGAAAGCAATTGTGGATCTGTAGACGGACCAAGTGTAAGACCAAATGAGATTGTACCTTGAATATAACGAATAATTCTTTTGAGGGCATTCCAGTGGTCAATTTTGGAGCATGCATGTGGATGCAGATTTTTTGCACTGCGTAGCTAATGTTGGAGCAAGTAAAAGTCAAATATTGAAGTGCACCCGCAAGGCTACGATACAAAGTAGGGCCGTGGAAATCTTTCCCGACATTAGAACTAAGCTTTGTGTGAGTGTCGATTGGGGTGTGGACCGGGTTAGCATGATTTCATACCTGCACGTTCAATGATCTCCTGTGCATAAGCTTGTTGGGACAGAAACATAGAATTTTTGTGTTGCTTAATTGAGATGCCAAGGGAAAAACTAAGGGGTCCAAGGTTTTTCATGGCAAATTCATTTGCCAAATAAGATATGAGAGTAGTACGAAGAGTATCAGAAGAAGTAACTAGTAAAATATCATCCATAATTGGGCACATAGGACACTTTTAAGGACAAGAGGTGGAAAGGGTAGGAGTAAGGTTTGTGTGCCATGTCTAAGGACCGGGATGGTTGAACCATCGCCGACAATTATTTGTTGTCTCGTGCTATTATTAGAAAAAGAGTTGAAATTATCTAAGGTGTGAAGCATGTCCCCAGTGGCTCCTGTGTCCATGTAAGAGGTCGGATCCTATTGCTTGATCATTAGATGGTGTGTAGGATGTGTGGTTTACCTGAGCTGGTTTGGTACCAAGTATGCATGCAACAAAATTGTTGTTATTAGGCCCAGGGTGTTGTGTATGGGGGCTATTGGTTTTGGGCCAAAGTGGACCAAGGGCCGAAAGGGTTTGGTGGCCAATATGTGGGAAATGGGTCGGTCCAGAAGTTGTAACCAGAGGGTCTGCCTCGGCCCCATGAGTGTCGGATACGACCACGGGCGCGAGAGTGACCCCGATCATGGGAGCCATCATTGTTGATTTTAGTGGTGGAATGGTTATTTGGGTTGGATGTGGTTCGGGTGATGTTGTTTAGGGCGGTACATGCCGATTTTGATGTATGGAGGGCTTGTTCTGCTTTACGCGACTCGACCATTCATAGTTTGGAACGTGTCGTGTAAAAGGGTGGTAGAGGATCCTCGCCTTGAAGGATGGTGCTGATGCCTTTATATTGTTCAGTAAGGCCGGCAATGAGTTGCAAAACAAGGGCATCATTGTCCACAGGGGTGCCGATACTAGTCAATTGATTGGAGATTATTTTGAGTTCTTGACAATAGGCATAAACATTGGGAAATTTTCAAGATGGGTATTTGAGAAACAGTGGCAATGGTGTAGGGCATAGACACTCTTGTTATCTTGGAAAAGACTTTCAAGAGTGGTTCATGCTTGGTGAGTAGTGGTGTTGGGTATGATAATGCTATGGACAAAGTCGGTAGAGATTGTTCCATAATTCTATTGAAGGACAATGGAGTCAAGTCTCTCCCAAACCTTGTCAGTAGAGGAAGTGGAGGCATGGGCTTTGTCTTTGTCGGTGAGAGTGGGAGTAACGGGTGGTGGGCGAGGGAGAAGGTAATCATAAACTTGAAAGGCTTTACAATGGATTTTGAAAAGTTCCGACCAGGATGGCCAATGGCCGGTTTCCATCTCTAGGACGATGGGTATAAATTTTTGATACTAGAGACCGTGATGGTCGGGTGAAGTTTGGCGTCCGTGATGGTGAAAGATTCAGGTAGGGAATAAACAGACTAGATCGAAGGTCCTAGGGTGATGTATATTTGATTGGAAACAAGAATGGTGAGGGGATAAAGGGTTAGCGACAACAACCGATTACAAAGAAGAAGAAGAAGAAGAAGAAGAAGAAGAAGGAGATTGACAGTCATGAAGGATAAGGATTTAGGGTACCTGATCTCATGATACCTTGAAACAATAGGATGTTCGATCTCTCCCTTGTAAGATTTACATCATGTAGAGATTTTCATTCCCTTGTTTTAGGAATGATTACAAATAGTATGAAAACAATATTATGACTAATCTATATCTATAAATATTTTAGCTATTAGACTTAATAGGTTATGTTTTTATTAAAGTCATAGGTTTAGAAGTGTGATTTCTGAAAGTAATGCATGTAATTGATATTGGTAAACCGTAGAGTACGACTAATAAGAAAATAATAAACCCAACTGTTGTGACTAGCGTAATAATTTTTATAATTGAGGCAAGAGTAGGGATCCTAAGAGAACCAACCCCTATTTAAGAACTGAGAGAACCATTCTGGGCCACACATTTCATATAAAGGCAAAAAAAAAAAATTGCTTTAATCGCACATTTTTATGCAAGGAAAAAAAAATTTATTTTTTTTGAATTTTTTTTTCATTTATACATATGTGTATATGACAATTATACATATGTGTATATAGCATTTTTCAGCTATACATATGTGTATATTTCAGTTATACATATGTGTATATTGCATTATACATATGTGTATAATGCAATTATACACATGTGTATACTGAAAAAAAATACCAAAAAAATAAAAAAAAATTTCTTGCATATAAAGCAGCGATTTTTGCAAAAAAAAAAAAAAAAAAAAAAAAAAAAAAAAAATTTTGCCTTAGAGAAATGTGTGGCCCAGAATGGTTCTTACAGTTATCAATTTGAGGAAAAGTTCTCATTTGAACCAAATCCATTGAGGCAATATGACACAACAAAAGTAATTGCTCTAATTATACATTAAACTACTTTACTGATAAGTAATTACACCAATAAACAAATGTTACTCAAGTTATACTTAAAATCTCTACTGATCAATATAACAAATATGCAACGTTTTCGTCTATTTTCCTGGTTTGCAAGATGTGTACATGAAATTGATTTGCGGTTAAGTCTTCTCTCACTGTCTCTCACACACATATATAGGGTGATGTTAGCGTATAAATGCCATATTTTATGAGAAGGATTAAGAATTGAGATGTATGTATCATTTTTTGGACTTACTCATGATGTTTTGGATTATTTAGGCTAAAATAACACCAAACATAATAAATAAAAGGAAAAATTACAGAAATCGTCCTTTATATTTACCTATTTTTTCAGTAGATGTTCTTAAACTTCAAAAGTGATGAGAATCGTCCTATATGTTCTAAAATCTTTCAAGTCTCGTCCTTTAGCACTAACTTGGTTAGATTTTTTGGTTAAGTTATGTCACGTGAAAGTCATATGAGGGTATTATTGATATTTCACCTGCTCTTTTCATTTGCCCCTTTTTAAAAAATATCTCTCAAGTATCTCTCTCTCTTTCTCTGACTCTCAACCATCATCAACCATCAGTCCATCACACCACCACCACCTGTCACCATATCTGATTCACTCTCTCTCTTTCTCAATCGTGATCTTCCAGGAGTTGAAGAGGCTGCACCATTGCTACCGTATGATGAAATCTTTCTTTCTTACATTAGAGAAGCCATTGTTACTCCTGGTCCCTTCATCATCTACAACCACCGAGACAGCACCACATCTTACCATCGTTCACCACCACGACCTCCAACATCCCTATCCCCAAATCTAAACCCCAATTTCCTAAATCGACAACCACCCTCTAACACCAAACCTACCAAATCTAAACTCATAATCAAATTGCATATCCGAACAATGGTTTTATCTCTACTGCATCTTCTAATTTTCTGCTCCCAAAACACCCTTGTTTCAAGTTAATTGCTAGCTTGCAAACAGATTCTAAGCTACCGTTATAGCAGGGTATTATCGACTACTCTCTCTGCTTTATATCCTTCTGCCGGATACGGGGACACGTCAGCTACTTCACCTCCTTCGTCTTCGTCATAGAATTTGTCTGAGTTGTTGTCGGGTTCTTCAGAATTGGAATCGTCTGTAACATTGTTGGTGTAGTGACGGGGAACACCGATTGGACTCGTTAGATTAGACACTAACTCAGCAAAAATGGTCTGGAACATCTCGTCAATTAAGATTAGTTTATTAGGGGTTAGGGAAATTGGAAGAAGGTGGGTGGAGTGGTGGTGGCAGGTGGGACAATGGTGGTGATGGTAGATGATGGTGGCAATGGTGATGGGCGGTGGTTGTGAACAGGTAGAGAGAGAGAGAAATAGAGAGAAGAAAGAGGAGAAAGATATGGTGTGTCTCATAGGATATGGTAACCAAAGATATGGTGTGTCTCATAGGATATGGTGACCAAAGCAAGAGAGAGGAGAAAGAGATAGAAAGGCAGAGATGTAGTGAGAGAGAAAGAGAGGGGTAAATAGTAAATTGTTTTTTTTAATTTTGGACCAAAAGTATAAGTTAATTACACAACTAGTCCCTAAAAGAGTAAAAAGACAAATTTACCCTCATGTGCAATGCACATGACTGGATTTAACCAAAAAATCTAACCAAGTTAGTGCTAAAGGACGAGACTTGAAAGATTTTAGAACATATAGGACGATTCTCATCACTTTTGAAGTTTAAGGACATCTACTGAAAAAATAGGTAAACATAAAGGACGATTTCTGTAATTTTTCCTAAATAAAAACACAAAACAAGTTAATTTAGGCTTAAATCATAAAAACCATGCCAAGAACATGTGTTTTAAACTGTTGTGTTTTAGCTGTTTGTTTTAGTTATGTTTTAAATTTCATGGATATAATACATTAAATTGTGTTTTAAATTGTTGTGTTTAGTGTTTTTCTAGCAAAAACAACCCAAAACATCATGCCTAAATCCAAACATGATGTCTACATGTCAACGTTTAATTCTTCTCATACTTCTCACGAAATATGACATTTGTACCTGAACCTAAACCTATATATATATAGTGTGTGTGTGTGTATGTGTGTGAAAGGCTTAATGGGGAACCTAAAAAAATAAGAAACAATGCATTTAACACGTAAAAGTAGTTGCAGTTAATATTGCAACAAATGGAATCGGATATCCTGCTAGTTTTTTTGTTCTCAATGGATAAATATCTCAGCAAGACTTGTTATCACTTGAGAAAGATTCAATGGAACGGTTGTTGTTGTTGCTGTAGAAGTTGGAAGTGGAACGATCACTAGAGATGTTTCAGATACTATGAAACATTCTGAAGCAGCTTTAATTAGAACAATAATTGTGGTTGTGGAAGTAACTTGTTTTCATAGGGTAACCGACGGAATGTTTGGTTCAGAGGGATCTAGATTTTGAATTATCATGGGGATTATGGAAATATACACCCACCATATTAGGAGATATACACCCATGACTCACACCATTAACTCAAGAAGTTTAAAGTGTACTATTTTACTTATTTTATTCCATCCTTAATAATAAACATTTTTTTTCTTCTTCTTTAAAACTTTTTTACTTGTTTAATATTATGTTGTCTTTTAATTTTTTAATTTGCATTTTTTTATATGAAATTATTTCGTGTATACAAAGTTAATTACGTATTTGAAATTATTTTTATCTATTGTTTTTAGTGACTTAGTGTGTATATTACATACACTAATAGTAATAAAAAAAAACTTATTAATATGAACGTGCTCTAAAAAGGTGATTTTCGATCGCGTTTCATCGCTTCCGTTTTGGCTGCATTATTTATCAGTAAGTTATTTTTCACTCTTTTGTGTTTACCTTGGTTAAACATTACCGACTCTTTCTTTCTGTCATTTGTATGCTCTTCCTGTTTTATCTTTTTGGCACCCATGGCAAAGGTCATAAATAATCGACACTTAGAGTTTTATGTTGATTCGTATTATGGATTGTTCTATGTTGATTATCAATTGTTATACCAAATTTTCCAACCCCAAATTACTTGCCAATTTATCGATTGTTGATTCATATCAGCTCGACCCCAGCCAGGGGCTGCCGCCCTTTGAACCCTGCTCTTGGGGGGCTGCCCCCGACCCCCGCCAAGGGGTCAACCCCCGAGTTGTTTTGGGTTGTTCTATGTTGCTTTTCAAGTACTGATTGTTATATCACAAGCATTGGATAATTGGTATGAATCATATTCTGATGATTTTCAATGATATATTAAGTTGTAAGAACTAGGGAATTAGTTTAAAGTTCAAACTCGTTCCTATATTCTAATGTTTTTTTTCTTCTTCTTTAATGTTAAGTTACTTAATGTTGTATTCATCTTTAAGGGTGTTTTGAATTTAGATGACTATGGGTATGTTTGGCAAAACTAAGGCTGGTAGCTGGTAGCTGCAAGCTGGTGGCTGGAAGCTTTTTAAATATATTTTGGTGTTTGGCAGAGTAGCTGAGGCTTTTAATAAAATGAATAAAATGACTAAAATGGACATAATTAAAAGCTTGTAAGGAAAGTTTTTATTTTGTTTTTAAAATAGAATGAGTATTTGTGCCATTTACTTATTAAAAGCTCGTAGCTAGTAGTAGTAGCTTTTCACTATTGAGTTTTTTCTCCTAACGTAAAAGCTTCCAGCTCTTCAACCAAACAATGTTTTTTATTGAGTAAGAGCTTTTTCTTAAAAGCTTGAAGCTTGAAGCTTGAAGCTCCTAAAAGCTCATTGCCATACATACCCTATGTGTTTGGTCATTCTTATGTTTTGAATGTTTTTTTAAGTGTTTAAGCAGGGGCGGATCCAGTTAAAGAGGAGGGGTTGCGGACGTTGCAACTCAACTTCGCGCGCGTAGTGGAAAATTAGTGAAAAATTTGGTTTTTTCTACGAAATTTGAAAAACGTTGCTACTAAAATGAAAAAAATGAAAAACGGTACTACTAAAAAATGTTTCTAGATCCGCCACTATGTTTAAGGGTGTTTTATAATCATGTTTTTGTGTTTATATTTGATTAGAAGGTATAATATGTCATATTGAGCGCCTTGCGCTTTTTTCGCATTTTACGTCGAGTTCTTGCGAGTTTTCACAACTCTTCGAGTTCTCAACGGATCCTAACCCTAGGTATCCATATCCTAAAAGATACCAAGTTTATGATATAAAAAAACAGCAATTTTTTTTTATCGATGAAGCTTATCCCATTAATATTTTACATATATTTTTTAATTACAACCTCAAGTACAGCAACTTTACGACCGCCAAAATTAATCATTCACACTTGATCCATAATTAAAGACAAATCTTATGTAAAAATTACCCATTTTAGAATGGGATAAGCCGGAAAAAAAAAGAATAAAACCATAAAATTTGTATAATGCAAAATAAAGGTGAAAGAAAAGAAAGGTTCACCTGGAAAACATTGCAATAAATAAAGTCAAAAACAAATCGTCGGCACACAAAATAATTTTTTTTTTGAACGGTCAACGAATCAATACCGAGCACTCTCAGGCACCCTTTTGGCGAATCAGGTACTCGAGAGTACCCGGGCCACCAATTGCCACCAATTCCCGGGAAAACCCGACCACTCACCCGCCCGAAGGCACGACGGTGAAATAGTCGGTAAAACCGGTCGGGATCAGGACTCGAACCCACGCCAATGGCCTGGGTCATCCCTCATTTCCCCTCCACCAATGTCCTCCAAATGTAGCTAGTGGGAATTGAACCCAAGCCTCCCATAGGAAACTTTAGGCCCTCAACCAACTAGGCTACAAGTGTTGGACCGGCACACAAAATAATCCATTAAAAAATTATGGTGGGGCCTTAATAGGTGTATGGATCATAAGCTGATGTCATGCTGATATTAGTGGGTGTAGGAATCCCAAATCCCTTATCATCACTAGCTCTGTCATCTTTTTCATTGGTGTATGATGTAGGCCAGGGTGTATGAACTGATGCCAGGATATCTACAAGATTATTTTATAATTAATTTTAATTTTAATTTCCTAATATTTTGTTATTTAGTTTCCTTTTGAATCATAATTCCTATCATATAAATAGGATCTCTAGGTTCATTGTCAATTAGTTTTTGATTGAATAAGAATTTATATGAACTTTGTTCATAGAACCTTTTGGTTCGTTTATAGTCTTTGATTAACTATTTGTTCTTGAGCCATTTGATGCGCTTCCAAACTGCATCAGTTGGTATCAGAGCTTTGGTTTTCAAATGGCTCTACGTGAAGGAAGATGCTTGCTTGATCGTAGATTCGCCGACAGAGGCAACGACATCAGTTTTTTCTATTCACGTGCTCGTGGAGAAGATCGATGCCCTACTCGCAGAGTCGCCGATCGAGGCAGCGATAGAGTCTATCATGACCCACGAGATCTTGAAGAGATCAGACGGCTCCGACAGCGAGTCCGAGATCTTGAAGTACAACGGGAGATGCGTGTTAGGGAAACCGAATCGGGAAGCATCTGGGACGATGTGAACGAGGAAGAGGAGCATCCTTTCTGCCATCACCACCCCCGGTTCTTCGAACCTATCTATCAAGAGAGTTTCACGGATGACGAACCCGATTCGACAACCGTTCTTTGGGACGAAAGTGATTGCGAAGAAGACGACGATGTTGACAACGAAGATAATTTGTCGGAATGTTTGATGATTTTCTGAATGATGATGAGGTTGCTCATAATGGTACTACGGAAACTGTTACGATGGCTACGGGTAACCCTACGGTGGTTATAGGTGGTGTGACGAATAGCGACGGAACTCAATCACAGTCAAAGGTAATTAATCCCTTGTTTTATGTCGAAAAATAAGCCAGAATTGCATGTTGACCCAACATTTACGGGTTTTCAAAAGGGAGACGACTTGATTTTATTCCCGTTGTTAACGAATTTTCAAAAGATAATATATTGGGAGAAAATATTTTGGTGTTTAGAGACGAGGATCAGCAGCTAGCCGATTATAATGATAATAATCTGAAACTTCCAAATACAGAGGCTATTCAGAAAGATGGAAATATTGATTCTTCACGTGCTATGCATGAGGAAGTTGGAAAACTAATTGGTGGAAAAATTATTCTTGATGAACTAGTTGAAAATTGTGATCACATGCATGATTTGGATTGCAAAAATACACGTGGACATCAAATTTGTATTTTGGGTAGTTTGAACGGTCCTGATAATTTAATACGTGGCAAAGAAGTTAACACACACATATGGTCTATTGATTCTAGTGGTGGGCCTGGACATTTTTTTGGTTTAGATAAGATCCAAGTTGGGTCCATTTCACGGGGCGATGGTCAACATAAAGTCCATGTTGGAGCTGAAATACTTGAATGGTTCAACTTGGTAGTGAAGAGACAGACCAGTGCTTTATTCGATCCAGGCGGTACAAGTCTAACGTTGGGTGAGATGACCCATGAAGCTAAGTTGTTTAGGTGGGTCAAATCGTTAGTACATAAGAAACTATCCAATGCTCTGTTCGATCCAGGTGGTACATGTTTCGGGTTGGGCGAGATGATATGTGAAGTTGGATTGTTTGGGCGGGACGTGAAAATAATAAATCGAAATCGGGTTGATGTTCCTTTCGATCCTGGTGGCTTTGATCTGAAGGCAAAACTCGAGGGCGAGTTTTTTTGAAGAGGGGGAGAATGATGCCGGGATATCTACAAGATTATTTTATCATTAATTTTAATTTTAATTTCCTAATATTTTGTTATTTAGTTTCCTTTTGAATCATAATTCCCATCATATAAATAGAATCTCTAGGTTCATTGTCAATTAGTTTTTGATTGAATAAGAATGTATATGAACTTTGTTCATGGAACCTTTTGGTTGGTTTATAGTCTTTGATTAACTATTTGTTCTTGAGCCATTTGATGCGCTTCCAAACTGCATCATGAACCTTTATCAGATGGGTGTATATTTCCACAACCCCATAGAATTATCTACAATAAGATCCTTCCCACGTCATTTCAAGCAAGACCGACCACCTAAAGAAGGCAAAAGAGGTGATCAACGTTAATACATGACTATATCAACTCTTCATTCAATATTCTCGTCAACCATGAATGGATTTCAACTGGAATATCCATCACATCATCTGTCATTTCCTAACAAAAACTATATCCAACCAATGCTGTACAATACCAAAATTCAATTCTAGCTGTTGCCACACCCATATATCAACAATTAGGGTCAGTTATGGTAAACGAGATTCGTTGAATGTCAATTAGGGTCGTTGATGGTCAATTAAAGCCCTTGAATGTCAATTATGATGGTCAAGGGCCAATTATGGTTCAACTAGGGTCAACTATAATCGTGGATGATTAATTAGGGTCAATAATGGTCAACTAGAGTCTTGTAATGTCAATTAGGATTGTTAATGGTTAATAAAAATTAAGGGCTGAAGAAACAATAAGTATCACGGTGATTATGACCGATCACCGTGTGGTTTATACCTATGTTACGTCAAGATTAATCCTTTACCCAAACCTCGTTGGTTTAACCCGTAAGGTGATTTAGTGAGTGTGGTGAATGTGAGCAAAGTGTGTGTGAACACGAGATGTAAGTGGTTCGGTCGGAAATGACCTACGTCCACTGTAGCTGCCGGAATATTATTATAAGAGAGATGTTACAAATGATAGGGTTACAATGGTTGATTTCCGAATGCCATTACAAGAAGAAGTATGTCCATATTTATAGGCATAGTTGTGGGCCGAAGGAAGAGGCCCATGAGACATGTCATCCACTTGGGCCCAGTCAAGGCCCAAGTCCATGTTCTTCCTGGAAATGGCGGGAAACAGCCAAATACTGTTGATGACGTCATGCTACAGTGTGGTCGTTGTTATAGGTGGACACGTGGCGGGTTCTGGATGGTGACCAGTGATGTTGTCCTTGCTGCAGTGGCTGGGGCTGTCATCGGCGTCTGATGTGACGTCTGACAGTTGGCAAGGTATGTCTGTTGGTCACTGTGGATGGCAGCACGGGTACAGTAGAGCCGTTTGGTAGTTGTACTGTCTGCCACATGTCCTTCTCTTGTTCGCGTGTGCTCTGACACAAATCCTTGTGAATCTCCCTTTGTTATCTTTTGTACCTCGTACTAAAAGTGTTAAGGGGAGATTCTGCGCGTGACCATACGCGCTTATCAGATGTAGCTTGCTGCTTATCAGCTGGCTTAGCGCGCTAAGCCGCTTGTTGTGTTGTTTGCGCGCAGGTGGATCCTTGCGCCATGGCTTGGTGCGAGGATCCCTTTTTATGGGGATAGGGACGCCTCCTCTCAGATTATGCTCCCTATCCCTTCAAGTCCCCCTAGTCTAGGGCTTCTCCTGCTCGTTGGCGAGAAGGTGGAGCGCTAGACTCAAAGTATGTGGTCGCGGATGAGAGCTTATCTGCTCGTGATTCTTGCAATTTATTGGACGTGCCTTGCCATGGAATGTTGGAAAGCTTGGCGGGGAACGTCTTTTGCAACTTTTCGTCAAATTGACGCCGGGGAGGACGTGTTCCGCCGTGCCTGTGCAGGAGTTGGGCGGGGAACGTCTTTTGCAACTTTACGTCAAAATTGCGCCGTGGAATTGAATGCTTGCTGGTGATCAATGCGGGTCTGAAGTTAATGCGCCTGGAGGTCTAAGGATAAGTTCCTTCTGATGGAAGTTTAATGGTTGCTGACGTGTCAGGTTGTTGTCTGTCGTGCAGACTGAGGCATGTCACATCATTGTTGCAGTTTCCAACCTTTCGTCTGGTGTTAGGCGGGTGTGACGTCACGCGCCTGACATTCTATCTTCGTGGTTGAAATTATGCCACGTGTCGATTAGCACGTGCTCCCTGTCAGGCGCGTGTGTTTCTACGCGCTCAATTTGTTTTAAAATGTGAGATCTGTTGACACGTGTCGTTCATCCGGCGCGTGTTCAGCAGAGAGCTGTCTCCCACTTATGATCTGGTCCGTTCGTTGACAGAGTTGACACGTGGCCTAATCTTGGCTGTTGAATTTGAAAAGGCGTGACGGTTGATTTATCTTTCGTGGGTCCCACTGCCATTAATGCGGTGGGTATATAAGTCTCGTTGAGGCTTATGTGAACGGTTACATTCCCATAATCCTTTTCTTCTTGTTTCTTGCCTTCCTTTGTCTCTCAACTTTCCGGCCACCGTCTTCTTTGAAGTTTCCGTTTAATCTTCATAGATCTTCTTGATCTTGGAGATTCATTGTTGAAACTTCAATTTTCTGCTTTCTGTTGCTTTGTTTGTGTGTTCTTTCTTCCTTTTTATTGGAAGTTTCTTGTGTTTTTTCAAATCCCTTGAAGATTCCGGCGAATCTTCAAGTTTTCCGGTCAAATTTTTCCAGATTCCGGTAACTTTAATCTTTAAGATGTCTGATGCACTTGTAAGTCCATCTCCGTCCGCCGAGGATATTAGGGTGGAACCGGCTGTGGAGGAGGAAATGCTTGTCGAACACGGCAAGATAAAGGAGAGGAAGCTGATGTCCAACACATATTGTGTCTGGAGTCAGGAGTCTTTTAATCAGTTTTGCATTATGTACAACATTCTGCCAGAGTGGGAGCCTACCCTTCCATCTCCGACTAGCACTGTTCTCTCCGCTGGGAGTGGTCGGCTGGCCTTATATAAAGCCCACTTTACTAAGTGTGGGTTTCGTTTGCCGTGTACCCGTTTTCAGATTGACACTATGGTGGCTTACGGCGTTGGGCCGACACAACTAACCGCCTTCGGGCTTCTGAGGTTAGTTCACTTTGAGGCCTCCTGCCGCGCCTTGGATATTGAGCCGACCGTTGAGCGGTTCAATGTTTTCTATTTTATGGCGCGAGACGAAATGTGGTTCTCGTTCAAGCCGCGCCCGAGGGTGCCGCCGATGGCCACCCACAATCCTAAGTCCTTGCATTGGGCGAAGGAAAAAATTTTCTTTTTGAAGAGGGGGGTGATCCCCATTAGTCTCCCCTGGAAGGTTATTATGGATGGGCAACGCGTGGCTGACATGGTTGTGCCCAAAGACTTCAAGAAGCAGGCTTGGTTTATTACCCTCACCTCCAACGCCACCAAGCTGGAGTTTAAGAATTTAACAGAGGGTATCTTTTTCCTTCTGGGGATGAGTCGCCTTGGCATTCGTGCGGGCAAAGAACCCTACATTGCATTAGAGGGTACGTACCTTGTTTTTCCTTTAGATTTTTGTGCAACTTTCCTGACTGTTTGTTGTTGCAGGTGTGAACAAATTCCAGTTTTATGCCGCCCGTGAGGAGAAAGGCATTAAGTGGCGGCCGATGGCGGAGGGTCAACCTTCCTGTTTGGAGGCGTTTGTTGACCGCTTCTATTACCCTGATCTCTCCAGCGCGCCGAAACCTTACTACACAACCGGTGAGTCTTTGGATCCCTTCGTCACTAGCGTTTTCGGAGATGACTTTACTGATTCTTCAGTAGAGATCGTTCCGCACATGAACCCATCCGTGGGGCGTGGACGTTGGAAACACGCGCCGCGGAAACATAGGTATCGAGCAAAGGTTGCTCTTTCTTACTCGGGTTCTTCCGTTTCAGCAGGAGAGGTTGTGAAGGGATGCCGACGGCGGAAAGATGGGCCGCCTTCGGACGATGAAGATGAGGCTGAGTCCTCTCAGCTGGAGAGGAGGAAGAAGGTGCGTCCGGACAGCGCCGTGGCTGGCAGCGCCGCCACTATGGAAGATGTGTCTCCTTCCTTGGCTGGCGAAGGAGGGAGTGAGGGTGCTACTCAAATCCCTGAGTCAGTGGTGACTCCAGAGACAGTTGTTGAGGATGCTGGCAAGTAGAAAGTCACCTTCTCTGCTGGGGATCAAGGAGGGAGCGCCCCAGTTTTTTCTGTGGGGATTAGCGCTGCCCCAACTCGACAGCCTCTGTTTCAGAAGCTGATAAAGAGGAAAACTCCTGGTAAGCAACGGTTATTGTCTTGTGGAATTTTTTATCCTTGAGTTTCCTTTTAACATTCTGTTTTCCTTTGCTAGTGGCGCCCAAGATCACCCCTACTCCTTCTCTTACGTCTCCATCTGCGGAGGCGGCTAGGGTAGAGGAGGAGAGGCTCTGGAGGGAGCAAGAAGCGGCCAGCAAGCAGGTGGAAGCCGATGAAGCCTTGCAAAAGGCTGAGGCTGAGAAGATAGCCCCTGCTGCGAGGAAGCAGGCGGAAGTCGATGAAGCCCTTCGGAGGGCTGAGGCTGCGAAGGTTGTTGCTGCCAATGAGGCCCAACAAAAGGCTGAGGCAGAGAAGCGGGCGGAGGCGGAGCGTCTTCGCCTCCAAGAGCAACAGTTTCTGGAAGAGAAGGCTCGGCTGCTAAGGGAGCGCGAGGAAAGTGAGCGCGTTGTTGCTGAGACCCAAGAAATGACCCACGAATCTGATGGGTTCGAGAGGGCGCTCTTAGAGCAAGGCGCTGCTGGTGCTGGCGATGGCTCACGCCAAACTCGGCGTAAGTCTTCTAGGGTTGGTGGGGAGCCATCGGGAATTTACGATGGTTCCTGCTGGGCTGGTGGTGACACCATCTGGCGCCCTCGCTGGGCGATTAGGGAGAATACGTTGTTTTCAAACTCCTTGGTCGCCCTTGAGTTTGTTAGCGAGGTGGTGCCTCCCTATGAGCGCACTCACCAGGATTTGTTGAGTCGTCCTGAGCTCATATCTGCTCTGTGTGTAAACCAGGCGACTCAACTATCCTTGATGGATTCGCTTCGCCGCCGGGATGCGGCGGCTCAGCGAGATTTTGAGCAATTGGAGGCGGAGAAGGCAGGTCTTGCTGAGAAGGAGGCTGCCTTCAAGGCAGAGATTTCAAGATATCGCCGCCGTGCTCATGAAGCCGAAGCCAAGGTGGCGAAGCTTGAGGTAGATGTTGCTGCAGAGAGGCGCCGGTGGTCAGAGTCTTGGAAGAAATCTAACGACGAAACCATGCGCTTGAAGGAGACTCTGGCCGAGGCGCAGGAGGAGAGGCGGGCGGTGACCCGCAAATTTGAAGAGAAGAGCAAGGCCCTCACCGAAAGGACCGCGAAGTATATGGAGATGCGCAAGGAGCTTGAATCTAAGGATGCTGCTCTTATTGCAGCTACTGAGCGCGTCTCTTTTCTTGAGCAGGAGAAAATCAGGATTCTTAATGCTAAAGAAGATCTGGAGCGGGACCTTGATTCTTCTGATCAAGCGCGTGTTGCGACCGTTAAGGAGTGCCAGGCGGCCCAACACTTACTGGAGGAAGCGGTTGCTGCTCAAACCCAGATGCAGAATTCCATCCATTGGCTAATGACGGATGGGAGGAATGGGGTAGGCTCTTGTGTTTTCTTTGTTACTCATGCTTGCTTTTTGCAATTGATTTGCTAATTTTTTTGTCTTCCCTCTAGGTCTTTAAAAGGTTCTGGCAGGAGCCCAAACTGGGCGATCAAGTTGCCGCCATTGCCGCCGCCGCCCAGGCTTTTGGGTACTACGAGGGTTATGCAGATGGTTTCTTGCATGCTCAAAGTGATGGGCGAATTGAGGACGCCGAACACTATGGGAAGCCGTTGAAGGAGGAGTATGAGGCGGAGTTGGTGAAGTTTGAGAAGGTTGACTTCCCTATTCTCCAAGTGATTGCTGATTGTAATAACAACGCGGATCCCCCTGCTGCCCTGAAATACTTCATCGACAAATCTGATGAGTTAGCGAGGGCTTCTGGCGGGAGTACCTCCGGAGCGCATGGCGAGTAGGCGCTGTATTTGTACTTTTCATTATAACTTGCTTCTAAATATAAAGGATTTTTAAGTCCCTCTTTTAATGAAATTATCAGTTTGTTATATCGTGTTTGTTCTCGCTCTAACCCTACTTATTTAACCAAGTCGTCACCCGGTGTGTAAGTATGAGTTAGGGCGCACGCTAGGCTAGACAGTCCGGCATCTAAGTGTTGTACTTTTGCCTTGAAGACTGTAGCGAAGCGCGACTTGTGCCATTAAGTCCGAGTTAGGTGCGTAGGAGCCTTGCCTAGAAGACCTTTGGCCGTGTTTTCTGTGGCGCGCGTTCCTCTTGTCCGAGCTGTGTATCAACTCTAGAAGACAAGGGTTTATGCGCGCACATGTGTTGAGCGGGCTGATAGGTCCAGCGAGTAAATCTGTCTTGAAGACCGTTACGCGTTGTCCAAGTGTAGGATGTATAAGCCCGACGTGCCCAAGGCGCGTCTTGAAGGCTCACTTTACTACATTGGTCCGCAGTTTTGGCCCGACAGGATTTTGCCTAAGTCTTGAAGACCCTAGCGCGGAAAAAACAAGTAGAAACACAGATATATGAAACTTTTTCATTGATAGTATGGCATATGTAGCCATGTTACAAGTTTACAAGTAACAGCGTCGCAACTGTGCACTGTTCCAAGATCTCGGGATGGGGGTACCATTTAGTCTTTCCAACGCGTAGGCGCCTTTGCCTAGCACTTCTTGTATTTTGTATGGACCTTCCCAAGTTGGAGCTAATTTCCCGGGTTTTTCAGCGTTAGAAGCTTCGTTGTTGCGGAAAACATAGTCTCCTATCTTGAATATAAGTTCTTTGACGCGCTTGTTGTAGTATTGTTCCAGCTGAGTTTTGTACCTGGCTTCTTTTACTGCCGCGAGATCACGCTGTTCTTCCAGCAGATCAAGGTTCAAGCGGAGTTCTTTGTCATTGTCCGTTGTTTTAGCCATTAATACTCGCGCTGTAGGGCATGTCATTTCTGCGGGAATCATTGCCTCGGAACCATATGTTAAGCTAAACAGCGTTTCACCGTTGCTTGTTTTCGTGAGGGTGCGGTAGGCCCATAAAACGTGCGGCAATTCGTCTACCCACCCTGTCCTTTTGGTTCCGAGCCTTGATTTGATGCCTTCGACGATTGTGCAATTGGCCCTTTCCACTTGACCATTACCTTGCGGATGCGCGACCGACGTGAATATTTGTTTTACACCCATTTGAGCCAACCATTCTTGGAGAGATTGGTCTTCAAATTGCGTGCCATTGTCGCTGACCAGGTGCATCGGCAGGCCGAATCGGTAGATAATGAACTCTCAGAGGAATTTCTTGACGTGCGCGCCGTCGATCTTGGCTAGAGGCTTTGCCTCGACCCACTTGGTGAAGTAGTCGATGGCGACTATCAAGTATTTGACGTTACCCGGGGCCGTTGGGAATGGTCCGACCAAATCGATAGCCCATTTCTGAAACGGCCACGCCGCTGTAACGGGCACCAGGTTGTTCTTGGGACGCAAGGTATTCGGAGCGTGTCGCTGGCAACTGTCGCATTTTCGCAACTCGTTGACCGCGTCCACGTGCATGCCCGGCCAATAGTACCCTGCGTTCATCAATTTCGCTACTACCATCCTTGGGCCGATGTGTAGTCCACATGTTCCCTCGTGTATGTCTCTAAGGAGGAGGGAAGCGTCGGCGGAGTCTACACAGCGTAGCAACGGCCCTAGGTAAGATCGGCGGTACAGGGTACCGTCTATGAGTTGGTATTGTAAAGCCTTGTGTTGAATCTTCCGGGCCTTTGACTTGTCATCAGGCAGGATGCCGGAGGATAAGAAGACTCTGATTGGTGTCATCCAGGACGCGTTGCCTGTTTGGATGACATTGACTTGTCGCGGCGGAACAGATGGTTTTTCGAGGACCTCGACTCGTACCTCTTTGGCCATGTGCGCAAAGACTGTGGATGCCATTTTGCTCAGCGCATCGGATGGCTTATTTTCGCTGCGCCGGATGTGTTCGACGGTGCACGAGTCGAACTGTCGCATGAGTTGCTTGGCCTGTTCCAGGTACAGGGCCATGATTTCATCTTTTGCGTCATATGATCCATTGATCTGTCGCGCGACAAGCAGTGAGTCGACGTGTGCCTCCACGTGCTTGGCCCCCATTTTTCCGCAATGCGGAGGCCTGCCAGCAACGCTTCGTATTCCGCCTCGTTGTTTGTGCTTTTAAAATCGAGGCGGATGGCTGTTGGATCAGTATTAAGCTGCTCTTTTAGTTGAACTTGCTAGTTGACACTTAAGTGTTTAGCAAGTTCTTTGGTGAGTGATAGCACAGCGGAATGTTAATAAGTTTATAGCTACACTTTGTCAACAAGAGTTATTACTCCCCCTGGAATCAAGAACTAATAAATGAGAAGTGTTTATTGAGAATCTAAGTATTGAATGAGAATGAAACACTTTGACAGATTCTCAGTAAACACGAAATGGAAATAACAATAATAAGAGTTGAAGGATTTCTTGTATTAAAATCAATGTCTAAAACAGAAGGATGAATCCTTCTATTTATAGACTTTACAAATACATGAACCTTGCCAAAAAGCAAGTTCAGAAACAAGTTGCAACAAGTTGCAGTCTTGGAACTTGTACATAAAGCAAAAAGAAATACTAAAGTATTAAACTACTGATATACAAGGGCGGTGGAAAAGATCTTCTTTAAGTACTGATGAATGACAAACTACTGATGAGTAGTTTGTCTTCAGTAGTTCTTCAGTAGAAGTGTCTGGTTTGAACTTCAGAACTTCTGATGACTTCTTCTTCAGTACTTCTGAATCTCTTCTTCAGCAGTTTGATTCCTTGTCTTCAGCAGTTCCATACTTAGAGTATTTTGACAGAAAGTGAATTAGACTAAGGTTTGCAAAAGTGGTTTCACCAATCCTTTTTGTCCTAACAATCTCCCCCTGGATTGATGAAGCCAAAACCTTACTAATTCCTTATTGTTCCTTTCTGTCCTTCACAATTTTCCATATTCCTTTGAACATGGAATTCTTGAGCTGGTTGAGTTGATCATCAGTAAGAGACCCTTGTCTTGGTTCCAAGTGTTGGATTGTAAGCAGGTCTTTGGTTGATAGTTTCTTCAGTTCTTTCATCGACCTATATTCCCTGCTTGTTTGATCTCTTCTTGTCACAAGTACTGAGTTGTTATCAGTAAAGGACCATCTGATGACTGGTACTTTAGACTTGTCAAAGTCTGCAGTGTAGGGAACCATGGTGGTACCCTGGGTTTTTCCTGAGTGTTGAATGTTTTCAACTTCAGTGACTCTCAGGTGGGATTCACCTCCTTGCTGTTGTTCCATCACATTAGGTATCTGAAATGTTGGCAAATGATGTTCAGTTGTTACCTTAGTATGCAGTTTGTATATGATGGTCCTCTGGATTTGATATGCAAAGGTGGAAGGATCCCTGAATTGTGTGAGCAGAAGCTTCTCTTCTATGTCAAAATCAGAATGTACTACTGTACTACCTTCTAGTAGTACCATTCTGAAATCAGTCTTTACTTTTTCCTCTGTCTTCTTTCTTTGGGTAGCTGGTCTTCTTTGAACACCAGAAGTTCTAACTACTGAAGTTGAAGCTTCAGCAGTTTGAAACTTCTCTGGATTAGCAGCCCTTGCAGCCTTGTATTTTCTGTATGTGTCCACCAATCTTTCTTCTTTCCACTTGGACACTGAGGCTTTTGAACCATAACCGTTGGCTACCAGTTCTTCTATCATCTGAGCTCTCTTGGCCTTTGTGTCTTTACTTGTTGCAAGTTTATCTGCAACAAGTTGAGCTCTTCTTGTCAGCTCTTCCACAGAGAGTCTCTTCAATGTATGGGCTTTGACTTTGCTGTTCTTCATAATGTAAGACATCAGTTGATGTCTTTTGTCTTGTTCAGCAATCTCATCAAGGCTAGCCCGCGTTTGTAGTTCAGCTTCATAAGCCTGAAGTTATTCTTCATGGCTTAGGTCTAAGTCATCCCTTTCTTCCAGATTTTTCCAGATCAGATCTTCTCTGGCCTTCTTTTGGGCTGCAACTAAACTCTTCTCTAGTAATTCAGCTGATTGAGAGATTGGAGAAGGGTTTAGCACAGTCATTGTTGTAACTGTTGTAGTAGGCCTGATAGGAGCAGAGGTTGGTTGAGTAGGAGCAGTTGTTCTGGAAGGGTCAGCAGTTTGAGTCTTGGAAGTGTTAACTTCTGATGGGTTGACAACTTCTGAAGGTTTGTCATCTACTGAAGGATTGTCTTCAGTACTTTCTGATTCTTCATCAGAACTTTGGCCATCAGAGGTTTCTTCATTATGCCCTTGGGTTTCATCAGCCTTTTCAGCATCTTCTATTTCTTGAATAGAGACACCAAACTGTTGTGCCAGTTTCTCTTTTCTGGCTTGATCTTGTTGATCTCTAGCTAGGATAGCCACTCTTGCCTTTCTTCTGGCTTCAAGTGTATCCATAGGTACCTTGATTTTCTCCCCCTTTTTGGCTTTATCACCTTTGGAAGTTGAAGCTTGGGAGAAATGACCTTGAAGATGAGCAATTTGTTTGCTGTTGTGATCAATCTTGTTGGACAGATCATTCATCTTCGTCTGTATCACTCCAAATTGGTTCTTCATGGACAGCTCCAAGTCAGCTGTGTATGTTTGGATGTGATTTTTGATGAGGGTGTTCATCATGTGATACAAGGGACCATCTGGGCTGCATAGTTGGTTTAGGTCTATGCTAGGTTGCCCAGTGAATTGGGTAGGCATTTGTAGTGAGGGGTGTGTTTTTGGTTGATCTCCTTGTTGTACAGGAGATGCCACTCTAGGGGAATCATGGATTGAGTGGGCTTTAACCTGAGCGGAATCATGGATTGAGTGGCCATCAGAGGTTTCTTCATTATGCCCTTGGGTTTCATCAGCCTTTTCAGCATCTTCTATTTCTTGAATAGAGACACCAAACTGTTGTGCCAGTTTCTCTTTTCTGGCTTGATCTTGTTGATATCTAGCTAGGATAGCCACTCTTGCCTTTCTTCTGGCTTCAAGTGTATCCATAAGTACCTTGATTTTCTCCCCCTTTTTGGCTTTATCACCTTTGGAAGTTGAAGCTGGGGAGAAATGACCTTGAAGATGAGCAATTTGTTTGCTGTTGTGATCAATCTTGTTGGACAGATCATTCATCTTCGTCTGTATCACTCCAAATTGGTTCTTCATGGACAGCTCCAAGTCAGCTGTGTATGTTTGGATGTGATTTTTGATGAGGGTGTTCATCATGTGATACAAGGGACCATCTGGGCTGCATAGTTGGTTTAGGTCTATGCTAGGTTGCCCAGTGAATTGGGTAGGCATTTGTAGTGAGGGGTGTGTTTTTGGTTGATCTCCTTGTTGTACAGGAGATGCCACTCTAGGGGAATCATGGATTGAGTGGGCTTTAACCTGAGATGGTGTGACTAGCTTCTTGAGCTTAGAGACACCAGGTGCAGGACCTTCACTTATAGCCGTCAATTCAGTAGTTTTGAGTGTTGAAACATCATCCAAATTAATGGAATCATCTGAATCCCTGATTACATCCTCAATGAGGACTGTATCAGTTACATCATGAGCTGAGCCCAACTCAGTTGTCTCATGTACCTCTTGTTCTTGGTACAGAGGATTTCCTACCTCAGGCATTAAGCCTTCATCAGTAGTTGCCACAGTTGAGGTCTTAGCTGTTTTACTTCTGTCCTCAGGTCCAACACTGGGTGGTAAATGAGTAGTAGCAGCCTCAAAAGTACCAAAGGTTTCTAAGTTTGGGCTTAGAGACCCTGGTTCATCCTCATCTCTTGGGTTAGGGCTATGAGTGTCCACATCCATGTCACTGTCTGAGGCTATGTCCCCTGTTTGATGTGGTTGATGGGGACTGACATGTGTTGATGGGACTTTCTCTTTTAGCCCGGAGAGAAGTTTGGCTATTTCGATGTCTGGTTCAGAAATTTGGGGTGCTGGTTCAGTAGTTTGGGCAGTGGGTTCAGCAGTTTCAAAAGAAGAATCTATTGGAATAGTTTTTCTAAGTCTTTTTCTTTTGAAAAGGATAGTTATTGGTGCTCTTGGTGGTGTTTGAGATGGATGAGACTGAGAGGATGTTTCAGTCACATCTTTAAGAAGTGCAGATTGCACAGTTGTTTGTTCAGGCATCTCAACCTCCTGAACAGCTTTTCTTTTGGGTTTGGTGGGTTTTTGTTTTGTTATCTTGGGTTTCTTGGCCTTTGGTGGAGTAGGTTTGGAAGATGAGGGTTCCATGGGGACTGGTTCTGGTTCCCCTTGGTCATCTTCTGGCCAGGCAGCCTGTTTGTTGTGCCTTGAGTATGCTTGTGAGGTTAAGGGTTTTAAAATTTCAATTTTACCCACAAGCACCTCATTACCCAGTTCAGATATTATGCACTGCATAATGAACCTTGGATATAACAAAAACTTTTTCTTAGTGTTATTGTGATGTAACACCAACTCATTAAAGAAAAGTTTTGATGCCCTGAAATTTGTTTCATTCACAATAGAATGAAAGATTGGTTGAAAGGTTGAGGGCATCTGGTCATAAGACCCAGTTTTAGGACTCAAGCACATGATAATATAATGAAACAAAAGTTTATATTTTGGTTCAAAATACTTTTTAAAGATTGTAGCTTGTGAGAGAGTACCTTGATAACCACACTCAGTCATGGTTAGGTGGATAGCAGAGTTGTCAAACTTCTCAGGGGCATTCACATCATTCAACCCCAGTCTGTTTGAGAGTATGGCCTGTGTTATGGCCATTTGTCTTCCTCTAATTGTTGAGTTGAGGGAGATAACTTCATCATCCACCATCACTGTCTCAGAATTAGCCCAGAACTCATTTAGAGTTTCAGGATGAATTGGTGGGTCTATGGTGAGAGCGGTGAAGTATTGGGATTTGACGACCAGATCAATGATCTCATCGTATTGGGACCAGCCTTCTTGTTTTTCTAAGTAGGCTCTGAGATTGTGTCCCTGTTTGAGAACTAAAGCCATGTGGTTTTGTGTGTGTTGATGAATCGAACAGTGATTTTGTGTTGCAGGTTCAGGGGTTTGAGAGCTTTCTTGAGAGAGAAGGAGGGAATTTTTGTGTTTGAAAGGATAAGTGTTGAAAAAAAGATATTTATCAGAAGTTTTTAACCGCTTGGATCTTCTTTATTAGAAGTTTTTAAACCGCCTAGGTTAAAAATCTCTTTATCAGAAGTTTTAAACCGACTAGGTCAAACTTCTGATGATGGGAAAAGTCAGATTTGCCCTTTTTGACTAAACTGCTGATGAAGGATTATCTTCATCAGTAGTTCCCATTTTCTCTTCAGTAGTTTTAACAGCTGATGAGAAATACCTTATAAATACTTTTATTCATAACTTCTGAAGTTTATTTTATCAGAAGTTATTCACTTTTCAGAAATTATCCCCATACTGATGTTTTGTTCATCAGTAGTTTCTCTCTTTTCAGAAGTTTTTCAAGTGTTTTGAAAACAGATGTAAGTGAAAAACAAAAAATGTGCTAAAAAATAAATAGAACACTTACAAATTTAGCATCCCTAGCATGGATACTAACTTCTGAAATGTTGATGTGTCAAGGGGTTTAGTGAAAATGTCAGCTATTTGATTAGCTGTTGCTACATGTTTCACTTCAATCTTGCCTTTTTCATAGTAATCTCTTATGAAATGATACCTGATCTCAATGTGTTTAGTTTTTGAAAACTGAACAGGATTTTGAATTATGCTAATGGCAGATTTGCTGTCTACAAGCAATGGTGTCTTGGTCTCTTTGATTCCATAATCAAGAAGTTGATATTGGAGCCATTGTATCTGTGATGTACAACTTGCAGCTGCAATGTATTCAGCTTCAGCAGTTGAAGTTGCAACAGATGTTTGCTTCTTTGATTGCCAGGACACTAGACAGTTTCCCAAGAATTGACAACCACCAGATGTTGATTTTCTTGACATTTTACACCCTGCATAGTCACTATCTGAAAAAGCTGATAACTTGGTATTGCTTGAAGCAGGATACCAAATTCCAAGTGTGGGAGTTCCTTTCAGATATCTGAAAATTCTTTTGACTGCAATAAGGTGTGATTCCCTAGGAGCTGATTGATATCTAGCACAGACACATGTTGAAAACATAATATCTGGTCTAGAAGCAGTTAGATATAAAAGGGAACCTATCATACATCTATACATGGTTTGATCAACCTGTTTTCCTTGATCATCTGGTTCAACTTGTGTGGTTGGTGTCATGGGGGTGGAACATGATTTACAGTCTTGTAAAGAAAATTTGTTTAATAATTCTTTAACATATTTTGATTGATGTATAAAAGTTCCATTTGTTTGTTGTTTAATCTGCAGTCCCAAAAAGTACTGCAGTTCCCCCATTGTACTCATCTCAAATTTTGATTGCATGAGTTTCTTAAATTCTTCACACAATTTTGTGTTTGTTGAACCAAAAATGATATCATCAACATATATTTGAACAAGTAAGATATGATTTCCAACATGTTTTATGAAAAGAGTTTTATCAATGGCACCTCTTGTGAAGTTATTTTTGAGTAAAAAGGTTGAAAGTGTATCATACCAGGCTCTTGGAGCCTGTTTGAGCCCATAAAGAGCTTTGTCTAGTTTGTACACCCACTCAGGATGAGAAGGATCCTCAAACCCAGGTGGCTGACAAACATACACTTCCTCTTTTATCTTTCCATACAAAAATGCACTTTTGACATCCATTTGATAAACTTTTATTTTGTTGGAAATGGCATAGGCCAGAAATAACCTGATGGCCTCAAGCCTTGCAACTGGAGCAAAGGTTTCATCATAGTCAATGCCTTCTTCTTGAGAGTAACCTTGTACTACCAGTCTTGCCTTGTTCTTTATTATCATACCAGCTTCATCTTGTTTGTTCCTGAAAACCCATCTTGTGCCAATTGGTTGCTTGTTTGGTGGTAAGGGACAGATTTCCCAAACCTGTTGCTTGTTGAATTGAAGCAATTCATCTTGCATTGCCTGCACCCAATTGTTGTCTTTGAGAGCTTCCTGGTACTTCTTTGGTTCCAACTGTGAAATAAATGTTGAGAATAGACAAAAGTTGGAAAGCTGGTTTCTTGTAAGAACACCTGATGCAATATCACCCATGATTTGATCAAGTGGATGATCTTTGTGTTCGATCAGTTGTTGTAAACCACTGACAGGTGTTGGTGGCTCATGTTCTTCAAACAAACTACTGAGGTCTATTATATCTAGTTCAGCAGTTTCAGTGTCTTCAGTAGTTGCAGGTGCTGAAGCAGATGTTTGAGTTTGGCCTTCAGTATTTTTTGAATCAGAAGTTTGTGAAACTTCTGATGGTTTTGAAGTTGACTTAATGACTGTTTGAGGAGTCCATGGTGCTGGATCCTCATCATCAAACCTTTGATCACCATAATAAGTAGGTTTGGATGAAGTGACAGTCTTTTCAGGTTCAAAATGAAAGTTGTCAAGGTCAAAGAGTTTAGCAGGATGTGCTAGAATGAGAGTGTGTTTTGACTCATTGAACTTGACATTCAGTGTTTCTTCTACTATCCTGGTTTTTGAGTTAAAAACCTTGTAGGCTTTTCTAGTTGATGAATAACCAAGAAAGTAACCTGAGTCAACTTTGGCAGCAAACTTTGAAATAGATTCCTTGATGTTCAAGATGAAACATTGACATCCAAAAGCCCTGAAAAAGGAGATAAGGGGCTTCATGCCATGAAGAACTTCATAGGCAGTCTTTGAATGTCTCTTGACAACAAGAACTCTATTTTGAACATAACATGATGTGTTAACTGCTTCTGCCCAGAAGTATAAAGGTAGGCCAGAATCAGCTAACATTGTTCCTGCTCCTTCTATTAAAGTTCTGTTCTTCCTTTCTACCACACCATTTTGTTCAGGAGTTCTGGCAACACTGAATTGTCTAATAATCCCTTTAGACAAACAGAAGTCATTCAGAGTTTTGTTCCTGAACTCTGTCCCATTATCACTTCTAATGGTTTTGACAGGTAGAGAGTATTGCTTCTCTACTTGTAGAATGAAGAACTTGATGATTTCAGCAGCCTCATCCTTGAAAAATAAGAAGAATACCCATGTAAATCTTGAGTAATCATCAATGATGACTAAGCAGTACTTCTTTTTACCAAGGCTCATGATCTTTACAGGCCCAAATAAGTCCATATGGAGTAGTTGAAGACATGCAGTTGTTTTTTATTCTTCAATAGACTTATAGGAGGACTTATGCTGTTTTCCCTTTAAACAGGATACACAGTGTTCTTGACACTGGTATACTTTTAAGGGTAGACCTCTGACCAAGCCCATTTTTGTGACTTTATTTATGGTTTTAAAGTTCACATGGCCAAGTCTCCTGTGCCAGAGATCAGTTTCTGAAGTTGATGCCCTTGAGAAGAAACAGGCAGTGTTGTTCAGTACTTTGTCTTTTTCAATGTCCACTACATAGACATTGCCACATCTTTTGGCAATTAACAAAGTATGATCTTCAATGATCTTCTCTATCAACTTCTGGCCTTCTGGTGATATGATCTTGCATGCTGTCTTTGTGAAAAAGGAAGAATATCCTTTATCACACATTTGTGACACACTAAGCAAGTTGTACTCAAGGTTTTCAACCAGATTGACCTTGTCAAACTGTATTTTGCCAGAGGAGACATTGCCATGTCCTAGCACATATCCCTTAGCATTGTTCCCAAAGGACACAGATCCATCTCTTTGACTGATAAAATTGTTTATCAGGTATCTGCATCCTGTCATGTGCATTGAGCCTCCACTGTCTACATACCAAATGCTATTCAAGCCTCTGGAAACTCTCTGCACAATATAGCAAATTAGTTAGATTTAGGAACCCAAGCCAGTTTGGCTTTGGGTTTGCTCTTGAGAACATTTACAGTTTGTTCTTGACCAAGTTTAGAAATCCATGTCTTTTTGGCAATGGATTTTGCATTAAGCACAATGGTGGTATCCTTTTGAGGACCACCATCAACTTTGGTCATCAGTAGTTGTACCATGTTCATAAGATCTTTAATCTCAGCAGTTTGTGAAACTGCTGATGATTTAGGTCTAACTACTGAAAGAGAATTTTGAGAAAAAGACTTTTGTTGAGATTTTGTCTTTTTCTGAGAAAGGGTTTTTGCTGGTTGTTGTTTCTTGGGAGAAAAGGTTTTTGCATAATCATTTTTGATTTGTTCCCCCACAACAAGTTGTTGATTTTTCTTATTAAACTGGATGCCCTTTCTATATCTGCAAAATTCTGTTTTGTGGTTGAACAGACCACAAATTTCACATTCTTTTGTCTTTTCTTTCAAAGACAAATCTCTGACAGTTTTGATTGGTTTTAGGTCATCAGTAGTTTTCAGGTTCTCAACTCCTGATGTAGTTGAAACTGCTGATGACTTAAAGTCAGATTTAATCAATACTTCTGAAGAACTTTCTTTGTGTGATTTTAGAAAGTTTTCATGGAAAGATGTGCATTCTTCCTCTTCAGAAGTTTCACCTGAAACAATTTTTCTCCCATCTTCAGTAGTTTTGGGAGAGAAATCTGTTGGTGTTTCAGTGTGATTGTACCCTATGCCAAACCTAACATTTGAAGCACTTTGTTTGTTTAGCAATAGTTGGTACCCCTTATAAGATTCCACCCATTTTTCACATGTGACCTTGGTGTCAGCAAGCTCTTGTCTGACATTTCCTAGGTCATTAATCATTATTTTGATTTGTGCTTGGGTTTCAATAGCAGAGTTAGTCAATTTATAAACTTCTTTTGTTTTTGCAGAAAGTTTTCTTTCTAAATCACATTTTATCTGAGTGAGTTTTCTCTCAGAGTCATTGGCTTTTCCTTGTAAGTGCACATTTGTCTCTCTTATGAGAGCAAAAGATTCTTTGCATGAATTTGAACATAATTTTGTCAAAGATTCTTTTGATACCTGTGACAAGGCAGATTTTGAGGAGCATCCCTCAAATGCCATTAAGGCAAAGTTCTTTCTGCCATTGTCAGGCTCTCCCCAGTTGATGTCAAACATTTTGTTGTCTGCATCAGGATTGCACTCTGTGGTGTCAAAAGGAAGACCGCTCCAGTCAACATACCCTGAGGTAAATAAACTTTGTTGAGAGGGTTGTTGTTGTTGTGGAGGTTGTTGAGCAGCTGGAAAGGGAGGGATTGATTGTTGGCTCTGCATCTGTTGAGCAGGCATCTGTACATATTGTACTTGTGGCACATATTGGTGTTGTGGAGCTTGTGCCTGTACAAAATGTGCACTCCCTTGTGTTCCATTATTCCTGTTATAATTGGGGTTAAAATTGTTTCCAGACTGAGATTGGTTAAAGCCAGAGCTTCTACATTCTCTAGCAAAGTGTCCCAACTTCTGACACTTATGACATCTAAGTTTAGATTTGTCAAAACCAATTTTTGTAGAACTGTTAAGTCCTGGAAACTTCCTTCCTGACCTTTTGTAAAATTTATTTGTGTTTAAACTTAACATGGCCAGTTGGTGCAAAATATCCATTTCTTCAAGGTCATCACTGCTGAAACTATTTAAGTCATCCATGATAAAACACATGTTATCAGCAGTTTGACCAAAGTCATTATTGTCATAACCTGGGAATGATCTTTCTGATGAGATCCCAGCAGTTATGTCAATGTGGTCAAAAGATCCAAAACTATTTGAACAAGTTGGTGAGTCTTGTCCCAATAGTGTTGTACTACCAGGTAGATAGTCATCAGCAGTTTTACCAGAATTTTGTAACTTTTTCTTTTGATCAATTTCTCTCTCAAAAGTAAGTAATCTCCCATGAAGTTTTGTAAGAGTGAGGGAGCTAAAATCTGGTGAAGATCTTAAGACTATTGAGTATGTTTCCCATTTATCAGGTAAAGACCTTAAAAATCTATGAAGCATAGATACAGTTGTATAGGTCTGGCCATTTAGTTTTAGCTCAGATATTAATGAGGAAAATCTTTCAAATTGCTGAGTTAAAGTTTTCCCATTAATGTGAGCAAAAGTTTCATACTGTTGAGCCAAGATTTCTCTGGTGTTGGCAATCACCTCTTCAGTTCCTCCAAACTGTTCTTTTAGGCAGTCCCAAAGCTCTTTGGCACTATCACAATGTAATAGGCCAGAATAGATTTCATTTGGGAGTGCCATTGCCAACATAGAAAAAGCTTTTGCATCAAGCTCAAGTTTTAGGAAATCATCATCGGTATAGTCTTTTGGTTCTTTTGGAATCTCTTCCTTAGTTTCAAGATTTATGTTTACTGGTTTATGAGGATCATAAATCACAGATCTCCAACAACCTGTGTTGGTTTGTGACAAGGTATGTGCCATTCTCTTTTGCCATATGTTATATTCATTTCTTACAAGCATGGCAGGTTTAGTGGCAGAACCAGTATTATGAGGATCCATTTTAAAGAATATTGATTTGTCAAATATCTCTTAAAGTGATGGATGTTGATAAAAGTGAGCTTATAATCCTTTATTGAATATCAACAAGAGCCTGTGTCTGATTCTCAATTTGTTAGATTGATATGTGATCAGATAAACCAGGGCTCTGATACCAATTGTTGGATCAGTATTAAGCTGCTCTTTTAGTTGAACTTGCTAGTTGGCACTTAAGTGTTTAGCAAGTTCTTTGGTGAGTGATAGCACAGCGGAATGTTAATAAGTTTATAGCTGCACTTTGTCAACAGGAGTTATTACTCCCCCTGGAATCAAGAACTAATAAATGAGAAGTGTTTATTGAGAATCTAAGTATTGAATGAGAATGAAACACTTTGACAGATTCTCAGTAAACACGAAATGGAAATAACAATAATAAGAGTTGAAGGATTTCTTGTATTAAAATCAATGTCTAAAACAGAAGGATGAATCCTTCTATTTATAGACTTTACAAATACATGAACCTTGCCAAAAAGCAAGTTCAGAAACAAGTTGCAACAAGTTGCAGTCTTGGAACTTGTACATAAAGCAAAAAGAAATACTAAAGTATTAAACTACTGATATACAAGGGCGGTGGAAAAGATCTTCTTTAAGTACTGATGAATGACAAACTACTGATGAGTAGTTTGTCACAGTAGTTTGTCTTCAGTAGTTCTTCAGTAGAAGTGTCTGGTTTGAACTTCAGAACTTCTGATGACTTCTTCTTCAGTACTTCTGAATCTCTTCTTCAGCAGTTTGATTCCTTGTCTTCAGCAGTTCCATACTTAGAGTATTTTGACAGAAAGTGAATTAGACTAAGGTTTGCAAAAGTGGTTTCACCAATTCTTTTTGTCCTAACAATGGCGTACGTGAACTCGTGTTTATCTGGGCTGATGAGGCGTAATCCTGCGCCGACGCCGTTGTCATTGGAGGCCCCGTCCGTGAACAGGGACCATTTTTGCGACGGATCGTGTACCGGAGCGGGTGATTCTTCTGCTTTGCATTCTTGGACTCGGTCTGTTGGTATCTCCGCGGCGAAGTCCGCGAGGACCTGTCCTTTAATTGCGGGCCGGGGCTTGTAATTGATCGTGTGTTCTCCCAGCTCAATTGCCCACTTCGCTAGTCGACCCGACAGCTCGGGCTTTGCAAGTATGTCGTTTATTCGATAGTCTGTGAGGACATTTATCGGGTGACCCTGAAAGTACCTGCGCAGTCTTCGAGATGCGTGGATGAGGGCGAGAACCAGCTTTTCCATTATTGTGTACCTTGTTTCCGCATCTAACAGCGTGCGGCTGATGTAGTAAATTGGTGTTTGCACGCCTTTGCGGTCGACCATGAGGACTACGCCTATTGCCTGCTCCGTGACGGAGAGGTAAAGTGTGAGTGGTTCCTTAGGGAGCGGCGCTGTTAGCGTCGGGAGGTTCATTAGGCACTGCTTCATTGCCTGGAATGCTGATTCCGCTTCTGGGGTCCAGCGGAAATTGCTCTTTTTTAAACAATTCTTCAAGGTGTCCACGAATGGGAACGACTTTGAAGCGTAGTTGGACAGGAATCGGTTTAGGGCCACGAGGCGGCCCATTAACGTCTGTACTTCTTTGACGGAAGCGGGGGAAGGCATTCTCTCGATAGCTTGTACTTTTTCTGGGTTGGCGCGGAAACCATCCCGCGTTACAATAACGCCCAGGAATTTGCCTTCTTCCATCCCGAATGAACATTTGCTCGGGTTCAGCTTTATGCGCACTTTGCGTAATTGATTGAACGTTTGTTGGATGTCTCGAAGCATGTCGCTTTCTTCCTTGCTTTTGATTACTAGGTCATCGACGTACACTTCAAGTCGTACCCCGATTTCACTAATGAAGGCTGTGTCCATAAGACGTTGGTATGTGGCGCCCGCGTTTTTCAGACCGAAAGGCATCTTGGTGTAACAGAGGATTCCCGCGTCTGTGCGGAACGCCGTTTTATCTTCATCTTCTTTGGCCATTTGGATCTGGTGGTAACCTTTGTATGTGTCCAAGAAGCATTTGAACCGGTACGGGGCGAGGGAATCCACCTTTAGATCAATTTCTGGCAGAGGGTAGCAATCTTTGGGACACGCCTTGTTAATATATTTGTAATCAACGCACATGCGCCAGCCTCCATTAGCTTTGGCGACCATGACAGGATTAGCCACCCAGGTTTGGTATCTGATAGGGCGAAGGATGCCCGCGTTGAGCAGTTCAGTGACTTGTTCATTCATGGCCTTTGTTTTCTCCCGGCCCATACTGCGCTTCTTTTGCACTATGGGTTCTACAGAGCGGTAGACGTTGAGCCTGTGTTCCGCTATTTCACGGGGAACACCAACCATGTCTGCTGGTTGCCAAGCGAAGACATCCATGTTGCTGATCAGGAGCTGTTTCAAGTGATTGCGTATGGTTTCGGAGATTTCATGGCCAATGACCACCGTTTGCTCCTGAAATTTAGGGTTTAGCGCCCATTTTTCTGGCTCAGTGCGGGCATTTGTTTTGACCATTTTTGGAGGCTTGGCTGTGTCAGTGGTGTGGTAGTCTTTATTGGCTCTGATGAAGGCAATACCTGTCTTGGTTGGAAAGCCGACCATCGCGTGCGCCGTTGAAGCGTTGGCGTTAAAGCGCGCGATGCCTTCCCGACCCAAGAGAATATCATGATTGGAGGTGGCTGGCAAAACCATAAAGTCACATATCTCCGTGCGCTCGTGGGTGCCATCGGACCATGTGACTGGCAAGGAGAGCATGCCTCGCGACATGATGGTCTCATGAATGAAACCTGAAATTGGCTCATTAACTGGTACGAGCTTCGCTTTGTCTTCTGCATCCAGCTGTTGGAAACATTGCTCGTACATGATGTCTGTGCTGCTCCCGCCGTCTAAGAACATGTACCGCGTGCGGTAATGTCCGAAGATGGCGGTTATGACTAGTGGGGCGGTGCAGGAAGCGCCGCCTCTGACTTTTGGCATGAGGACATCGGCCTCCTTCCATGAGTCATCTAGTGGTTGTAGACGGGTGCGTTTGCCGTGCTGGGCGTTTTTGCCACGCTTAGTCATGTTGCAGTGATGACGAGGGACAAGTGTGGCGGCATGAGTGTTGAGGTCGCGGATTTTCTTTCGCGACCCCTCCCCTTGATTGTCGTCGCCCGCGTTTCCCTTGCCAGTGCGGTGGACGTTCTTTACCAAATGACCCAGCTGTCCCGATTTCAGTGCGGCATCAATTTCCATTTTCAGGCTATAACAGTTGTCTGTGAGGTGACCAAAGTCATTGTGATACTCACAGAACTTGCTTCGGTCCACATTCCTTCGTTTCCCCAGGGGGTTGGCTTCCTTCAGCGTGACCTGCTCTGTTTTCAGGACCTGGGATGGTGTCTTTGTTAGCGGGGTCCAATCGTGGTTTTTCTTTGAGTGTCCACGCTGGTCCCGCGATTGCTTGTTATTGATGAGTTGGCGGGCATCGCCCGCGAGGGAGTATTTTCCCTCGTCGGCCGTGCCTAAGATGCGGCTCCAAACAGACTTGTTTTTGTGTTTATTACTATTATTATTATGGTGTTGCGGTTGGAAGCCGTGCATCTGGTTGAAAGATTTTTCAGACGAGGCATATATTTTCGCGGAGTGGATGAGTTCATCCCAGGACTCCGGAATACCATCTTTGCCCGTAAGGCACTTCATTAGCTCTGGGCTTCGCACGTTATGTATGAATGCTGCCCGGGTAAGTTCTTCCCCGCAGCCTATTTGCAAGGCCTCCTTGTTGAATCGAACTATAAAATCTTCGATGGATTCATGATCATGTCGGCGGCATAACAAAATATGCGCCTTGTCCTTCTTGTGCTTGCGCAAGTGTGAAAAGTGATTACCAAACTTGTCAGTGAGGTCGTCGAATTCCTTAACGCTCCCCGCGGGGAGGTTGTCGAACCAGACCCTGGCCGCGCCGGTTAAAGTCTGGGCAAACAAATGGCACCAGACCTGGACGGGCCAGTCTACCGACATACCTGCGCACTCAAAGTCATGCACATGGTCATCCGGGTCACGCAGGCCATCGTATCTACCGATGCTGCTAGGAAGCTTAGCTTTCCTTGGTATTTTGGCTGTCGCTATGCGAGCGACAAACTTTGATTTCTCGGCAAAAGCTTTTGGCCTAAATGGCCTGACCAAGTCATCGTCCTCGTCGTTATGACGCGAACGGTGACGGTGTTTCCTTCTATTGTGGTCGGAGTCGCTGCTAGACGACTCATAGCCATCCGGTTCATCACGTGACTTCACGCATCCCCGAACCCTGGCGTCTCCGCCGAGTTCCCCGCTGCGACCGTCATCGTGAGTGGCCGAGTCTTTCCTTTTGTACCCCTTTTTTGATGGGGTATCGTAAGTGAGGGCTTTACCCTTCTTTTTGGCTTGTTGCAAGAGTTTGCGTTGGTATATCGCAGCGCTTTTGGCGTTCTGACGAAGGAGCCACTGGTCTGGGTCTTCCTCAGAACCACCGTCACTATCATCGTCCGAGCCCACGTCACGAATCTCGAGATCCGGCTGCTCGAGACGTGAGGTGGGTTTTTTGACGACAGTGTGTGGTGTGTTTTGGTCTTCCGGGGACTGAGCATCGACGTCCCCGGTTTGGTTAAGGACAGAAGTGTTAGGGTTGGGTTCAGCCATGGGTGGGTTAAAAGATGAGTGAATAAAGCTGTTCTAACCGTCGGATGGCGCTAATGAAGAAACAATAAGTATCACGGTGATTATGACCGATCACCGTGTGGTTTATACCTATGTTACGTCAAGATTAATCCTTTACCCAAACCTCGTTGGTTTAACCCGTAAGGTGATTTAGTGAGTGTGGTGAATGTGAGCAAAGTGTGTGTGAACACGAGATGTAAGTGGTTCGGTCGGAAATGACCTACGTCCACTGTAACTACCGGAATATTATTATAAGAGAGATGTTACAAATGATAGGGTTACAATGGTTGATTTCCGAATGCCATTACAAGAAGAAGTATGTCCCTATTTATAGGCATAGTTGTGGGCCGAAGGAAGAGGCACATGAGACATGTCATCCACTTGGGCCCAGTCAAGGCCCAAGTCCATGTTCTTCCTAGAAATGGCGGGAAACAGCCAAATACTGTTGACGACGTCATGCTACAGTGTGGTCGTTGTTATAGGTGGACACGTGGCAGGTTCTGGATGGTGACTAGTGATGTTGTCCTTGCTGCAGTGGCTGGGGCTGTCATCGGCGTCTGATGTGACGTCTGACAGTTGGCAAGGTATGTCTGTTGGTCACTGTGGATGGCAGCACGGGTACAGTAGAGCCGTTTGGTAGTTGTACTGTCTGCCACATGTCCTTCTCTTGTTCGCGTGTGCTCTGACACAAATCCTTGTGAATCTCCCTTTGTTATCTTCTGTACCTCGTACTAAAAGTGTTAAGGGAAGATTCCGCGCGTGACCATACGCGCTTATCAGATGTAGCTTGCTGCTTATCAGCTGGCTTAGCGCGCTAAGCCGCTTGTTGTGTTGTTTGCGCATAGGTGGATCCTTGCGCCATGGCTTGGTGCGAGGATCCCTTTTTATGGGGATAGGGACGCCTCCTATCAGATTAGGCTCCTATCCCTTCAAGGGCAATCACTGAATGTTAGTTACGATCGATGACGGTCAACAACGGTTCTAGTAGAGTCATTATCATAAGAGAACAAGCCCCAACCCTTGTTCTCTGCTCCTTTAATTTACACATGCGTGACTTTCATGAGGGGCAATGATGCCTTGAATCTACAAGATTGGCTCTTGGTATTTGTGTCAGGCATGATAAATCTCAAAAGCATACAGAATGAACACAAATAGTGAGTTTGAACATAAGGTTTGATAAGAAGCGTAGATATCTTAATAGGAATACTAGCAAAATGCAACAAAAAATGACAACCCGGACCAATTTACTCATTACACATAAGCACCGCGGCAAAAACTAACATAGATCGTATATCATTTACCATGTACTCTTCATAATCGGTATGTATTGACTGAATTTGCATCAACGGTTTATATTCACAAAAGCAAATGAGACTGAAGTTCACCGAAGATCAACAACGTCAAATTTCAAAGTCTCATTCATATAAACGTGAGAACAATGTTCGTATATTGGGCTACCGTCATCTGGTTCCTCGTGAGGATGAAAGCCACGTTGATCACAATTCCGAATTAGATTCACTCCAGCAGGATCCGAAAGGTGAAATATACCATGTGGGCTATGCACATAAAGTTTATATAAAGTAAGTGCACAAACAAAAACACATAATATATGAATAATCTCATTTCTTGGAGGTGGCAAAATGGGCAGGTCATACGGGTGTTCATGATCTGGTTTTGACGGTTTTCAGATCAAACTGTTGGTATCGATAGCACCCATTGTTAACCAAACCATTAAAAATAAAACCAAACCCTGTTACCAACACTTTGGCTACGGTTTGCTTTCACAGTTTGGCCTTATTGGGCCTTTAAAAAAAAAAAAAAGAAATGAAAGGCATAGCAAAAAAAAATGAAGGTAAAGAAACCTATAGATTCCAGCATTTAAAACGTAAAATACCGACTCCTGTATTGTAGTATTGTTAAGCAAGTACAATCATGTGTATAAACCAACTTAAAATAATTAGAGGCCAAATTGAATTAACCACATTGCCTAGAATCAGGCGGTTCGGTTTGATTTTTTCCCACCGGTTCCAAGTACAAGCCATAAACCAAACCGTTTCGGTATGGTTAAAAATTCTTAAACCGGCCACAAAACCGGAACGGTTTGTACAGTTTCATGGTATCAAACCTAACCATGAACACCCCAAGCGGGGCGGGTGGGGTGGGGATAACAAATCAAGACTGATGAAAATAGGTTAATAAAGTTACATGAACAATTTGTTAATACCAAACTCAAATCAATTTGTAACAGAACAAATTAACGTTTATGCATGAAAGCAATTGGTTGAAAGAATTGTACCTGGATTCATCAGTAGGGGCCATTACAATTGCAATTGCTTCCGGAAGCATAATCTGAGATATAAGGTACAAATTAGGTTCCTTCGTAAAAATAGGCAGATGACAAACTACACCTCTTCAAAGAAAGTGAAGGAAGGAAATTTCATCAAATATGTGACTGAATGATAAACTCCTAACATAGTAACATGCATGACTGGGATACTGAAGGTGGCAGAATGGATGGTTTGGGTTAACAGGTAAGTTCATTTGTATAGTTTGAAAAAGGACACGGCGGGTCAGGCTGGACAGGAACAACTATTTGTTCATGTTTTTTTTTTTCATAAAGAATAAGTGTCTCAAATGTGATTACAAACACTTTATAGTAATTTACTATTTTAGTTGAAATAAATGATTTAGGAGGTTTTTATGCACCATTGTTAATGACTTGTTAAGTTAAATGTTTCCGCTTCATTAACAATTTCATGTTGTACATATGTAATAGCATCCCCGGATCGGGATGACCTAGAACAATTTTTGACCATTTAAAAAAAAAAACTACAAAAAATTAGTGTCAAATTTGATAACAAAAATTTAGTGTTTAGTAGTAATTAAATGATTTTGCAGGTTTTATTCACTACTGTGGGCAACTTTGCAAGTTAAATGCTTCGAATGTATCCACAGTTTCATCTTGTGCTATAAGCTAAGCAGTTAATGTCGGAAAATATCGGTTATCGGTCCAGGACCGATATTTGATATATCGGTTTTCGCGGTGAGATATCGGTGGGATATCGGTAATTTTTATATCATGCAAAATCCATATATATAGAAGTTTAACACTAACGATTAAATATAATCTCCTACAATTAACAGATTGACCTCTTGCAACATGCAAAACAATAACAATTGTAGCAAGTGGGAACTTATTAAGACTTTAAACACTAATATTTAACACCGACAATTAACAATTAAGACTTAAAACACTAACAACATCAATAAGAAAGCAAGACAAATAGAAGAACTAATAAGAAAGATACTGATATCGGGAATATCGGTGATATATCGGTCAAATATCGGTAAGATATCGGTCAAATGTCGGTCAATATCACCGATAATATCGGTACAAAATATCGGTCAAAATATCGGTATCAATATATCGGTTGATGACTGATAACCGATATATCGGACCGATATAGCGGATATATCGGCGATATTAACTGCTTAGGCTATAAGTTTAATAGCAAGCCGAACAATGTATGAAAACTTTCTTAGCCACCACCGGTGCGTTGTTCAAAGCAAAAACAAAACACCATATGTTTAATTTGTACCTGATATGAGTAATGTGTGTGCAGATCAACCGATGACATGAAACAGCTTTGCGATGGATGAGTCTGGAACATTATAAGTTTAAGACATGGGTAAGATATCACAAAATTTAGCATCATTCAGCAAATATATCTATGTGATCACTTACGTGAATCCATCCTAGAGGGAAAAGGGATCGCTTGTCCTGAACCTCAAATATATCTTCTTCATTTAATGTCTGACACTGAAGAGCAAAACACAATGCAACAGGAATTTGATTATAAAATATGACCATACAACCCTATATACTATATATAGTTCTGTATTCTTACCGAATCAGATGTTGACTCCTGCTTAGGTATGATAAGCGTGGTGATTTGAAAATTCCTGTTTTTCTACAATCAATTCGATAAAAATATGTAAGATAAGAAGATCTAACAACCAAAAGAAAGGATCTTACTAATAGGACCTATATAGTCTTACCAAAGAACCAGCAAGAACACCACATGTCTCTAAGTTTCTTTTAGTATTTTCATGTGCCACTCTCAAAAAATCTTGCATCATTTTTACAGGCTGCAAAGAGTACATTTAATACAAGGACAACTTCACGAAGTATAGATGGAATATTTCTCAGCAACAGAGCTTACAATATGTAAATGGTGGTATGTATTAGAAGTAGGTGAATCATCTTGAAATGAGTTGGCAGGACCAGGTCTTGGGTCAGCAACTCTTGATGGAGATATGTGAGAATGTTCTGGCTGCAGTCGCGCAAGCACGGGAGGGGGAGAAGGTTGTCTGATATTCCCAGAAAGAAAGAAATCCTCATCAAACTGATCCTCAGTAAGGTTGGCCCACCTACCATCATCTAAAGATAGCACTGAGTCCATTGCAGATGTATCCACTCCAGTGTTGCTCTCTTTGACACCAGTGTTGTCACTTTGCACAGTCTGAAATAAGCTATGAGAACAATAAAATATAGCATAAGCATATAATGTCTTGTAGTAAAATGGAAAGTGAAAATGCAAGGGGTTTTTCCTAGTTAGTGAAGTATATACACATCAGCTTAACATATGCTGGTCCCCAAATGCCACAGAGGTACATAGGATGAAGAAACGGATTAAACTAGGCAATGGGATGGGTGAGTGAATGGAATGATTCATTGCATTCCATCAGCATATCTAGTTGACATGTAGGAACGGAAAAAGTAATTCATAACATGTTTAATATGCTTTTTTTGTATTTACAATAGTGTTTCCTTTAGTTTTAGTGACAACATGTTCCAAAAAACAGTTACCCATTACCTAAAATTTATCAATTAATTTATTGTTTTATAATGGTCTTTGATGTATAATTGTACCTTTAATTACTACATAAAAAAAATTTAAAACTGTCAAATTTTAAATTAAAAGGTAAAATGCTAAACAATATGGAACCTTGAGAAAGCTTCTAATTAATTATAAAAAAATATTTTGCAGTTAATATCAAAAATTGTAGAAACAATATAATAACTTTTTGCAAATATAATTAAATGTTAAAAAAATAAAAAAAATATAAAAGGTTAAATTGTAGAAACCATATAAAAGCATCCCCTTTCCAGAAAATGAAGAGCAATAAAACAGAAGGAAACAGAATAATTAAGGTAAAAAACATGCTATTTTTCATCCTGTCAAAATGGACAATTCCGTTCCCCTTTCCAGTACCTAACATAGCCTACTAGCTTCAAGCTAAATCCAAATCAGTAGACTTTTCTAGAGATACTAACCTCAGATTATCACTTGAGTTAAAGTCGGTATATGCTGGATATTGCACCTGTCACACAACATGATTTAGTCTCAGAGTTCAGTATTCAATGTGCAATAATAAATAATGAGTTCTACCTTTGTCTGCGTACTAGGGTTTGACCATTGACCGCGAAGACCATTAGGACCTAGAAGAGAATGTCTCGATAAAGTTTCTTGTCTGGGAGGTGGCAATAAAGATCTGAAGATAACATGAGTACAGATCCTTAAAATCAAATAGCTGAGAAGTTGCATACTTTGAACATATAATATATATGTTTACTAATATATATTCCCCTCTAGAAAAAAGACCACAGTCCCCTTTATATAATTACTGCAACAAGATGAGGAGTAATCTTATTTTAAGCCCGTTTAAATTAAGAAACAAGCCGGTTACACTTGGAACCTTTAACAAGAATCAACATAAGAAATGGATTAATTCTCACATATAACATAAACACTCACAGCTTTTGGAACTGCATGTCAATGGAACTTGATTGTTTATTTTGAGTAATCCTAGGGTTCTGGTTCCAAGAAAGCCGATTTTCATTGTTTTGGTACTGCAACAACATAATAGACACAATAGAGTTAATGCACATGAAAACCGACAAAAAAAAACAGCTACAGTTAAATTGACATTAACAAATAACAGCAGCTTATTGCCCATCCACATTGGTGAGCAACAATGATGATGAAAATACCAGAGACGCTTTATGTGAATGAACAACTATTATTACCTGCTTGTTATTGGAGTACGTAACTCTGTTACTCACAGCAGGTAATTGACCATTTGCTTGATCTTTTTCACTTCTAACATGACCATTGTTTAATCTATCCACTTGACGTGAAAATTCTGGTTTCAAAGATTCCAACTCTTCTATCACCACGAGTAATTGCTGAAATAAGGAAAACATGTCACGCCACAGAATTTTGACCAACTAACAAAACACAATGTGAGGCACGGGTTAAGATTAATGAACCAAATTCACCTTCTTGCAATATGCCCGTTCCTTAGAACATAAAACATTGTAGTCGCGATGAAATTTTATTGTATCCAGTACCAAGCTGAAAATTCAAACAAAAATAACAGTGTTAACAACTATAAGCAAATCACAAATGATTAAATGTTTAAATTGGGATATCATCACGACTCAGTCATTACCTTGAATATCTTAGAAGAATAACATACAAATCTATAATATTCTTTTCCTCTCGATATATGTTTGCCTGCATTCACAGACGTTAAGTGGATGTAGATATATACTGGAAACCACTGAAAACTACATACCGCAACAAAAAAAAAAAAAAAAAAAAAATTGTTCGCAAAGACACAATTTTATGTACACAAAGACTCCAAAATGGCGCAATTATAATTCATACAACCTATAAATTTCAGTTTCAAATAAAGGAAAGTGTATGTTGTTGGAGAAGAACGCTAAAATTGGTTGATGAAACACTGGGACCAGAGTTCTTTTGTCTAGTTTATGTTAACTTCTTACAGAAGTTTAATCACGCATACTATTACACAAATTCGCAGATCCAAGTTTAATGGTTATAGAGGGATAGTATGACTGCAGAGGAAGTGCAGGATGCGGTATATGCAGCTCTATAGCAAAGACAAGAAAACTGTACAGAGATATTTTGAAGTGCTCTTAAATGGTTTAAAGAGCCCTTTCTTGTAAAGGCAATCAACTGTTCATAACTAAGAGAACAACAGAAAGTCACACGTACATGGTTTGGCAACTGAAATCTTAGCGTAGCAGAAAAGAAGTTCAAAGTGGATGTAACCTATTCAGTAATATAAGGATTGAAATTTAAAAGCAATGCTTGTTAACAGTCCTGTCTTCTCCAACTTGTACTGAGAATCTGAGAGGACTAGGTGACGCCATGGTTGTAAAAAGTAAAAACCCTGTCTAGCCTTCGATTAGTCGCCGATAAATCGCCAGTCGAAGTTACACCAAACAATTGTGATATAATCAGCCAATTAACTGCAAGGCGGTCAACGAGGGTCCTAGTCGGCCAAAATTGGAGACAGTCCAGCGATTCCAGCCAGATTCCAGATAAAACCTGTAAATTCCGGCGACTGATCCTATCTACTTAATATGTGTCGAGGAGGGGGTTCAAACATGTCTACTTATAAAAAATATATATATAAAAATGTGTGTATATATATAACTGAAAAATACATATATATTTCCCAAATCGATTAATCCCTAATAAAAACCACTTTCTAGTTTCTACATTACAAAACAAACAAATCCCCTCTCAATATGTCATTAGTTCCATATTATAGCCAGGAACCCGAGTACGCCGTCTTGTCTTTGTCTAACGTCAAAATCATTTAAACCAAACATTTTGCACTAGACATCCTCCCGAACAACAACTTCGCATAATGCTGGAATGATCAACCCTAAAACCATAACTAATATCACAGTAAGCAGCAGAACCTAAGGCCTTACCATTTACCCCGAACCGACCGAGAAACCGAAGCCGAACTCGAACTAATGTGATGTTTTGTTGCTTGTTAAAATCAAAAGTCAAACAAAAGTGTGATTGTTTTGGTGCGGACTCGAAACAGAAATAGAAGTACAAGTTTGTTATTACTCATATAAACCCTAACTAACTAAACTACTGAACCTAATCAGCTTTAATTTTAATCAATGTATACTAAACCTAATTGAAGGTTTAAAACGCAAACAGATATAGGAAATTGAAGTAAGGGTTACCTGTTTGAGGAGATTATCGGCGATTCGGTAATAATTGCGGAGTGGAATCCGATCGTCGACGTCGATCTTCCGAGTCATAGCGTTGACGTTGATCGGGTTTTTGAGTGGGGGTCTCATGGTTTATGGATTTGAGAGAATTTGGATTGAGGGTTATTTGTTTTGCCGGAGGAGAGGGACGTTGAGTTAGGGGTTGAGTTGGGATCAAGTTAACTATATAACGGTGTGTGTTAGCAATAAGAGGTCGCAGTACCCGTGCTTTGCTGTGGGGAGCGGTTGTTTTGTAAAAGTGTGCGATAGTAAGGATACTTAGAGGGTGTTTGGGATTGCGTTTAGAATCTGATTTTTAGATTATTGCGTTTTGAAAACGCAGATAATCAGTTTTTAGTGTTTGGATTGCGTTTTGAAAACGCAGATAATCAGTTTTTTAGGCTACCAAAACGCAATAATCTATAAGCAGCTCCACCCCTGCTTTTCCAAAACGCATAATCTGTTTTGAATAATCAATCCCAAACACCCCCTTACTTACGTGTTGTTTGTTTTTTGAGAGGTAAAAGCTCTGCAGTCTGTGGACAATATCTGCGAACATCTATAAAAGAAAAGGTCCGGGAAATCTTTTTTAGTGAAAGGTGTTCCAAAAAAACAAACAATCTGCAGACCTTAAACGTCTGCGTGCGTTTGCGCGACGCAGACAAAAGAGGTCAGAAGTACCTCTTGGGAAAAAAAAACACCACCTTAGTAAGACGGACAAACAAACAGTTAAAATAATTAATAATAAAATATTAACCAAAAAACTAACAAATAACAATTAAATTTGGATATCAGATTCTTCGGCACAAACAATGATGTGCGGTTACAGCAGGGCCGTCCTGAGAATCTTGATAAATTTTTAGGCCTAGGGCGAGATAAAAACACTGGCCCTAGTTATTATAACAGAAAATATCACATCCAAATCTTAAGAAATAATATTTCTAAAGGAATAATAAGTTAAGGGGGGACGGGGCACAACTAGAATTGGTCAAGGGTACCCCACTACCAGCACGGTAACACCGTCGCTGGTGGTGATGGTAGTGGACCCGTGAACCATTTCCTGGTTGTAGTAAACGGACGGCTTCACTGAATTTATCTCTCCTCATTAATAAAAAAACTATGCTTACTGTTATTATACCACCGAGTCCAACGACTGAGGCGGTTGACGAGCACCGACAACTTGCACCGCCTGTAAATATTCCACCAAGTCGTCGGTACTGTTATTATTTTCCAATGACCGCCTTTAATAAATTACATACTTGTCATCCGATCTAGAATCCAGTCACTAACAAAATAAATGATCGATGGAGAACCAAGAACAAAGAACCAAGGAGAAGAAGTTTTTAGAGGAGAGAAGATGAATAATAATAATAATAATAATAATAATAATAATAATAATAATAATAATAATAATAATAATAATAATAATAATAAGCTGAGAGATAGCAGAGAAACGTGAGCCACAAATAATTTAGACTTGGGTTTTTGAATTATTTGTAAAAGAACTAAGTATTTAATATGGGGGTGGAATCGATCTAATAATATTATTATTACTATGTGTAAAAATAATTGATTGTTGGATAAACAATCAGTGGAGTGTTGCTTTCAAAAAACGGTTTCAGTGGAGTGGTGTGGCAGTGTAAATTGGTATAAATCAGTGAAGTTTAAAATGTTTCGGAGAACCCCTCCTCCCTAAGAAGAGAATGAAATTTGTAATGGACCAAAAGGCTATGGTTGGGCCCACAACAGATTATGTTGATTTTGGGCTGGCCAAGCCGAATTTTTGTTTAGAGTAAATTTCTTTTTGAGTCCCTGAGTTTTGTTGATTTTAACTACTTGAGTCCAACATTTTTATTTTTAACATTCTGAGTGCTAGTGTTTTAAGTTTGTTACTGTTTGAGTCCAATTTTCTAACGTCGTTAACCAAGTCAGTTAACTATAAGGGTATCTCAGTCATTTTACATATAGGTACAACTCTATAATGCATAAGGTATAACATACAAGTCTTTAATGCATAAATAAAATATAATAATAATAATAATAATAATAATAATAATAATAATAATACAGCTCTCTCTCATACACAACACACACACACACACACTCTCTCTCTCTCTCACACACACTTTCTTCTCCACCCCTTAACCACACCATAAACCACCACCACCACACCACATCGACCATCCCACCACCACTGGACCATAAACCACCACCACTACACCACATCGATCTGAACCCTAACCCCTAAATCCAGATCTGAACCATAAACCACCATCCCTAAATCCACACCTGCACACACTTTGTCTCCCTTACCCCCACCCCCAATCGGCCACCCCCACCAAATAACACGATCCACAGTCCCATTGAATCTTGCACTTGCTGTTGTTGCTGAGCTTGATGATCTAACTGTTGGTGGACTGATCAACGGTTATGGTATCGAGGGTAGTTCTCACGTATACGGGCTTTTTTTCTGATACCGTTGTGGCTTACGAAATTGTTCTTGCTGGTGGACGGGTCGTTCGTGCTACAAAAGATAACGAATACGCCGACCTTTTTTATGCAATTCCATGGTCTCAAGGAACTTTAGGGCTACTTGTGTCTGATGGGGCCTAGGGTTCAGGTTGAAGATGGTTGAAGTGGGGATGCGGTGGTGAGGTGGTGGATGGTTAAACAGGGAAGACAATGATGGGTTTTGCAGGTGAGGGTGAGGTTTTGCAGGTGAGGGTGAGATTTGTAGTGGTGGTGAGGGTGGTTCGGGGGTGGAGGTGGAGGTGCGGTGGGGGTGGATTGTGGTGGTGAGGCAAATGGTGGAGGTGCAGTAAGGGTGGCAGGTTGGGGAAAAGAGTCTGTACATGTGTGTGTGTGTGTGAGAGAGAGAGAGAGAGTGAGAAAGCTTTATGTGTGTGTATATATATATATATATATACACTTATTTATATATTATTAAAAACTTCATGCATTAAAGATTTGTTCCTTATACATTATGCATTAGAAAGTTGTATCTAGGTGTTAAATGACTGAAATACCCCTATACTTAACTGACTTGATTAACGTCGTTACAAAATTGGACTCAAAGGATTACAAAATTAAAACTTAGGCACTCAGAATGTTAAAAATTAAATGTTGGACTCAAGTAGTTAAAATCGACAAAACATAGGGACTCAAAAAGGAATTTACTCTTTTATTTATTTACAATATCCCAAAGAAAAAAAATAATGGTAAAAACAAAGGATGCGGGTATCGAGCTCTGGACCTCTTTGTTGAAAAGGAAATGCAGCAACCAACTAGGCTACTTAATGTTTTGTTAACCTTATCTCTTTATTTGGTATATATATATATATATATATATATAAAAATGTTCCGGGCCCCTAGACGGGCCTGGGTTACAGAGTGCAATATTCTACTTATAAAAATGTGAAGGAGGTGTGTGTTGAGGTGGTTTACGAGTGCCTTGGTAAGAAAATAAAAAAGAATCGGTGTACGTTAGAAAAAGGTCACTATTAAAATCTCAATGAATTAATATATATTGCCCCACGTTTCGACGCGGGCAACGTTTGTTGTGCATAAGTGTTTAGTAGTACTATGGGCAACATTTTCTCTGCATTTCAGCACGCGATGCGACGATAATTCTGGTGGTATTAGTTCATTATAATACCGACACATTTTATAACAAACATAGCAAATTCGATCAATATCATTAAGTATTGCCATTGGCTCAGCACTCGAACAACAGTAATAATAATAATAATATATGGCAAAAACTTAACGTATGTGTATACGATGAAGATTGAGTATAAACAATGATGATTAGGGGTGAAAAAAACCCGAGAACCGAACCGAAAAACCAACAAAACCGACCCGGATCTGATTTATAGGTTCTGTTTACGGTCCTGTATATTAGCTTCCGTCGGGTTTCGGGTCGGGTCGGTCTAGGACCCGAAATAAACGTTGACAAAACCGAGAACCAAAATTAATTCCTTATTTAACTAACTCCAACTATTTAGGCGCCAAATCTTGGGCCTTATTCAATGTACAGCTAAACATGGTATAATATAAACCACTTATGACCTAATAATATACATATACCAATCATAAAGGCTGATGTCGATCTGCAAGAAGCCAAGAACTAGAGGCTGCGAACATCTTCTCCAAACCTGCAATCATTCAAGATGGTATTATTAGACAAAGTTCCATATATATTTTCGAATTTGGATGTTTGTTTACTGGTTGTGCCGTTTATCTTTTCTCAATGACCTTCCATTGTTTATGTTATATTTAGATTTTGGAATTTGGATGTTCAATACTGGTTGTGCCGTTTATTGTTGTATTAAGCAAATTGCTAGATATTATGAAGCATGTTTGTGTGTGTTTCTTATTTTATACATATACAATTATGCCTCATTAAGTAAATATGCAGTTAAGGTTTCTGAAACAAAATTGGCTACTCATTTACTCGGGTCGGGTCTTCTTCACAAAACCGACAAAACCGAAATGGGATGGACCGAAGACCGAACCTGTATATAACTTTGTATTTCGGTTCTGATTATTGATGCCAACCGGATCTTGGGCCGGGTCGGGTCTTGTCGGGTCGGGTCGGTTCTGGACCAATGCTCACCCCTAATGATGATACAAATTGGAAAAAAAAAAAAGTTGTCCTTATCCGTGTTAATATAACTGTTACTTAGTAGAAGTTGACTTACCCATTTTGTTCCCTTCTTCTCTTTTTTCGGTCCTATTGTAACAACCTCAAAAATTAATTGTAGTTATAATCGAATCACCTAGAAAGCGTAGTACTATAAAACGAATAGTTAATGGGCCGAATAAAATATTTTTGGGCCACCTGAATGTGAAGCCCAATAAACTTACCCGGTTAAATAAACATGGGCCGATTAATATTATAGTCCTATGGACTTAACCGGTTAATGAATGTGGCCCGATAATATTAAGAAGCCCAATAGATAAACTTTTATAGTCTAGGCCCAATAACTAAACATAACTTAAGCCCAATAACCCTAAGTAATACTCGGCACTTTTGTGTGAGTCCATACCCGCCGCCAAAACACCACTATAATCCACATGTATTTCACTTTCTACACTCAACCTCTTCACCATCATCCACCTATCTATCCTACTACTAGTCCCCATCATCATATGCATGCACCATTTAAAACCATTAGCTTATAAAACCTCCCAAAACCTTTCGGTTCCTCCTCCTATCACCATTACAATCATCATCTTCTACTATACTAATAACACAAACCCAATAATATCATTGGCCATAGTAACCGGCCGATTAATCTTCGACCATTATCGAGCAATCCGGGTAAGTGTTTCGGCTTTTCTTCTTAGGAAATGAGTGCCTAAGCTGTAATGGCCAGCTTTTAGATTAGTATTATACACCTAAGCTGTAATGGTCAGCTACATATACGTATATATATATTTATATAAGTATATAATCGATGTTATAATGTTGTAACAGGTTATCGACCCTCCTTTTGAACCATCGGCGATCCATAGAAATCAAGTATGTTGTTAAGTGTAAATCAAATCCATATAAGCATCCTATGAACCGCCCCCATCCTCCATATGTTGTTAACTCACAATCAAATCCATATAAGCATCATTATGTGAAGTCAAGTCAAGTGTAAATCACCTCAAGTGATTAAACATCAAAATGGTAATATTCCTTAATTACAAGGTTTGATAATAGTTGACCTCCTAAAAATGAACATCTCATCTCCCTACCTCCCTCTGTCTTGTCTCTCACTCTCCCTCGTCTCTTTCTCTCCTTCAATCGCTATATATAGGTGCAAGGGAGTGAACTTCATTAATGTTCAACATCTCTCAACCTCATTTCACTTCCTAAGTTCACAACTTTCCAACTATACCCCCCTTCGGCTCATTATCCTCACACCAAAACTCAAGATCACGCGCATAGGAAGCTCCATCCAAGAAGGCTCACAACTCTCTTTCGAGTATTTGACACTCGGAGGTACAACTAAACCCCTATTTCTTTCTATTTCTATAAACATTAACTTACTAATGTTCACCCAAGTTTATAAATCATTTTTCTATAAATTTAAAACTAATAAACTAACTAGAACAAGGCAAGTTATATGTGAATACTTGTATTTATGTTAATGCGTGTGTGTTATTTATATATGTGTGAGAGTGTGTGTGTATGTATATGTAAATGTAAATGTGTGTGTATGTGTATATGCATGATATATATGTATGTAAGTGTGTATGTGTGTGCGTAATGTATATGTATGTATGTATGTGTGTATGCGTGATAATGTATATGTACGTATGTGTGTGTATGAGCGATATATGTATATGTTTGTGTATGTATGCGTAATATATATATATATATGTATGTGTGTATGTGTGCATATATATATATATATATGTAGATAATATGTGAGAGTGTGAGAGTGTATACATATAGATATGGATGTGTGTGTGTCGCATGTGTGTATATGGAAATGTGTCGTTTGTGTCGTATATATATATATATATATATATATATATATATATATATATATATATATAGAGAGAGAGAGAGAGAGAGAGATAGGTTCATGCATGATTAATAAGGATATGCAAATCAACTTATTTTATTATTAACATATGTTTTGTAAGTTAAACATACGTTAGAAAGTTATAGATATTTTCAAGAGAATATTCTAAATAGGAAAACACGGATATTTGGACAATATTTTTATATACACATTCCACCTCACAATTTGAAAATATAAAAGTCACCAATGACACAATCTAGCGTATTACACATGTTGGGTGAACGATTTATACAAAGAAGCATTGAGTTAGACCTAAGATGTCCATCTTATATAGGATGTGTTGGTCGGACTCCTAGTACATCGGGCATAGATTCTTGCTAGCTTTTGCACGGACTTGAGGTGAGTTAACAGCCCTTTCTTACTGTTTTATGTTTTGGGGAAAGACATGCATTATTTACATAGTTTTAGAATGATTTCCTAGTAGACCTGTTACATGAGACATTATGTTTAGAGTACTCAAAAAACCCTCGTGTTATTCAGTATATTGTAACCATTAGCTATGGACTTAGCCATGAAACACTTGAATAGATCTATTGTATTGATACCCCCACTCTTGGTTAGTCGCTCTAACCCGGATACAAACGACAAAAGAGTGATAGTATTTCACATATGATGATACATTGTCTTTATTATTGTACAATGTGCGAGACACAGCTCGTCAAGGTTTGGTTATGGACTAATGATTGGTCACATTTGTCATTGTCTTAGCTAGACATTAATTGGTCATTAACAGATTTCATTAACTTTACATTTTACAACTCTTTTAAACTTGTGAACTCATCGACTTTAAGTTGACAAGGTTTTTATGCATATTCTTCGGGTAACTAACTATGTGGATGGAACTTTGGATATGTTTTGAGCATGCATCACGAATACCGTCTTTTGTGGTTTTTAATTTATGAACACTTGACTTTTGAACAATGCATTTTACTATGGTTGTAAACTTTTAAACAATTTGGTATCCGAAACTTGTGTTTATTTTCGATCTTTGCTTGAATCTTGTGCTTGGAAACCTTTCGTGATGCATCTCGTGATTCCGCCTTGGTGGGGTGTGACACCTAGCCAAACAGACCTTTAGCATTTAGGTAGCGTTTGGTATGCTGGAATGGGAGACGGAATTGAATGGACCATTTGCGAGGGAATGAAGAATAGGGTGTTTGGTTGGTTAATGGAATAAAATCACCAATTACACAAAGCATTTCATTCCCTCAAAATTATTCCATCCAACCCTACTATTTTTTTTTTCATTCCATTCCCTCTTTCACCCTCTATTAACACCACCATAACCCACTACCCACCACCGTAGGGCTGTACACGAGCCGAGTCGAGCCAGGCTAAGCTCGAGCTCGAACTTAAACGAGCCAGATGTGACATTCGTCACCCTCGTGTTTCACCCGATTGACAATAATAGCCCTTCAAATATTTCCAATATAATCCCTGTTGGTTTAGTCGTTTTCAAATTTAATTTTAGGGTAAACTAAAAAAAAAAATTTATTATCGTTTATATTTATTATGGATTGGATGTGAGTTTTAATCGAATGCGTATGTGAAAATGTGTTCGTAAAAGCTTCTATAAAAAAAAAGTTTTATAAAAGTTTCAAGTTAAATCTAGTTAACTTGGTTAAGGTTTATAAAAGAAAAAAAAATTAACTTAGTTATACATAACTAACCTAGTTAGAACATAAGGGACCATATTTGCCAATGTACAAAAGTTTTAAAATAAGAATGTTCCTTATCCTGGTTCCCACGTTTTTTTTTTCCGGTTAAAGTCCGGCGGCCGGAAAAACAATCCGGCGAACCCAATAAAGCATTTTTATCAAGAAACTTTGATCGGTTATTGTACCAAAACGTTTCTCCATCAATTCTTGCCATTATAACGCATTTAAACGAGTTTAAATCGTGCAATAATCGGGTTAATGAGTGTGTAACCGTCGGCCTTAACGAACCCATCAAAACTCAATGTTTTGAACCGTCACCCTATAAACTCTCTATCCTAAACCGTTCACCAAACTGTTCACAGCAGAAACCCACATAAAATGCATCAAAACTCGTCCCAAATACCTACAATTTGAAGGTTTTCTGTTCGAAAAAGAAGCTTTATTTTCGAACCTCAATTCGTTGTGTAAGTCCGATTTTATTGTGCCGTTTTGTTTATTTGTATCTTGGGATCGAAAGCCCTCTATTACAGACCGGGTATTGTGTCTGTATAGGATTATTGAAATCGGGCTTAGGGTTAGGGTTCATAGGTTAGTTTGGGGAAGAAGATGATAATTTCATTAAAGTTTAAGTTATTTTGTTTTCAAACTTATTCAACAAATATGTCTAGTAGTGTAGTGGTTTGTGTGATTGCTTGTTACAGAAATGGCATGAGTTCGATCCCTGTGGACAGTGCTGGACCATCTTTTTTTTTCAGTTTTGTTTTTTAACTATATATTAATTAATATATAAACACATTAAACTTATAATATTCATAATTAATTCATTTTTGCTCCAAATATTATGAAAATTTAGGGGTAGCTTCTTGACACCACACAGAAAATTATCATATTTTTTATTTCTGGAAAATATATTATTTTCGTAATTTTTATTAATTAAATTGTTTAAACCGTATTTAATTGATTAAAAATTCATGTTTAATGATTTTAATCTCAAACTTTTTGAGTAATTATTTCTCATCATCATTAACTGAAATAAAAAGTATTGGTTCAGGAAACACTTATTTTTATTAATTTTCCTATTTTTTTATCATTTAAACATGATTTTATTCTATTAAATCAGTTTTAAATATAAATAACTTTATAAAAATAATGAGAAAATTATTTTCATTGATTTACATCCTTAAGAATCCATTTTCTATAAAAATAACATTTATGGATCATGTCTTGTATTTTTAATCCTATTTATGTTTAATTAGACATAATAAAACATTTATTTACTTATACAATTTGAACATCTATTTTATAAATATTTTTCTTATAAAATAGAAATACTCTTATGGTTTAATGTCTTTATTATCTTTTGTTGGATCATTGTGTAACTCAAAATTATTTATTTATATATTTATGATTATTGTATTTACTTTAATTTAGTTAAAGTAATTAACTAAATTATTTTGTCTTAATTATTCAAACATATTTTTATCTAGATATTCAATAGGTAAAAATTATATTATTTAAACCACATTTACAACCTTTCATATATTATTAGTGATATACAACTTTTACATTAACGCGACTTATCATATAAACTCTAATTCCCCAAATCGACTTAGCAAACCCTAATGCCTTAGACCCTAGTTACCGTAGACTCTTAGACTTTTCCCTTATTAGTATTCTTACACATTATAGGTTGAATTCCTCGGAATTCCCATTACTTAGCTCACGACCGCTTAAGTGGATTTTGATCGCTTTCGCAAACTGTGAGTATATCTTTCCCCTTTTTCATGTTTTACTCTTTTGGGGCTGTTCATGTACACTATGACTAAATGTTATTCTTTCACTAAATGCGATTCTCATGTGTGTTTGCTTTATGTTAATTGGTGTGTCTATGACTTGTCAAAATCATTAACCGCTGGGCGGCCTAGCTTTTCAATGAATAGTACTATGGTATACCCCCTTGAGACTCTGTTAAGAGAATCTTGGTCATTGTCTTGTTAATTCATTATTCAGTTGGTTAGTCATGTGTTAGTCATTATTCTCAGGTTTGGTTTTGAACGGATATTACTTATTACATAATTGCAAATGGTACCGCACATGAATTGCTAAACACTTTTCCTACTATATATATTCAAACAGGGTATGCTCACCAATACATTTTGTATTGACATATACTATTTTCGTACATGTTTCAGGTTATTTATGAGATGACTTTTAAGCTTTTGGAACTCTACTTAGATTTTGGATTCATTGTATTTCAGTTTAGTTGACATCTAGAATTGTTGTATTTCATTCGAATGTAATAAACTATTTAAACAATGTATTCAAATTTACACTTTAGTCCATGAGCTATTGAACAATCGTCACTACGTGACACCTCGATGTTTCCGCCATCGGTTGGGGTGTTACACCAGATCGGCTCGTAAATGTTTGAGCCGAGCTCGAGCTGGCTCGAGCCAGCTCGTTATATTTTTTAATATTTAAAAAAAATATTTATTAAATAAAAAACAAAAAAAAATTGTCAGAAAAATAAAATTACACATATACATGTATATTTTTTTTATTTTTCTAATATTTTAAAAATGGAAGACATATTAAAAGTATTATATGTATAATTTGTGTTTTTTCCTATTAATTTTCATATTTTATTGATTAATTAAACTTAAAATGCTAACAACTTCAACCTCATCTCGCATATTTTTAAATTTAAACACTTAAAAATAAAATTAATATATATAAATAAAATAATTCGAGACAGCTCACGAGCCGATACATGCCTAGCTCGAGCTCGTTTACAATCGAGCCGAGCTGGCTCATTTTTTTCGAGCCGAGTTTTTTTCGAGCGAGCTTCGAGTTGCGAGCTTTTTGTACACCCCTGCACCACCGTAACCCATATCCATTGTCGCGACCCACCACTGTCATCGCCCACCACTGTCGTCACCACCCCCGCCGCCGTCAACACCCATCACTGCCGTCGTCAACACTCATCACTTCCGCCACCGGCAACCACTAGCGCCACCACCTACCTGTTGGGGATCTATCGTATTGTAACACCCCAACCGATGGCGGAATCATCGAGGTGCCTCGTAGTGACGATTGTTCAATAGCTCATGGACTAAAAATGTAAATATTGATATATTGATTAAGTAGTTTATTACATTGAAAAAAAAAATACAAGATACAATAATTCTAAAGTAACAACTAAAACTAAAATGTAATGAATCCAAAATCTAAGTAAAAATTCCAAAAGCTTAAAAGTCATCTCACAAATAACCTGAAACATGTACGAAAATAGTATATGTCAATACAAAAATGTATTGGTGAGCATACCCTGTTTTGAATACATATAGTAGAAAAAGTGTTTAGCAATTCATGTGTTGTATACCATTTGTAATTATGTTATAAGCAGTATCAGTCAAAATCAACCCTATGAAAGTGAAATGAAATTTATATATAGTATGCGCTATTGACAGTAGTAATGAAACACATAACAATGACCAAGGTCTCTTAACAGAGTCACAAGGGGTATATACCATAGTACTATTCATTGAAATGCTAGGCCCTCAAAGGTTAATGATTTTGACAAGTCATAGACACACAAATTAACATAAAGCAAACACACATGAGAATTGAATTTAGTGAAAGAATAACATTTAGTCATAGTGTACATGAATAGCCCCAAAAGAGTAAAACATGAAAAATGGGAAAGATATACTCACAGTTTTGCTAAGTGGTAAATCCAAGAAAGTTCGTCACAAAAGGCTTAAGAATTTCAAAGAACTCAACCTATATGTATAAGAATACTAATGAGGAAAGTGACTTAAAGAGTCTAAAGTATTTGGGGTTCTAAGGCATTAGGGTTTGCTAGGCTTATGTAGGAAAGATGAAATTTTATGATAACTCGAATTTAATAATAATTTTGAATAAAATGTATCATGATTTAAGATTACATATGTGACTAAGAAAATATAAACCCTTATGTTTTCCAGACTTAGGAATATTTCTGTTTTATATAAAAAATATTCATAAAATAGATTTTATAATTTATATTTAATTAAGTAACTTATTATGACTAATTATATATAAATAAGTTAGAAATACAAAATATGATGCAAAAATTATATTTTTGTGAAAAATGATTATTTTCTGATGTAAAATAGTGAAAATATTTTTTCCATAATTTTTCTCAATTTATTTGCATTTAAAACAGATTTAATGAATTTAAATAGTATTTTAATAATTAAAAATGGTAAAAACAGCAAAAATAACTATTTTCTAAGAAAATAAATTTTATTTCAGTATATCATACTTAGATATAATTTTCCCGAAATTTTGAGATCAAAATCATTACAAACGAATTTTTAATCAATTAATTATGATTAAAACAATTTAAATCAATAAAAATACGAAAATAATGTATTTTCCAGAAAATAAAAATGTGATAATTTTCTTTAGGGTGTCAAGTTGTTACACCTAAATTTGCATAATTTTTGGAGCAAAAATGAATTTTCAAGGAATATTATAAGATTAAAGCATTTATATATATATGTTTTATTATAAATAATAAAAAAAAGAACAAAAAACGCTGCTGTGTGGGGAATCGAACTCAGGCATGTTCACCACACACTCATCTTGTTAACCACTACACCACAAGGCCACTATGTTAATAAGTTTTAATCCAAATAATATTTATACACTAACTCAAGTTCATCTTCTTCCCCATCCAACTAGACCAAAACCATAGCCCTAACCAAAACCTAATCACCCTTAGTACGATGCTATACAACCAGAAATCATAGGGCTAATGTTTGGAATAATGAGATAAGTAAACGACACAAGAAATGGAACTTACAATACGTATATCGATTGAAAATAAGAAGAAAGAAACCGAATATTAAAACCGATTTTCAGAACTACTTTGGACGCGATCTGGAACGTTTTCAAGTGGGTTTGGAAAGGGAATCAGTGCAGAAATGATATGGAACCAAAAATTTATATGATAGACGAGTAAAACTCCAGTTTTAATGCGTTTAAAATTTTCCGACGGTTATGCCTTAAAATCGATTCAAAGCTCGTTTTAAACTGCGTTAAGGACCGATTAATCATAGGAAAACGTTGGTATGTGATGGAGAAATGTATATTATCATTTAATACATGTTAAAATGCATTAAAATTAATTAAAATAACAGAGAGTGTGAGAGTATACAAGGTTTAAGTTTTTTATCTGGGTGGTCAAAAGAAAGACTCGAGGAAGACGCATTTAAGCTTGTGTAAAAATTTTCTTGACTAAAGAGAAAAAGAAACTGATAGCCGTTAGTTATCGACCTATTAAAGAGGTCGGTTCCAACACTATTAAATAGTCCAAAATGCAATAGAAAATAATGGGGTAGGTTCTTGGTCAGACTCCTAGTCCGTTCCCGCAGTATCACTCGTGCTTATATATAGGGTGTCCCGCAGCTAAACCCATGATTGCGTTCCGAACCGTAATCATCGATTTACCTTACACTAGGGTGTTATGCTTTTCCATAACACTAACCTAAATGATACAAGACACAATGTGTGCAACTAAAATGTGTTAAGTAATAGGTACTGCTCAAGTATAAAATGCGGTTAAAGGTCCTTCCCCTTTCGGGTTCACCTAATTAACCGTAATGAGAATACGGTGTAAGTATCTAGCACGGTTAGCGGTCCTTCCCCTTTCGGGTTTACCCGCACAAATAACTGGTCAATTTCTGTTCAAATCGTTTGGCTCTAAACACTCATATTGATATACTCTAAGGATTACACCGTTCCCCTTGGGTTAGAGGAGTACTCCGACCTGAGTCGTACGTGGACACTGGTTTAGACCTAATGCGAGTTATCAAATAGTATGTTCATTATCCATGATGATGAACAAAATAATGAAAAAGTATAACAGGGTTTTGCTCAAAATAGGAAAGTACGCGTACAAAATACGCGTTCATATAAGTTGTGACACCCCAGGAAAATCCCACATCGGCCGTGGCCAGGAGAGATCCTTGGTTCATAAGTAATGTCTTGCCTCTTAAATCACCAACGCGTTTTGGGGCTTAATGTTAGTGGATGAGAGGAGAACTCCACAGTTAAGCGTGCTCAGGTGGAAGAAATTCTAGGATGGGTGACCTGCTGGTAAGTCTCCACTGGGCAACCAAAAACAAATCCGTGAGCTCTGGATGGGCAACCCATCGGGGCAAAGCGGACAATATTGGTGGTGAGAGGGGCCGGATGTTACAGATGGTATCAGAGCCACTCCTGTGCCGTTCGGGATGGTGGGTGCATACCTCATCAGGGACGATGAGACTCTAACCTCATTAGGGACGATGAGACTCTAACGGGGGGTGAATGTGACACCCCAGGAAAATCCCACATCGGTCGTGGCCAGGAGAGATCCTTGGTTCATAAGTAATGTCTTGCCTCTTAAATCACCAACGCGTTTTGGGGCTTAATGTTAGTGGATGAGAGGAGAACTCCACAGTTAAGCGTGCTCAGGTGGGAGAAATTCTAGGATGGGTGACCTCCTGGGAAGTCTCCACTGGGCAACCAAAAACAAATCCGTGAGCTCTGGATGGGCAACCCATCGGGGCAAAGCGGACAATATTGGTGGTGAGAGGGGCCGGATGTTACATAAGTACATAAATATAGCATAAAATTTCGATTCGAATCTATCTATATAATAAATCAATACACTCGGGTTGAATCCTAGCCTTAGAGAGTGTCTACTTGGATCCAATTGAGAAATGGAGCTCCAACTTTTACACTATATAAACCATTTTTATATATTTTTTTTCATTCTCCAAAACACAACTCTCCAATTCTTCCTAAGAAAGTTTTCCATCATCCTCCTTCATTTTGCATAATCTTTTGATTATCCAAAACCGATTCAACATCTTCAATCGGATTTCGTCATTCAATTTTATCAAGGTAATGATCGATCCTATTGTTCTAACGTTGATTCATTATTACGTTTCACTTCATTTTTATTCTTAACGTTATTATTGTTATGTCAACATCCGGATGTTTTCATAATACTTTGTATTTGGCCGAAGATAAACAACAATTCTGGGTTAGTATTCGATTTGGGTATAAAAATGAGAAATAATCCTAAAGATGCGTTTCTTTAGGATTATCTGGGTTAGTATTCGATTAGGGATAAACAACACTTCTGCTTTCATAATATTTTGTATTTACCCAGAATTGTTTTTGGGTATAAAAATGAGCAATAATCCTAATTTCTTTCCAATAATAATGATTTAATATTCGTTTAAAAAACAATCGGATGTTGACCGATTTTAAATATCAATTTTTTTATTTCAAGTTTATCAACGTTTACAATAGTTGATGAAGATTTCAACTCATTTCGAAACTTTTTTTTTTCATTTTCCAAAAAACAGGATTTTGATCCAAACACACAAACGCTTATCACAATGGATCTCAATTCTTCAAGGTTTTGCATGACCCTTCGTCAACAGTTTTGGTATGTTTGAGTTTTTTTTTTCTTTTTTTTTTTGTGTTCATATGCCTATTTAATTTTAAAAAAATGGTTCTTTCATTTTTAATGTTGTTTTTTAAGTGTCTTTCCAGACTGTGCCGAAGGCCATGAATAAATTTCTGTTGTCTAAAGACATACATAACAGTGATGTTACAGTAACGACATACGAAGGAAAGTAAAAGTTTTTACATTTATCGTTCAACAATATTAAAATGAAAGTCTTAATATTATTAATATCTATGAAAATTATTTTGAATATATTATATAATTTAGGAAATTGTTAAATAGATTTAAATTATATTTATTATTAAAAAAAATAAATTTAAATTATATTTATTAAATGCATTTAAATGAGATTCAATTTAAAAGAATAGATTCATGTTTTCAAATTTTTATTTATCAAAATTATTGCATGATTTATTCTGTTATCATTATTTAAGTTTTTTATAATTTTTGAATAATTTTTTAATATTCTGTTATCATGATTTATTGCATGATTTATTAATATTTTTATTTAAATTTTGTTATTGACATTAAAATTATTCCTTTTTTAAATTTACGATATATAGTAAATGATGCTACTTATTCGCAGAAATGAATGTAATCATTTCAGTTGACCATCATTAAATTGTTAATAAATGCTAAGCAAAATAATCATTCAATTGGCAGTAAAATAGTAAATGGTAATGAAATTAATCATTCGATTGGCAATAAAATGTTAATTTGTAGATAGTAATGTACTCATTCACATTAATTCTCATTCTATTGTCAATAAATACATACTAGCGAAAACATTAATTCATTTAGTCAACAAATTAGTAAATGATTTAATTTTTTAATTTAAATTTTGTCAACATTTTCATATGATAAAGTCGAAAAATTTGTTAATGATTAATATAACTTAAATTTGGTCTCTAAAAACATACACAACAATGTCGCTATAGTGGCCACATACAAAGGATAATCTTGGTTGGTTTTATTAGAATTGATAGATGATGTATTTTGTTGTTTTACATATACATTAGTATTCAATCCTACATTCCATATTCGGAGCATAATATTAGACCAATTTTAATTTCATTATTTCTGAATTATTGTTATTTATTTACATTAATAAAGTTGACCAAATTTAATGTCAAATTTGAATCTTAATGATTGTTATCAATTTACATTAATAATATTTTGACCCAATTTAATATTATTTATTACTATCTTTTAATAATTGACCGAATTTATAGTAACATTAATATAAATTTAAGTTTACCATAATAAGCCTTATTTATTATATAAATGTTATTTATATTATTTTTGTAAAGTTTGTATAAAAAATAAATGAATATTTTCGGTAATCATTTAAACATACTTACAAAAATATATTTCAGGAAAAATGTAAGCATAACGTTGACAAACCTAGCGACAATTACTTATGTTTTTAAATTTGATTGAAATAAAGTTGGTAATTACCTAATATATACACCATATGTAAATTAATAGTAAATTAAATTAAATCGAGATTTTTTATATCGTATTTAAATTAATAATAATAACATTGTTAATTTCAATTAAAGATATTTAATAACTTTAGACACAATTTTGTTATACATTATTTATATAAATACTATAAAAAAATAACAAATTAAAACCATAATTATTATTAATATGAAATTGATTAAATTAATACGATATTTTTTAATCTCTAATTCGTCTAATTGATTAAATAATACGAATGATAATATTGATTAAATTATAATTGATTAAATTGATTTCGTATAATTAATCAAATTTATAGTTTACCATAATAAAACGTATTAATTATTTTGTATAAATGATTGATTATGAATCAATTTGACCCGAACTTTAGGATTACCATAATTGACTGAATTTAATGTTATTTATTACGATTTTTTAATCTCATTAATTTATATTACTATTAATACGAAATTGATAAAATTGATTAAATTATACGAATTGATTAAATTAATACGAGTTTTTCTAATCTTTGCTTTCGTATAATTAATTAAATTATACGAATGATAATATTGATTAAATTATAATTGATTAAATTGATTTCGTATAATTGATCAAATTTATGGTTTACCATAATAAAACGTATTAATTTTTTTATATGAATTATTGATTTATTATCAATCATTCCCGAATTTCAGGATTACCATAATTGACCGAATTTAATGTTATTTATTATGATTTTTTAATCTCATTAATTTATATTACTATTAATACGAAATTGATTAAATTATACGAATTGATTAAATTAATACGAGATATTTTAATCTCTAATCAATTATACGAATGATAATATTGATTAAATTATAATTGATTAAATTCATTTCGTATAATTGATCAAATTTATGGTTACCATAATAGCTCTCATTTATATTTATTTTTCTCTTATTTAATTCTTATTACTATGCAGATAATTCCTAATACGATTGCTGAATTGGCAAACTTAAATTAATCAATGAAGATCAAGATTAAATTTACAGATGGGTACGCGTGGTCTGTGTCGGTGCGTGTTGAAATTTCTGGTCAAGTCGCTAGGTTTGTTATTCAACTATTAAACATTATGTTTACAGTATTCTTATTTTATAGTTAGGTAGACATTCTAAATTTACTATACACAATGCTTTTGTAAAGGTTTACTGTGATTGGATGGCCTGATTTGCTTTAATCAGAAGATATTTCCATTGGCGAATATTGTATCTTTAAATGGTATTCAATCCAACACAGGCTATTTGTTACTAAGATTTCACCACAAAAGGTCATTGATTTTAAAATTTATATTATGATCTTTTATTTTTTAATAAAATTTATTTGAATTATTGATTACGGTTTTGAGGTTATTTATTAAGATTTATAATCTTACTATGTTTACGAATTATGATTAGTATTAATTGCAATTAATAAGATTTATTAAGTTTAAATGTTATTTATTAAGATGTTTAATATTATTTATTGACATTAATAATAATTGACCGAATTTAATGTTATTTATTAAATATTTTAATCTCATTTATTTATATTACTTTTTTTTGAATATATGTTTAGTACAATTGACCGAATTTAATTTTTTATATTATAACTTATCTTTAATCAATTCTCATGAAATGATAATAATCAAAATCATTTCCTTTATATTATGACTTTTCTTTAATTATTCTTAATATATTTTTATTATGTTATATTTACTGTTATTTATGGACACTAATAATAATTGACTGAATTTAATTTTATTTATTACGATTTTTAACCTCATTTATTTATATTACTATTCATACAAAATTATGCTTTATCTATTTTTACGAAATTACGTTTAATATTATTTATTGACATTAATAATAATTGACCGAATTTAATGTTATTTGTCACACCCTCAGATTACCACTTGCGGGGTTTTACCGCGAGGCGCATGACAAACCAGGATCCAAGTCAACGATCACAATAAACAACTCTATATGAAAACGTAAATAGACATAACCATTAATTTAATAAGCGGAAGCGTTGCAGTAGCATTTAATCAACTATGCTATCATCTCAAAAGTTGTTCAAACTACTTTTATTACAAAACGTGCACTAAGTCTAGACGCCAATGCAGACCCGTGCGCCTAGTTCCGTTCATTGCTACCTTAGCGACCTGAGAAAAAACATGCCAAAAAGATGTCAACATAAAATGCTGGTGAGTTCACAGGTTTGTTCAAATGTTACCAAAGTGTTACCATGTCCATACTATATCAATGTTACCAAGTACGCTAGCTAGGCGTATGTTTTATTACTACTACGATTGGAAACCATTACTAGACACGTTTAGCAATGTTCAGCATGTTTAAGCAGCCCGTATGTTCAGCACGATAATGTTCCTGTTCGAGACAATATGCACTCGCCCGGCCCTCCAAGCCGACGAGTGGGGCAGGTCACGCCCAATAGATCTATCCACATTTCCCCCGTTGTGCATCCCCGCACATTCATGGTTTCCCCCGGGACTTTCCAAAAGATCGTATAGCAATATAAAGTTAAAACCATAGTATGACATATGTTACCAAAACCGTTTAGCGCATGTTTTCTCCCCCAAAAGTTAAAGCAGTAAAAGTGGGGCCGTGAACTCACCTTAGATAGCGTTCTTCAATTACAAGTAAAGATGTTTAGCCCTTGATAATCCCTCTACCGGAGATCTATCAAAATGTTCACATAAGTGTTCCGACTAATAACCATAAGGTTATCTAGTCCCCGATTGTCCAGATCGTAACCAAGTATGTTTTAAAACGTGTTTAAATGTTTAACCGACACACTAGACCGACCCGACATCCCGTTGGTGACCCATTGCCCTAACTAATCAAGTACACATAGATTACACACAAGGTTCAAGCATAAAACACCTAGTTTGTATCAAAAATCTCATTTCTGCATCAGAACGGTCGAACCAGTCAGTTTTAAGTCTCCTTCGCACCTTTTAGTCTCCTTCGCCCGTTTTACATCTCGTTCGACCGTTTGATGCTTCCTTCGCCCGTTTTATCACATTCGTCCAATAAAACCCCAGGTTCGACCCTGGATCCCTCCTTCGCACCTTCGATTGGTCGAAGGAGGCCAAGTTCGCCCCTGTTGTATAATTTTTCCTAAAAACGCTTCAAACACATTCAAAACGACTCGAAACATCATTAAACACAGCAGTCAAGCATGGATAACTTATCCCTACAAAACCCCACCGATTTCCCCCGATAATACGTCCGTTTCAGCCCTTTCCCAAAATGGTAAAGATTATGGAAACATCACTTTCATGCATGAATAATTTACCCAATTTGGAAACTTTTGAAATCGATTCATGCTTAGCTTAAAATACTCAGTTTGTCGATTATCCGATCTTTCTTATTCATTCTATTGATCAAAAATATTCATACATCAAGTTTTAATCCAATAAAACCCCCAAATATCATCATATCCAATCCTAACCCTAGACAACAATATTCCAACATTAATAACAATCCTATATCATGTTTCTATCATAGATATAGCAGCAAATCATTGAACAACACATAACACCACATAATACACAATTTACATATGTTATTCATCATGAAAACTGTAACATCGCAAAATTTTCCCCAAAATTTTAATACATAAAAAGCCCTTATATATATATATATATATATTTATTACACCTTTATCATTAATATTATACAAATGTGCCTAAGTCTTTATTTATCCTAACTCACAACTTATATACATACATAAATGTATATAAATAATAATAATAATAATATGAATCTAAATTCTTTTTTTTTCACATACAAGATTTTTTTTTTTAAAATAAAGCCTTGAGTCAAATAGTCAAAGTCCTAGTCAAAGTCTTAGTCAAACAGTCAAAGTCTTAGTCAAATAGTCAATTCATCATAAAACCTTACTTTATGGTGTTGACCAATTTTAATGGCTAATTGAATCCAAAACTAGTATAAAAACCCACCTATGACCCATTATACTTTGCACCTCTAAATCGATTGTTTCAATCCGATTAAACTTTCCCTCATACCTTTCTTCTATAGTCTATTACTTCTACAATTGAAGCTTTGATTATAAGCTCTTGTAATTGGCAACTTTGGGGCTACACATATTCTATTTCTCGAGACTTAATACTTTGCTAAGGTGAGTTTACGTAACCATGTTTATGCGATTCTTTATACTTGCAACAATTATTTAAGCAATTCAACATGCATGTCTAGTAGTAAACTTTATTGCCTCATGAATTAGTCAACAGTTTCAACGAGTTTCAACGAGTTTCAACATTTACATAATCATTAGCTATGGCCAAGCCGGCGATACTCAATAATAGATCTATTGGATTGACAACCCCACCCGGATACGTGTACCTCCTACATAGGTAACGTGGGTGATTGTTATCGTTCAACATATTACTAAGGTGAACCGTAGATGACGGGATGGACCTAAACTAGTCGGAGGTTTGATTATGTCAACATATTATACTATTCATGTAGACTTAAATTTACGATAGACATACGAATTGCTAAACTTTTATACTTAAACTATATGCTTAACATGGATTATGTATTCTCACCAACTTCTAGTTGACCCCCCCATTTTTCCAAACTCAACAGGAAATACTGATGCATGAAGTCTAGAGCTAGCATGAGGAGATATTTGAAGTTTTAAGCTTTGTTTGATTATTTGATGTAGACTTTAATGTAATTCAATTTTGTAATGAAATAAAGGATTATTTAAACATATGTATTACCATGAGCTACTGAACAATCATCAATACATGACATCCCGATGTTTCCGCCATCGGTTGGGGTGTTACAGATTGGTATCAGAGCCATGGTTATAGGGAATTAGGTTATTAGAAAAATAATCTAGTCTATAACCATAGGATTATAATCAGTACTTGCTCCTTTTACTTGCAACCTTACTTGTTTCTATTTTCTATCCTACTTCTTATCCTTACTTTAGTCCCTACAAGAAGAGTGCTCTCCAACACAAGATCTACTCTTAGACTAATAGGACAAATCCTCAGGTTTAGCCTGAACCACCTTGAAGATCTCGTCGAAGTTCTAGATTTTAATAACGAACACGTGCAATCTGGAAGGGTGAACGCCTGTATTCTGAGTTTTCTGTCTAGGATTGGCATTGCGCATAAATCCCAATCAGACGAGGGACCCGGATGCCTACCTGGGAATTCTCGGGATGAGTGTTCACTTATAGGCTAAAGCATGTCTTCATTATGTTATTAGAATCTAGAAGTTTTGATAAGTCAACGTTTTCGTTTATTCGTTTTAATTAATGAATAAATGATTACACTCACTTTCCTTAAACTAAGCTCTAAAATCTCAAAATTTTACAGCTTAAATCAATCTCATTTCATAACTATCTATGGATTTCACAATCACACTTCACCTTACCATCTTAGCCACTTTTTAAATATTCAACACCCTACCCAAATCATATTATTTCATTTCTCCACATGTTACTTATTTTTAAAAAAACTATAACCTCATACCTTAGCACAAACTAAAGATTTCTAAATCCTGTTACATTTTCATTACCTAGTAACTTTACAAAGTACATATTTTTTTTGTCAAAAGATGTCCTCGAACTTAAATTCAATTGTTTATTTATTGACGTAACAAACGATTTTCTATATAATGCTTTAAACTATTAAAAATCACTAATAGAACCTTGATCTTCAAAACCTAAACTATCAAAGCCCACTTAGCTTGTACTATTTAACAACTTTTGCTTTATGTATAAAACCAATTTTGAAAATAAGATTTTTTTTATCCATAGGAATAATATCTAGTCTCTAAATTCTCCATCGACACTCACTCATTTTCAACTTGTTAAAATTTTTACAATATTTGGCATATACCACAATCATGTTTTCTTATACACTTGATTATAACCTTTGATCCAAACCCCAAAATTTACACTGCTACATAATCTCCTTACTATAAAATAAACTCTTTATCAACTATCTTCACATTCACTATCTCTCACAACTTTGATTCTGCTTCAAGAATTTTTCATCATCCTCTCAAGAACTAAATTCATATCCTTCACCTTCTCACACATGAGCTAGTTACCCATGATAACCAAACTATTGAAACTTGATTGTGTGTTGCATCAAACATAATCCTTAGTTATACATGAGGATTCGACTATTTGCCTTATTTGAACATTTGAAACTAGAATTCATTGAATATAAACTATTTACTATAGACACACCTAGAGTCATTAACCTTATCTAGGGCAACTCTATTACAACTCGTATGCTATACTTGATACTTGATTGCTTACATGTACATATTATCAATTTGCAATTCATGTGTGTAATAATTGGTACACTTAATCAAACAACTGATAGAGGATGAAGTACTTGCTCAACAGTTAGTAGAGTACAAAATAACCTACTCAACGATTGGTAGAGGTCATCATGCCTGCTCAACAGTCGGTAGAGGCCCTACAACCTGCTCAACGACTGGTAGAGGCTATCATACCTGCTCAACAATCGGTAGAGGTTCCTACTCACTGACTGGTAGAAGTCTTTTTCCTGCTCAACAGTTGGACTCATTTTTGGATACATGGTTAATCATATTATTTTACATGTGTGTCTAGAGTTATAGAAGGACACAAAACCCTAATGTAAGGTAAATTGGTGATTGCGGTCCGGAACGTAATCATGAATTTACAGGTACGTTAAGGTAGTGTGAAATTCTATCAAGGTTTTCGGTAGTTGACCAATTATAAACCTTAGTTATCTAGTAGTTTTTTTAGTCTTTCAATAGTCCATCAACTCATTCCTTTTAGGACTCCTAAAACTTAAGATTCTTATTCTCCTTGCTATTTCAGATGAACCTAATCCAGCCCTTAAAACTCACACATATCAAAACTCTTACCCAAATTATTCGAAACAGTTTATTCTGTTACCTATAAATTTATGTCATGCCTTAACTCGAAACTTCCCAAACCACCCTTGTCCTAATTTCTACCCAATCACCTTCAACCTTGTGTTTTCAATAAACTTCGGGACGAAGTTTCCAAAAGTAGGGGAGACTGTAACATCGCAAAATTTTCCCCAAAATTTTAATACATAAAAAGCCCCTATATATATATATATTTATTACACCTTTATCATTAATATTATACAAATGTGCCTAAGTCTTTATTTATCCTAACTCACAACTTATATACATACATAAATGTATATAAATAATAATAATAATAATAATAATATGAATCTAAATTCTTTTTTTTTTCACATACAAGATTTTTTTTTTTTTTTTAAAATAAAGCCTTGAGTCAAATAGTCAAAGTCCTAGTCAAAGTCTTAGTCAAACAGTCAAAGTCTTAGTCAAATAGTCAATTCATCATAAAACCTTACTTTATGGTGTTGACCAATTTTAATGGCTAATTGAATCCAAAACTAGTATAAAAACCCACCTATGACCCATTATACTTTGCACCTCTAAATCGATTGTTTCAATCCGATTAAACTTTCCCTCATACCTTTCTTCTATAGTCTATTACTTCTACAATTGAAGCTTTGATTATAAGCTCTTGTAATTGGCAACTTTGGGGCTACACATATTCTATTTCTCGAGACTTAATACTTTGCTAAGGTGAGTTTACGTAACCATGTTTATGCGATTCTTTATACTTGCAACAATTATTTAAGCAATTCAACATGCATGTCTAGTAGTAAACTTTATTGCCTCATGAATTAGTCAACAGTTTCAACGAGTTTCAACGAGTTTCAACATTTACATAATCATTAGCTATGGCCAAGCCGGCGATACTCAATAATAGATCTATTGGATTGACAACCCCACCCGGATACGTGTACCTCCTACATAGGTAACGTGGGTGATTGTTATCGTTCAACATATTACTAAGGTGAACCGTAGATGACGGGATGGACCTAAACTAGTCGGAGGTTTGATTATGTCAACATATTATACTATTCATGTAGACTTAAATTTACGAAAGACATACGAATTGCTAAACTTTTATACTTAAACTATATGCTTAACATGGATTATGTATTCTCACCAACTTCTAGTTGACCCCCCCATTTTTCCAAACTCAACAGGAAATACTGATGCATGAAGTCTAGAGCTAGCATGAGGAGATATTTGAAGTTTTAAGCTTTGTTTGATTATTTGATGTAGACTTTAATGTAATTCAATTTTGTAATGAAATAAAGGATTATTTAAACATATGTATTACCATGAGCTACTGAACAATCATCAATACGTGACATCCCGATGTTTCCGCCATCGGTTGGGGTGTTACAAAAACCTATGTTAAATGATCATGTTTTGATTTAGAAAGATGTTTAAAAGGTTTTTAATCATAAAAACACCCTTAGAACAGATCCGGACAATTAGGGTTAGATGAAAACGAATTAAAATGCTTTTAAAAAGGTTTAGGATTATGAACACACCTTGGATTCTTGTTTAGATGTTGTAGATAGGTTAGATTATGAAAAAGAAGAGCAAAAACTCCTTCCTTAGTGTTTAAGATCGTTTGAGAGCGTTTTGGGACGGTTAGGGTTTGTGAAATGATGAAAAATGACAAAGGTTGGTATTTATACTAATCCTCCTTCGCCCCAATTCATTGGTCGAAGGTGGTCTCCTTCGACCCTTTCACAGGGTCGAATGAGCCCTGTCTGGTCGAAGGGAATTCCTCAAATTCCACTTCCCTGGTTCGCCCATTCACAAGGGTCGAACCAGACAATTTATTCTCCTTCGACCACTCGAAGTGGTCGAACCAAGACCCCTTTTTAACTAGTTTTCCAGTTTGTCGTGTTTAACGCATTCTAACACATCTTAACACATAAGCATGCATCCTTAGTCTATATTTAACACATTTACGCACAGATAATCATTTACACATCATTTAAACACATCTATGTATATAATCCACCACACGACCCATAATCTACACATATACTTAATTAGTTCATGTAATGTCACCAACAACGGAACCCGGTACTAGTGTATTACCAAAACAACTCCCAATGATCCTCCAGATCATTGTACCCTGGACAATCCTAACTTGACCCGACTCAACTAACCCAGTTAAGTTTGTTTATAAACGTTTCTCGCTAAGGTAGACTTAGATGTTACTAATATGTTTAAGCCGAACATGCCGGGTGTCACATTATTTATTAAAAATTTTAATCTCATTTATTTATATTACTTTTTTTTCAACTTTATGTTTAATATTATTGACTGAATTTAATTTTTTATATTATGACTTTATTTTAATCAATTCTTATTAAATGATAATCATCAAAATCATTTCCTTTATATTATGACTTTCATTTAATTATTCTTAATATATTTTTATTATGTTAGAATTAATTTTATTTACGGACATTAATAATAATTGACCGAATTTAATGTTATTTATTATGATTTTTAACCTCATTTATTTATATTACTATTAATACGAAAGTATGTTTAATCTATTTTTACAAAATTATGTTTAATACTATTTATTGACATTATGTGACACCCGGCAAACTCAGGTTAGTAACGTTGACTAAACTAGTAAGTCTACCTTAGCAAGTCATGCATATTACGTACTTAACGGAGTCAGTCGAGTCGGTATGATGATTTGGGGGAATCATCGGGAGTCGTTACGATGATCCGCGGGGTCATCGGGAGTCGGTCCATAACCATGGGTACAAGGATTGGTGATTCGTGGAATCACCGGGTTTAATGCACACACGAGTCTCGAGTCCCGGGAATTGGTGAACGGATGTAAACGTGTTAGTTATCATGCATTATATGTTTGAAATCATTATGTGACTTATCGGTATGTGAATACGTGTTTATATATGTTAAAATAGTGTTTAACGCGCCAAAAACTCGTTCCAGCATCACAGGGGCGATTAGGAACCCCTAATCGCCTATATATGGGGCGAGTAGGATATATATCAGGCGATTGGGACCTAATCGCCTGATGTTTCATGCGATTAGGCCCCCAATCGCGTGATATGAACTGCTAATCGCCTATACAGCAGGGTCCGGGTCAAAACACCTATAAATAGAACCCTTAACTCCCCAAACACCTCTAGAACAACCCTAGCTGCTCCCAAGCCACCCACACACCTTGAAACACCTCTGGAACTCATTTTGCTACAAAAATCACCATCTCCAAGCCTACACACCTTTCTTTAACAAAACCCAAGGTGTGTTCTTCATCCCTAACCTTTGTAAAGTTGTTATTTTGAGTTCCCCAAAGGTCCAGACCTTGTTTTACTAAGTTGTGTCTTTAAAAACCTTTCAAAAGAGTTCTAAACCAAGTCTACACCTTAATGCTTGTTATATGTGAAGTTTACATGCATATGTTGGTCTTCTTGGTGATTATAACATGATTGTCTCCAAGATATGATTGTACTTCTGATATGTAGAGATTATTAGGAAGGTTATCTTAGAATTTGAGCCATTATTGTTGTGTTTTGATGGAAATGTGTATTTTGACCCATTTGAGTGTTCTTGAAGATTTAGGATGATTATGGCATGATTATTGATGCAATGTTGTTAGGATTTATACTAGGAAGATGTTAGATCAGAGGTTTGATGATTTACAAGTTTGTAGAGATTGAAATCTGATTGTTTCCATTTAAGGAAAGATAAGGTTGGTTGGTGAAACCTAGTACTTTGCCATTTTAGAAAATAATTGCTTAGAACATGTTAGATCAGTGATATGTTGGGGGTTTTTGCTTGGAATGAGTTGGTAAATGATTTAGGTTTGATATTGGGTGTTGTTGCATGTTTCGGATCCGATTTGGAGGGTTAAACGCGCGAAAATCCGTTATACAGCAGCAGCAGGCGATTAGGAATCCTAATCGCCTGATGCTAAGGGAGATTATGCAGCATAGGGGCGATTAGGACCCTAATCGCCTCATACCTCATGCGATTGGGCCCCTAATCGCCTGTAGGCTGAAGCCTACTCGCGTGTGACTTTCCTAATCGCATGTACTACTGCCGTGAACGCGTTTTGACATCCCGGAACACGATTTGACACCTAGGAACATGCTAGGAACCCCGGGATACACCCAATGACTTAGTAAGACGTATTCGGACCTGATTATGCGTTAATCGGACATTATGCTAGACTAGGTGAACTATTGCGCGTATTAAGTGTTTAATTGCATATGTTGCATGATGTCTTGTATGTATCTAACACGTGGAATGTCGGGTCACCAATGGGATGTCGGGTCTTGTCTGGCACGGTCGGTTTAACAGTTAAAGGCGTTTTCAAACGTTTATGGTCACGGTCTGGACATTCTGGGACTAGTTAGCCTGCGGGTTATTAGTCCAATACTTATACACATCTTATGATAGGTCGCCGCTATTTGGGGCTATCATAACATAATTACTTAACTGTTTTCAAGTAACGCAATCCAAGGTGAGTGTCACAGCCCCACTTTTACCGTTTTACTTCCGGGGGAGAAACATGCTACTTATTTAGATTACTCATCATAGATCATGTTATACTATGGTTATTTCACGTACTATGCGGCTTTTACAGAAAGTCCCAGGGGGGAACCATGAATGTGCGGGGATGCACAACGGGGGAAATGTGGATAGATCTATTGGGCCTTACAAACCCCACCCGACGGCTGGGAGCCGGGCGGGTGCATATTGTCTCTAATGCTTTGGGGGTTACCGAGGCATCGGTAATCCCGTCCGTCTGGGCTGGCTTCAACACTTATACCGGTTTAGTAATGGATTCCCAACCGCAGTAGTAGCAATACTTAACGTCTAGCTAACGTTCTCATAACATAGTAGTAACGGGAATGATCTTACCGAACTTATAACAACACTTTATAAAAGAAAACCTGTGAACTCACCAGCATTATATGTTGACATTTTTGGCATGTTTTCTCAGGTCGCTAAGGTAGCAGTCAATGGGCTAGGCGCACGGAGTCATGCACAGCGTCTAATGTTTTGAAGCATATTAAACAATGTTTTGTAAACAATGATATGTCTTTTGGTTGTAAACAAGAATGCTTCCGCTGCTGGTTTACAGCTCAAAGCATGATATTTTGGTTTTAAATATAATTATGAATGCATGTTTGTTGTATGTTTATTGTGATCGTTGACTGAGATCCTGGTGTGTCACGCGCCTCGCGGTAAAACCCCGCACGTGGAATTTGAGGGTGTGACACATTAATAATAGTTGACCAAATTTAATGTTATTTATTAAAATTTTTAAGCTCTTTTATTTATATTACTGTTTTTTTTTTGTTTTTATGTTTAATATTATTGACCGAATTTTATTTTTTATATTATGACTTTCCTTTAATCAATTCTCATTAAACGATAATCATTAAAATCATTTCAATAATAATTGACCCCTATTAATGTTATTTATTTCGATTTTTTAATCTCATTTATTTATATTACTATTTTACAAAATTATTTTTAATCTATTTATTTCTTATCTACCGAATTAAATTACGAATATGTTACTAATACTAAAACTAATATTACGATTTTTAATTTTATTTTTAATCTCAATTATTTCTTATCTACCGAATTAATTTTTTTTATGATTTTTATGTATATATTACTAAAATATATACTATTTTCAAAATAATTTTCAATTATATTAATAAATAAGTAAATAATTTTAATTGGTAAGTTAACTTTTGTCATTCATTTATTACTATTAATATTAATAATTATTACAATCATTAACATAAAGAATAAACGTAACATCAATATAAAAAATCCTCATTTGTCATGAAACCCTCGACCATTAACAACGTTCAAATTATTTCAAAAATTATAAAAAAAAAACTCAGTTAATGATAACAGAAAGATTCAAGCGATAATTTTGGTAAACAAAATGTATTTAATAAATACAATTTAAATCTATTTTTTTAATAATAAATATAATTTAAATCTATTTAACAATTTCCAAAAATATATAATATATTCAAAATAATTTTAAATGATATTACTAATAACGACTTTCATTTTAATATTGTTGATCGATAAACATAAAAACTTTTTACGTTTTTGTTACTTTGATGGATATTAATTCTTTGACTTTATTTATTTTTCATGTCTTAAAATACACTTATTAGTAATTAGTAACAAAATTAGTAATGAAATATCATTTTACGTTATCAGTAACAACATTAACTAAAAGGCGATTCAAAACATTAAAAAACCTCATTTGTCATGAAATCCTCCATCATTGACTACATTAACTAAATATCGTTTCAGTGATACTAAGAATAAGAATATTACGTCTTTCATTTAAATATCTTTGACAGATTAACGTTATCATATTATGTTTACAAAGAAATTTCCTTTAATCAACTGTCATGAAACGCTAACCATTATCATGATTGCAATAATTGTGCTAATTTTAAGCGTCGTTGACCAAATCACGTAAATTACCAATCCTTCCATTTTTATAATTCAACTATATAAATAATCCGACTGATTCGATCAGAATTGTTCGAGTTCCACATGTGGGTTTAGTATTGATTTTTCACCGTGGTTTTAGTTTGATTTTTAGGTCATTGGTTATGAGTCAAACCGTCAAAACAGTTCAGGGTCTTCTGGATATATTTACCTTAAATTCTTGATGATAATACAGTTAAAATGCCAAATGTCTTTCTTTTCCTCACCAGAGTTTTTTTTGGACAAATTTTACTGTTTTGTTATTCTAATGGTTCAGGAATCCTATATGTGGACATAAATTCTTTTCAAAGTTCCAAATCGTCTTGCCATATCAAACCGTTTTATAGAAGCTAAAATAATTTCAGGGAGTAACATTGGAATGCAAACTTTTATCCAAAGAATTAGGCTGTCCCCATTTGATAAGAAGATACCTTTCAGATTTAACAGAAGACAATTCCCTCTTATTTTATGTTTCGCAATGACAATAAATAAAAGTCAAGGACAAACCCTATTTAGGATAGGTATGTATTTGAAAGATCCTATTTTTACACATGGGCAGTTGTATGTCGCTGCCAAGTGACGAGAGTAGAGATGACCTGAACATACTAACATTGGATAAAGATGACAACGTTAATAATAAATAACAAATGTTGTCTATAAAAAAATATTTTGAAGTTTGTGAATAAGTATGCAATCATATTTTGCATAAATCGTTTTTTTTATAATTTTTTTGGTTGTGTGATTTGTTAAACTACATTTATTTACTTTGAATTTAATCTTCATTTGCATGCCGTTACAATAAATATATGTTTATTCATTTCATTATTTGTTTTTAAATCACGTCTATTCAAACATTTGTTGATTCATATATCTGTTATTGAGTAACATTAAACTTTTTTTTATGATAATTTACAATCAACAAAAATTCATACGAATTGTATTACGTAACTTTCAATAAATAAAATTTGCATACTGCGATCTTTATAGATTTTTTTTTCATTTGCCATGAACATGTACCGCGTGTACACGTGGGGCTCAAACCTAGTATAAGATAAATCAAGTAAATCACACATTTGCACAAAATGAGAGTAAACGAGTTGAATTAATGCTCAAACTAGGTTATGTACCCGTGTGATACACGGGTTAAGCAATTTAAATTATATATATTATATATAAATTTAAAATATAATTAAGAAAAATTAGATTACATATGTTATTTAAAATAAAAAAAGTTTCCTGCACAACCGAAAAAATATTAAATATTCATCACCCCAAAATGATTTCTTGTAAAAAACATTTTTATTCACATAAAACTTTTTTCAAACATTCCAAAATATATCTTCCATACATAGCAGGTACAACAAAACAAAACAAAAATAAAAAAGTAATAAAGGTAAATTTGTTTAGGCTAAGATATAAAAAATGAAATTAATTTAAAAGTATCTCCTCATCCGTTAAACCATCCCAATCGAGTATTGTTCATTTTGGAATTTGACATCAAGTTTCCTCAAAGCCAAAGTATTTCTAACCTTGAGTGTATAATCAGTTTTTTCTAACATCAAGGTCCTTAAACATAATGAGATTTATTGGTTCAATTTGATTGTATTATAAAAAAAGATTGTGTAAATTAATAGCCTGAAAATAAAGATTGAAACGAATTAGTAATGCAAAGACTGTTTAGATATTGCATTTCTCTATTGAAGTAACTTGAAAAAACAAAGTCAATGAAGATTTCAATTAATGATTTTTCATATATAAAATGTATTTTATATATCAAGCTATTATAATACGAAAATAGCCAAACATATTTAGTTTTGTATTGAATCAAATATTTAATTAATGTGGATTGATTTAATTTATTTTATTTTATTTTCTTTAGAATATTGTAAGAAATATAGTTTTAAACTTAGAGTGAAAGACCACATATTAAAAACACGTTTTTAAGGTACACGATTTAAACCTAATAACATATAAATACATTATCTTAAAAAAATAAATAATTTTTAATAAATATTACTTTTGTTAGTTCATAAACATTTTCAAATTATGTCTATTAATTTATTTCTAATTTTGTATTAAAATATAATTATATTAATTGATTTACAAAAACATAGAATATATATATTAAACTGAATTCCAGTAATTGTATTAATAGTTATAGTTGTAACAAATAAAAACTGAATAAATAATAATTATTAAATAAAGAAACAAATTAAAATAAATGTGTTGTTTGAAATAATAAAATGGGTGGCTTTATAATGGAGTTCTATGTACCCCATGTGCTGTTTTTTATTACTATAGATAAAATCGATTAATGTTTTTGATTTATTTTATTTATTTGTTTTGAACAATATAAAAGTCTCACAAAAAAAGCTTAACTAATTGCATTGTGTTATTATTAATATGTTTATTTGACTTTTGAACTATTTTAAGCATTTAAAATTAATATGTATTTGCTGAACATAGTTTAACATCTAAAACAATGACCAAAATAATAAAACTTAATAATCATTTGTCAAATATTGCAATAAAATTAATTTTAAACTTATAAAAACAGATTAAATTTTTTAAAAATGGGTTAATTTAAGGTACATGATTTAAATTCAAAATTAAAAATACATAAATATAAATATGTTATATAAAAAAGAATCATATGTTATCTTTTATTAATGCACTACTAGAAAAAAGCCCTTTCTTGACACGCATTGCGTGTCAAGAAAGGGGTCTGATGACAGGGAAAAGAATGTCAAGGATGGCGGTGTCGTAAATTTAACATGACATATTTTCGCGTGTCATCTGTTTATGACACACATTTATGACAACATTTATTGACACACGTTATGACACTTTTTAATGACACATTTTTATGACAGTTTTTAGCGACACATTTTATGACAGAATTTTATGACGTTCTTTGCGTGTCATAATTTTTTAATCTAAAAAAAATCCTATAAAATTACATATTTACCCTCCTGAATTTATTGCCATTTTATTATATGCAAAAGAATTAGCAAACTAATAACAAAAATATCATTTCATTATATAATCCATATTTTTCTAGTTACAAACTAATCCGAGACAACATTTAACGTTTACAAGAATATTGTATCGACAATACATTGTCTTCAAACAAGTTTCAATCATTTGAAAATAAATATCACGGCGTAGCCTGGCCATTCTTCACGAACGACATCCATGTCCTCATCCCCATAATAATCCGCTCCTCCCCCAACCTGGGACAACAATAAAGTTAATACATTAGTCGATGTCGGCCAATTATTTTACATAAATCATAGTGCATCGCTAAGTTTATTTTGCCTTAACTTACATCGCCCAATATTTTGACTCCTCCATGAACTATCTCTTTCATGAATGCAAAACTCTTCCAGCTCCACTTTTCCCATATCAAATTCTCCCTAAATAAAACCCCTAAAAAGTAATAAACCATTAACTCTTCATAATTCTAAAACCCCTCACAACTGATACATCAGAACCCCACCCTAATTACCATAAAAACTCCTTTTAACTTTCAACAATAAATACCACTTAAATAACCACTCAAAATAAAACCAACTCTCTAAATCCAATCCCATTCAGTTCACTTTCTATTTTTCTATCAAACCAATCAAAATTCAACCATATAAGAAAAAACGAGATCAAAAGAAACAAAACTAATTAAAATCAACAAACACAAACTGTTTGATCAAACAAAAGGGTCTACAAAGTACAAATCGTTAAACTGAATTAGTATAGAACTTGAAACTTAGGTGGTTCAACAAATTATAAAAACTTGAAACTTACAAAAAAAAAAATCGAACCTTAGATTCAGTAGCGGTTGTGCGAGCAGGAGCAGCGGCGAACGCGGTGGCTGGCGAGCAGTGGCGGAGCATCGGCGGCAGTGGTTGTTTACTTGTTTGAAGGGTTGTAGGCTGCCGTATGCCTGTATGTTACTTGCGCAACATAAAACCATCGTTGGTTCTTCCCTGGCCATAGAACATCCATCGAAACATCCCAGGATTCTCACAACCTTAATGTCTGGCATATCAACATCTTTAACATGTTGGTTCACTGTATCTAGTTTGTAGTATGATAAACATGACTAGGGTGTATAATATCTAAACATCTGATTCAAACATTAAGATTATAAGTAACATAAAAAAGATTTACAAAAGGTTAGTTTGCTTGCAGATTATAAATTATATTTAGATGAAACCATAATTGAGATAAGTGGTTGATTCAGAAAAAAATCTATGTAAGTATATGCTTCACAGAAAGAACACTATAACAAAAGGTTTACCTTTCCTAACCGTGAACTTGTTATGAATTTGATTAACCACAGCTAAGCTAACCTGGGCATATCTACTCCAACCATACGGAAGCGTCGAGGAATCAGCAACATCAAGGTACATTGACAGATGGTCAACATTATTCCCTTTCGGAAATATAAGAACTCGCCTGCCCATTCAAAAAAACACCATGTCAATATCTCATCGAACAAAACCACATTAAATCACATCAAAACCAAAACAATCAGAGTCATCCATCAGCATTATACCATTTATATCCTCCAACAAAGAAAACATCCGAGTACAACTTCTTCGAATTCAACCTAGAAAAATTCTCTGTAGTCCATGTACACCGCGCGGACGGTGGATCGTTAACAACAGTCGGCGCATCAAGTATTCAGATTTATCAAACAATATAGAAAGGAACATAATTCAGAAAAGCTTGATAGAAGAAACAAGATCAGCTACTAGCATGCCAAGGTACACTATTCTTCCATGGAGAAGCAATGATGGCAATTCTGGAGGGGGCCTCCTTGGCCTGTGTTCATTGTATGAAACGAATCTTTCCACCTGATAATACAATTAAAAAAAATATTATTTTTAGCTAACCCCCATTAAACTATTCATGTAACAAGGACAAATAAGCTATAACTGACTACCACATAGTAAAAGGCAAATCTACTTACAACAAAAGACAGTTTTAGCCATCAAGTTCCTCTTGTCACACTTTATGAAGCCTAGGCTGGGCTATTCTTATGTTTTAATTTATGTAAAACCAATCATAATGTCAAGACTACCGAAATTAATATAAGCTTATAACAGTATCAATGAACTTAATGTATAAGATGTAGTGTTTATCTTATGCATACTTTAAAGCATTCTTTGCCACCGGGTTCTGTTCACCTTCCTATCTAACCTCAACCACAGAATAACAAGCATATTTGCATTGATTGATAAGTACCTAGTACCTATACACTATGGCAGCAGAATCATAGACTTGTCTCAGCATTCATGATGTATTTCAACCTTGTTTAATAGTAAAAACCTTTGTTATCAATGCTCACCTAGGCGGTGCATGCCTAAGTTCAGTTTTCAGGCCCGACGCAGCCTTCCCGCTTCACTTGAAATGCCCCACTTCCAGGCCCTCAGGCGCATTATTCAGGCCATAAAACTTTTGAACAACTATGCCAACTCTAAGCACATCTGGAATCAACCTGTAACAACCTAAACTAGCCCTAAAGAAGCCTAAAACATGTCTAAACTCTAAAACCCCTAAAAATTGTATTTCTATACCATACCATACCATACGCCTCGCCCAAAAAAGGCCTCGCATTTTTAAGCGCCTTTCATGTTTCATATGTATTTAGTCCAAATTAATTTTGGTTATTACTACAGAATAAACCGGACCGACTAACCAAAAACCAAACGGTTAATAAAATAGATTAACCTATAACTACGCTGGTCAAAGGTATATAAATTAAATTAAATAAAAATAAAAAAAGAGTAAAGAAAAGGGTTGGTTATGTACCGAAGCGGGAGTGGCCATAAGGGTGGGAGAATCAAAGAGGTCCAACAAGGGCGGCGTATCGGAGTTAAGCGACCGATTGAGTAGCTTTTCGGGGGAAGTAGCAGCAACTGAAGCGAGCTTTGAAAGAAACGGGTCTTTAGGGTTTAGTGGAGGTTTAATACTGTTGCGAACACGTAACGACAGTTTGTGGAATCAGAGAATAACTCTGTCGTAATCGAATATTAAGGCTTCCACTGCTCTTGCAGTAGCGGAAACTGATCGTAATGATGATGATGATGAACTAGTTGAGAAGGAATAGAGAAGGGAGCATAAGAAGAAGAATCTTAAATTATCGTGATTGAGAGCAAGTGATCTGCAAGGGATTTGTGTTTAGGGTTTGTTCGAAGAAGGATTTGTGATTAGGCAGATCTCTGTGTTTTGTCAAAGAGGGGAGGGTTTATGGGGAGGCGTGTGAGAGAGTGGAGGGAATTCAAATTTTCGTGACACAAAATAATGACACTCATTTGTGTTTACTGTCATGCTTTTTTATTTATGACGGAAAATTGTTGACACACAAAGAAAAACGTCAAGAATTTAATAGTTTTTATTAAAGATGACACTTTTTTATGACATACACTTTTTTATGTCATTAAATACATGTATGTCATAAAATGAATGTCAAGAAAGGGTGTTTTTCTAGTAGTGATGATTTCAGTTACAACTATAATTACTAAAATTTAATTTAATAAACTTATATAATGTGACACCCGGCAAATTCTGGTTAACAACGTTGTCTAGATAAAAGTCTACCTTAGCGAGTCACGCGTATATTGTACTTAACTGGGTTAGTTAAGTCGGGTTATGGTTCGGGAACTATCGGTTTAGTCTAGAGGATCATTGGATGTTGGTCTAGAGGTTCATTAGATGTCGGTAATTAACCAAGTGTACAAACGGTGACGATCGGTAGGATCGTCAGGGCATACGGAACATACGAGTCTCGAGTCCCGGGAATTGGTGAACGAGTGTGAATATGTGTATTTACTTGTGTTATGTGTTTACAATCATTATGTGACTTGTCGGTACATTAATATGTGTTAACATATGTTAAAACGGGGTTTAACGCGCAAAACACACGAAACAGGCCCCTATAGGCGATCAGGATAGCCCAATCGCCTATAGGAGGGGCGACTGGGGACCATAGGGGCGATCAGGGGACTGATCGCATGACTGTTCATGCGATTAGGCCCCAATCGCATGAACTTACATGCGATCAGGCTTCCTGATCGCGTGTAAAGCTGCATAATCGCATGTTACGTGCTGGACGACTAAAAACGACTATAAATACCATACTTGACCTCATAAACTTCATTATACAAACCCTAGTCGTCCCATAACCTGCCCCAACACACACACAACCTCTGGAACGCGATTTTTGATCAAAACACAAGGATTCAAGCATAATCTTTCATTCTTTCACAATTCTAAGGTTTGGTTTCCATCCATGAATCTTTATAAATGTTTTTAATCAATCCCTAATGGTCCAGACCTGTTCTAAAACGAAAAAGCTTTCTGAAAATCGTTAATAAGGGTTGTTAATCGGATTATAACTAGTATACATGTGTTATGGGTGTTTATGATTAGAAAGCTAGGGTTTTTTTATGATTCATAGTGATGGATTAACATGTTTTTAGGTTAAATCAGAATAATATTAATGTTATGATGATGATATCTGAGTAATTGATTATTAGGGTTATTGTTATGCATGTTAGTATGATGATTGCATGCTATGTGTATGGTGTTTGGATTACGTGATTGCATGCAGGGCGGATAATACGAGGCAAAACGAAGGGTTTTGGTTGAAACATGTTTAGGATAGTGTTTGGAATGATATTGGGTAGTTACACACGTTCTGGATCTGATTTGGAGCGTTAAACGCGCGAAAAACTGGAACAGCAAGGTTACAGGCGATTAGGATTGCTAATCGCCAGTTTTACATGCAATCAGGGCCAAATCGCATGAACTTACATGCGATCAGCCCCAAATCGCATGAATTTACATGCGATCAGTCCTAATCACGTGAACTTATATGCAATCAGCCCTGATCACATGAACTTATATGCAATCAGCCCTGATCACATGAACTTATATGCAATCAGCCCTGATCACATGAACTTATATGCAATCAGCCCTAATCACATGAACTTATATGCAATCAGCCCTAATCACATGAACTTATATGCAATCAGCCCTAATCACATGAACTTATATGCAATCAGTCCTAAATGTTAGTTTACGTTTCCTAATCGCGTGTACTACTGTTGTAAGTGTAAATTAGCATTCCGAGACCCGATTTGACATGTAGTAACATTCTAGGAACCTCGTAACATATATGATAACTTGGTAACATATGTTTGGATGTAATTCGGTGATACGTGAACTATGTGCTATAACTTGTTGTGCGTTAACGTATGTTAAGTGTGATTGCATGATTGTCTAGTTAAGAGCGTAAACATAACACGGGGAGTCTCGGGTCACCAATGGGATGTCGAGTCTTGTACTTTGGGTCAGTTAAACAGTCACGGTGATTTCAAACGAACTTGGTTATGGTCTGGACATCTAGGGACTAATTAACCTGCGGGTTATTAGTCTAAGTACTTGTAACTGTCATATGTTAGGTCGCCGCTTTACGGGACTAGCATAGCAGCTGAGTTTACTCGGGTTAAGGAGTAACGCAACTTAAGGTGAGTTTACGGCCCCTCTTTTAAACTGGTTTTATACTTTCGGGGGAGAAAACATGTGTTAAAACGATTATTTGGTAACTACTGTCATACTATGGGTTTCTATTGTGTACTACACGATCTTTGGAAGTCCCGGGGGGAACCATGAATGTGCGGGTTTGCACAACGGGGAAATGTGAATAGCGCTATTGGGAGTGACCAACCCCGCTCGTCGGCTTGGAGGGCCGGGCGAGTGCATATTGTCTCAAACAGGAACAACAGGAACAATTGGTACTTTTCGGGCACAACATCTGGTATTCGAGTTAGTAATGGTTTTCCAATCGTGGTAGTAACAAAACTTACGCCTAGCTAGCGTATACTGGTTTTCGATTTGTTATAGTATGGACAGGTGGACTTGGTACTTGGATACAAAACCTTTCAACTCACCAGCATTTTTGTGCTGACGTAAACTTTTACATGTTTTCTCAGGTCGCTAAGGTAGCACGACTGGACTAGGGCGCACGCGTCTGCACGGCGTCTAACTAGGGTTGCATGGTCTTTTAAACGTTGAACTATTGTTTCACTGTTGAGATACTGATTTGAATAAGCTTCCGCTGTAAACAGGATTTTAAACTATGTTTTGAAATTGCATTTATATTCATTTAGACTTGTTTATTGTGATCGTTGGTTTGGATCCTGGTTTGTCATGCGCCTCGCGGTAAAACTCCGCAAGTGGATTTTGAGGGTGTGACAGATTGGTATCAGAGCCAATGGTTATAGTGAACTAGGACTGCATATAGAGTCTAGTCTATAGCCGAGTCGCACACACTAGACGATCACATGGTACTAAATGTTATAGTGGTTTACGTATGGTCTTATCGGGGTGTCTTTAAATCGTTGGTCTTTCTACGTTACATCATCCGTTCTATCTTAGGTTGGGTTACTTGTTTTCTAGGCAGTGTAGTCTATTGGAGTAACTCGTGTGCTCTTGAGATTTGTCCAAGGCTCGGACATCTCCCTTTCGCACTCCAATAGAAACACTTGTCATAAACTACCGTAGTATTACGGTGTGTAGCTAAGAGTCTATGTTCGGTGATTTGAACTTTGAACTAGGAGAACACTGGGAGGACCATGTAGAGCGGTTTATCATTTTGGGTGCACACAAAATCATAAACCGAAATGCATGGAAGCCCTAGTGAGCTCTGGGTTTGAGGGGATAGTCCTGGATTGGATCTAGCTTTGATTTTGTGAACATTAGTGGTTATCTTTAACTGCGAAACTAAATTTTCTCGTTCTTTCTGCCAGAATCATGTCTGGAGTACGAGGAGGACGTGGTGGTGGTCGCAATGGTGGACGTGGTGGTGGTCGCGGTGGTGATGGTGGTCGTGGTGGAGGTATTAACCTATCGCAGGCTGATCTGAACAACTTGCTCCAAGCTGCCTTTCAGTTAGGGCACAACGGTGGTGGTAAGTTGATTTATCCATTTTCTTTGCCTCATTGGTGAACCTTGTTTACGTTATTCGTGGTTTCTCATACGTTTCATTTCAGGTGGTCCTGTTGACCCACCCCCACCCATGTGCACCTACAAGATGTTCCGGGACTGTAAGCCCCAGGAATTCTCTGGCACTGAGGGTGCGGTGAGCTTGCTTAGGTGGTTGGAGAAAGTGGAGTCAGTATTTCTGATGTGTAACTGTCTCCCAGAAGATCGGGTAAAGTATGCTGCCACGTTATTCCAGGATGTGGCATTGACTTGGTGGAATGGCATCACCCAGAATATGGGTATTGGGGAGGCATATGCTATGCCATGGGAGAATTTTGTGCAGTTGCTGAAGCGTGAGTATTGTCCGAGGGAAGAGGTACAGAAGCTGGAACATGAGGTGTGGAACCTCAAGATGACTGGGTCGGAAATTGAGAAGTATACTGTGAGGCGGAATGAGTTGGCAGTGCTGTGTCCCGATCTGCATGTGCCAGAATACCGTAGGATTGAACACTATGTCTCGGGGTTAGTACCGGAAATTGCAGGATTAGTGGCTGCGGGAAATCATCCTACATACGCAGATGTGGTTCGATCGGCCCATAGGATGACCAACTTAAAAGTGAATGAGGGTATTTTGCCTGCGAAGGGTTCGACTGTTAAGGCCCCAGAGAGCAACAAGCGCAAGTGGGAAAATGACGGGAAGGGATCTGGGCCAACACAGCAGGGTAAAAGGTTTGATAATGGGGGTTCTTCTTCTTCGGGTAACAAGCAGGGTGGTTATGCGGGAAAACTGCCCAAATGCAACAAGTGTGGACGCCATCATCAAGGGAACTGCGACAGTAACCGTTGTCACCGCTGCCAGCGAATTGGGCATTATGCTAAAGATTGTCGGGTTACACTTCCATCGACTCAGGCCCCGACTACTAACTCAGCTTCGACCACTCAGGGGACTACAAGAAAACAAGGATGCTACAACTGTGGTGACACTGGGCATTACAAGAAGGATTGCCCAAAACTGAAGCAGGGTGGGAACAACGGAAATGGGAACAACGGGGGCGGCAGCAGAAATGCACGTGCCTTCGTCATTGGAGCCGCTGAGGCTAGACAGGACCCTGACACAGTCACCGGTACGTTTCTTCTCAATAATCGTTCTGTTAGCGTGTTATTTGATTCTGGTGCCGACAAGAGTTTTGTATCCATGGATGTTGGTCGACTGCTAGATGTAGTACCCGTACCATTAGAGACCAAGTATATTATTGAGTTGGCTGACGGGAAAACGATTGAAGCTACTAGTGTCCTTCGGGAGTGTCAATTAGAGTTGTCGGGTCTATCGTTCCCCATCGACCTTATGCCGGTACCTTTGGGTAGTTTTGACGTTGTGGTAGGAATGGATTGGTTATCTTTGTATCGCGCGGAGATTGTCTGTTACGATAAGATTATTCGGATTCCTCTCCCTGATGGAGAATTCCTTTCTGTGTACGGTATCAAGGGTGGTGTTCCGCTAAACATCATCTCTAGCATGAAAGCCCTTAAGTGTCTTCGAAAGGGTTATCCAGCCGTTTTGGCGCTTTTATCTGTTTCCTCTAGTGATGAGAAGAAGATCGACGACATTCCGGTGGTACGCGAGTTTCCTGATGTTTTTCCCGATGATTTATCTGGTCTTCCTCCTCATCGTCAAGTCGAGTTCGGTATTGATCTTGTACCAGGGGCTGCTCCTATTGCTCGGGCCCCCTATCGTCTTGCACCTCCCGAGATGCAGGAATTGTCTAGTCAGTTACAGGAACTCTTGGACAAGGGTTTCATCCGGCCAAGTTCTTCCCCTTGGGGAGCCCCGATTTTATTTGTTAAGAAGAAGGATGGAAGTTTCCGATTGTGTGTAGACTACAGAGAACTGAACAAATTGACCGTCAAGAACCGTTATCCTCTTCCACGTATTGATGATCTATTCGACCAGCTTCAGGGTTCTAGTTATTATTCCAAGATCGACTTGAGGTCCGGTTATCACCAGCTGCGCGTCAGGGAGGCTGACGTTGCAAAGACTGCCTTTCGTACACGTTATGGCCATTTCGAATTCTTGGTCATGCCTTTCGGTCTCACAAACGCACCGGCGGTTTTCATGGACTTGATAAACCGCGTCTGTAAACCATATCTGGACAAATTCGTCATTGTATTTATTGATGACATTCTGATCTACTCCAAGAACGAGACCGAACACGAAGAACATCTGCGGTTAGTTTTGGAACTCTTGCGACGGGAACAACTTTACGCCAAGTTCTCAAAGTGTGACTTTTGGTTACGCGAAGTTCAATTCCTAGGACATGTGGTTAATGAACTAGGGATTCATGTCGATCCAGCTAAAATCGAAGCGATCAAGGACTGTGGAGCACCAAAGACGCCAACTGAGGTGCGGCAATTCCTAGGCCTTGCGGGCTACTATCGTCGTTTCATTCAGGGGTTCTCGAAGATTGCTCAACCCCTCACCACTCTCACGCAGAAAGATAGGAAATTCGACTGGGGTGAACCACAAGAGTCAGCGTTTGAAGAACTGAAGTCTAAACTGTGTTCTGCTCCTATTTTGTCTTTACCTGAGGGTCCTGATGATTTCGTTGTTTACTGTGATGCTTCTATTCATGGTCTCGGTTGCGTGTTGATGCAACGCGAGAAAGTGATCGCGTATGCTTCTCGTCAACTCAAGGTGCACGAGAAGAACTACACCACCCATGACTTGGAGTTGGGTGCCGTGGTATTCGCGTTGAAAATTTGGAGACATTACTTGTACGGTACCAAATGCACCATCTACACCGATCACAAGAGTCTCCAACATATTTTCGACCAACAACATTTGAACATACGGCAGCGTCGTTGGATTGAACTTCTGAACGACTATGATTGTGCTATTAAGTACCATCCTGGCAAGGCGAATGTTGTAGCAGACGCCTTGAGCAGGAAGGAATCTACTAAACCTCGTCGCGTTCGGGCGTTGCAGCTCACTATTCATTCATCACTACCTGATCAACTCCGTTCTGCCCAGTTAGAAGCTTTGAAGGAGGAAAACCTTAAAGCTGAAACTATGCACGGTGCCGACAAGCACCTCGAGCGAAGGCCTGATGGCCTGCACTACTTCGCAGAACGCATATGGGTTCCTTTATTCGGGGGACTACGGGAGCTTATCCTTGATGAAGCTCATAAGTCCCGGTATTCTATCCATCCTGGTTCGGATAAGATGTACCAAGATCTGAAGATGCTTTACTGGTGGCCAAACATGAGGTCGGACATAGCCTCATACGTGAGCAAATGCTTGACCTGTGCTAAGGTCAAGGTGGAATACCAGAAACCGTCGGGTCTCTTGCAACAACCTGAAATTCCGGAATGGAAATGGGAACAGATTACTATGGATTTTGTCACACAACTTCCTAAATCACCAAGCGGGAATGACAAGATATGGGTGATTGTCGATCGGTTGACGAAATCAGCTCATTTTCTTGCTATTAAGGAGACCGACACCATGGATCGTTTGGCTCGTCTTTATTTGAAGGAAGTTGTTTCTAAGCACGGGGTACCAGTTTCTATTATCTCGGATCGTGACTCCCATTTTACTTCTCACTTCTGGAAGTCTTTGCACAAGGCTTTAGGTACCCAACTAGACATGAGTACAGCTTATCATCCACAGACTGACGGTCAGAGTGAGCGCACGATTCAAACTTTAGAAGACATGCTGCGGGCATGTGTGATCGATTTTGGCAAGGGTTGGGAAGCTCATCTACCGTTAGTAGAATTCTCGTACAATAACAGTTATCACACGAGCATCAAGGCGGCTCCGTTCGAAGCACTGTATGGACGGAAATGCCGTTCTCCTCTTTGTTGGGCTGAAGTGGGTGAGAGTCAACTCACTGGGCCTGAACTAGTGTACGAAACTTCGGAAAAGATCGTACAGATTCGTAACCGGTTGGCAGCGGCACGGGACCGGCAAAAGAGTTATGCCGATCAGCGTCGCAAACCATTGGAATTCCAAGTCAATGACAAGGTACTTCTAAAAGTCTCACCGTGGAAGGGCGTCATACGCTTTGGGAAGCGTGGCAAACTCAACCCACGATATGTCGGACCATTTACGATCCTGGAACGGATTGGACCGGTGGCATATCGTCTTGATTTACCGACGGAGCTCGGTAACGTACATAACGTCTTTCACGTGTCAAACTTGAAGAAGTGTCTGGCTGACGAGTCTCTCATCGTTCCACTAGAAGAGATCAAGGTTGATGATCGTCTTCGGATTGTGGAAGAACCTGTGGAGATCCTTGATTACAAGATTCGTAGCCTACGTCACAGCAAGATTCGTATCGTTAAGGTTCGGTGGAACTCGAACCGGGGACCGGAATATACGTGGGAACGGGAGGATCAGATGAAGTCTAAGTATCCTCATCTTTTTCCTAAGGAAGCGTTCGAGTCGAGACATGTCTCTTCTGCAGCTGAATGAATCTCGGGGCGAGATTCCTTTTAACGTGGGGATGATGTGACAACTCGGGTAAATCTCTCTTTTGGTTCCTATCTTTTGTTTATTTCCTTCGTTACTTCTTTTGTTCTTTTGGTACTTGTGCAATTTTCGGGACGAAAATTCTTTTAACGTGGGGATGATGTGACACCCGGCAAATTCTGGTTAACAACGTTGTCTAGATAAAAGTCTACCTTAGCGAGTCACGCGTATATTGTACTTAACTGGGTTAGTTAAGTCGGGTTATGGTTCGGGAACTATCGGTTTAGTCTAGAGGATCATTGGATGTTGGTCTAGAGGTTCATTAGATGTCGGTCCTTAACCAAGTGTACAAACGGTGACGATCGGTAGGATCGTCAGGGCATACGGAACATACGAGTCTCGAGTCCCGGGAATTGGTGAACGAGTGTGAATATGTGTATTTACTTGTGTTATGTGTTTACAATCATTATGTGACTTGTCGGTACATTAATATGTGTTAACATATGTTAAAACGGGGTTTAACGCGCAAAACACACGAAACAGGCCCCTATAGGCGATCAGGATAGCCCAATCGCCTATAGGAGGGGCGACTGGGGACCATAGGGGCGATCAGGGGACTGATCGCATGACTGTTCATGCGATTAGGCCCCAATTGCATGAACTTACATGCGATCAGGCTTCCTGATCGCGTGTAAAGCTGCATAATCGCATGTTACGGGCTGGACGACTAAAAACGACTATAAATACCATACTTGACCTCATAAACTTCATTATACAAACCCTAGTCGTCCCATAACCTGCCCCAACACACACACAACCTCTGGAACGCGATTTTTGATCAAAACACAAGGATTCAAGCATAATCTTTCATTCTTTCACAATTCTAAGGTTTGGTTTCCATCCATGAATCTTTATAAATGTTTTTAATCAATCCCTAATGGTCCAGACCTGTTCTAAAACGAAAAAGCTTTCTGAAAATCGTTAATAAGGGTTGTTAATCGGATTATAACTAGTATACATGTGTTATGGGTGTTTATGATTAGAAAGCTAGGGTTTTTTTTATGATTCATAGTGATGGATTAACATGTTTTTAGGTTAAATCAGAATAATATTAATGTTATGATGATGATATCTGAGTAATTGATTATTAGGGTTATTGTTATGCATGTTAGTATGATGATTGCATGCTATGTGTATGGTGTTTGGATTACGTGATTGCATGCAGGGCGGATAATACGAGGCAAAACGAAGGGTTTTGGTTGAAACATGTTTAGGATAGTGTTTGGAATGATATTGGGTAGTTACACACGTTCTGGATCTGATTTGGAGCGTTAAACGCGCGAAAAACTGGAACAGCAAGGTTACAGGCGATTAGGATTGCTAATCGCCAGTTTTACATGCAATCAGGGCCAAATCGCATGAACTTACATGCGATCAGCCCCAAATCGCATGAATTTACATGCGATCAGCCCTAATCACGTGAACTTATATGCAATCAGCCCTGATCACATGAACTTATATGCAATCAGCCCTGATCACATGAACTTATATGCAATCAGCCCTGATCACATGAACTTATATGCAATCAGCCCTAATCACATGAACTTATATGCAATCAGCCCTAATCACATGAACTTATATGCAATCAGCCCTAATCACATGAACTTATATGCAATCAGTCCTAAATGCTAGTTTAGGTTTCCTAATCGCGTGTACTACTGTTGTAAGTGTAAATTAGCATTCCGAGACCCGATTTGACATGTAGTAACATGCTAGGAACCTCGTAACATATATGATAACTTGGTAACATATGTTTGGATGTAATTCGGTGATACGTGAACTATGTGCTATAACTTGTTGTGCGTTAACGTATGTTAAGTGTGATTGCATGATTGTCTAGTTAAGAGCGTAAACATAACACGGGGAGTCTCGGGTCACCAATGGGATGTCGAGTCTTGTACTTTGGGTCAGTTAAACAGTCACGGTGTTTTCAAACGAACTTGGTTATGGTCTGGACATCTAGGGACTAATTAACCTGCGGGTTATTAGTCTAAGTACTTGTAACTGTCATATGTTAGGTCGCCGCTTTACGGGACTAGCATAGCAGCTGAGTTTACTCGGGTTAAGGAGTAACGCAACTTAAGGTGAGTTTACGGCCCCTCTTTTAAACTGGTTTTATACTTTCGGGGGAGAAAACATGTGTTAAAACGATTATTTGGTAACTACTGTCATACTATGGGTTTCTATTGTGTACTACACGATCTTTGGAAGTCCCGGGGGGAACCATGAATGTGCGGGTTTGCACAACGGGGAAATGTGAATAGCGCTATTGGGAGTGACCAACCCCGCTCGTCGGCTTGGAGGGCCGGGCGAGTGCATATTGTCTCAAACAGGAACAACAGGAACAATTGGTACTTTTCGGGCACAACATCTGGTATTCGAGTTAGTAATGGTTTTCCAATCGTGGTAGTAACAAAACGTACGCCTAGCTAGCGTATACTGGTTTTCGATTTGTTATAGTATGGATAGGTGGACTTGGTACTTGGATACAAAACCTGTAAACTCACCAGCATTTTTGTGCTGACGTAAACTTTTACATGTTTTCTCAGGTCGCTAAGGTAGCACGACTGGACTAGGGCGCACGCGTCTACACGGCGTCTAACTAGGGTTGCATGGTCTTTTAAACGTTGAACTATTGTTTCACTGTTGAGATACTGATTTGAATAAGCTTCCGCTGTAAACGGGATTTTAAACTATGTTTTGAAATTGCATTTATATTCATTTAGACTTGTTTATTGTGATCGTTGGTTTGGATCCTGGTTTGTCATGCGCCTCGCGGTAAAACTCCGCAAGTGGATTTTGAGGGTGTGACATATAATGGTTTTGCAAATCAATTATTATAATTAAATTTGGGTTTAACGTATTAAATAATAAAATGAGAGAATTCATGAGGGGGTGCCATGTGTCCCTCATGTGTTTCCTCTTATTATATAGTGTAGATGTAGATGTAGATTTTATTTGTTTAGAATATTGTAAGAAATATAGTTTTAAACTTAGAGCGAAAAACCACATATTAAAAACACGTTTTTTAAGGTACACGATTTAAATTTAAAAACATATAAATACATTATCTTAAAAAATAAATAATTTTTAATAAAGATTACTTTTGTTAGTTCATAAACATTTTCAAATTATGTCTATTAATTTATTTCTAATTTTGTATTAAAATATAATTATATTAATTGATTTACAAAAACATAGAATATATATATATTAAACTGAATTCCAGTAACTATATTAATAATTATAGTTGTAACAAATAAAAACTGAATAAATAGTAATTATTAAATAAAAAAACAAATTAAAATAAATGTATTGTTTGAAATAATAAAATGGGAGGCTTTATAATGGAGTTCTATGTACTCAATGTGCTGTCTTTTATTAATATAAATAAAATCGATTAATGTTGTTGATTTATTTTATTTATTTGTTTTGAACAATATAAAAGTCTCACTAAAAGCTTGACTAATTGCATTTTGTTATTAGTAATTTGTTTATTTGACTTTTGAACTATTTTAAGCATTTAGTACACGATTTAAATTTAATAACATATAAATACATTATCTTAAAAAATAAATAATTTTTAATAAAGATTAGAAAAAATTACGCCATTAGTCCTTATGGTTTACCCCAAATTTCAATGTAAGGTATTAATGTTTTATTGTTTCTTATTAGGGTATTAGACTTTTAATTTGTTTCAATGTAGGGTATTAGGCTTTTAATTTGTTTCAATGTAAGGTATTAGGGACTAACCTAGTTAAAGCTCAACTAAGTTTGAGGGGTATTATGGTCCATTCACCTATATATTCAGTTTTTAAAAAAATTGTAGCTTGGGGGACTTGAACCTGGAGGCTGGCCGGTTCTTATTCTTGAGACATAACCCCAAATACCAACTGCCCTGCAACCCTTTTTGTGATATTATTAATTTCGAAATTTTATTAAACACTCTCTATTATACTTCATCTTCCCCAAATTTAACCTACCCTCCAACGTCACCCAGTTGTTCTCGGTCTTGACGCGCGCCCCTCGACAGTCTTCGTCAATATTCAATGCTAGTTGAAATCAGGCTATATGAAACACTGAATTATTTCCATATGCAAAGGGCTGTTTATTATTTAATGTACCGAATTCAATTCAGTTTCTAAGAATAACTTGCTTTTTCAATAATTCAATATATTACTACATAGTTTTATAAGGCCATGATGTATGCATTAACCCTGATCGATGAAGGTGATAACTGTTGACTTGACTTAGATCCTAAACAAAAATAATCAGGTTCGGTTGGTATAAACTATTTAATGAACATTTTTTGTTTAAATTGAAATTTCTTAACATGTTTAATCGACATCACGATTGTATTAATATTAAGCAAGTGTGTGCAAATATATAAAATTTAAAAGTTCATCTTACCAAACTGCATACAACATGTTTAGTTCATTATTTATTTACAACCCGATACATTCCATCGTTCCATTTTATGGTTTGTTTACAAAGTTAGTTGCATCTCATTTGTTACAGTTGATATTTTTCATAAATAAATATATATGTTGTATTCAGGGTTCCATTGCGTGTGTTTTTTCAGGGTAGGTTAAATTTGGGGAAGATGAAGTATAACAAAGAGTGTTTAATAAAATTTCGAAATCAATAATATTACAAAAAGAGTTGCAGATTAGTTGGTATTTGGGGTTATGTTGCAAGAATGAGAACCGGCCAGCCTCCAGGTTCGAGTCCCTCAAGCTACAATTTTTTTTTAAAAACTGAATATATAGGTGAATGGACCATAATACCCCTCAAACTTAGTTAAGTTTTAACTAGGTTAGTCCCTAATACCCTACATTGAAACAAATTAAAAGCCTAATACCCTACATTGAAACAAATTAAAAGTCTAATACCCTAATAAGAAACAATAAAACATTAATACCTTACATTGAAATTTGGGGTAAACCATAAGGACTAACGGCGTATTTTTTTCTAAAGATTACTTTTGTTAGTTCATAAACATTTTCAAATTATGTCTATTAATTTATTTCTAATATTGTATTAAAATATAATTATATTAATTGATTTACAAAAACATAGAATATATATATTAAACTGAATTCCAGTAATTATATTAATAATTATAGTTGTAACAAGTAAAAACTGAATAAATAATAATTATTAAATAAAGAAACAAATTAAAATAAATGTATTGTTTGAAATAATAAAATGGGAGGCTTTATAATGGAGTTCTATGTACTCCATGTGCTGTCTTTTATTACTATAGATAAAATCGATTAATGTTGTTGATTTATTTTATTTTATTTATTTGTTTTAAACAATATAAAAGTCTTACAAAAAAGCTTGACTAATTGCATTGTGTTATTATTAATTTGTTTATTTAACTTTTGAACTATTTTAAGCATTTAAAATTAATATGTAATTGTTGAACATAGTTTAACATCTAAAACAATGACCAAAATAATAAAACTTAGTAATCATTTGTCAAATATTGTAACAAATTAAAATTTTAAACTTAAAATAACAGATTAATTTTTTTTAAAAAAAATAGGTTAATTTAAGGTACATGATTTAAATTCAAAGTTAATGATACATAAATATAAATATGTTATATAAAAAAGAATCATGTGTTTTCTTTTATTAATGATTTCAGTTACAACTATGATTATCAATATAACTACTAAAATTTAATTTAATAAACTTATATAATGGTTTTGCAAATCAATTATTATAATTAAATTTGAGTGTAATGTATTAAATAACAAAATGAGAGAATTCATGAGGGAGTGTCATGTGTCCCTCATGTGTTTTCTTTTATTAGATAGTGTAGAATCAGTGATGTAAGAATGACTGCTAATAAATAGTGCGAGAATAACCGCAAATAATGCGTAAGAATAACCACCAATAAAAGGATAATGCGAGAATAATCATGAATAAGATAATGCGCGAACATAATATAATGATTTAAGAATAAAAAAAATGAAATTTACTGCAAATGAGAGTGTGCAAAACAGACGTATAGTCTACTGGCATGAGAGTTTAAATTTAGTAGTTTTGCATATATGCACTATATGATAAAAGAAATTTAGCAACATTCCGATAAGTATGTGTCCAATATTTTGTTAGACCAAAAGTTTTGTGACTGAGAAAATGCAAGTGTAAAAACGATAAAATTTGAAAAAACCGAAGTTTTCAAGCAGTCTGATTCATTGAAAGAGTTATTGAGGAAGTTGTGAGAGGATGAACTGAAACAACCAAAACCTGCAGTTCAAGGCGATGTCTATAAATATTAGAACATGATTTTCAAAGGATGTGCATTAGCATGGAAATACTTTCCACAGCTAAGGTGTATCGGGGTCAATTGGGAGAAAGGGATTTCGTACTTCAGACACTTTCATGAGATCAAGACACGACCTTATTGGGCTGTGAGAGACATCGTTAGACATCAGATTTCAGGTTGTGATCATGCAAATATTGTTCATTGGATGGCTGAGAGAATGACAAGAGAAAGTCATACTAAGTAGGATGCGTGTAGACCTCAATATCCGAAGAGAATTGTTCATAAGAACGATATTGATCCGAAGAATGGTTTACCAAAGGTGACTTTAAAGTATAAACCTCCTAAGGTGATGAAGCGGATTCCTTTGATGCCTATCCAGCAACACTTTAGTATAGACTTTGAGTTCTGGTACTATGATTGGGTGACCGGTGAAGCTGTGATCGTGCTAAAGGATAAGAATCCTAAGTTGATGTGCAAGAAGATATGTGTGTTCGATCCTATGTGGCTGATCAACTGTCCGAAAGAAGATATCGACACATTGCATTACAATCAAATTCATTTCGATGTTTGTGACATAGAACCTGCTTGGAATTTCCAAAAGGTTGCTATCTTTTGCTTTGCATGGGGAGTGCATGCTGATTGTGATTATGAAAAGCTGTTGGGAAAGATGATGAAGATCCGAACTGAACCGAAGAAACGCACAATTCAACAACCTGAACCTAAAATGAGTGAACGTCCGAAGAACAAGATCAAGATCAAGCTTCGTAATGCATAATTAATTCGAGCAATAGCCAATGCGGAGTTTGTAGATGCATTATGTGACTATCGCTTTCGGATTATACTTATATCGTCGATTATTTTAAAGATTGAAGATTAGAAGGTTTACATTCGACCTGTCGAGAGGTCGAATGAGTTTGAAGTTGGTCGATTGTAGTTTTGTGTTTGTTAGGTTGTTTATTGGATGTTCATTCGAGCCTTGAAAAGGTCGAATGGATCCTTTCGACCAATGTAGTGGTCGAAGGGGAAAGTCTATATATATGTTGAACTTGGTTTTCAACATAACTTTTAGTCATTTGGTCTACTGTGTCAGTGTGTGTTTCTAGCGTGTGTTCTACAGAGTTCTGAATTGGTTGTTTTCATTAATATCTAAGATTGTAAACGTTTTATCAATCATTTATTAATGGAATCATATTGAAAATGTGTCTTAATGTGTTCTGATCTGATTATTATCATTTCGCATGCGATTTAGGGTTTCCGCACCTAGATTGCTTATACTTGTGTGATCTTTGTGTTGATTTGACAAAATCCGATCCTACAATTAAGGTACACTAGACATACCACGTCTATAAAAAAAGCTAAATAATAATACAAAAACACAATTTTTATTTGTTTCTGAAAAGGTTTGGCACAAAATTTGTATCATATAAATATTTTTTAACGGTTAAGGTACTTGAGGTTCATAAAAGAGTCAAGAGGGAAAAAAACAACAGTACATAACAAATAATGACACGTAGATAAATCAAAGAATAATAACCAAAATGTATATATGTTTAGCAAAAAATAAAGACTCAAAGCTCATGGTCAACTGAAAGATTAGATGCACATAAAACAAAAACAAAGCTGATACAAACGTATACAAGTATGAATAAGAGCCAAACAAAGCCAAAAAACAGAAACTGGAATTCCCGATCTTGTTTTTACGCATTAGCAGTTTATTTAAAAAAAGTAAAAATTAACTTTGATGATCAAAACGACTATGCAACACATTTGATAACCATCTCAAAATGCCTTAGAATATAAACAGCTTAATGCTAACAGAGTCGGACAACGGATTGTGTTGCCTGCGTCTTTCATTGGAGGGCCTCGCGAAGTGCGTCTTTCATGGCAAACCCGATTTATTCCGAACGATGATGTGTAATCATTAGTGGCCCGAGATATGTGAAAACTTGAGCATGCGTCAAATCGCACACGATCGTCCCGAGATTGTTTCATGAATATTTCGTGCTAAATTAGAGGAACTTAAAGAGCAGCTCTTCAAGAAACATTTTCTCAGACATATTAAGGCATACGTTTATGTCATCGAGTTTCAAAAGCGTGGCTTCCCGCATGCACATTTCTTCCTTATCATGCACTCGCAACACAAAATTAATAATCCAGACCATTATGATAAGGTCGTTGATGTGTGTAAATGTATATATAAAAATAACACAAGCTTTAATTAAAACGACTCACCTAAAAACTACACACGCACGACAAGTGTACCGGTCGCAAAGCAGTAAACAGATAAGACCGAGTATCGAACCCAAAGACGCGAATGCAACTCTAGATCACAACCTCTACCGAATACTAGCCTAAATAAATATATACTTAAATAGGGGGTATTTTAAACTACTAATTATAAACTTAGAAGGAACTAAATATAAACAAAATAACCTCAACTGCTTATACGAACCTAGGAGCTTGGAGAAATCAGATAGGAAGAAAGCTGGTTACTTAGGTAAAATCCCTAGACACTAGCAATAAATCCTGAATCTGGTAATTAACTTGAGACCCTATTCTTATTTAATAAACCTCCTGTCAAAGATAGCTCACTAGACTCAAGGCAGGACAAGTGTAGAAATGCTAAGATGGATCCGGATCGCCCTAGCGTATCGAAATCCCACAGAAATCAGATTAAAACCTCTCCTGGATTAAAACCTTCAAACTATGAAGCAGACTTAAACTCTACTGAAGAAAACCTAGTAAAACTCTAAACACGGACAAGTAAAGACTCCCGCCCTAGCGTTTGTCAACTACCGAACAATGCCTAGTTAGTTACCTAGCACTCTCGAGTTAGATTTCTCACCCTCAAGAATGGACTGCACATTTTAATTAATTTATTATATTAGTTTGTTATACTTGTGTCGTACTCCAATTCCAAATACTAGCACGCTAACCTAAGTTGACGAACTCGATTGATTTCAAGACCTAGGGGGTATCTCTACATGCCTAGTTCCACAAAACCAATAAACAAACTTCAAATAAAATCAACACCAACACACATCTATACTATATTATAATGCATGAGTGAGGGGTAGTTTAAGATACCAAAAAGTTAAGAACTTATATTTCATTAATAACCCTGAAATGAGGATAAAATAGTCATTCATACATTATTTACATTTTAATACCCTATCTTAGTTACACTTTAATCCCTTAAGCTTTACTTAACTTTTGCTTATTTAAATTATACTTAAACTTCTTTTCCTTATTTTAAGCAAATCTTCCCCATAATTTTTAAATAGTCATATTTTTTGCATAGTTTATACTTTTATAAAAAAAAATTTACATCATAATAATGAGCATTTTATTATCTTTAATTTGAATATAGTATTGATAATTTTTATTTTAAAAATCTTTATGTGACGTGATTAACGATATCTAGGAGTGAGCAATAGCTAAACCGTTCACCGAAGACAAACCAAAAAGCTGACAAAACTGAACCAGAATCTATTGAAAACTGAAAACATCTGGTTTGTTATCGTTTTCTTTTTGTACCCTTAGTTAACCCAATTTAGTTAAACTAAAACAGACCCATTAATACATTCATAACAACATGCCCAAACCATGTGGTAGGTAACACATACACTTCTAATGGTTCATGGTTGGGTTAGGTTAAGTTCGGTTATAAGCCTCAATTGAAAAACAAAAAACGACATTATCGGTTTATCAATCTTGTTAACCAACTGGTTAATTGGTTCAGTCTATTTGGTTAGATTCTTGTTTTTAGTTCGATTTAGTTAATTTTGGTTAATAACCAAAACCAAACTTTGGTTAAAAATTTGCTTGAAGCACATGAAATGAAGGTATAAATACATGTAATGGATGTATAAAAGATATAAATGTATGAGCGGTTCAGTTTTGGTTTGTTAATTTTGGTTAACTTATGGTACAAAAAAGACGATATTAGGTTAACTCGGTTTTGGTTAATTTTCAGTTTGGTTTGTATGTTTTTGTTCAATTATTGTTCACCTCTGGATATTGTTCATCACGTAAAAAAATCAAAATTTTAATTAAAAGTGTATAGCAAATTATACTCTAATACGGTTTGAAGTTGAGTAGATAGGTTTATGAATTGTAGTGGCATTATAAATAAAGGGGGTTTTGAAATTTTTAGCTTTTATATCTAGGCCTGTAAACAAACCGAATGTTCATTTAATTTTAACTGGACACGAACACATACTCAAACACATTTTTGTGTTCATGTTCGTTCATTAAGAAATTTGTCATGTTCTTGTTCATTTATGTTCGTTCCTTTAAACCTAAATGTACAGTTCACCAACGAACATAAACGGATGTTCACGAACATAATAGATGTAAACGATTTTGTATTACTGAAAAAACCAATTATTAATTTTGTTTGGTTGGTTTTTGGGGTGTTGAGTCCCGGATTGTTTGTATTGCGGATTGTTTTTTGCTAGCATCTTGTTAGCGCGTGAAATAAAAGTTTTGTTGGCTGTTAAAAAAAATTGGTTATATATTTATACAAGTAGCTAAAGCCAAATTTATGTTTGTATTTATGTAAATATAACTACGTATGTAATTAATAAACTTAAACGAACATAAATGGACGTTCACGAACATAAACGAACTAACTCAACGTTTGTTCATGTTCGTTCATTTAACTAAACAAACTTCCCGCCGAACAAGTTAACGAACAGCTCATGAACATTTGGTTCGTTTACAGGCCTATTTTTTTTTACCTCTGTTTCATGTATTTATACCTTCATTTCATGTATTTATAGGCAAAAAAATTTAGCCAAAGTTTGTTTTTGTTATTCACCAAAATTAACTAAACCGAACTAAAAACCGATAATCTATCAATACTAACCAAACCAAGGAACCAATTGTTTAATAAGATTGATTAATTGATGACATTTGATTTTAGTTTCGGTTGAGGCTAATAATTGAACTCGACCGAATCATACACACCCTTAGAAGTGTTTGTGTTCCCCGCTGCATCGCGCGAGCACTCTACTAGTATATCAAATCCAACAATAAACTTAAAATCATGTAATTCTACACATCAAATTAAAGACCAAAAATCATTAAATACTGCATAAAACGTGTCTAGTTCATAAACCTAAGCAACCATAAAAGTCTAGTTCATAATTAAAATCAGAAACATAGTCATAACGTCTCGAAAAACAATGATAAACATGTCTCTAAAAAAATAAAAACGATAAAACAAACCACCGGGTCTTCAAATAATTAATCTTTAGCGCGCCCAATACCTTCTCCTCACCAAAAATTCTCCAATGCTGCTGTGTCGTTTGATGTGTTCTGTCCTTGGCGGCTGTTATCATTCCCCTTGTAATGATGCGGCCTCCTTTTATGAAGTAATAATATGCGCTGCTTGATCCCAAGAATAATTGTCCATCAACTTGAACCCTATTGTCCATTCTAATATTTCTTTGTGGGCTTTGGCCCGTGAGAAAACAATTCACATTTTCATGTTCTTTTTTTATTATTATTATTATAGTGGGAAAGCCCGCGCGTTGCGGCGGGTGTCCAACTGATATCAAATTCAATGATTATGTCTATTTCTAAAACCACAACCCATTCCGGGTTCCGAACATTTTCATTCCATAAAACCCACGTGATGTAAGGGCACCACAATTTGCAACTGGGTGAGTGCCGCGAGCATGTTGCAAATAGTGGATATTGGTTGTAAATAGGGACTCAAAAGGTGACTATCATGACCAAGTGGCTAAGTGATCCACCATTAAAAGCATGCACATGTGAAAATGGTTTGATTTGGTTACATGATATTTTACTATAGGTGGTTGTTTTCCTTGAACTCAAACTCAACCAATTTTAGGGTCGAACTTCTTTAGGGGCCGTATAAGGGATCGAAAATCTTCTTTCATGTTAGGCCCCAAAATGGTTGAACCAACCATAAGGGCTGGAAAGAGGACAACCTACTACATACATGGAAGAGAAATAAGGCGTTTCCCGTCAGTCATCACAAACGGTCCATGGTAGATTCTTGTAGGTCTTGTGAGAAAGGAAGAGAGGGAAAGACATAGATGTTTGCAAAGCAAAAGAAAGAACGGCGGTGGTCCGCGAAACAAGTGTTTGGGGAGGCCACCGTGGAGGGTCCCTGACCCTCTAGTGTTGTAGATGTTCTAAAATGTAAAAAGAAGGAAACATTTTATTGGCTTAAAGAGTTTCTCATATCCATGATAATTATCCCATATACATATATGAATCTCCAAAATGATTACACAAATTTCAACAATAACTACCAAAATACTCATTTAGGGTTTATGTTCATTTTTTAGCAGATATGTAACACCCCAACCGATGGCGGAAACATCGGGGTGCCACGTATTGATGATTGTTTCAGTAGCACATGGTATAATATAAATTTTAAATAATTTATTCAAACATAATATCCAAATATAAAAATGATGTCTAGGAATTCAATACATGATATCAAATAACAAAACTTCAATAACTTCAAATAAAACTTCATGTTAAATCCTCATGCTAACTCAAGCCTCAGCTTCATTGTTACCTGAAACATGTTAATTTTGAAAGTATTTTGGGTCAACAAAAGTTGGTGAGAATTACATAGGTTTTTGATAATAAAATGAATAAAAATGTTGTGCAATTCATGTGTCATGTCAATCTAGCCCATATGTGAGAACATACTAGAAATAAATCGAGTGCATAATCAACCCTGATGACTGTTATAATATGATACATACCATGCGCTCATGGTCCAATTGAATATGTTATGCGATAACAAACACCCACGTAACCTTTGTAGGAGGCACGTATCCGGGTGGGATTGTCAGTCCAATAGATCTATCAATGTATACCGTCGGCTTGTACGGAGTTAATGATTATGCTAGAATGGTGCTTACTCTAATCATGCTCAAGACATAATGCAACATAGAAAACACATAGACACATTGATGATTGAATTGCAATGATAATGTTATAACATGTTTCACCCCAAAAATGGTGATAAATAAAAGGGGCTATGTAAAACTCACCTTAGCAAATGTTAAACTTCTTGAAAAGATGAAATGATGGTGTTGCCCAAAATAATGCCAAATATTACCCTATAATTAGGTAATAAATAATAAGTCTAAGTCTAATTAGCTTATAAGTGTATCCTAGGGTTTCGATTTGGGGATATCCAATTGTTGAATTTAAATTAAAATGTTAATTAATAAAGGAAAATTTGATAATTAATAAAAGAAAGTCTTTTTATAAAATTTGAATTTTGAATGTACACATTAAAGTGTTTGGAGTATAAAAATAATTTTTATAAAACCAGATGAAGTCGAAGTATCCACATCTTTTCCCACCAGACTCTCCAACTCCAACTTCGGGACGAAGTTCCTAAAAGCAGGGGAGACTGTAACATCACGCATTTAAACTTGTACGTTACACGTTCGTCATTAATAAAAACGTCAAGTTTTATCTTATACGTTCGCATTTATTATTTTTGTCACGTAAATGGAACCCTAATACTATATATATATATATATATATATATATTATATATGATAGAACCTTGGAATTTTATAAAAAAATTATATGTCTTGGCCGGGAATCGAACCCGCGCCAAGACCGGGTCACATACACACAATCATCTAACCAACTGGGCTGGCCATCAACCTGATTAAACCCGGACACTTATTAATCTTATACGCGTTTTTAAAAACCTACAATTTGACTTGGAAAGTCAACTGTCTTGACGCGTCTGTATAATCAAACCAAATTAACTGTGATTGATCTATAATTGGCAAACTTATTTGATTTCCGGCCCAGTATGACTCGATTACACGTCAATTAACAACTAATCGTTGACTAATTTTGAATCTATACGCGTATGACAATAAAACGAGGGTCAACTTTCCAATTAACCAACCCACTGATCCTCAGTATAAATTGATCACCTACGAACCTTTGAAACTCGCTCACATCTCTCTCTCAACCTCCAATTACTTCTGAAAACACTCTGATAATTATCATTCTCATCGTCGTTTGACTTCTGGTTTGACCGGACAATCGAACCCAATTCTCCACTGTGAGTTTAAATTTTTGTATGGGTTATGTTCATCGGCTATCACACATCAATAGCCCTATGGTTAATTAGGCTATTGATGTGTTAATTGATCAATTGCTAAAGCTAGGGTTCGTGCTAATAATTTGGGGATAAACTGAATCTGCTTCTGTGTATTATTTAATTTTAATCGGGATTCATCACAACCACTGGCCTAGGCCAAGTGGTTGTGACCATGGCTTGCAACACAAGGTACCCGGGTTCGAGTCCCGGCTACTGCCTTCCTTTTTGCTTCTTTTTATTCTTTTAAACAAACTAATATATATATATATATATATATTAAACCTTTTAATCTTATAAATTCATTTTTAAATATTATAACTATTTTATAAATTCTAAAAAAATTATATTTATTAAATCTGAGTCAAAAGTTTTATTTACAATTTTTGTTTTTCAAAAATTCATTTATTTAATATTTATAATAATTAAATCAATTTTATACTATTATATTTATAAAAATCCATTTATATATCAAAACAATTTTATTAAATTCTCCAAAAATTATCCTGACTTTGTATAAAGTTAAACTTTACTGAAATAATTTTTAATTCAGAAAAATCAATTATTTTATATTTTTAATCAATTTTTGTTAGATTTAATCATAATTAAATCATAATAAATTCAATTTTCATTATTTTTGCACCAAAATTTTATACAAATTATTTTTAAATATTTAGAACAGAAATATGATTTTTAAAATTGAAACTCTTTAATTTTAGTATTTTTGAATATTAAAGTTAATTGTTGGCAATCTGTAATAAATAGATTTAAAAATCTATTTTAAATAAAATAATTTTTATAAAATTATTTTTATACTCCAAACACTTTAATGTGTACATTCAAAATTCAAATTTTATAAAAAGACTTTCTTTTATTAATTATCAAATTTTCCTTTATTAATTAACATTTTAATTTAAATTCAACAATTGGATATCCCCAAATCGAAACCCTAGGATACACTTATAAGCTAATTAGACTTAGACTTATTATTTATTACCTAATTATAGGGTAATATTTGGCATTATTTTGGGCAACACCATCATTTCATCTTTTCAAGAAGTTTAACATTTGCTAAGGTGAGTTTTACATAGCCCCTTTTATTTATCACCATTTTTGGGGTGAAACATGTTATAACATTATCATTGCAATTCAATCATCAATGTGTCTATGTGTTTTCTATGTTGCATTATGTCTTGAGCATGATTAGAGTAAGCACCATTCTAGCATAATCATTAACTCCGTACAAGCCGACGGTATACATTGATAGATCTATTGGACTGACAATCCCACCCGGATACGTGCCTCCTACAAAGGTTATGTGGGTGTTTGTTATCGCATAACATATTCAATTGGACCATGAGCGCATGGTATGTATCATATTATAACAGTCATCAGGGTTGATTATGCACTCGATTTATTTCTAGTATGTTCTCACATATGGGCTAGATTGACATGACACATGAATTGCACAACATTTTATTCATTTTATTATCAAAAACCTATGTAATTCTCACCAACTTTTGTTGACCCAAAATACTTTCAAAATTAACATGTTTCAGGTAACAATGAAGCTGAGGCTTGAGTTAGCATGAGGATTTAACATGAAGTTTTATTTGAAGTTATTGAAGTTTTGTTATTTGATATCATGTATTGAATTCCTAGACATCATTTTTATATTTGGATATTATGTTTGAATAAATTATTTAAAATTTATATTATACCATGTGCTACTGAAACAATCATCAATACGTGGCACCCCGATGTTTCCGCCATCGGTTGGGGTGTTACAGATTGGTATCAGAGCCTTGGTTATAGGGAATTAGGTTATTAGAAATAATCTAGACTATAACCTTAGGGACTTAAACAGTACTTGCTTCTCCTACTTGTAACCCTAATTGCTTCCCTAATCCTATCCTTATCCTATGCCTTATAACCCTAAACCCACATGTGACTACTCTTATTCGTCTACTGCAATCCTGATCCACCATTAGATTAATAGGACAAAATCCTCAGGTTTAACCTGAACCCCCTTGAGATCTCGTCGAAGTTCTAGATTTTAATAACGAACACGTGCAATCTGGAAGGGTGAACGCCTGTATTCTGAGTCTTCTGTCTAGGATGGCATTGCGCATATATCCCAATCAGACGAGGGACCCGGATGCCTACCTGGGAATTCTCGGGATGAGTGTTCACTTATAGGCTAAAGCATGTCTTCATATGTTATTAAAATTTAGAATCTTTGATAAGTCAACGTTTTCGTTTATTCGTTTTAATTAATGAATAAATGATTACATTCCTTTTATAAACTCTCATTCATTTCATTGTGTCTATTACAGATCATGCCTCCTCGTCGCAGCACTCGCAACAGCAATGGTGAGAACCACGAAGAAGGTGGTGATAACCACAACCATAACCATGACCAAGTTCCTAACCACAACAACAATGGGGTTGATGCTCAACTGGCTGCGATCATTTCTCAACAAATGGCGCAGCAAATCGCAACTCTGGTTCCCAATTTACTCGCTCAGGTCATCCAATTGAACGGCAACGGGAATGGTCACAACAACGGGAACGGGAACGGCAATGGCAATGGAAATGGACCCCAAGCCTGCACTCTTAAACATTTCAACTCTTGTAACCCTCCAAAGTTTAGTGGTGAAGAAGGAGCTACTGGACTCCTCCAATGGTTTGAGGGTATTGAGAATACCTTCATCAACAGTGAATGCCCCAACAACTTCAAGGTTCGTTACGCCATGAGTGTTCTCCATAAACGAGCACTCACATGGTGGAATGAAGAAAAGCGTACTCGTGGGGCCGAGGTTGCTCTTGCTATGACATGGGACCAAGTCAAGGAGGTCATGAAGGAAGAGTTTTGTCCCCGCAATGAAGTTAAGAAGCTTGAGGATGAGTTCCACACCTTAGCTCAAGATAGTGGGGAAAACCTTGCCTACAACACCCGCTTTCATGAGCTTAGCTTATTATTGCCTCACAAAGTTACTCCTCTGCCGGTAGCCATCGAGAAGTACATCGGTGGTCTGCCCATGCAAATCCAGGACACCGTTTGGGGTAGAAATCCTGCAACTTTGGAAGAGGCCAAACGTCTAGCGGCCACTCTTACTGATAATCACGTGAAGAACGGTACTCTCTTCCGCAAAGGCACTAAGAAGACGGTTGCCAAAGACACTCCACAGCCTGCAATTGAAGTCAAGCCTGAGACCTCAAGCAACAAAAAGCGCAAGGCTAGAAACTATATGGTTGCTGCTACTCCACCTGCTGCCCAAAACCCAGCCAAGAAACCATACACCGGACCTCACCCTTTGTGCAACACTTGCAAGTACCATCATCCAACACAGGTGCCATGTCGATTTTGTACTAAGTGTCAACGATATGGTCACCTGGTGAACGTCTGTCGATCTCCTACTACCCAAGACAACAACAACCCAGCTCCCAACCAACAAAACAACAGGCCTACTCGTGGTCAATGCTACGAGTGTGGCAACCCTAATCACTACATCAACAACTGCCCTAATCGTAACCGAAACCAAAACCAAAACCAAAACCAAAACCAGAACCGCAACCAGAACCAAGGTGCTCGAGGTCGCGCCTACAATCTCAACGCTAACCAGGCTCGTGACAACAACGAAGTGGTGAATGGTACGTTTCTCATTAATAACCACTATGCATCCATATTATTTGATTCGGGAGCTGATAAGTCATTTGTGTCACTGAAGTTTGAACCATTACTTAACTTACCCCACACTAATCTAGAAGAACCTTTCGTGGTAGAGGTAGCTAACGGGAAGTCTATTTCGATCGACTCTATTATTCGTAACTGCTTGTTGAACCTCGACGATCATACCTTCCCTATCGATCTCATCCCCATGCATCTTGGTAGTTTTGATGTTATAGTAGGCATGGACTGGTTGTCAACTCATCGTGCCGAAATTCTGTGCTTCGAGAAAGTCATACGCATTCCTCTCGAATCTGGTGAGATTTTGAAGATCTATGGTGAGAAACCCTGTGGTGAGCTTAAGCTTATGTCTTGTACTACTGCCCAAAAGTACTTACGAAAGGGGTATACAGCCTTCTTAGCTAACGTGATAGAAAAGAAGGACAAAGGCAAAAGTATCCAAGACATTCCTATTATTCGAGACTATCCTGAAGTCTTTCCAGAGGATTTACCTGGTTTGCCTCCTGCTCGACAAGTGGAATTCCGTATTGATCTTGTTCCTGGTGCTAATCCTGTCGCTAAAGCTCCTTATCGTCTTGCACCCTCTGAGATGCAAGAACTTGCCAGTCAATTACAAGAACTTTCTGATAAAGGGTTCATTCGCCCTAGTTCTTCTCCATGGGGAGCCCCTGTCTTGTTCGTTAAAAAGAAGGATGGTTATCTTAGGATGTGTATTGACTACCGTGAACTCAACAAACTCACCATCAAGAATCGTTATCCACTTCCTAGGATTGACGATCTCTTCGATCAACTTCAAGGAGCAACCCACTTCTCGAAGATTGATCTCCGTTCTGGTTATCATCAGCTTAGAGTCCACGATGAAGATATTCCCAAGACAGCTTTTCGCACACGCTATGGTCACTATGAATTCATGGTTATGCCTTTTGGGTTGACCAATGCTCCCGCAGTATTTATGGATTTGATGAATCGGGTTTGTAGACCCTATCTCGACAAATTCGTGATCGTTTTCATCGATGATATTTTGATTTACTCTAAATCAAAATCCGATCACGAGCAACATCTTCACTCTATCTTGAATCTCCTAAAGAAAGAACAACTGTATGCCAAGTTCTCAAAATGCGAATTTTGGCTTAAGGAAGTTCAATTTTTGGGACATGTCATTGATATGAACGGAATTCATGTTGATCCTGCAAAGATCGAAGCTGTGAAGAATTGGAGTGTTCCTACCACTCCAACGGAAGTCCGTTCTTTTCTTGGTTTGGCTGGTTATTATCGTCGATTCATCGCCAATTTCTCCAAGATCGCTGTTCCTCTCACTACCTTAACTCACAAGGGTAAGCCCTATGAGTGGGGACCTAAGCAAGAGGAAGCATTCGAAACTCTTAAACTGAAACTCTGTGAAGCTCCTATCTTGTCTCTACCTGATGGTAATGATGATATCGTGGTCTACTGTGATGCATCAAACCAAGGTCTTGGTTGTGTTCTCATGCAACGAGGAAAGGTTATTGCTTATGCGTCTCGACAACTCAAGACTCACGAAAAGAATTATACCACCCATGATCTTGAATTGGGCGCTGTTGTCTTTGCACTCAAGATTTGGAGACATTTTCTTTATGGGACCAAATGTGTGGTGTTCACGGACCACAAAAGTCTCCAACATGTCTTCGATCAAAAGAATCTTAACATGAGACAACGACGTTGGGTTGAATTACTTAACGACTATGATTGCGAAATTCGCTACCATCCTGGCAAAGCGAATGTTGTGGCTGACGCACTTAGTCGTAAAGAGCGTGTCAAACTACAATGTGCGAGAGTTCGTACTGATCTTCAAGATCGCATTCTCCAGGCTCAACACACATCAGTCACCCAAGGTAACATGTACGATGAAATGTCTTGTGGTGCTGAAACTCAACTTGAAACCAAACCCGATGGTCTTCTTTATTTCCTTAATCGACTGTGGATTCCCGACCGTGATGATCTTCGTACTTTTCTCATGAACGAGGCTCATAAGTCTCGTTATTCTATTCATCCTGGAGCTGACAAGATGTACCAAGATCTTCGTTATTCTTATTGGTGGCCTGGTATGAAGAAAGACATTGCCCTATTCGTTGCAAAATGTCTCACTTGTTCCAAGGTCAAGGCTGAACATCAACGACCATCTGGTATGCTTGAACAACCAGAGATTCCTGTCTGGAAATGGGAGAGCATAGCTATGGATTTCATCACCAAACTCCCTCGTACACCCAAAGGTTTCGACAGTATTTGGGTAATTGTCGATCGTTTGACCAAGTCAGCTCACTTCCTACCTATTCGTGAGAAGTATTCTGTGGAAAGGTTGGCAAGGATGTACGTAAGTGAAATCGTATGTCGTCACGGTATACCTTTGGACATTATTTCTGATCGCGATGGTCGTTTCACCTCTCACTTTTGGGAATCTCTACAAGATGCTTTGGGTACCAAGTTGAACCTGAGCACTGCTTATCACCCTCAAACGGATGGTCAGACTGAACGAACCATCCAGACACTTGAGGACATGCTCAGGGCATGTGTCATCGATTTTGGTGGCGCATGGGATTTTCATCTTCCTTTGGTTGAGTTTTCATACAACAACAGTTATCACGCCAGCATTAACATGGCTCCTTTTGAGGCACTCTATGGTCGGAAATGTCGTTCACCTGTCTGTTGGACTGAGGTTGGTGAAGCTCGTATTACTGGACCCGAACTAATCCAGGAAACCACAGACAAAATTCAGCTTATTCAGGATAACCTTCTCAAGGCTAGAAGTCGCCAAAAGAGTTATGCTGATAAACGTCGTAAACCCTTGGAATTTCAAGTTGGGGACCTTGTACTACTTAAGGTATCCCCTTGGAAAGGAGTGATTCGTTTCGGTAGAAAGAGAAAACTAGCTCCTCGATACGTAGGCCCCTTCAAAATTCTTGACAGAGTTGGAAAAGTGGCTTACAAACTTGAACTTCCACCTGAGCTAAGCAATGTTCATCCGACCTTCCATGTTTCGAATCTCAAGAAATGCTTAGCGGATGAGAACCTTCATGTTCCTCTTGAGGATGTGCAAATTGATGAAAGCATGCACATTATCGAGAAACCCGTCGAGATTGTTGATACTGGAGTCAAGAAACTCAAGCGCAGTCGTATTCCAATCGTTAAGGTTCGTTGGGAATCTAAACGAGGCCCAGAGTTCACTTGGGAACGTAAAGACCAGATGAAGTCGAAGTATCCACATCTTTTCCCACCAGACTCTCCAACTCCAACTTCGGGACGAAGTTCCTAAAAGCAGGGGAGACTGTAACATCACGCATTTAAACTTGTACGTTACACGTTCGTCATTAATAAAAACGTCAAGTTTTATCTTATACGTTCGCATTTATTATTTTTGTCACGTAAATGGAACCCTAATACTATATATATATATATATATTATATATGATAGAACCTTGGAATTTTATAAAAAAATTATATGTCTTGGCCGGGAATCGAACCCGCGCCAAGACCGGGTCACATACACACAATCATCTAACCAACTGGGCTGGCCATCAACCTGATTAAACCCGGACACTTATTAATCTTATACGCGTTTTTAAAAACCTACAATTTGACTTGGAAAGTCAACTGTCTTGACGCGTCTGTATAATCAAACCAAATTAACTGTGATTGATCTATAATTGGCAAACTTATTTGATTTCCGGCCCAGTATGACTCGATTACACGTCAATTAACAACTAATCGTTGACTAATTTTGAATCTATACGCGTATGACAATAAAACGAGGGTCAACTTTCCAATTAACCAACCCACTGATCCTCAGTATAAATTGATCACCTACGAACCTTTGAAACTCGCTCACATCTCTCTCTCAACCTCCAATTACTTCTGAAAACACTCTGATAATTATCATTCTCGTCGTCGTTTGACTTCTGGTTTGACCGGACAATCGAACCCAATTCTCCACTGTGAGTTTAAATTTTTGTATGGGTTATGTTCATCGGCTATCACACATCAATAGCCCTATGGTTAATTAGGCTATTGATGTGTGAATTGATCAATTGCTAAAGCTAGGGTTCGTGCTAATAATTTGGGGATAAACTGAATCTGCTTCTGTGTATTTATTTAATTTTAATCGGGATTCATCACAACCACTGGCCTAGGCCAAGTGGTTGTGACCATGGCTTGCAACACAAGGTACCCGGGTTCGAGTCCCGGCTACTGCCTTCCTTTTTGCTTCTTTTTATTCTTTTAAACAAACTAATATATATATATATATATATATATATATATATATTAAACCTTTTAATCTTATAAATTCATTTTTAAATATTATAACTATTTTATAAATTCTAAAAAAATTATATTTATTAAATCTGAGTCAAAAGTTTTATTTACAATTTTTGTTTTTCAAAAATTCATTTATTTAATATTTATAATAATTAAATCAATTTTATACTATTATATTTATAAAAATCCATTTATATATCAAAACAATTTTATTAAATTCTCCAAAAATTATCCTGACTTTGTATAAAGTTAAACTTTACTGAAATAATTTTTAATTCAGAAAAATCAATTATTTTATATTTTTAATCAATTTTTGTTAGATTTAATCATAATTAAATCATAATAAATTCAATTTTCATTATTTTTGCACCAAAATTTTATACAAATTATTTTTAAATATTTAGAACAGAAATATGATTTTTAAAATTGAAACTCTTTAATTTTAGTATTTTTGAATATTAAAGTTAATTGTTGGCAATCTGTAATAAATAGATTTAAAAATCTATTTTAAATAAAATAATTTTATAAAAATTATTTTTATACTCCAAACACTTTAATGTGTACATTCAAAATTCAAATTTTATAAAAAGACTTTCTTTTATTAATTATCAAAATTTCCTTTATTAATTAACATTTTAATTTAAATTCAACAATTGGATATCCCCAAATCGAAACCCTAGGATACACTTATAAGCTAATTAGACTTAGACTTATTATTTATTACCTAATTATAGGGTAATATTTGGCATTATTTTGGGCAACACCATCATTTCATCTTTTCAAGAAGTTTAACATTTGCTAAGGTGAGTTTTACATAGCCCCTTTTATTTATCACCATTTTTGGGGTGAAACATGTTATAACATTATCATTGCAATTCAATCATCAATGTGTCTATGTGTTTTCTATGTTGCATTATGTCTTGAGCATGATTAGAGTAAGCACCATTCTAGCATAATCATTAACTCCGTACAAGCCGACGGTATACATTGATAGATCTATTGGACTGACAATCCCACCCGGATACGTGCCTCCTACAAAGGTTACGTGGGTGTTTGTTATCGCATAACATATTCAATTGGACCATGAGCGCATGGTATGTATCATATTATAACAGTCATCAGGGTTGATTATGCACTCGATTTATTTCTAGTATGTTCTCACATATGGGCTAGATTGACATGACACATGAATTGCACAACATTTTTATTCATTTTATTATCAAAAACCTATGTAATTCTCACCAACTTTTGTTGACCCAAAATGTGACACCCCGCATTTTCAGGTTAATACTTTCACTGAACTCTAGTTAACTTACATGATACATTTTAGTTAACTTACGTTGTGCATGGGTAGATACTTAACTAGGGGTAGTTAAGTAGGCCTAACACATGTTAGAGGTTATTAACATATGTGTTAAATAGGATAAGTATTGTTTAACACACACATGAGTCCTGTATCCCGAACGTTGGTGAATAATAAACTTATGTGAAAACCATACTTGATTATGTGAACCTAAACCGAACACGTTAATAAAAATCATTAAAAGTGGAGCATGAGGTTGATTAGGGTCTTAACGCATGGGGTTACACTTGTTACGGTCCGAAATAACGAAAACGTCGATGGATAACGCGTCGGGAGGCGAAACGAAGCAAAAGCGCGCGCCTCGGACCTGTGAGCGGCCGCTCACAGGCTCCGAGCGGCCGCTCGAACATCCCTGACGGGTCTAAACCGCCTCAAACTCATATTTAAGCATCCTAAACCCCCATGCAACCCCCATACTCAACCCTAATCGCCCCCTTACTGCCCCACACGAATATTTCACTCCAAAAACTCCTGCTAAGGCTCAAGATCATCAATTGGGAGGCTCCAAGGCGCGCGATTGATTGATTTGAAGAGCTAAGGGTATAACTTATGATTTCTTACGCTTTTACCTTATGTTTTTACTATAAAAATCATATAACAAGTTTGTCCAGGTCTGAAAGTATTTTATAAAAGTTAAAACATGATGATTACGAAGATTAAAAGGGTCAACCACATTGTTACATAATGAATGTTATATGTTTTGCATGATTATGCATGTTCTTGATGTTTTAGACTTCTAGGGTTTGTGAATAATGATGGTTGTGATGTATAATTAGGGTTTTGATCAGATGTGGTTCTTACTAAAGTTATATGATGATTATTAGGTGCTATTGATTGGTAATATGCAACTAGGGTTTGATATAATTGATAATATTGCATAATTAGAATCTGGACAGATTCTGAATGTCGACTTGTAGGGTCTGTTTCGTGGCTTGAAAATAATTGGTTTGATCGATTCTTTGCATGATTGTAATGTACAAGGTCTTAGCTTTTCATAATGGGCAAAACCATCGAATTTGGACGTCGTTTGAGTCGTTTTTGAAATTTTAATTGATTAGGGGTCATATCAGATTTTCGGATTTGTAAATTGGGCTAACTTTAAATGGTCATAACTTGAGATTTACAAGGAGTTAGGTTATGAAATTTTTACAGTAGGTCAATACTGGAAAAATAGAGCTTTTCCAAGTGGATTCATCTCGTTTGGATGAATACACAATTTTTAAGAATTTTCCTACTAAACTGACCTGTTGAGGAAATTTTCTGAACACTGCTGTGTTGTACGAATTTTTATAATTTTTGTGTTTGGAATTAAGACAAAAAAAAATAGGTATTGTTGAGCGAATCCCATATAAAATTCAGTAAAAATTTGGGACTCTAATTCATTCGTTAAGTATTTTAAATAAATTGTTTTTCACAGCGCACAATCTGTCCTAAAAACACAGATTGTGTACGGGGTCTTTAAGTGGCTATTTGGAGTTCTATGTGATGTGTAATTGACATGTACTTGTGTGAAAACTTGTATGAGATGTGTTTGATGCGTTAAACTTATAATAGTCACCACGATCACCAACGGGATACGTAGGACATACTTGTGCATGTAGAGTCACTAGGTGTCACTACACGATTTTGAAACTTTTAAGAATCGAATAAACGTGCTATGTGGTATATTGGTTATGCAAGTGTACTCACATAGTGACACATATAATAGGGAGTCGGTAGCGAGTCTCTATTACGTTGAAGTTTGGATGTTCTTGCTTGCAACCTAAGGTGAGTTTCACTACTCTTTTCTCAAAAGCATGCGTCTCGGGTTGAGACAACTTACTTAACGTTTCTAGTCCGGTTTGGGACTACTTTTTCACATCCCGGGTTTTGGGGTGCATGGTTCACGTGGTGAATCTATTTTTACTAATTCATATATATGTCCTTGATGAACTAAACCAAACACATCTTTTAAGTCCTTCAAAATACCGAATCAATTGCCGGTTGGGCAAGCGGGTTAATTAGTTGATAGCGCTATTAGGTCTAACAAACCTCACATCGTGCTGGGAGCACGGATGTGAACTATTAGCTTCAAACATAATCATTGTCGATGGACAATGATGCAAGGCATCCTTATCCCGGTTATGGGAACTTGTTCATTAGTAGTTCGGTATTCGCCGGTTTTAGTTATCATGAGTGGGCTAGCTACCCCTGACATTTGAATTAGCTATTGTTTACAGGGTCTGAGAGACCAAAGCTGTACACTTGACTTTTGGGGTTTTGAGAACCTACACTTGTATTTACATCGCTTACTTATATTGTGAACTCACCAGCTTTATGTTGACACACGATTTACATGCTTTTGCAGGTAGTTAGCTTCCGGTGCCAGGATTAGAAAGCACCGTACACTTCACTGCATTTGGGCTCTCGGGCATACACATAAATTATATATTATGCTTTCGTATGGTTTTAATTTGGGCGCATTGTTTTGCGCATAGTTTTTAAAAAGGTTTAAATTTGGTTTACGCTTCCGCAGCTTAACTAAACTTGGTTTTCGAAAACGAACTAAATGGTTTGGGCATTTAGAGTTCGTTCCTGTGACTTATGGCTATGGGATCCTGGTTTGTCATGCGCCTCGCGGTATAAACCCCGCAATGGAAATTTGAGGGTGTGACATATTGGTATCAGAGCCATTGGTTATAGTGAACTAGGACTGCATGTTGAGTCTAGTCTATAATCATCATAGTATAAGTACACTCACAACTTAAGTGCACAACTAGCTATTAGCTACATATATCTACAACATATGATTTCGGGAGATATGTTATCTCCTAGTTCTAGACTTAATTCTTAACACGTCAATGGTGGGAACCTAGGGTTACACCAGGTGGCGCATTACTGGGAGTAATATCCTAACTAACCTCATGGACGAGGAGACAACAATAGTACAAGGGAGGGAGCCCTTGCGAGCGTTATGGCGCACGTACATAGGAAGCTGCACGATGCGCATGACGTGGTACCATTAAATCAACTATGAAGGAATTCGAATGCTGAGACTTATCTTTTGTCACTTAGCAAGGAGACAATTAGTTTCTGTTCCTTGCTACTTGATCTTTCTTACTCCTATTCGAAACTCAGACGGGACTGGGTTACGCATATAGAACTTATTTCTTACTTTAGTACCTTACGCCTAGTATGAGCGGGCGGACGTATGACTGCATATCCCTGTTACTCATAAGTATATGATAGATTCATGGGAACACATTAGATCGGGACTTGTTACACACACTCTTGGGGAGTTACGTAAAGCCTGCGATGTAATGCAACATCACAAGGGAGGATGAAACCTACTAATGGCTGATAGCCACGATTGGAGGAACGAGTGGTACAACTTACCACTAAACTGGTTCACATAGGACTAGAGAAGGAGATTGTACGTGATGAGAACCATATAACACTGACATCGCAAAAGAGGAAGGATAAGAGATGAAAGGGGAACCTGAGCAGGACGAGCACACGGAAAGTGAGGATGAAGGCTCTACTATCTAGACAAAGCATGGCGACGATTGGCTCTTACCTTTTCTTACCTATCTTTTCTTTCATTTCCCTTGTTAACTTAGATAAGACTGAGTTTTTATGATCAACGATAGGGTGGTTGAGGCCCTCGCATCTTTCCAAGCTAGTAAAGATCTATTTTGCTAAATCATTCTTTTCCCCTGACTTCCACATTTGAACTTTCTTATACCTTGAACGTACATCGTATTTTCAAGCCTTTTATTGGTTGTAAACCTCGATAACTCCAACGGAACTGAAGGAGACCGTCTGGTTGCTTCGATAGCATAAGTCTTTGCCATGTGCATTTGTCCCAGGCAGGATGGAGTAATGTACACTACATGCACACTCGATGAGTTACAGATACCTGGAAGGAGAACGTAACACCCTGTGGTGAAATCTAGAAACTTTGTTATATAAAGACGGATGGGTCTGAGATCGACGCCTACACTACCAAGCTATAGGAGATAGCCACTATAGGCTCAAATCTATTTAACCTACCTTACAAATGGATCGAACATTATACCGAAAGGGTGGGCCCCTCAGATTCGTGGCTTGGCCACTGCAGCTCACCTACAAATCTTTCACTTGACTCGCAGACTCACAGATGAGACTGCTGATCATGGTACCTTTCTGAAGCATGGTGCTTCATTTTCTACTGTTGGTGATAGCAAGAGAACGTGGGATAGTGTGAAGTATAAGTCCTGCAACAACAACTACCACAACGGGAACAACAACAATGGGGTTCGTGGGAAAGCATTCGTGATTGGCATTAGGGAAGCTAGGACTGATAACAAGGTCGTGACGGATACGACACTCTTATGATACTGGTACGGACTATAGTTTTGTGTCATCAAAACTTAACAAACAACTAGGGATGGTTCCTACTTTTCTTAATACCCCGTACAACATGGAGTTAGCTGATGGAAAGCCTGTTGAGGTAACCCATATTCATCGTGACTGTAAGCTCGAGTTGGATGGGCAATCGTTTGCCATCAACATTCTACCTATCACCCTTGGAAGCTTTGATCTCGGGGTTGGCATGGACTGGTTGTCCAAGCAACACGTTGAAATTCTCTGTCAGGAGAAGATTATTCGTATCCCTCTCCCTAGTGGAGAACTCGTATCTGTCCAGGGTGATCCTGGTGGTGCCATGATGGGCATCATCTCTTTCGTGAAAGCCTAGAGGTGTATTCGGAAGGGCTACCCAGCCATATTGGCTAACATTTCTGATACTCGAGCTGAAGTTGAAACAAAAATTAAGGACATCCCTGTAGTTCAGGATTTTCCAGATGTCTTCCCAGAGGAATTACCCGGACTACCACCTGTTCGACAAGTGGAATTTCAAATTGACCGTGCACCAAGAGCCGCCCCAGTTGCGCGTGCACCATACCGCCTTGCACCAGTCGAACTTCAAGAACTATCCAGCCAACTCCAAGAGCTATTGGACAGGGGTTTCATTAGACCTCGTTCTTCACCTTAGGGAACTCCAGTCTTATTTGTTAAGAAAAAGGATGGGAGTTTCCGTATGTGTATCGATTACCGGGAATTGAACCCTTTACCTCGTATTGATGATTTATTCAACCAGCTCCAGGGGTCGAGTTTCTATTCCAAGATTGACTTGAGGTCGGGGTATCACCAACTGAGAGTCCGAGAGGAGGATGTGCCAAAGACAGCCTTTCGAACTCGTTATGGGCACTATGAATTTTTGGTAATGCCCTTCGGGCTGACCAATGCACCAGCTGTGTTCATGGACCTCATGAACCGTGTGTGCAAACCCTATCTAGACAAATTTGTCATAGTGTTCATAGACGACATTCTGATCTATTCCAAGAGTAGGGAGAGCACGAGCAACACCTATGACTGATCTTGGAACTTCTGAAAAGTGAGCAGTTATATGCAAAATTCTCCAAGTGCTACTTCTGGATTTGTGAGGTCCAATTCTGGGGTCATGTGGTGAACGAGGCAGGAATACAGGTCGATCCCGCTAAGATTCATGCGATTAAAAGATGGGAGGCCCCTAAGACTCCCACGGAGGTCCGACAATTCCTTGGCCTTGCAGGTTATTATCGCAGATTCATTCAGGGATTCTCAAAAATCGCTCAACCCCTCACTGCTTTGACACAGAAGGGGATTACCTACAAGTGGGGAGATGCCCAAGAACCTGCTTTTCTGTTACTAAAGACTAAACTTTGTAGTGCTCCAATATTATCACTACCTGAGGGTACGGAGGACTTTGTGGTGTACTATGATGCATCTATCCAAGGTCTAGGGTGTGTTTTGATGCAACGCGAAAAGGTGATCACATATGCTTCACGACAACTAAAAGTTCATGAGAAAAATTTCCCCACTCACGACTTGGAACTGGGAGCGGAGGTCTTCGCTCTCAAAATTTGGAGGCACTACCTCTACGGGACAGAGTGCACGATTTTCACAGATCATAAAAGTCTCCAGCATATATTCGACCAGAGGGTGCTAAGCATACGACAACGCCGATGGGTCGGACTCCTGAATGGTTATGACTGTGCCATCAAGTAACATTCAGGGAAGGCTAATGTAGTAGCAGATGCCCTGAGTCGTAAGGAAACAAAACCCAAACGAGTGCGAGCCTTGCAACTTACCCTACAATCTAATCTTCATGTTAAGATACGTAAAGCCCAGGGCGTGGCTTTGAACGGGAAAACATCGGGCTTGAAACCTTGCACGGTGCTGATAAGCACCTGGAATGGAGGACATAGGGTCTTCAGCACTTCATGAATCAAGTCTGGATTCCACGTGTTGGAGATCTCAGACAACTAGTGCTCGATGGGGCACACACCCCTCGTTATTCGGTACATCCTAGTTCGGATAAAATGTACCGAGATCTCAAACTCTTTACTGGTGACCAAACATGAAAGCTGAGAAAGTCACTTATGTTAGTAAGTGCTTAACGTGTGCCAAGGTTAGGATTGAATATCAGAAACCTTCGGGCCCACTTCAGCAACCGGAAAATCCCATGTGGAGATGGGATGGTATTTCCATGGACTTTATCACCAAACTTCCTAAGACGCCCAGCGGGCACGATATGATTTGGGTCATTATTGACCGTTTGACCAAATCAGCGCATTTCATGGCAATTAGAGAGGCGGACATGTTGGAACGTCTAGCCGCTTTTGTATTACAAAAATTGTCTCTAGGCATGGGATGCCTACTTCTATCATATCGGATCACGATGCGCGATCTACTTCCCATTTTTGGGAAACTCTCCAAAATGCTTTGGGAACTCATTTGGACATGAGCGCAGCCTATCGCTCTCAGACGGATGGATAGAGTGAACGTACCATCCAAACACTAGAAGATCTACTGCGAGCGTGCGTGGTGGACTTTGGAAACAGTTGGGACAAGCACTTGCCTTTGATTGAATTCTCTTATAACAATAGTTATGACACTTCGATCCAGTGTGCACTTTTTGAGGCACTTTATGAACGGGAGTGCAAATCCCCCATATGTTGGACTGAAGTTGGGGATAGCCAACTGACAGGTTCCGAACTTGTGCACCAAACTTCTGAGAAGATAGTGCAATCAGAAAACGGATGGCTGCTACTCTTGAGCGACAGAAAAGCTACGCTGATAAGCGTAGGAAACTTTTAGAGCTCCGGAATGGGAACAAGGTACTATTAAAGGTGTCACCTTGAAAGGGTGTGACACGCTTTGGAAAACGGGGGAAGATGAACCCGTGAAACGTTGGACCATTCGAGATGGTTGATGGGATTGGTCTGGTAGCTTACAGGTTAAACCTGCTTAACAAACTTGGTAGGATACACGATGTATCCCACATATCGTACCGAATCTATAGAAATGCCTGTTGGATACAACACTGATGGTGCCACTGGAGGAGATCCAGGTGGACGATCGGCTACGGTTCATGGAAGAACCAGTGGAGATTCTTGAGCGGGGCGTCAAGAAACTCAAACAGAACACTATACCTATTATTAACGTACAACGGAATTCCCGTCTAGGACCGGAATACACGTGGGAACGCATGGATCAAATACGGCTTAAATACCCACACCTCTTTTCTAAACCTGAACCTGAACATCGATCGAACGCTAAACAAAAAGCAGCTCTTTCAAAGTGAATTTCGGGGCGAAATTCCTTTCAACTTGGGGATGATGTGACATCCGGGAACCAAGCACACATTTTTATAGCTGGCTTTATTGTTTACACCCGGGATATAAAATAAAAGATAATTTCACAAAATATAATGAGTTTTGGAACCCCAAAGCCATACGTGAAAATTTGTCATACAAATCTCCCGGTAACGAATAAAGTGCGCGTACCGCACCCGATACGCGCGTAACATACAATTTCACCCGGCAAAAGCCAAAATAACTTATCAACGCTTAAACTGGACTATGTTTAAGGAATATTAAGGGTATTTTAATGTTCGGATAAAACGCGATTAAAAACTCGAAAAATACCCGGACGGTACCCGAACGAAAGGGGATTAAACATAATAATATTGGGTATTAATTAGCAAAGTGGACCCCACCTAAACACCCCTTGGGGCCGGCCATGGCCCACTCAAGTGGGAGATTACTTGTGTTATCTAATTAAATCATTGGAGATAATATCAATCATAAGCTTGCATGTCATGGCATTGGGCAATAATATTCACCAAATCCCTTCCTTTCTCTCTCTAAATTTTCGGCCCAACACCCCTTAATATTATTAAGATCATCTCCAAATCTTACATAATCCTTCCAAATCCTCCATAATCTTACACTAAGATATCCACCCAATCCAAGCAAGATTGCATGATCTTGGAAGATTTGAAGGTGATATTATAAACCACTTGTAGAACACTTGAAGAAATCACAAAAATTCTTCCTTTCTTCCCCTTGTTGGCCGTAACATTCACCCCCACATTATACATTTTCTTTTCAATTTTTACACTACCAAATCACCTCTAGATCATTATCCTTCCAAACCTCATTGTGTGTTTCAAGAGCTTGGAGCTTAACCCATTGGAAGAACACACTAAAACCCCATCCAATCCAAGGATTCTTGTCTTCCCTAGCCTTGTGCTAGTAGTAAGTTTTACCTTGTTTTGTTGATAATGTTCATATTAAGTGCCTTATGAGCAAGTTGTGCATTGATGGGAAATGTGGTTTTGAAATAATGAGTCTTACTTTAATAAAAATGGAAGAATAATAACATGAAGAAATCTTGGATTAATATTAATAAAAGTGATATTTTGAAGAAAATGTAATAATAAAAACATACATGTAAGTTGGAAGATGAGAAGAACTTGATTTTGGAAAATGACTTGAATATGAAGAAAAGTGGTTTTAATCATCATAAGATGACTAGCTAATGTCAAAAAGTTATTAAAATGGGTTAGAAGATCATAGGTGAAAAAGTTTCATCTTCAAAGTCCACTAAAATGGAGAAAAATGCTAACTTTGGAAGTTAGAGTAGAAAAAGGCAACATTTGAAAGTTAAGGGACTAATGTTGTAACTTTGGAAGTTAGAGGACTAAAATAAGTATTTTAGAAACCTTGGTCCAAAAATGCATTAACGGAAAGTTTAGTGTCAAAAACGTAAATAATGATTTCTCCAAGTGTAGTTTTAATAAACATGAGAAACTTATCTATGTGTAAGGTAAAAAGTGATTTTTCATAAAAGTATAAGTTTTATAAAAATAAAAGAAGTAACATAAGGATTTTATAAAATAAGATTTTATAAAATAAAGACTTGGGAAGACTTGTACAAAAATGGATACTTTTATATAAATGGGAGTATAAAAGTATCGGAAACATTTTTGGATTACAAGATGGACAAGTTGGACTAAAAATACGAAAGTGTATTTATCCAAAGGAATATACGTTCGGAATTGGAAGTATGAATAATATTTCCATAGAACGCATATTGGAAGAAAATGTGGAAAAAGCTAACTAACGGATCTAGTTACACGAACTAACGAAAATGGATAAACGGACACACGAGAAAAATGCCGTTACGGCAAGACAAAAATACATATATATATTTTAAGGAAATAAAATATATATAACAAGGGTGAAACGCACGTAACACTTCCCTAAGTGTAGAAAGAATATTCGTGGGAGAAAACACAATGTAATAAACTAAAAACGCTAAACGACACATGAACTTAGCGAGTGGTACTCACGCAGTGGTATATGTACACATGCCCGTTTCGACAAAATTCTAGTATATCTATTTGAATGGGAAAATAGATATGCGAGGAGGAAAACCGAAACGAGTATGGTGGAGTATATCTACGAGCATGTGAATACCGACAAGACCCTAGTATATTTATTTAAATGGGAAAATAAATGAACGGCACGGTACGTCGAGTCGAACGTTAAGAGTATACAACCGAACGACAAGACCTTAGCATGCTTACTTAAATGGGAAAGTAAGTATGTGGCAAAGTGAGTCGGGACGGGTGATAAGAATACATTATTTCGAACGAAACGTTCCTAAGTATAATTATTTAAATGGGAAAATAATTATACGTTGGGTAGAGTCGCGTCGGGAATAATCGTATACAAATCACAAAGGATATTAACAAGAATAATACATGACTTGTAAGAAAAGGGTAATCCATCGCCAATGAACCTAGGATACGAGACTAATTAAACGGAAATTGGGATAACGCGTGGTCAGGGAGTTGGGTGTACAACTTGCCAAGGCACATGCACTATAGGTGTAGTGACTTATACGCCTAGGATATTTGTAGGTGCGAGACCACAAAACTTGTTATTTTCTTCTTTGAGCCAAGCACAGTTCCAGGTGAGTTTCACGGCCCCATTTTACTGTTTTAACTGGGGGAAAGATATGTTTGTCAAACGTTGTCACATGTTGAAATGTTTTCAAAGGTTAAAATGTGATAAGTGGTATGATGAGTACTTGAGCAGTGATCGCCACTCGGGGTTGAGTCCTCTCTTCTGTAATCATTAATTCAGGGAAATGAAACCGAAGGAATATTTGGATAGTACTATTGGTGCCTGACAAGGCCCACCCCTAATCGATAGCGTCGATTATGCATCGGCGTATGCCTGGGGTGCACGTATTCTGAAATTAAGTCGTTGGGTTCCGAGGAACGACTGGGAGCGGGGCATTGTTATTAGTCTTGGTTTGGTTATGGGGTTCAAGGGATTGCTCATCATTATGGTTTGCAGGAGCTAGCTACTCCTTACAAATGCCACAAGTTGTGCAGGTTTCGCACATGTTGTAAAAGAAAGGGAAATATCGATCGACAAGATCCTAGTATAATTATTTAATGGTAAAATAATTATACGGTAAGGTGAGTCGGGTCGATGGTTGTGAAAATGATGTTGTTCTGAAACTAAAACCTGTGAACTCACCAATATTTTATATATTGACGTCTTTTTTTAAACATATCTTTCAGGTAACTAAGAGCTGAATAGATATGGGGCTAGTGCGGTGGAATTCGGGATGTCGGATACTGGTCGGGTTTCATCAATTGTTACCAAAGGGTTGGAACAAACGGAAATACCTCACATTGAAACTTAATGTTCGTCGTTTTATGTAATATTGGAAATGTGATTCTCTGTTTCGACATCTTAATAAATTGATTCTTTCCTAATTAAATATAGTTTGTGTTAATCTTGACTTTGATGTGCTTCGAGCGTTGCGCCACGTGTTTCCGCCATTGGCGTGGTGTGACAGAAAGTGGTATCAGAGCCAAGGTTATAGCGAACTAGTATTTTTGAAAAATCTAGACTATAACCGGTTTCGGCTCGAAGACAAAGTTTTCAAAACTAAAACACAACAAAATATTTTTAGAAAAGAAAGAAATTTGTACATGGAATGTACAAGGGGAAAATTCCGACCGACTAGCCATGTGTGTCAATATATGAAGTATTAGAAGATACGGATAAGAAGGTTATGTTGCATAGGAATCCGATTCTCTAAGATTAGTTAATACATATACGTAGTACGGATATTTTGCCAGTAAGGATGTTGTGTCACGCTTCACATTAGTCCACACTACTGCATCGATCACCGGTACCAGCAAGAAGGAAGGATGCTATGGTCTACGAGGAGCTCACTCGCTTACCTGTAGACGGGACGATCGGAAGGACTAATCTCTAACGCGCGAATGGATGTCCCCGCGTTGATTATGATTTGGAAGCAAAACTAGACCAAGTCATTTGTTGTACGAAATCTCTGTTTTGGATCAGGAAGAGCTCGAACGTCTATTCATGTGAGTAATCTGACGCAAACCCTCCCATCGGGAAGGGGCAGGAGACGAAAGCTTCCTCGTATAGGAGTGAATGCCTCCGCCGCAAAGTTCTTCCAAAGGAGCGGACGTACAAGAATACACGGCCTACCGAAGCAAGAAATGTCAAGTACGGGGCGTGGAAAGTTATACCCGGAACCCAGTGAAGACCGGGGGTGCGTCCCTGCTAGACTAGTGCGTTTTGAGAACAGGGACCCTGCGTGGATCAGATATGAGACCCATGAGACTCGTGGCCGTGTGCTGCTGTGTCATCATGGTGAATAATTCATGTTCGATCTAACGTATGCCCAAGTTGCCTTCAAGGGTCGAGTATTTTTCTTCTCCTGTAGGAGGACAGAATCGAAGTTGCGGGATTAGGAAGCTTGATCATTGTTATCCTGAAGGCTCGATAGCCCTCGTCGGAATCGACAGTATTGGTTGTCCCCATGCAGTCATAGGCTGATGGTGAAAGTAGCATGTCATATTGCACATCCGCGAGTCATAGGGCTGGGATAAACTTCGATGATGTCGAAAATCTCGGGCACTAATCATGACCGCGACAATTGTTGCCAGGGCTATGATGACGGCGTATAGTGGAACAGCAAGCCCCAGTCGGCGTTTGGCTATGGACTCACTTGGAAGTGCATGCGATTAACTCATGGGAAGCCACTGCTCGATGTGTTGAGTGTTCAAGTATGGATTAACACCCTTTGCAATAGCGCTGGATCGTATTCCGAAAGATGATTTGTGATGGGCTTAGCATATTGGTACTTATGTCATACTACTTTCCTGAGGTGCAAAAGTCATCGTGCGACTCCTCTATCTACCTCCTGTTTGTTTTTCAAGGATTATTGGTAGTCCCGCTTCAGTCGATGAACGCCAGAGCAGGTTCGATGCGTGTACTATGCCTGAACCCGTCATAAATCCTAGAAAGTGGAACCTCACTCTAGGAATCGTAATCGTAAGGGTGTGTTCCTTAATTATCAAATGTCGCAAGACGCTTTTTGCTGACATTGAAATCCCCCTCGAAAATCAAATGATAGACTACTGGAAGTGGTCATGTTATTCTGTTAAATTAAACACACCCATGGGACGGCAATTCCATTGCTCTTGTTGCAATAACATTCGTCACCCTCGTCACAACGACGAGACTAGTTATAATTGTGGGGTGGAAAATTGATGCGAAGTATTTTCCATCAATCCCCATAGATACTAAGACGTTGCGTTCCCTCGCCACGGTAGTTGTAAACTAAGGTCGCGAGATCCATTCGTTATGGACACGGTGACCTATCTAATCTCCTGCCGTAGTATGATACTCTCACTGCGTGGCCTATCGGGAAGAAAGTTCACCAGTCTCGCTTAGGTAGCGGAGAGACATTCTAGTTGATGACTATCGGTGCTAGGGCCAGGATAGTATGCAAGAGGACTCTAATGGGAAGGATGACTCAGTTGGGTTGCCAGAGTCGGTATCGTTTTCATTTTTATCAAGGTGTCTCTATAAATCGTGATCCTTCTACCTCCGCTTGCTATTTTCGTGGTGACCACTATCTTTGTTATGAGGAAAGATGTAGGTCGGTTTCGAGGTCCTATGGAAACTAGTTATCACACATATCATAGCTATGACGAGTCTAAGGCTCCGGTCGAGCCTGACGTTGTTGCCCCTGTTATTGTTCTATGACTCAAGCAAGTCCTGTTGACGCTGTTAAGTGTGTAGCTCTTGCTAAGTTTGTTGTTGTCAGTAATTCTGTAGCACTTATCGGGCTTGATGTCGTTGTTTCCCTATCTGTTGTCGATCTTATTGTTGTCATTGTCGTTGTCTCTATGGTCTACGTTGGACGTGATGATGCTATTTCTATAGCTTTTCTCGAGTTGATGTTGTTGATGTATTGAGGCTCCTGCAGAAGTGAATGTCGTTAACGAAGACGCCTCTATGACCTCGCCAAGCCGCTATGGCCATATCTGCGTCTTTGTGGAGTTCGTTGTTATTAGTTCCATTCTCTTTGAGGCTTTCATTGAACTACTCGTTATCATTCTCTGGGCTCTTAGCAAACCTAACATTGTCAATGGTTCACAGGCCCCGGTTGAGACTGTCGATGTAGTTGATGCTATCGTTTAAGTGGCACATACCAGGCCTACAGTCGTTCTCTCTGTGAACAATATCGGCTTGAGAAGTCAGCTAAATTATGAGGAACCCGTCGTTCCCATTTATGTTATGACGACTGATGCGCCGGCCAATCTAACCAATTCCTACCATTGAGCCTATGGAGGTTAGGCTCGAGGCCGAAGGCATGAATACAAATCCCACCCCCACAAGTGATCTGAGACGTACGGGGATGCGAGCTCACCATAACAGAGCTTTCTGTTAATGTGGACCGTGGATTTTCCATAATGAGCATCATATTGTCGCTTGCATTCATGCTGCTGTGTTACCCCCAGCCATAGTGCATGGTCGCTGTTTCATTATAATTGCTGATTGCGTATCCATGTGGTTGCGCTACATTTCTGATGATGCACTCCTGTTGTTTACTGCTCCTACAGTAGTGTAGCCTTGCTGTCATATCTCGCTGGGTCATACGGTTCCTGTTGCAGTGTTGCGTTGTCGTCATGCTTCTATGTTGTCGTGTTGCTCCTGTGCGGTGTTCCCTTATTGATGTGTTTTGTGGATGTATTGTTGTAGCTGCTGGATTACCTTGATGACGTGATGACTTATCGATTGCTTCACTCTTGGTTTCCCTCGGAAAGGAGACATCGTCTAAACCCCTCGTTGCTGTCATTGTTCTATTTGTTTGATTGTGTAAGCGCCGACATTGAGTATGTAAGATTTTGGGTACTCAGCGGACTTTTTGGGAGACATACTAAGACACTCTAGTCTGAGTGTTAGCCCATGTATTCCTTTGAGTCTCATGGTTGTTTGAGTAATTGACCGAATCATGTGTCGACCCCTTGATATTCTCACGCATTTCGTGAGCGGTACATCTTCAGAATCTGAGGCATCAGTGACGCCGTGTCCAGTCTAAACTTTTTACGCGCATTTTGGTCGACTAACCACACTCGAATCATGTCGAAAAGAAATCCCATGATCCACACATGACGAGGCGAGGCTCGTCTTTGTGATAAGGGATTTCGCATACATCTCGAGCCTGAAGGTATCAAGTAATTGTGAGCGATATTATGATCCATACCTCGGGACTAGCAAGTGTTGAAAGATTCAATTCATTTATTGCTCATCCTAGTGGATTCGCTTGACGTCATACATGCCGACGCGTCATACTGATGATTATGGAAATACCAGTGTGGACCCACCTAAGGTGTGTGCATTGGTGGAATCCCTGGTACGTGATTCGGAGGTCTTATGAAGCCCTGCATCCAGAAGGGCGAGTAGCATTGTTTACTCTATAAAGGCGCTACCCTACCCTGTTGAGATGATTGATCGTTTTGGCCCTTCGATTAATATTGTATTTCCTCTGATGGTGGGATTGTCTTGGTGTCATTGCGTAAATTCTTGGGATAGTGGAACCCTTTCGAGCTTGGGTCGATAGTGGTGTTCCCAGTTGTCCTTAGGAAGCATTACTCGCGTTAGAGCAAAATCCATTGTCTTTGACAGACACGGTTGGAGACACCATAGTAATGTGAGCTACCAGGTCAGGGCATATGGTACCTGACTAATCAGGATGAGCTTGAAGGCTTACATATCGCGCCCATATGTGTGACTAACTGGGTCATTAAATGGGATGCCTTATGGGAAGGCTCAGGACTATCGCTTGTGGTGCGATCTCAGTCGTCGTTTGTTTTTAAGTAACGACTTGGGCGCGTGAAGCCGTCAAGCCAAATGTGAAATCTATGTCCAATGCATGCATCTAGGACTTGATTTCACCATTTACCAAAAAGGATTCCGAAGGGATGGAACCTTCGATGAGTAAGGGTTCCGGTTTCAGGACTCCTTTCACTTAGATCTCTGCCAAAGATCTGAAAGTCAATTTAAGGGCGTGTGGCCTGTATTAGCCAAAATTGACTTACTAGGTTGCTAATGACGATAGGACACTAGTGCACTGGAAGCACATATGACAGAACTAGTACTAGATACCCATGTTTTGGGTAGCTACTGGTGTTCTGTATACTTGTCGCAATGGGGGCCAACGTGTTGATATGTCTTAAGAAACCTTACACTCTGTTCATTGCGACAACGATTTAAGATGTTTCGTGTATCTCTTTCTGGTATTGACCTATGGGCTGGAAGCATCTGGTCATTGGCATTTGAGTCGACTGGAAATCCTCGAGGATTATGGAATCGTACGGCCCGGGCGTCGTGTATACACTGCTTATTGTCAGGGAACTGAGGGTGAAAGCGACGCAAAAACTTTCAACCTCCATCAGTCCATACTAAGCGTCCTAAGTACCATTAACCACAATTTCTCAGGAGAAAGGTAGCAAATCAGTACTTAGGGGACCCTACGGGAATGAGAGTCCCATGTTGAATGTAGTTGTTCGGTCGACAAGAACCTAGTTTATTTATCTTAATGGGGAGATAAATATACGGTAAAGTGAGTCGAGACGAAGGATAAATAAAATGGAATACCCGGCGAGGTTTCCAAGGGGACTTTTATGACCATTATGTGGTGCGGTAAGATCACCTATTTGACATTGCCATGCCACCTGAGGTGTCCCTGTGGTCGGATGTTACCCAAGCAATGATTGATTGTTGTTGGAACCCTCTCACTCCATACTCATCCGAAGCTCCGAGATGAGGCATGTGGATAGCCACCTATACTCTTGGAGAGTCGTGGCTAGACACCGGATTGCCAACTTCTATTATATCGTGTCGTAGTAGACACTCTACCTCAAGTTCAACAAATTATGTGCACTAGCCTGGGATACTCGATTTGAGACGAGTACGGCTTGTCACTCTCGGACTAATTGAATATACTAGACGGAACCGTTCCACGCTGACACGATTGATGCCCGTGGCACATCGAATCCACGAGTTTCGTCACCAAAAATTTCCTATGTGATAGGAAATATTACCCCAGCGTTCGGGGTGTACTACTCAAAGCCCTTGGAGGGCATACGCGTACATCTCCAATACGTCGAAAGACAGATGGAGATAGATACATAACCTGGTTTGAGTTATTCGAAAAATTGCCAGTAGATCTTGCAGTTAAGAGACTGCTTGGGTGACATGCGAACCTATTAAGAAGTCATACGGACAAGGCGTAGGCCTTAAGGACTTCGAACTAGTAATAGGCTTACACTGAGAGTCATGCTCTGGGAGAGTATTGGTAAGCATAAAAATTTTAGTAGGCACGGAGATATCGATCAAATTTGGTCTCATGAGGAGTAAGCTCGAACTATCGCAAGAGCTCAGTGGGACTCATGATGAATTCTGCAATGTCAAGACCAAGGAAGTATTGTCAATTTCGCGCTCGACGGAGGTCCGGTTGACGATAAGCTCTACTATTCCGGGAAACCAATAGAGGTATCAAAGTGGGGTACCCAAGAGCTTAGTCGTAGTTGGACTATGATACTGTGCTCGTTAGAGCACTAAGCAGAAACCTAGCATGAACTTGGGTTCACTTAAGAAAGAGAAGATCTCGTGAAGCGCAAACAACCCGCCCTGTTCAAGGAAACTATTGTCATGGACAACTTGAACTGAATTCCGGGACGGAATTCTCCTAACGGGGGGAGAATGTAACAACCGGCAAAATTAAGGTAATCCCGTACTAATTAACTATACGCGATTAACGTAATTAAACGTAATTATGTGTTGATTATTTAACCGAGGCCTTAGAAAAATAGCAATTCCCAAATAATGCATAGGAATGCATAAGTTTAATGACAAAACATGATGGGATCATGTGCGAGCAAATCTATCCGGTATGGACACTGGCGATTACCCGGTAAAAAAAAAAAAAAATTAATTAATAAGCGAAACGAACCCCGGACACCCGGGATATAAAATAAAAGATAATTTCACAAAATATAATGAGTTTTGGAACCCCAAAGCCATACGTGAAAATTTGTCATACAAATCTCCCGGTAACGAATAAAGTGCGCGTACCGCACCCGATACGCGCGTAACATACAATTTCACCCGGCAAAAGCCAAAATAACTTATCAACGCTTAAACTGGACTATGTTTAAGGAATATTAAGGGTATTTTAATGTTCGGATAAAACGCGATTAAAAACTCGAAAAATACCCGGACGGTACCCGAACGAAAGGGGATTAAACATAATAATATTGGGTATTAATTAGCAAAGTGGACCCCACCTAAACACCCCTTGGGGCCGGCCATGGCCCACTCAAGTGGGAGATTACTTGTGTTATCTAATTAAATCATTGGAGATAATATCAATCATAAGCTTGCATGTCATGGCATTGGGCAATAATATTCACCAAATCCCTTCCTTTCTCTCTCTAAATTTTCGGCCCAACACCCCTTAATATTATTAAGATCATCTCCAAATCTTACATAATCCTTCCAAATCCTCCATAATCTTACACTAAGATATCCACCCAATCCAAGCAAGATTGCATGATCTTGGAAGATTTGAAGGTGATATTATAAACCACTTGTAGAACACTTGAAGAAATCACAAAAATTCTTCCTTTCTTCCCCTTGTTGGCCGTAACATTCACCCCCACATTATACATTTTCTTTTCAATTTTTACACTACCAAATCACCTCTAGATCATTATCCTTCCAAACCTCATTGTGTGTTTCAAGAGCTTGGAGCTTAACCCATTGGAAGAACACACTAAAACCCCATCCAATCCAAGGATTCTTGTCTTCCCTAGCCTTGTGCTAGTAGTAAGTTTTACCTTGTTTTGTTGATAATGTTCATATTAAGTGCCTTATGAGCAAGTTGTGCATTGATGGGAAATGTGGTTTTGAAATAATGAGTCTTACTTTAATAAAAATGGAAGAATAATAACATGAAGAAATCTTGGATTAATATTAATAAAAGTGATATTTTGAAGAAAATGTAATAATAAAAACATACATGTAAGTTGGAAGATGAGAAGAACTTGATTTTGGAAAATGACTTGAATATGAAGAAAAGTGGTTTTAATCATCATAAGATGACTAGCTAATGTCAAAAAGTTATTAAAATGGGTTAGAAGATCATAGGTGAAAAAGTTTCATCTTCAAAGTCCACTAAAATGGAGAAAAATGCTAACTTTGGAAGTTAGAGTAGAAAAAGGCAACATTTGAAAGTTAAGGGACTAATGTTGTAACTTTGGAAGTTAGAGGACTAAAATAAGTATTTTAGAAACCTTGGTCCAAAAATGCATTAACGGAAAGTTTAGTGTCAAAAACGTAAATAATGATTTCTCCAAGTGTAGTTTTAATAAACATGAGAAACTTATCTATGTGTAAGGTAAAAAGTGATTTTTCATAAAAGTATAAGTTTTATAAAAATAAAAGAAGTAACATAAGGATTTTATAAAATAAGATTTTATAAAATAAAGACTTGGGAAGACTTGTACAAAAATGGATACTTTTATATAAATGGGAGTATAAAAGTATCGGAAACATTTTTGGATTACAAGATGGACAAGTTGGACTAAAAATACGAAAGTGTATTTATCCAAAGGAATATACGTTCGGAATTGGAAGTATGAATAATATTTCCATAGAACGCATATTGGAAGAAAATGTGGAAAAAGCTAACTAACGGATCTAGTTACACGAACTAACGAAAATGGATAAACGGACACACGAGAAAAATGCCGTTACGGCAAGACAAAAATACATATATATATTTTAAGGAAATAAAATATATATAACAAGGGTGAAACGCACGTAACACTTCCCTAAGTGTAGAAAGAATATTCGTGGGAGAAAACACAATGTAATAAACTAAAAACGCTAAACGACACATGAACTTAGCGAGTGGTACTCACGCAGTGGTATATGTACACATGCCCGTTTCGACAAAATTCTAGTATATCTATTTGAATGGGAAAATAGATATGCGAGGAGGAAAACCGAAACGAGTATGGTGGAGTATATCTACGAGCATGTGAATACCGACAAGACCCTAGTATATTTATTTAAATGGGAAAATAAATGAACGGCACGGTACGTCGAGTCGAACGTTAAGAGTATACAACCGAACGACAAGACCTTAGCATGCTTACTTAAATGGGAAAGTAAGTATGTGGCAAAGTGAGTCGGGACGGGTGATAAGAATACATTATTTCGAACGAAACGTTCCTAAGTATAATTATTTAAATGGGAAAATAATTATACGTTGGGTAGAGTCGCGTCGGGAATAATCGTATACAAATCACAAAGGATATTAACAAGAATAATACATGACTTGTAAGAAAAGGGTAATCCATCGCCAATGAACCTAGGATACGAGACTAATTAAACGGAAATTGGGATAACGCGTGGTCAGGGAGTTGGGTGTACAACTTGCCAAGGCACATGCACTATAGGTGTAGTGACTTATACGCCTAGGATATTTGTAGGTGCGAGACCACAAAACTTGTTATTTTCTTCTTTGAGCCAAGCACAGTTCCAGGTGAGTTTCACGGCCCCATTTTACTGTTTTAACTGGGGGAAAGATATGTTTGTCAAACGTTGTCACATGTTGAAATGTTTTCAAAGGTTAAAATGTGATAAGTGGTATGATGAGTACTTGAGCAGTGATCGCCACTCGGGGTTGAGTCCTCTCTTCTGTAATCATTAATTCAGGGAAATGAAACCGAAGGAATATTTGGATAGTACTATTGGTGCCTGACAAGGCCCACCCCTAATCGATAGCGTCGATTATGCATCGGCGTATGCCTGGGGTGCACGTATTCTGAAATTAAGTCGTTGGGTTCCGAGGAACGACTGGGAGCGGGGCATTGTTATTAGTCTTGGTTTGGTTATGGGGTTCAAGGGATTGCTCATCATTATGGTTTGCAGGAGCTAGCTACTCCTTACAAATGCCACAAGTTGTGCAGGTTTCGCACATGTTGTAAAAGAAAGGGAAATATCGATCGACAAGATCCTAGTATAATTATTTAATGGGAAAATAATTATACGGTAAGGTGAGTCGGGTCGATGGTTGTGAAAATGATGTTGTTCTGAAACTAAAACCTGTGAACTCACCAATATTTTATATATTGACGTCTTTTTTTAAACATATCTTTCAGGTAACTAAGAGCTGAATAGATATGGGGCTAGTGCGGTGGAATTCGGGATGTCGGATACTGGTCGGGTTTCATCAATTGTTACCAAAGGGTTGGAACAAACGGAAATACCTCACATTGAAACTTAATGTTCGTCGTTTTATGTAATATTGGAAATGTGATTCTCTGTTTCGACATCTTAATAAATTGATTCTTTCCTAATTAAATATAGTTTGTGTTAATCTTGACTTTGATGTGCTTCGAGCGTTGCGCCACGTGTTTCCGCCATTGGCGTGGTGTGACATGTTGACACACGATTTACATGCTTTTGCAGGTAGTTAGCTTCCGGTGCCAGGATTAGAAAGCACCGTACACTTCACTGCATTTGGGCTCTCGGGCATACACATAAATTATATATTATGCTTTCGTATGGTTTTAATTTGGGCGCATTGTTTTGCGCATAGTTTTTAAAAAGGTTTAAATTTGGTTTACGCTTCCGCAGCTTAACTAAACTTGGTTTTCGAAAACGAACTAAATGGTTTGGGCATTTAGAGTTCGTTCCTGTGACTTATGGCTATGGGATCCTGGTTTGTCATGCGCCTCGCGGTATAAACCCCGCAATGGAAATTTGAGGGTGTGACACAAAATACTTTCAAAATTAACATGTTTCAGGTAACAATGAAGCTGAGGCTTGAGTTAGCATGAGGATTTAACATGAAGTTTTATTTGAAGTTATTGAAGTTTTGTTATTTGATATCATGTATTGAATTCCTAGACATCATTTTTATATTTGGATATTATGTTTGAATAAATTATTTAAAATTTATATTATACCATGTGCTACTGAAACAATCATCAATACGTGGCACCCCGATGTTTCCGCCATCGGTTGGGGTGTTACAAGATACTCACGCATTTGCTCAAATCTGGACTTGAACCCACAACATGATTGATTGCTGGAGCACCTTCGATACCGTGAGCCCAAATCCCAAAACCTAGTTGGTTATTAGGGTTTCTTTGGAAAAGGAACAAACAAATGCTCTTATTGTAGCTCATAAGAAGAGAAGCTAAAACCCGAATCTTCCTTCATTGGTTGTTTTTAGCTCAAGCTCCTGAAATGGACTGTAACATGGGTTAAGAAAAAAGATCACTTAATAATATTGATCAATTAGAGGTGGCAATGGGTGGGTTGGTAACTTGTCAAAACATGTATGCCAAGTGGTAACAGGTAAAAACATGTTTGCTGGGTGGGTTTGTTTGAAATGCTTTTTTCTCCAAAAACTTAACATTTCTTCAAAATCACTATTTAAATTCTTCTATTAGTAAGTAGTATATGATTTCAAAACTTGGTTTTAAAAAGCGAGCGGCGAGGTCTAATATTGAGGCGCGAAACGCAAAACGCAAAAGGGGTGGGCTTTTAGTAGGCTGAGGCGCAAAGTAATTATATAATTTTTTTATATATCTCATCGGTCTTTAGCTTCCCCTACCCAGAATCTAGCTACAAATACGATTTTACCTACATGTACAAGTCAAAAAACCCAAGGTACAACATGTTTCCTCATAAAAACTCCCAGGTAGAAAAGGCCCATGCCTCAAGGCCAAAAAACCTAGGAAAGAAAATCCTAAAAAGTTCGCCTTTTGTGCACTTCATGTATTTTGTCCAAGCCCTGAGCAAAAAAGCGACATGGGTGGAACCTTGTTGCGCCTTGCGCCTAACCTTTTAAAACCCTAGTAGGAATGCCCGCGCGTTGCGGTGGGTGCATCTGTTTTGTCCCTCGTGCATCGTGTTTGTTGGTTATTCGTTATGACGAAGTAGAAAACAACGATGTATAAAATATATGTTATTAAAAACTGAAATTCATAAGTATATCTTCTGAATATTCTTAATGGGTACATCACAATAGGTCGTACTATTCCTTACAACACCCTTAGATCGGCCCACGTCCTTCGGTGGGACCCTTTTATGTATCTCGAAGGCAGATAAGTATGCCATCGTAGAGTGGTGCTTAGCGTAGTGAAGTGGCGTTGTATCTCTTAATGAATATAAGATTGTAGTGGAAGTGATGTAATTACTAAAATGTAGTTTGTAGTGTGCAACATATTTCTATAATTTTAAGGCACCCGCGAGATGCAGCAGAGTCAATGATTTGCAGAGATACTCTCCTTTTATGTTAGTTTGACAAGCGCTGTAACAAATATATTGGACCAAACAAATTAGTAATCAATATAGTTAAAACTACCAAATCGACTGATAAGAACTTGTCTTCTTTTGGATATGTAAACAATTGGTGACTTCGTGAGATCAGAAACTTAAATTCTATTCCTAGAAGCTTATAGTAGCAGAGAAAACAAAAAAACCATCGAGGATGATGATGACGTTGCTCATGAAGTATCTATACCATATTTGCTTGTATAAACGTCAAGCCTACATATATCGCTCACTTTAATGGGTTGAAACGTGTCATGGGTTGGGTGTGTTGGCAAACTTCAAGCCTAGATATTCATTTGTGTTCAGAAGTGTCACATCATACCATCCTGCAACCACATAAATTTAAAAAGAAGATATAAATACATAATATATGATGTAATTTATTTATTATAAATATTGAAAGATATGTAAGTTATATATGTGAAGAGTCACCACATTATTTATATACCAAATACATGACCAGTATTTATAATACTTTAACATTGACACAAATATAATAAAGATGTGGAGGTTATGAATGTAAAGAGTCACCACATTATTGTTAATTTCTTCATCAATTTTATAATTATGTTTAAATTAATTTCTTCAACAATTTAATATTTAGGTAGAAAGACAATTTTACCCCCTAAATGACTTCAATAAGCATTGTACTATAAGCAATAAAGGTTGTATTTACTTAAATTTTGCAGGTATCCTTCACTGATGCTTTATAATATAGTATAGAAGATAAAGATTCGGGTTGATTCATTAGCGTGAGCATGAATTTATGGCTTTTCGATTTCTTATTTCTTAACACAAATAACATAAGTAATTAACACATAGTTACGTTTTTGTTTTCTCTTTATGCTAGTGTTTAATTTATTTTATTAATTAGAATTAGAACTTAAACAATATACAATTGCCGAAAGCAAAATAATATTGTGAACCACACTTCATACAACGTTTAACAAGAACATTAAATAGATCAACAAATACCTTAAAAGTCTTGGAACAAATATAGTTTACGTATAAAGTTATATTTGAGCATGAAATTGAGGAAAGTCTTCATACCCTTCTCCAACCATCCTCTCCATTATCTGTCCTTTATGTCCATTTGTTCTCTGCAACAATCAAAATAGTTGATTATTACATCCAACATCACTGGCATTCCCATTGTCTATAGCAAATAACTAAATTTAAATGGAGCAAAACAATGATATATTATGAAGATAAATTTTTGTAATTGTCAAAGAACATATGAGCAAGTAGAAAAAAAATGTATATATGTATATAAAGATTAACTCATATCTTTATACCTTGTAGCATCCGGGAACCATATCTTGCAAGCGTCTTAACTTCTCATTGCTTTTTTTCTCTTCTCATCTAATGAAGACATAATTTTTTTAGACAAAACAATGTTTCAAAGCATGAAATTAGCTCTAAGATTTTTGTTTGGGGTTACTTTATACCTTGTAGCATCCGGGAACCATATCTTGCAAGCGTCTTAACTTCTCATTGCTTTTTTTCTCTTCTCATCTAATGAAGACATAAATTTTTTGGACAAAACAATGTTTCAAAGCATGAAATTAGCTCTAAGATTTTTGTTTGGGGTTATGAAAAGACTATTAGCATTCAAGAAATTGATTATAGTGAAGTATATATATTATAATATAGATGAGGGGTTGAAAGGTCTCACATTTAAGATACATCATAGGTTAGGTTGTATTTTGTGTTTTAAAAGTTGGATATAAGGGCATAATTGGGATAAGATTTTAGGATGTGAGGTATTGGATTATGTTAAATTTACTAATCTACCCTCTTAAGTGTCTTAATTGTCACAAGTATCCCCATAATACCCTTAAATTTCATGCTTAAATATGTTGTACATGTTGCTTCTTAAGTTGTATGAAAATGAAAATGACTATGTTAGTCATCACTCCTCCTTAATAAGATAATATAGATTATTATTATTATTATTATTATTATATATAGTAATATAACTCTGTACTTCTCGACTCGGGTGTTCTTGACTTGATCAAAGTTGCTCGTTTACGCTCCAACGTTCATGAAAACCTACTAATATATAAAATAAATACATAAGTAATAAAATTGACACAAAACTAATAAAAATATATAAAAACCTATACTAAATAAAATAGACCAGTACACGCCTAAAACTCATAAAAACACTATCTAAACGACTCGAAAACTATACAAACTTTACACTGGAAATAGATGTACTTTACAATACATCAGTCGTTTGTGCTGAAATTCTTGACATGGTACGACATCCACATCTGCACGCGGTTGTTGTCAAGCACATGATTCATGGCCCGTGCGGAAGCTTACGAAAAAATAGTCCTTGTATACAAGGTGATCCAAAAGTAAGTCGGTTTCGTTATCCTAGACAGTTTAATGAGCAGACAACATAAGGAGACAATGCATATCCATTCTATCAAAGGAGAAACAATGGAATACAGGTCGGCGTATGTGGAAAAACTCTTGATAACAGATGGGTTGTCCCATATAATGTTTAATTGATGTTTAATTGCCACATGAATGTCGAGGTTTGCTCAAGTATAATGTCCGTTAAGTATTTGTTCAAATATGTTTACAAAGGGCACGACAAACAGGTTATCCATATTGATCCAAACGCGCCAGATGTTATCAATGAGATAAAGAGATTCCAGGATGCACGCTATCTATCCCCCCGAGGCTATGTGGCATATTTTTTCTTTCCCTCTTTCTCAAATATTTCCAGTTGTTTTGGCATTACAACTTTATCTCCCAAATAAGTAGATAGTTACAATTAGAGATAATGCTAAAATATCTAATATTGTTGATAGGGAAAGAAATAAGAAAACCATGCCGACTGCATTTTTTTTGAGAAAAACAGAGGGGATGTAACGGCAAGGAAATATTTGTATAAGGATTTCCCGAATACTTCACATGGTGCGTCGTCGAACGTTGTTGGAATGCTCGTATAACTAGGCCACAAAGAGGTCGTATTGTTACTGCTAACCCAACTGAAGGAGAAAGGTACTACTTACGCTTACTTTTGTCAAACATCAAAGGACCAACTTCTTTTGAGGATCTTTGCAAGGTTAATGGTGTTAAGCACGTGACATTTCGAAAAGCATCTCTTGAGATAGGCTTGATAGAGAACGATAATAATTTATCGCAATGTCTCACGGAAGCGTCTATGTTTCAGTTTCCCAGTGCTCTTAGAAGGTTATTCGCAATCATAATGATTTTCTACGACCCGAGATATATTCGTAGGTTGTGGGATGAGCACTTTGATGCACTATATGAGGATCACCGCTTACATTGTCAAATTGTGGAACACGTTCAAAATATGGTGCATACTGACATTAGGCTCATCAACAATCTATGGGTAAAAATCTTGATGATTTCGATCTTCCATAAATAACTTAACACAACTTACCATATACAGTTCATCATGAGGTGCAAGAGGAATACATGATAGTTGTGGAAGCTGAACATTTATGTGCCAAAGATGAACTTAATTTAGACCAAAAAAGAGTGTTTGATGAGATCATGATGCATGTGGATAATGATCGTCCATGTGTGTTCTTTATAGATGGTCCAAGTGGAACAAGAAAAATATTTTTGTATAAAGCTTTGCTTGCTCAAGTACGCTCATGTGGTCTTATTGCTCTTGCAACAACATCATCATGTGTTGCAGCTAATAATATGCCAGGAGGGAGAACGGCTCATTCGAGATTCAAGATTCCCATTTGTGATAATAAAAATTCAATGTGTAACATAAAAAAACAAAGTGGGGTAGCTGAACTAATTAGGTCCTCCAAATTAATATGGGATGAGGCATCAATGGCAAGACCACATGCGATATAGGCAGTCGATCGAACGTTACAAGACATTGTAGGCGTTAGTCACCCAGTTGGTGGTAAGATAATCGTAATGGGTGATGATTTTAGAAAGGTGTTGCCGGTTATTAAATGCGGGACTAGAGCACAGATTGTAAACTCCAGCCTAAGAATGTCGCCTATTTGGTCTTTGACTAAAAAGATGCGATTGACAATTAACATGGGAGCGTTGAATGATCCTTGGTATTCTGATTTTCTTTTAAGAGTCGGTGACGGAACTGATGAATCGATCGAAGGAATCTATATCTGCATACCAGATGACATGACAATTCCATTCGGTAATAAAAACACTCTATAACAGAATTGATCAATGCAGTATTTCCCTCAATTAAAAGCAATGTATATTCTTCTGATTATATAATCTCTAGATCAATATTGTTAACTAAAAATGACAGTGCTGATGAGATCAATGATCAAATGATTGACATGTTTCAAGGGGAGGAAAAGGTTTACTATAGTTTTGATGAAGTCGAAGATGATCGCCACAACTTTTATCCTGTCGAGTTCTTAATCTCGCTAACTGTTAGCGGTTTGCCGCCTCATAAGCTTTGTCTAAAAATCGGATGCCCCATAATATTGTTTCGGAATATCGATCCATCTCATGGGTTGTGTAATGGCACAAGATTAATATGTAAGGCCTTTCAGCGCAATGTTATTGATGCAGAGATAGCTGTTGGGCAACATACTGGAAAGAGCGTATTTTTGCCAAGAATCCCACTATGTCTTTATGAGGATGACATGTTTCCGTTCAAGCTCAAAAGAAAACAGTTTCCAATTCGACTTAGCTTTTCCTTGACAATCAACAAATCTCAAGGTCAAACAATTCCACATGTTGGTGTTTATCTTTCGGATTCCGTATTTTCACATGGACAACTTTATGTTGCTCTACCAAGAGGAATATCACGCACTAATACAAATCTATTAGGGCATCTTGCCAAAAACTTCAAATGAGACGCGGTATACACATCAAATGTTGTCTATCGGGAGGTGCTACGCGATATATAAAATGTTTGTAAGTGAGAACGTTTTGATTTTTTTATACATTTGGTAGTTTACGCAAATACATTCTAAATATAGTTACATGATGTTATTACTTTATATACTTTGCTCACTTTTACTAACTTATTCATTTTTATCTTAAAGAAAGATCAGGAATCTGTCATGGATGAGACAAAGAGAAGAATAAAAGACGTGTATTATATATATATATATATATATATATATATATATATATATAAACATAAAATTATAAAAACACATGTTACTAACATACTTAACATTGTTTTTTTAGGTCCCAAACTTGCTTTGGCTACTGACGGGTCATCAAAACAAGAGAAGATAGAGGAAACGCAACCTCCAAAAGATGTAATAATCCAACATGAAGAGATACAAGAAATTTCAGGCATCCCTCTTGATGACGAATGGTGGGTTGACAATATAGATGAGATCATGCAGATTTAGAAGAGGTGTGACTAAATTGATCTCATGTTTCAAGTAGTTCACACTTAAGCTTTTAGTTTTCAAATTTTATGTTTATTAAGACTTATTTTCCTTATTTGCATGTTACTTTATTATTTCATCAAATTTTTCTTGAATTAATTTATAATTTCAATGTTAAATCTTTTTAGTTACTAGACATGTGTAACGTTTATGACGTATATCCACTGCAATGATGCTACAACAAATATTATACGAATGTAAAATAAGTATCGCAATGCAAAGTGTTGCTCTCGCCGCATCGTGCGGGTTTCCTACTAGTGTATATGTGTATATATATATATATTCACACGTTTCGAAGGATGTCCCGTGCCAGGAAGCCTTGGGCACAGACATCTGGAAACGTAACACAGGCCTTGTGCCTCTACAACCTAATGGCAGGGCACGTAGTGTATCGTACGCGCGGAGACAGAAGTCACACATGCAAAAGGGACGCTTGTACACGTTCGCCAATGATAGATTGCATGTTACGTCATCAGATATCTCCACCAACTACCTTTCCACATGATTTGACATAAGCTTAGCACACGCGACCAATCTACAGATGACACACGTCCCTTCCAGGAATACATTCGGCAATTAAGGCGGTATTGATTTAATTTCCATATTTAAGTATTTGTTTCCTAATTATGATTACTAACTTGCGTTAGGGTAGGGAGAACCTAATCGGGCCTCAGCCCACCATATTAGGGTTTAGTGATGTTGGCATATGTCACTTCTATATAAGAAGGTCTTGATCACCTTATGGAGGACACTTTTTGCTAACACGAGAAGCTACAACTGTAGTATACAACATCACCCATTTTTGTTATAAATGTCTACGATTGTAGCACGCTCCCTACCCTACACCATATCTTTCAGGTTTATCTCAGCCCTAGCTTCATCGTTGAATGATCAACCATGTGGATCAATTGTTTGACATCCCTATTAGGAGGTTAGACTATTGTTTCTTCATTCATCTTTGTTGATGCGAGAATAATAAATCAATAACACTCAAGAAGCTTTACCCAATCGGCTTACATGTTCATTGATTTCCTTATTTTCTCAATATGACATTTTGACAAACCTGATGCTTAAGTTAGCGCAATGATGCTAAAAGAAGTTAGAGACTGCAATGGATATATAATTGTTAATGGATCGTGAATTGTGATTTTTAAAAGAGTAAATTATAAGCAGAATCATGACAGTTAATTTATTAAACACTAAAAACAGATGATATAAACAAAACCAAGAGTATATGACATCAAAAACATCCTAAATTTAAAACATAATATGAATATCGAAATATAAGTATTAGCTATGATTATAATAACATAAACATAACGAAATTTTAGTTATTATTTTTATTTCCAATCTTTATTTTAATCATATATAAATATTAGTAAAGCCATAACATTTTATTTCAAACATGAATTAACATCCACATTATGTCATATTTTATCTGTATAATTCGTATGATGCAAAAATCAACAGTTGAGTAGTAAAAGTTAATAGATTATCAATATTTACCTTCAAGGGATGCCTAGCAAATTAACAATTTTGATTGACGATTTCGAATGAACTAAGTCACTAACTACAACACCTTAGATTTTGTTTTTAATTGTAAAAAGAATTAGAGCAAGAATGCAATAGAAGATAGTTGGACTTTGATGATCGTGATTTTATATTTCAGGTGTACGACCTTTCACCGTTACTACATGATTCGATTCGCTTTCCATTCCTCACTTTCCCGCTTTCATTTTTAACCTAACTGTATTGCTTCTTTTTAGAACGAGCTACGATTCAATACTCTACATAAACAAGTTCGATACAAATATAAAATAACATCAAAGAATGGGGCCACAAAAAGATGGGGTACTAAGCCCATGCTTTAGTAGATTTATACTTTGGCCAAAGTTTAGTTTTGGTTATTAACAAAATTAACCTAACCGGACTGAAAAACGACAATCTAATCATATAAACCAAACCAATTAACTGATCGGTTAATATGATTATTTAACCGTTGACTTTGGTTTTGGTTGATGCTAATAACTGAATTGAACTGAATCATCATACCCGTAAAAGTAGTTGTGTTCCCCGCCGCATTGCGCGGACACACTACTAGTGTGTGTGTATATATATATATATATAGTATTTTTAACTAAAATTATATATGTACAAAGTGATAAATGGTATAAAATTAGATATGTACAAAGTGATAAATTGTATTTTTAACTAAATGGATGTTGAAATGTTATGCGTACAAAAAAATTAAATTGAAATTGACATTGTGATCCACTTTATTTTTAGCAAACAAAGTACAAAGTAATAGCCATTGAAGTACAAGAAACATGGAAAAACCACACTTCACAGTTAATGGTAAAGAATACGTTTTTTGCGCTTAAAGAGATAACTAGACTGATATGCCGACTTAAAAACATCCCTAAAAAGACGATATTGTAGTATGGCATATAGAATGACCGGAATGCCGGCCAAACCGGTGACAGTGATTGGCACCCATTCAAGTTTTTTATCATAAAGTACAAAGAAACTCGCACTGAATGCAACCATCATGGTTACAATAGAGAGGAAGAGTGTGGCAAGACCATTGACTAGTTTTCTGGGTAATGACTTCAAGAAATCACGTTCAGCATAACGTGAAGTGAGGATTGATAAGAAAATGAGGACAGAGGTCGATGACGATATTAAAGAAACTGCATCAGAGATGACAAAAATTATGAGTGATGGATCTTTGCGGAAAAAAGGAATACCAGTGTTCTGGTTATATCCACCAGGAAGTGTAAAAGCCGCTGCAAATACAATTGTGGCTATAAGAGTTGCAGCCACCATACATTGAGATGCTGTTTCTTTCATCCAGTCCTCGCCTTTCTCTACTAATTTTGCATGCTTCTCCGTGAATATGTCATATGCTGTTTCATTAGCTTTATTCTTTCTCTGTCTATAATTTGGTGGGATCATTTTCTCTACCTCCTGCAACATATAAAGTCATATTAACGAGTCATAAACCATTTCCTCGATCTTGTCATGATGGTTTGGGTCAAAACAAATATACTACCGTATAGGTTAACTAGTTAAGGTACAAACATTTTTTTTTGTATTTAGTAATGTAATCATAAAGAAGTAAATAATGCATAGCTTATGACTGTGATTTATAAAAACTAACATACTACAATAATAGCATACTTTTCCTTAAACAAAATGAATAAGAGCGCTATTTGGCATTTTACATGCATTGACAAACTTTAGACTTAATTGATTGATCTATGTAGCAGGGCTTTGTGTTTAGTAGATTGGGGTTTCTGATTCAGAAAGGTGTGGCGGCGCAGCTTGTTGTCCGTCTGCATATTTTAATGTAATTTGGCAGTCATGAAATGAAGAATTATGACTTTTTTTCTTTTAAAAAAAAACCTTTAATTAAGATTATTTTTTTTCATCATATATTTGCTACAAAAATTGATTTTATTTACACAAGAAGAAAAAAAAAGATGATGCATAAGATTTAAAAGATAGATTTACCTTGAACCATAATAATTCTTGCTGCATTTGAAATGCTACTCCAGACACATTTTGAAATCGTTTTGGCTTGCCACTCTTTGCAACCATATGAAGCATGTTATTTTCTTTTTGATCTTTCATAGGGGTTATTAAATCTTTCATTGCACCAATTTCATATAACAAATTATAAATCTCTATTTGACGACGTTTGACCGCTAAGTGAAATATAGTTTTTCCTTTGTCGTCTGTTTTCCATATTATGTCCGGATAGAATCTGATGAGCTCAACTATAAAACGTGTGTTGCCCACTTTAGTAGCAAGAAAAAGTACCCGGGTAGGGTAGCCTAACACTTTTCTTCCATCCTTTAGAGGAATGGCAGCACGCGGCCCTCGGAGTATATCATCAATCTGGACCTTAGGCATTTTAGCTACATTTTTCCAAATTATTCTTAATAATTGAAGGGCTTCACTTTCTTTCTTTATTTCAGGCACGTCAAAAACTTGAAAAAAAAAAAAAACAAGAAAGAAGATTATTGTATGATTCAGATCACATATTCTAGTAAAGTTTACATATGAAGTTGGCTATTAGTTGTTGATAGCTTGAACAAAATATATTGTTGATAAGCTTATTAATCAATTATAATATATATTGGCTGTTGTGATTTAAAATTTGCACACTTGAAATGTAGCAGTTGAAGTTCCAATGATCCAATAATGAGGAAACACTGCTTCACATTGCAGCGTCAGCATAATATTATCATTGTGATAAAATATCGTTTTGATAATCTATATATTAAGCTTATCAATCATCATCATCATCATCATCATCATCATCATCATCATCATCATCATCATCATCATCATCATCATCATCATCATCATCATCATCATCATCATCATCATCATCATCATCATCATCATCATCATCATCATCATCATCATCATCATCATCATCATCATCATCATCATCATCATCATCATACTCAGTTAATCCCACCTATAGCAAAGCTAAGGTAGGGTATGAGGAGGGTAAGATGTAGATAACCTTACCTCTACCCCTAACAATAGAGAGGCTGCTTCCAGTGAGACCCCCAACTCGATGTGGTTTGGTATCAAGCCTTGGACATAAGGCACAAAACACTTAGCAATCGGGACAAACCCGATCGGTGCATGTACCCCTTTGTCTATTGGCTATCCACGCCACCACATGATGCATGATTAACCGTCCGTCGTTTTTAACGTTATTTTCACGAAATTAGTAAAATAACGTTAAAACTAGTGCAACTTTACTTTTGCCCCCCAAGAGCCAAACATATATACATTATATGTGCACACCGTAAGTGGGGCGTCATTAAGCTTATCAATCGTTTATAAAATTCATAGAAAGGGAAAAAAAAAGTGTTCCCGGAAGCTAATAAATTTGGTAGGAATAATCGGTTTAAAGTACACCAACACAAATAACAAGCATAGAGTCGAAAATAGAATGAAGCATAGACAATGGACTAATACTTACTTGAGTTGATGAATCTGAAGATAACATGCTGTCTTTTCTCTTTAAATACATGAGGCTTCTGAGCCAAAGCTATGAGAACGTCACTAACTAAACCTCTCTTGGCTGTTAGTGTTGGGCAATCATTAACTATCTTTAGAGCAACATCTACAATAAAATTTATGCTCAATTAGATACATTGCATAGGTTGATGCCTAAAAGATTAAGAACTCCTTAGAACTTCTTACCAAAGATTTCAGCTTCGACACATTTCAGTAGGACCCAACCACGATTATCATCTGACCAAAAATCTCCCACCATTTTATTAGAGATATCATACAGATACTTCACCATTTCAGGCTTTGCAAATAAAGCAGCCATATAGAGCGGCATAACCTTTTTGAAATTAGGCATTTCAATCAATGCCCGATTCTTTTCCATGATAGCCTTTGCTGTTTGTATATTTCCAGCTGCAGCTGCTGAACTAAGGGCAGTATCCCAGCTTTTATTTTGTAGCTCCAAATCCGGTTTTCCCATCAACTCAACAAGGTTTATCACAAATTCTTCGACGCCCTTGGTGCTTTCTGCTGACGCTGCAATGTGAAGTAGTGTTTCCTCGTTTTCAGTGATAGCCGAACGAATTAGATCTGGGTGTTGGTCAAGAATGGGTTTCGCGGCTTTCCAATCTCCTCTCATTGCTGCTTCGTAAAGTGGAACACCAACATCAATGTACACTTCTCTGCTTCCTGCAAAATTCAAACACGGTTAGCTTCATTTTGGCTCTTAACTATAGATTGATAAATTGTAGCTTGATTTTTAGGTTAATCATTTGAGGTTACATTACATGTTCTTTTATTGAAATAACATTGAATCTAGAGACTTCAAACAAATGACCAGAGCCGGCCCCAGGGGTGGATGAGTCGCACCCTCTCGGCGTTTTTCCCAGAAGCACTAATGTTTTATTCTAATATTGGTACATAACTTCATCGTCTTCCTTTACTTTAACCCTCACAAAATCACTGTGGGTAGAGCCAGAGTATTTTTTTTTTGAACGACAAATTTTATATCACCTTATTTCCAGCTAACCTTGCATTTGCAAGGATTTGAACTCACAACTTCACATTTGTAAGGAGAGACGCCATACCACTAGACCAAGAGGTCATGGACGTAGAGCCAGAGTATTTGAGATGAAAAAAATGAATGAAACTTAGATTGGCTGGATTTTTTCTCAGCTGTTGAACCATGTTAAAAGAAAAGTGAAGAATATACCTAATAATATTATATCTATTGTGGGCCTTTTTTTGAAGTAAGGGGAAGGGGCGTCATCAGAAAAGGTCATCGGTACCCCACTACCAGCACGGTAACACCGTCGTCACCAGTCCTGGTAAGGGTCCCGTGAACCGTTTTCTGGTTCTATCTAACGGGCTGGTAATTTGGTATCTTAATTGCAACGGTCGAATTTTTATGTTTTTTAATTTCTTTTTAACCGTTGAATGTAATTTGTGAATTTTTATAATTGTTCAAATGGTAATATTTTGTGACCGTTTTTATCAAAGGTCTATAAAAACACAAAACAATCCCACGGTTTAGTATCAAAAAAATAGAAATTATATCCATACTTTAAAAAAATGAGTGACGTTGACGTAGAAGATGATCAAGTTATCATTCTAACGCTCGAAGTGCACCCGATTTTACAATCAGGTGATAGTAGCCTTGAGTTTCTCATAGATCTTGCCAAGCGTGCTACAGAGCAAGACACAACAACATCTAAAAAAAGGATACGTGCCACGTGATCGCGAGGGAGGCAATGCTCGGTTAATAGATAACTATTTTGCTGACGTACGACGCACAGTTTAAACTAAGGTATCGCATGTCGAGACGTCTATTTCTAAAAATTGTAGCAGATGTTGAAGCAAACTTCGAATTGTTCAGAGAGGATGTGGACGATCGGTTTAGAAAAAGTTTTACGCCCATGCAAAAAGTATCTTCAGCAGTGAAACAACTCGCAACTAGTAATCCTCCAGACGAATACGATGAGTATTCATGTATGTCTGAGAGGACGTCGCGCAAATGTTTACAATTTTTTTGCAATGCCGTCATTAAGTTATGCGGGGCTGAGTTTTTACGAAGACCAACAAGTCACGACATTGCATGTTTGTACGAAGTACACGAAGAAAGACATCACCTTCTCGGCATGATCAGTAGCATTGATTGCACTCATTTAGTATGGCGAGCATGTCTTAGGGAATTACGAGGACAATATATACGAGGCGATCACCAATACCCTACGATCATGCTAGAAGCGGTTGCTTCGCAAGATATGTGGTTTTGGCATGGAGTTTTTGCCCCCCCGGTTTACTCAACGACATAAATGTTCTCCAACAATCCCCAGTTTTTCTTGCCCAACGAAATGGAACAGCGCCGTAGTATCCATTTACTTTAAATGGCCACTTATATAAACGTGGATATTATCTTACGGATGGCATCTACCCAACCTGATCAACGTTTGTGAAAGCATTTCGATATCCGACCGATCCTAAGGAAAAGAAATTCGTTAAGGCGCAAGAGGCGGCAAGGAAGGATGTTGAGCGAGCTTTCGGAGCATTCAAGGGAAAATGAGGAATTACCGCACGACCCTTGAGGTCGACGACCGTTGCTAGGTGTAGCTTCATCGTCTATACGTGCATGATATTGCACAACATGATCATTAAAGACGAGGAGCGTGCGATATCACCGGTCCACATACGCGATCCCCCAATCCAACCGTTCTTCGACGACCAAGCCCTTGCGGAGTTGACAGACGCCGATACGTATTTCTGACTTCGAAATGATCACGTGGAACATCTAGACGCACTTGATTTACCACACCTCGAAGGGGATGCCTTCGAATAGTTTTTCGTTTATTTAGTTTATTTTTAATTTATATGCATTTCTATGTTTTATTTACTTTTAATATTGTAAGTTTATTTTATTAGTTTAATAATATGTTTAATTAATGTTTCTTTAAAAAAAAGTAAAAAGTAAAGATTTCAGTAAACTGAATCAGTGGAGTGCTGTCTCCAAAAAAGTGTTTCAGTGAGGCAAATCAGTAAACTAATGTGGCAGTATAGGATTGATAAAAATCAGTTAACTGAAAAAAGTTTCCTAGAGGCGGTTTCCCCCTAAAGCATGGCCCATTTTTAACTAAGAGCCCAAGAATATAAATATTAATAAACTTAATTGTAAAATTTATAACATTAGTTTTTATATATATTAAACACTAAAAGAAAAAAAAAGTTTTAAGTTTTAACTATTAATTTATTACTTATTTAACGTAATAATAAACGATAGCCTTTTTGTTTTACTCTATATTTTATTGATAATGTGTTTATCCATAATTAGTTTATCATTGATAAATTTTTAATAAGCTTTTGGTTTTCTTTAAAATTTTAGTAACATTGTTGAGCATTAATTGATTATTTGTTGTTTGTTAGAATTGAGTGTTTTGTTGAGCTATAAATTTGATGTTTTGTTAAATGTTGAGTTCTAATTGAGTATTTTGTTAAGCGCTAAATTGAGTTTTTTGTTTAATGTTGAGCCACGACTGGGTGTTTTGTTTTATTTTGAGCTCTAAGTTGAGTGATTCATACTTAGAGGTGATCAAATAATTTGCTATCAAGAATGTTAAGAGAGCTTCACAAATAACTTGTTAGCTATTACAGTATGTCATTCTAACACTATGATTTTCTATGTTTATGGATATAAAGTTATTCGTTGTTAAAAAAATTAGTTTGTATAATTCGTTAGTGCCTAATGGGCCCTTTTTTTTCAACTAGTACGAGACACTTGAATTATTAGAACCAGCTCTGCAAATGAAGCATATCATATAATAGAGTTTCTACATGTGATTATTTATCATAATATCACCTAACACAGACATTGAAAACTTTCACTAATATATAGGTAGGAATGTACTGAAGGATATATATATCAACTAAAAAGGCAGTTGAGAAATTACCTCGAAGTAGATCTAAACTAGGTCGGTTCGGCTGTGGTGGTATTTGTGGTGGCACCGGTGGTGGCACTGGTGGTGACACTTGCTGCTGTTGAGGCATCTGAACGATAGTATGGTAATGCTGCTGCGCTGGCTGTTGCGGTGGCGGCGGCTGCTGCTGATTATAACGGGGATCGAAGGGATTGACTGGAACTGCATGGCCAGAGCTTGTACTTGGGTCATTCATCCTTTCGCCTTCAATGTCATAGTGATTAGTAAGTAATATAGCTGGGATATATAAGATCACAAGATTATCAAGGGCTTAAAATCAAGTACCTGTGATTGTCGGAGTTATATTTCAAAGCTGATCACCGGTGTACCTTCTTAGGAATGAAGATCTCAAAGGGCTTACCCATAAATTTGTAGACGTGAAGCAAAGTCAACTTCCATAAAAATAAATAAAGAGAGAGACAAAAAAAACACTATTTACTAAAGAATCTAGTGACAGCCAATCCATTATTGCTAACTCCAACCACATAAACATAAAAATATGACAATAAGGCCAATGATTGGAAAACTAAGGTGACTTGTTAATAAACTTAGTAAATGTATTGAAAGTCACTATATATTCAAATACATATAGCCAAAATTTCAATAATTCACTCTTTTTTTTAAACGCAAACAAACTTTATTAATCTTGGACAAACACACGTGGCGAAGCTTGACCCGAAGGTTCGGGGGATCGGAAGTCACCGGAGGTCCGAAGTCACTAGTTTGGGGGCTCGAAAACCAGTTTTGGGCGGTCAAAACCCTATATTTCCAATTTTTTTTACGAATACTATATAATCGGAACTTCTGCGCGAAAATTTGGGAGGTCGGCCGCCCCCGCCTGCCCCAACTAAGCTGCTCCCCTGAATTACAAGATAACTTAAAACATTACACACCTATACATATTACACCTAGGGCTGCAAACGAACAGAGCTTTCAGTAAACAATTTACGAACCGTTCGGTGGGAAGTTCGTTTGTTTGTGTTCGTTCGTTTAATAAATAAACGATCACGAACAAAAAATTTGTTCGTTTAGTTAAACGAACGAACAAGAACAAAGGTCGCGTTCGTTTGTTTATGTTCCTGAACATTCGGTAACGTGTTCGTTTAAGTTCATTTATGTTCGATGTATATTAGGGTTTTTAATGGGTCTTGATATTCCCACCCCCAAAAAAATATATTCACCCCTTCAAAGCATTGAGCTTTGGCCAAAGCTCAGCGTTTAGGGCCCACGAGTGACAACATTGTCACATCTGTCAAAGCTTTATCAGACTTTAAGTCAAATCGCTGAAACCTCGTACCTCAAAGCGCTGAGCTTTGGCCAAAGCTCAGCGTTTTCAAGTACAAGGTTGTCTGATTGGTTAGTCAGTCTGATAAAGTCTGCAAAAGGGGGTCTCTCGTGAACCCTAAATGCTGAGCTATGGCCAAAGCTCAGCGCTTTGAACTTAGATTGCAACCTTATTTAAGGCCCCATCTCATACGTTCACAACTACACTCACTATGATTTGTATACAAGATGTCGTATTACGACTATATTTTCGGTGATTCTGATTCTTACAACGTGTCGGTTCCCGAGGAAGTTGAGTCTGGCATTGGTTATCGTGACAATACGGTGCCGCTAGACTTGAATACCCCCTTGGAGGACCCGTACGCTTACGGTTTTGAGGAAAGATTTGTACAACAAGACCAGGGAGACGGTGGTGATGAGGAGGAGAAGTTGCAAGAAGATCAGGACGAAGGCTCTTTCCTAATCATAGTTTCATTTGAGACTGACCAGACATTTTCTTCACGCCAGGAGTTGGTCGACTGGGTACAAGATACGGGAATGAAAAACGGTTATGTCATTGTTATAAAAAGATCGAAGAAAAGAGGAGACGATTTTGTGAAGGTATATTTCAGCCACTCTTGCCATTTTAAAAAAAGTTCAAATGTTTAATTTTTTTCGTTAGTTTTTTACTTTTTTTCAAACTAGGAAAAGAATGTTTTATAAAAATTGTGAATACTTAAAAAAATTGCCAAAATTTTAAAAATGTTTGTATTAAAATTTTTTTTTTAATATTTTTTTAATTATAGAGATTGCGAAAAAATAATTTTTTTGCCATTTTAAAAACGGTTCGAATTTTTATTTTTTTTCGTTATTTTTTTTACTTTTTTTTTTATAATTGTACATGATTTTTTATAATTATTTTAATTTTTTGTTCTTTTTTTATGTAATTTTCATATTTTTTCGTATTTTTTTGCCATTTTAAAAAAATTATTAATTTTTTTGACATTTTAAAAAAAATATATTTTTAAGATATATATAATTAACGTATTTATAAATAGCGCTGATTTTTTATAATTTTTTTTGCCATTTAAAAAAAATATATTTTTTGTTACGTTTTTAATTTTTTTTTTATAATTCTACATGATTTTTATAAATATTTTAATATTTAGTTCCCTTTTTTTTTGTAATTTTCATATTTTTTCGAAATTTTATTTTTCCTATTTTTTTTTGCAATTATAAAAACATATTTATATTAACAAAGTTACCCCTATTTATAATAAAAAAGATTACTAAAAACACGTGTTTTATTCTTTTCTAAGAGTATTATTTTTGTTTAATTAAGAAACTTATTTTGTGAAGGTTCTATTTTAATGCTCTATTGGGGGTGAGTATAAGAGTCTGGCTACTGTGAGGAAGACGGGTAGCAAAAAAATTGGTTGCCCGTTTGAATTGTCAGGGGTGCTTGAATCTCGGAAAAACGTTTGGAGGTTAGAGGTGAAAAACCCATCGCACAACCACACTCCCATTGAAAACTTAGAGGGTCACGCGTATGCCAGAAGGCTTTCTCCAGATGATAGAGAACTAGTAGGGTAGATGGCAGAGCAGGATATTCCCAAACGTAACATATGGAGAATGCTCATGAAAAAGAAGTCGGAGAAAAAGATTATCCCGAAAGATATACGCAATGCGGTTCAAATGATGAATGCTGCAAAGCGAGTCGGTGAAAGTCCAATGCAGCAACTCGAAAACATTCTGATGGATAAATATTTCACCTATTTCACGCGTGTAAATTCCACCACAAACGCTATTGAAGATATTTTCTTCGTTCACAAACATTCATTTCCTATGTGGTGTGCATTCCCGCATGTGCTGATGATTGATGCCACCTACAATACAAACATGTACAATATGGCGTTTGTTCAGGTTGTGGGTATGGCGTCGACTAACCAGTCGTTTTCGGCTGCCCAAGCGTTTCTTTTTTCTAAGAAGGTTGATAACTACGTTTGGTTGTTGGAGAGGATAAAGTCAATGCTGGTAGGTTGTATGGAGCCACGAGTGCTTGTGACCGACACGGACTTGGCGCTAATGAACGCGTGTGATCAGATTTTCCCGAAGGCGTGCAAGTATCTCTGCCGGTTTCATATTTCGCAAAAGATCAACCAGAACAACAAGAAGAAATTCACGGATAAGGAGTGGAAGGAATTTCTTCCTTCATTTTGGACGTTGTGTGAGTCTCCAACTGAAGCCATATACGATTATAATTTAGGAAACTTGCAGTCAAATTTGGAAAAGATTGGTCGTCAACGTGAGTATTTTTTACATAATTACATACGTACTTGTTGCTACAACAAGGAAAATGACCGGGATTAGGTTAAGAGATGTTAATGGTTGTGTGTGTGTTAGGTTTAGAGGGTCCTGGAGCTCCTGGAAGGGACCTACACAAAGTAACAGACACAATTAGCCTTAACGCAGGAGGGGGTGTCCTGCGTTTGGACTCCGGCGTGAGAATAAGTATATATTCAATTAGAGTTGGGAAATAATGAAGTAGAGAGTGTAAGAGTAAAGAGAAGAAGTGTGGAGTGAATGTGAAGAATGACAACCCAAGGGTCTCCTTATATAGGAAGTGGAATTCCGCCCAAGAGCTCCCTTGTGGTAGCCCTCCTACTATACCTAGTAAAGATTGACTCTCCATCTGCTCCCTGCAGTGAGACTTAACCCATTTGGTATGTTTTCAGCTTTTACTATTCCCTAGGGCATACATGGAGCTGTGTGATGGTTTTTGTCTTGACCATAGTAAGAAGCCGAAATACCTTTTTATGTTTCCAATGAAGTTACTGTTTGCTTTCTGCTATACAGTTACCATATGGCAGCTATGCTGCCTTATTTCAGCTCCATTAAGTCCGGCAAGCCCTAACACTTTACGTTACATTATTTTTTGACCAGGGACTAAACGTGGTTGTTTTAGGACCCACATCATTAGCCCCCAGTCATAGGCATTTGTAACGAAGTTATAAGTGCTTATGACTTGTAAATTATCCGGCTTCTTGGTGGCAATGTTAGCCATTTTTACATTGGTATCGAGGAGCGTATAAAATTTCAGGCTCCCCCCTGGGAGCATGGTACTTATTTTTTTTCCTCACCGATTTAATGCAAGTGTCCTGCCATTTGCTTCTAATTATGACCCTTTTTAAACCATATAAATGGTCATAATTGTTTTTCTTGGGAGCAGCTTCATGTCCCATCAGTTGCTGCAGACTACCCTTGATTTGATGGGTTCCTAGGCTGACATCATGCAAGTGGACAGCTGTGAGGCGGTTACTCTCTCGGTAACCGTCCTTAGCCATTTAATTCAAATTTTAAACTCCTATAAAGTTTGCAACTTTTCATTAACCCCCATTTTCTTCATTCTTTAGCAAAATCTCTCTCTCACCTACAATCTTCCCTCGCCGGCGTTTCCTCTTTTCCTCCTTTATATTTGGTAAGTAACCTCCTTCCTCATCATACTTGCTTTCATAATGTCTAAAAATGATATTTCCTCCCAGTTCACTCGTTTGTCTAAGCCCGATGCCGAACGGTTTTGCACTGAGGTTGATATTTCCCTGTCGTTCGAACCCGTTGTCTCGAAGGGGAAAACTCTGGTGACCACTGTTCCGGTAGGGAAGATAGCTGTTTATACTCATCAGTTTGATCAGGGTAACCTTTGATACCCTTTTTCTAAGTTCTTTCTTAATGTTCTTGAGTATCACCAACTCTCTCTTGATCAGTTATGTCCCTCCGGCGTTGCTCAGATTTTACACTTCGAGATTGTATGCCGCTGCCTTGGATATGAGCATCCCTTGGCCATGTACCATCGCTTTTTCAGGCTAACTAAGAATGGGAAATGGTTCACTATTGAGAAAACCCAATGTGAACCAGCCTTAATTTCCAGTGTCATAGGGCTTGTCTCCCCTTGGAAAGACAAGTTCTTTTTTCTTAACTTGGATTTCCTGCCTTTCAAAGCTCCTAGGAGATCTTCTGAAGCTCCCCTGAATGATAAGGAGCCTGATCCTAACACCCTAGATCGGAAATTGTTGGAAAAACTTCGTGCCTTTCCCACTCGACTCCGCACTTTTCCTGAGGATTTCTTAGTTATTATGGGTTTGAGTACTAATTGGGATGATCCGGAGACTGAACCGGTGATATATCATGGTGGGGAGGGTATGTGTTGTTTTGACTTGCTTTCCTGTACCCATCCTTCTTTGTTTGTTTCTTGCCTAACTGTCTTTTCTTTTCTTTCTGCAGAGATGAGTACTCTTGATTTTCTTGCGTTGGATGATATTGCTAATGTCAAGTTCAAGGTTCGTGCTTCAAGTGAAGGGAAGAAAGTGGTAGTGAGGACCGAGCATGTTTGTTTCAAAGGGGAGTATACCAGCATTATTTCATCGACCTCAACCGTTGCTGAGCCTTCTTCGAAGAAGGCAGTCACTGTGCGTCGCTCCAGCAAGCGATTGCAGACTGCTTCTTCTGCTCAGGGGAACACATCTGTCATTCCCTTGGTTCTGGAGGAGGAGACTGAAGATTCCTCAATAATAGCCTCTACTATGGGTTTCTCCCCTGCCCCGGGGAAGGGGAAGCGTACCCTGTCCTCCCCTAAGAAGAATGATGCTGTATTTAAATAACCGAAGGATGTTGTAGTTGAGAGTGGGAAGCAGGAGCTTTTGTTGCTGAAGGATGAGGGAGGTGAGAGTTCTAAGGCAGCTGTTGATGTTGCTGGTGACCATTCTACACAACAGGGTCATAGTGAGGGAATTTTTGTGCCGAAGTGGGATGTGAAGAGTAGTGATGTCTTGAAGAAAGCTTCCGTTTGTCGTGATTTGATTGATAATTGCATTCCTGATGCTGAAAGGGCGATACACAAAGAGTGGATGGACCGTGATGTTATGAAGAAAATGTATTATCATTTTGGGCAGTTCTTATCTTTGTTCCCGGATGGGATGGCCAGATGGGGCGAGTTGATGTTTCGCCGGGAACAAGTTGAGACTTTTTATGAGGAGCATGAAGTGGAGCTGGTGAAGGTGAAGGAGGAATTGGGATGTTATGTTGCTAAAGAGAAAGATTTGGTGCATGAGTTGGCGGTGTCCAGAACTCAGCTTGGTTTGGAGAAAGAGAAGTTTGATAAAACTGTTCAAAGGGTTTAATGAGGAGAAGGAGAAGGTTGCTGAGGAGAGGGAGGGGTTGGCTCGGGCTAGTGAAGCTGTTAGGCAGGAACTAGCAGGGATAGAAAAGGTTGGTGTGGAGCTTTGGGCTCAGGTTTATCGTCTGTCCGAGGAGAAGGAGTGGTTGATTTCTAAAGGTGTGGCACGCTTTGTCAGCAACCTTTTACATTCCCAGGAGTTTAATGCTCCTCTTGCTGACATCTATGCCAAGGCTATAGCTTTTGGCCGTCATGGGGGAATCCAGGTTGTCTTCAAGGCGGCGGAGGAGGGTCAGAAGCCCGAAGATCTTCTATCCTTTAAGCCTTCTTCCATAACTGAGTTTGTTGATGCAGTGAAGGCAATGGAGCTCTCCACTTATCCCTACATTTCCGCCATCACTAAGGCTTCTCAATAGCCTCTTGGCTTTTTGCAGGACTTGGAGCCGGAGGGTTTGAAAAGGGATATGACTAACGAAGTTTTTCAAGCTTATGTGTCCAAGAGGCCACTCAAGATCATGCTGGAAGGAGGTAGTGGCGGTGAAGGTAGTTCTAAACGTTTGAAGCCTGCTGGTTCATCCGGGATTCCACCCTTGGAGCAGGTATTTGAGAGCCCCACCTCAGTTCAAGCCTTTGAGGTTGATTCTACTCATCCTTCTGCCAAAGATGACCCGTTTATTGGCTTGTACACTGATGGCCTTTATGAAGATGTTGGCAACAAGACCCTTGCTTCCACCGGGGAAGACGGTGCCACCCAGGAAGCTCAAGATTCTACTACCCCTTGATCTAGTTGCGTTTAAATTATCTTTTGTTATGAACTTTTAGTTGTAATCCTTAGGGGCTTTTGTTTTAAAACTTTTAATGGAAACGCTCCCCCTCTAGGGCTGATACTCTTTTATGTTTAATGTTTGGTTGTTTTGAATGTGTTACTTGTCATGTCTTGTGTTTGCAATGTCTTTAGCCTTTCTCATAGAGTTGAATGTTGCAGTCATTCAGCCCAAGTTACTTAGCTAAGGAGCCGATGCAATACTTACCTTATCAGCTTGCTTGTTTATTAGGAACCTTATTCCATGGTTGTTACCTTAAATGTTCGTTTTTCATATTTTTATGTGAACATGTATGAGCTGTCTTGGTGTGAGGAGCTCACCCTCTTTCATGGGTTTAGGTTTTCCTTTTAGGACTTCTCCCATGGAGTTGTGGATTGTATTAGGAACTCACCCTGTATATAGGAAGGTTATCAGCCTTGTTTCCTGTTGAGCAGTTGTGGCCTGGGAGCTCATCCTCGTTTCATGGGTAGGTATAGCGCCGGGCCCCATGGAGCCTTGTTAGGAGGGGCTCACCCTTTGATAAGATAAGTGACAAGTAAATTGTTCTTAAAACAAAGCTTTTTCATTAGTCATAAGTTTGGAGTACATAGTGGCATTACAACCAATTAAACATAAAATCGTTTCAAATGCTTGTCACTCCAATGTCTCGGGACCATCTTTCCGCTGGGGTCAGCTAGCTTGTAGGATCCCCCTTTGTGAGTCTCTTTGATGACATAGGGGCCCTCCCATCGGGGACCTAGCTTGCCCACACTTTTTTGCTTGCTGGCTTCGTTAGACCTTAACACAAGATCCCCTGGTCTGAAAACCTCCTTTCGAACCCTTGTGTTGTAGTAGGCTTCCAGCTTTTTTTTGTTTCTAGCCTCTCTGATGAAGGCTTGGTCCCTGGTTTCTTCCACGAGGTCCAGGTTGAGCAGTACCTCCTCGTCATTGTCTTGTGAGTTTTTGCAAACACTTCTTCTTGAGCTTACCCCAATTTCTGCAGGTATGACAGCTTCGCATCCAAAGATAAGGCTGTAGGGCGTCCTTTGGTGGCTAGTCTTTTCCATGGTTCTTATCGCCCATAACACACTTGGGAGCTCATCGACCCATTTCTTGCCATATCTTCCTAGCCTTGTTTTGATTCCTTCGACGATGCTTCTATTCATGCGTTCAATCTGCCCATTGGACCGGGGATAAGCTACTGAACTGAATATTTGCTTGATGCCTAGCTCGGAGCACCAACTGCTGAATGGCTTGTGGGAAAATTTCTTGCCGTTGTCCATGATGATTTCTCCTAGTAGCCCATATCCGCAAATTACTTGTTCCCATACAAAGTTCATCACATGCTTCCCGGATATGGTAGCCAATGGCCCGACTTCTGCACTTGGTGAAATAGTCAACGACTACGAGAAGGAACTTCAGCTTCCCTGGGGCTTGTGGGAAGGGACCCACTATGTTCATCCCCTACTTGTAGAAGGGCCACGAAGAGATGACAGGTACAAGATCATGCTTTGGGTTGGTCTTCACCGGTGTTTGCAGTTGGCATGCTTCACATTTGCAGATTGTCTCGAATGCATCTTTGTGCATGGTTGGCCAATAATAGCCAAGGTTCATTAACTTTGACACAACAACACGGGGCCTACACACCTAGGTAGGGGTGCCAAATAGGCCTTCTTGTAGAGCTTCTCGTCTTCAATCACATATTGCCTCGCTTTGATGACCAACCTCTTTGCTTCTCTCTCATCGTCTGGCAGCTTCCCTTCCTTAAGGTAGGACATAATGGGAGTCATCCATGTGGACTCTGTTTCGGTGACAACATCTTGCACTTCTTTGTCTTCGATGGATGGTTTTCGGAGCACCTCAACCAGGACCTTCTTAGTGAGGTGAGCAAACGTCAAAGAAGCTAATTTGCTCAAGGCATCAACCTGCTTATTCCTGGTCCTTGATACTTGCTCAAGTGTAAAAGCCTTGAACTCCTTGATGAGCTCTTTAACTTTATCTTTGTACTTAATCATTGAAGGCTCCTTAGCCGTGTACCCCCCATTTACTTGGTTGACCACCAGGTTGGAATCAACGAACAGATTTAGTTCTTGTACCTTCATAGTCTTTGCCAATCTTAAGCCGGCCAGTAGGGCCTCGTATTCAGCAACGTTGTTAGTGCAGGGAAAGTCCAGACGGAGTGCATAAGTGTATTCAGTTCCGTGGGGGTCCCTAATGACAAGACCAGCCCCGGAACCCTCTACACTTGAGGCTCTATCAGTAAAAAGGCACCACTTCCCTTTGAGGTCAGGCCGTTCTTCTTCGACCTCATTCATCTCTTCTTCCGTCTGCTGGATGGGTAACTCAGTGAGGAAATCAGCAAATACTTGTCCTTCGTAGGCCCTTCTTGGTACGCATTCTATCTTGTGCTCCCCCAAGGCAAAGGCCCATTTTGCCAACCTCCCGAATCTTCGGGTTTTTCTTGGAATGAGCGTATTGGTTGGCCAGTGACGACTTTCAGTAGGTGAGCTTGGAAATATCTTCTCAGCCTCTTGGCAGTGTGCACGAGGACTAGTACCAACTTCTCGATGGAAGAGTAATTGATTTCGGCATCTTTGAGGGCCCGACTGACAAAGTAGATAGGAATTTGCTCATTTCCTCGGTCAACCAGAAGGACTGAGCTGACTGCCTCTGATCCTGTAGATAAGTAAACTGTTATTACTTCCCCCTTTTCAGGTGCGGCCATTTCTTGCAAGGAAGCTATGCGTTTTTTAAGCTCAAGGAAGGCAGCTTCTGCCTCTTTTGTCCAACGAAATTCTTTCTTATCAACACAGTTTTTGAGTGTTTTAAAGAAAGGTTAGGATTTTTCCGCGGACTTGGGCAAGAAACGTTTCAAAGCAGCAATATTACCGTTGAGGCTCTGCACTTCCTTCTTTGTGGTAGGTGACTTCATGTCCAGGACAGCCTGAATCTTGCTTGGATTAGCCTTGATACTTTGCCTCCCCACTATATGGCCAAGGAGTTTACCCTCCTCGAACCCAAAGGAACACTTCACTGGATTGAGCTTCATGTTTATTCCTCCGAGGTTCTCGAAGGTTTCCCGGATGTCTTGGATCATGGCTTCCCCAGACTTGCTCTTGATGACCAAGTCGTCTACATAGGCTTCCATATTCTTCCCAATCTGTTTTAAGAAGGCTTGATCTACCAGACATTGGTAAGTTGCCCCTGCATTCTTCAACCCAAAGGGCATCTTCTTGTAGCAAAAGATCCCCTTGTCGGTATGGAAGGCCGTCTTTTCTTCGTCTTCCGGTTTCATTTGTATTTGATGATACCCCTTGTAGGCATCCAAGAAGCACTTGTACTGAAAACCTGTAAGGGAATCAACCTTCCAGTCAATTTCGGGCAGGGGGTAGCAATCTTTAGGGCATGCCTTGTTAAGATCCTTGAAATCCACACTCATCCTCCAAGTTCCATCTTGCTTTGCCACCATAACTGGGTTGGAGACCCAAGAATGGCATTGGACCACCCTTACGATGCCAGCTTCTACCAACTTCGAGACCTCTTGACAAGCCGCCTGGCTCCTGACCGGGGCCAGACTTCTCTTCTTCTGAACAACCGGCTTGTATGAGGGAGCTATGTTTAATGCATGCTCAGCCAGGCTTCTTGGGACTCCGGTCATATCTCCTGAGCACCAAGCAAACACATCTTTACTTTCCTACAAAAGATTAGTTCGTTTAATCCTGATCCCCTCAGGGAGCTGGTTGTTAACTTTGATGGTCTGCTCTGGGTAGGCACGATTTATACTGATTTCCTGGACTGGGTCACAGGTTGATGTCTTTGCCTCCCTGAGATCTCTGGCTTCTTCCATAGTGGCTATGAGCAAGGCTTCGGCTAAGGATTTGAGGGTGGTAATCCCGTTGGGCGTGGGAAACTTCATTAATCCGTGTGTTGTCGAGACTACAGCTCCAAAAGTGGCAATGCCCATTCTCCCGATAAGGACGTTGTAACTGGATGGGTACCTGATTACTGAAAATGTCAGTTCTTTTGTCCTTGCCAAGTCTCCATCTCTGAAGCAGACGCTCAGGGTGAGCTTCCCTAAGGGATGCACACGTTCCCCAGATAAACCTACCAGGGAAGCGTCAGATGGCTTGAGTTTGGCCTTGATTTCAGGATTCAATGATTCGAAGCACCGTTCATACATCACCTCCGATGAGGCACCACAATCCATGTACACCCTATCCACTGGGAAACCATCTAATTCTGCTTCAACTATCATCGGGGTGACAATCAATTCGTCCGGGGCAGGGGGGAGACAGATGTATTGTTTGTTCCAAGGCTCGGTACGGGGATTTTGGTCTGTTGGCTCCCTTCCTGCCTGATCATGTTGACCTCCTTGTCTCTTTTTCTGTCATCTTTCCTCCCCTTGATGTCCTTGATCAGGTGAGCCAGCTCACCGGACTTCACAGCCTCCTCTATCCTCTTTTTCAGTTGGTAGCAATCGTTAGTATGGTGCCCCGTATCATTGTGGAAGGCACAGTGTTTACTAGCGTCCCTCTTGTTAGCTGGTTTGGACAAAGGTCTTGGAGGGCAGAAGGGGTACTTGACCTCCTCAGTCGAGAGTATTTCTTGAGGTGTCTTAGTGAGGACGGTGAATACTTGTTTCTCTTTATCATGGTACCTACCTATTATATCTTTCGATGAAGGTTCGAAGATCCTCATGTTCCCCCTGCTGGATCTGGTGCAGGATTGCAGCATCTTTGGTACATTTTCTCAGGGGGTTGAAGTTTGATGTGAAACTCCTCCTCAAGTCATCGAAAGACGTGATACTCCGAGGAGGGAGGCAACAGAACCATAGGCGAGCTGGTCCTACCAGAGTTTGCATGAACATGTGGCAGCACTCAACATGGTTCCATTTTTCTACAGTTACTACTCCAGAGAAGACATTCAGGTGGTCGTCTGGGTCTTCAGTTCCATCGTACGTTTTTACATTAGCCGGCATCTTGATCTTATTGTGGAAGTCAAAATAGGCTATGTGTTCAGCAAAACATTTAAGGGATTTGGGACGATAAGGCTCCGAAAGGGTAGCTTCTATTCTTGGCTCTGTCACATGGGGAATGACAGGAGGCTGGGAGGTTCCCGGACCTAGGCTCTTAGGAAGAGACGTTCCTGTTACCTGGTTTAGGGGAGGTGGAACCTGCCATGGGTGACCTCCTGGCCAACCAGGGAAGTATGGTGGCATGTAAGGTGAGTACTGCGTGTGAAGATAGATTGGGTATACCGCTCCCGCAGAGAAGACAGGTCCTCCAGCAGGACAACTGACTCCCATTAGGGAAGTGGCAACTGCACTACTGGCCAAGGGTAAAGATCTCAAAGCTTTCCCATAGGAGAGAGGTGTTGAGGCAGGTTGAAAGGGCTGCGTAGCTTCCAATAGCTGTTCAACCGTATACTCTTGGGCCCCGGGGGTGAGTGCGGAATGGCTGGGCCAACATCGGAAAGGATTCTTCCCTGATCGTTCAAGTAAGGGTGAGGATTTGTGTTGAGGCATCTAGTGGCCGAAGAGGTAGTAGTTCCAACTACTGGAGGTCCAAGTGAGAGGGTAACAGTTGGTTCTTCGTCGTAAGACAACTTGACTCTTACACCTCTCGGAGTTGCAAGAAATTTCTTCTTACTCCCTCCGGGGTAATATCCACGCGTTCTATGGGCAACCCCACGTTATCTCTGGGGGATGAGTTAAAAGCTCATGAGGACTGTGGAGTCCGGAAGTCAGGCATGTCCCCCAGAGACGGTTCGACGTGTGGTCCGTCCGTTCCAGGTGTTTCTCGGCAAGTGACGTCACCGGAAATGTGACTGCTGGCCGGAGTTTCTGAGGGACCCTCGTTTGGGTGGTTATCTCCACCGGTCATCACAAGAATGGTTACTTAGGAACAAACGGGACTGTAGAAACTTCCAACAGATTTGTTCAAAGTAGCGACAGCCCCACGATGAGCGCCACTTATTGCTACAACAAGGAAAATGACAGGGATTAGGTTAAGAGATGTTAATGGTTGTGTTTGTGTTAGGTTTAGAGGGTCTTGGAGCTCTTGGAAGGGACCTGCACAAAGTAATAGACACCGTTAGCCTTAACTCAGGAGGGGGTCTCCTGCGTTTGGACTCCGGCGTGAGAATAAGCATATATTCGATTGGAGTTGGGACATAATGAAGTAGAGAGTGTAAGTGTAAAGAGAAGAAGTGTGGAGTGAATGTGTAGAATGACAACCCAAGGGTCTCCTTATATAGGCAGTGGAATTCCGCCCAGGAACTCCCTTGTGGTAGCCCGCCTACTATACCTGGTAAAGATTGACTTTCCATATGCTCCCTGCAGTGAGACTTAACCCATTTGGTATGTTTTCAGCTTTTACTATTCCCTAGGTCATACATGGAGCTGTGTGTTGGCTTTTGTCTTGACCATAGTAAGAAGCCAAAATACCTTTTTGTGTTTCCAATGAAGTTACTCTTTGCTTTATGTTGTACAGTTACCATATGGCAGCTATGCTGCCTTATTTCAGCTCCATTAAGTCAGGCAAGCCCTAACACTTTACGTTAATTTATTTACCTTGAGATCTGACGTTTGGAAACGTCCTTGCGCCATCACCATACCACTTGTGGATGCAAGCTCTTTTACAATTGCGGTTTGCCATGTTTCTGTCGTCTCGAGCAATTAGAACGTGATGGTAATTAATACTAGTGACAACGGGTTTTATGATTTTACTACAAAATTTATAGTACATAATTTAATTTAATAACATATGTTATCATTTTCAGGTGAGGAAATCCAGTTCTTCTCGATAGATGTCTTCTGGAGGAAGCTTGACTTCAAAGCTGCAAAGATTGGTTCAGAAGATCTAAATGTAGACGTCGAGTAGGCAAAATTAAATGAAATAATTGACCTAAAACCAGTTTTCAGCCAAATGAGCTACCTGGAAAATTTTTCACAAATCATCACAAGCAACTACTCTCCTAAAAAACACATGCCAGATGAACAAAGTGTGTTGTGCGAAAGAACACTCGTGGTCGTCAAACTAAGAAGGAGCAAGAAAAGAAAATAGAAGAATCTGCGCGGAAAGAGCTTGCACATGCTAAATGAACAAAGTGTGTCCGACTGGTCGTTTGACTTACCCAGACATAGCTCTTTCATACCATCACATGAGGACCTCATACGACCTTACGCGTCACAACTGTACGCATCATACGAATTTCCCCGTCATAGTTCGTACATACCATCACAGGAGGAGCTCGTACGACCTTCTACGTCCCAACCGGTACAATCTTCCGCGTCCCAAGCGGTACGATCTTCCTCGTCACAGTAGGACATACCTTATTTCCCATTGATCGAGCACACCACTGAGTCAGAGCGATTAATTTCGCTCTTTGGGCATCAAATTCCATTAGTGTTTCTCCTATATATATCCAAAATAAAGAATGTGAAACCAGATGGTCATTGTGGGTTTCGATCGGTAGCCATAGGCTTAGGGTGGAATCAATTGAGGTATATGTCTATCCGTAACCAACTGCTACTCGAGTTGCGCATGAACGAGCCTGCCTGGAAGAAACTCTTTGATCTGGAAGACTACGGACATTATGAACGTCTGTATAGTACGATAGAATTTCATGGGGTAGGTCAAGCCGATAAAAAAATGGATGCCAATGCCGGAGGCGGGATTTCTCATCGCACAGAGGTGGGGTGTTATTGTTCATACATTCAACCCTCGTGGCAATGATACGATATTCCCTCTATTGGGAGGGCCGAAAGATGCTGAAGAACCTCATCAGGTGGTAGTAGTTATGTTCGTGGATGGAAACCATTACATCCACTTAGAGCTTAAAGGATCATATCTAATGCCTCCCCCGAACCACAGTTGGATATGTCATTGAACTGATAGAGCAGCGGGTTGGTACGATTACTACGAGGATCGAATAAATGCGTATAAAAACCTAGTTTACCCGCGGCCCAACCCCGATGTAATTCCGGAAGTTCAGGATATAGATTAGGTATGTAACATTAGTAAAAATAATAAAAATTGTATTGATTGTATAATTCATGTATTACGTACAATGATTTGTGAAAGTTGTTCATCAACAGAATATGTCTATTGAAAACCACAAACGAGCAATAAACGAACCAAAACGCGTCAAACAGAGTCCGGACGCCCAGGATATCGATTAGACATGCTAAATATGTATTTTCATAAAAAAAACGGTATTGTTTGTATAGTTCATGTATTACGTACAATGATTTGTGAAAATTGTTCATCAATAGAGTATGTCTACTGAAAACCACAAACGAGCAATAAACGAACCAAAACGCGTCAAACAGAGTGCGAACGCCCAAGATATCGATTGGACATGCTAAATATGTATTTTGATAAAAAAAACGGTATTGATTGTATAGTTCATGTATCATGTACAATGATTTGTGAAAGTTGTTCATCAACAGAATATGTTTACTGAAAACCAGAAACGAGCAATAAACGAACCAAAATGCATCAAACAGAGTCCGGACACACAGGATATCGATTAGACATGCTAAATTTGTATTTTGATAAAAAAACGGTATTGATTTTATAGTTCATGTATGACGTACATTAATTTATGAAAGTTGATCATACTCGGATGTTTCTACTCAAAACGACAAACGAGCAATAAACAAATCCAAACATATCAAACAATTTTTTTTATTGGAAACAAGTTAAAATACTTAAAAATGAATTACAATGAATTAAAACATTTAAAAAAACATTAAAACAATTTTTATAAAGGCCCAAAGCGTTGAGCTTAGGGCAAAATGCAGAGCCCAACCTAAACGTGTGGCCCAATGGGCTGAAACTTGACAGCTAAGTGCTGAGCTTAGCCCATCACGCAGTAGCCCAAGGCTGTTTATAAATGGTTGCACATTCAGCCAAACTCAGCAGCTTCTTTGTGGTGTTCTTCACCCACAACACACACGGAAGCACCCACAATCAACCAAAAGCTTCGGTTTTCACTCGCTAAAGGTTAGTTTCACTTCAATTATACATTAAATACCTTACATTTTATCGTTTATTGTTGATTTGGGGCTGTGGATTGAAAGGGTTTTGGATTTGGGGAAGAACACTGTAAAGCGCATTGCTTCACCCAAAGCTCAGCGCTTCACTGCATAATATTTTTTTTAAATCTGAAATTATTATTATTATTTTTAAAACTTTTATATTTTAAAACTTTAATATTAAAACGATCAATTTTTTTTAATTTTTTTTTAAATTTGTAAAACGTCATTATTATTTTAAAACTTTTATATTTTAAAACTTTAATATTAAAAGGATCAATTTTTTTTAAAAATTTTTAAAACATTATTATTATTTTTAAAACTTTTATATTTTAAAACTTTAATATTAATAGGATCAATTTTTTTTTAAATTTGTAAAACATTATTATTATTTTTAAAACTTTAATATTAAAAACTCTAATATTTTGTTTCAATAAAAAATGTTATAGATTGCTATGGATTGTAACCTCACGAATTTTCCCATTTATTTTGCATTAAAGTATTTCCCGATCCATGATATAAAGTCTAATTTATTTCTAAGTATTCTTATCTTTATCCGTGCACTCTATTTTTTATAAGTTCCTTTTATCATTGTACTTAAAAAAAAAATCTTCAATCATGACATATGTTCTATCCTAATTCTATTTATAAAATCGTCATTTTATAAGACGGTGTTTTTTTATTTTCTAATTCAAACTAATGATTTTTTTTATTTCTTATTTAAAGCTAATCATTTTTCCAATTACATTTATAATCTCAAACAAGGAAGATATAAATTCATTTCAAAATAAAGCCTTGAGCCAAGAGTCAAAGTCTTGACAACATAATTCATGGAGTCAAAGTCTTAGTCAAACAGTCAAAGTCTTAGTCAAATAGTCAATTCATCATAAAACCTTACTTTATGATGTTGACCAATTTTAATGGCTAATTGAATCCAAAACTAGTATAAAAACCCACCTATGACCCATTATACTTTGCACCTCTAAATCGATTGTTTCAATCCGATTAAACTTTCCCTCACACCTTTCTTCTATAGTCTATTACTTCTACAATTGAAGCTTTGATTATAAGCTTGTAATTGGCAACTTCGGGGCTACACATATTCTATTTCTCGAGACTTAATACTTTGCTAAGGTGAGTTTACGTAACCATGTTTATGCAATTCTTTATACTTGCAACATTATACTTAAGCAATTCTACATACATGTCTAGTTGTAAACTTTAAATGCCTCATGATTTAGACAACAACAACAGTTAGACTCGCTTCAACAATACATAATCATTAGCTATGGCCAAGCCGGCGATACTCAATAATAGATCTATTGGATTGACATTCCCACCTAGATTCGTTGACCATCTTTTATGGGGAGCGCGGGTGATTGTTATCGTTCCAACATATTATTAAGGTGAACCGTGGATGACGGGATGGACCTAAACTAGTCGGAGGTTTGATTATGTCGATTCAACATATTATGTTTATTCATGTAGACTTAAACTTACGATAGACATATGAATTGCTAAACTTTTATTCTTAAACTTAATTGCTTGACATGGCTTATGTATTCTCACCAACTTCTAGTTGACCCCCCCATTTTTACAACTCAACAGGAAATAATGATGCGTGAAGACTAGAGTGTTAGCATGAGAAGATATTTGAAGTTTATGCTTTATTTGGTTATTTGATGTATTAGAATTCCATTCAAAACTCATTATGTATTTTCAATTTTGGATATTTGCACTTTAAATAAATTTCAATTAAAACTTGATTACCATGTGCTACTGTATACTCATTCTTACGTGACACCTCGATGTTTTCGCCATCGGTTGGGGTGTTACATGGATGATGATGTGGAGATGTTTGACGACGGAGAGATGGAGGTTGAGGAGGGACCCGCTGTTGATATTTTACCGGGACAGTTGTACTTGGATTTTCCCGGGGACGCAGAGTCGCGCACGAGGTGCGCGAAGCTCAGGACGATGAGGGTCGGCGGACACGTCGCGATAGACTCGGATTTTTTGGCGGAGGTTACTGAGGATGGGAGGGCGAGGGACATTATCGGGATTGACACTCCCTGGTCGCGGTTGTTCCAAATTGCCGCAGAGGATGTGTACCGACCGCTGACGGTCGAGTTTTTATCTTCCTTCAGGTTCGAGCGTCAATTGGAGGGTTTGGTGGAGGATCCAATCATCCGTTCCATGAGATCTCTTTTAGGATGTACGGCCAGCGATTTCGGATGTCCCTGGAGTACTTCGCGGTACGGTCAGGGTTGTACCATGAGGATGAGAAAGGTCCAGATTTGTACGCTGACGGGGTTACGGAGATTGACCGGTAGACCCTTATATGTTTTTGGAGGCATATCACCCGGACGCCATTTGGCAAGGCCTGGGCGAAGGCTAGTATGATCGTTGATCCTCTCTACTACTACCTACATAGGATCATCGCGTCTTCCATGGCTCCACGCCACTCCAGCCGGGATAAGGTCAACATGTCTGACCTTTTCTTTTTATATTGTTTACTATGTGGACGTGCGCGTTACATGAGTGCTTGGCGAAGTATTTTGCCTTAGCTTATCATCGACAGACTCGCGGCACTCTATACGGTGCGGCTTACATCACCGTCATCGCATAGTCGCTGGGCATCGTTCTGGAGGAGGACCCCTTCTAGCCCCTACTATCCCTACGACTACATTGGTTGCTTCCAATGTACGCAGCATGCGGCTGGCCCGCACCTCCCCCGGCATCGGTGTTCGGTTCCGGACGCGGGACAACCAGATTTTCATCCCCGAGCCGTTGTCGTTGCTCCAGGAGATCCCTGTATTCTTGGAGATTGAGCTAGGAGTACCAGCACCTCCCCATATGCAGCCGGGATTCCAGCAGGAGCAGCAGCATCAGCCGTCGGTCGACGATGAGCCCCCACCACCTCCGCCACCACAGCCTCAGCAGTAGTATCCACAACACATATATGAAGGCTTGCCTCCTGCTGTGCGGTTGGTTTTTCGGGACTTTGACCGCCGCCTCAGGCGGCACGAGCGTTCGATGGATTGGGTGGTGCAGACGTTGATGGAGATGCGTGAGGTTGTGGGGTTAATTGAGCTACCACTGCCACAGTCACCGCCACAACCAGCTGATGATCAGTAATTTATCTTTGTTTGTATGAGGTTTAAGTTTATTTTATATTCTGTATCATCGAACTGATTATTATATGTTAATGCAGTCGATCTTTTGTTTGTTTTTATTTGTTAACGAATGTTTATATCTATTTGTTTATTTATATGATGTTTGTTTCGAATGATTAATATGTTAACACTTAATGTAATAAATAGAGTAATAAACAACAAGATCGTTCGTTCAAAACCTTATTTTATAATTATACGTTTAAATGAATGAAATGCTAGAAGTTATTATATCTATTTATTATTATTAGTATTACCTTATTATATATATACACAATTAGCAACTTGGGTCACCTCTAAAGAGTCACCACCCTTTCTCATCACTTGGCACCGTTTCCTAAATTAGTTATAGTTGGGTCACTTTTAAGAGTCACCACCCTTCTCAATCACTTGGCACCGTTTCACAAATTAGTTAGTTGGGTCACTTCTAAGAGTCACCACCCTTCTCCATCACTTGGCACCTTTTCACAAATTAATTTACAACATTAATGCCTTCTAAGAGTCACTACCCTTCCTCATCACTACCCACCGTTTCACAATATATATATATATATATATATATATATATAACATAAAAAGTTAGGACCCCAAAATCCGGGTCATTTCCTAAAACACTTTGTCTTTTGAAGTAAAAAGATCTTGGTGTGTTGTTGTAGGTTAGGAATAATGCAAAAAAAAAAAAAAAAAAAAAAAGATAGAAATAAAAAGGAAAGATGGTTTGAATAAAGTTTAAGAATTTTCCCATCTCATATGGTGATACTAAAACATTCATAATTAAGATCCCGCAGCAACGCGCGGGCAAGCGCAACTCGTTATTATTATTTACAAACTAAAAAAAATCTTAAAAAAAACAAACACCAAAAAACCCCACCAAAAAAATCCTACAAAAAACAACCAAAACCCCACCCAAAACACCCCAAAAAACCCAACCCAACACCCTAAAACACCAATCCCAAGGCCCCATCTGTTGTTGTCAGCTTTTGGGCTTCAAAGCACTGAGCTTTGCCCAAAGCTTAGCGCTTAGGGGGCGGCTGGGGGGTGCAGATAGACCACGTGGGGGTGACAATAGATGGGGCCTTTTTAATTTTTATAATGTTTTTTTACATATTTTTAATTTTATTTATTTTCCCAAATTAAGTAAATAATTTATGTCAGGTAAGTATAACAAACCTTATAATCGCTAAGTCTTATCCCACCAATAAGATGCCACTGGGCTATAATGCCTTTGGCAAAAGGCCTTTGGTCTAGCGGTATCAAGGTGTTGGATAAGGATTTGTCTTTTCAAGTGGTGAGGGGTTCAAATCCCATAGGTGACAAAAAAAATTGCAAGTAACTTTCGAGACGAAATTCTTTTCAACTTGGGGATGATGTGATACCCCGCAATTTCAGGTTCCTGATTCAACTAAACTCTAGTTACTTGCACTTAGATTTCTTGCATTCTACTTGACTAGAGTTCACTAGATAAGTTACACGTGCACACACTAACTATATATGTATCTATGGGATATCATAGATTGACAAATATATGATCAAACTTATGAGAGTTATAAATATTTATCTATGAGTATACATGAATCTCTTAAACTCCTAAATATGCTTAATATATATATATATATATATATATATATATATATATATATATATAGGGTAAGGATAATGTGGAAACCCACTCTTATAGTGAAAACTTTGGAAACTCTGACTTCCCAATTTTTTTTATTTTTGAAAAAATTAGGGCATATAATATACATGATTTTAAGCATTTTGGGCCAAAAAAATCAAAAAAGCGCTGAGCACTTTTTTTTAAAAAAAATAAATAAATTTTCGACTAACACATGTTAAGCCAAACTAACACGTGTTACCCATTTTTTACCCGAACACGGTTTTTATTTTTTATTTAAAAAACGGCTCAGCGCTTTTTCGATTTTTTTCGCCCAAAATGCTTAAAATCATGTATGTTACATACCCTAAAATTTTCATAGAAAAAAAAAGTCGGGAAGTTAGAGTTTGATAGAGTTTCCAAGGTTTTCACTATAACAAGGGTTTCCAATATAACCTTATACTATATATATATATATGTATGTATATATATACATATACAATAGGCTTTATACATACACTAGACCTTGACAAGTAAACTCTATCTTTGATAAATACCTTCTAGAAGCTAACATACATACATACACATATAAACACACACATACATACTCACATGCTTGGAAGCTTTCTTTTGTCTCTAGTAGCCACCCTAAGCTATCTTAACTTACTCTAATTAGGCCTTAACACCTAAGCCATGGCAATGTCTTACAAGAACATCACCTAGAACAAGAAATCACCTATCCCTGTCCCATATTTCGGCCGCCACACATAAACCCACACACATATGTCACTTTCAAATCAAACACTAACTCACATGTTGAGACATTCTTGGAACTTGTTACACCAATCAAACACTAGAAGTAATCCATGATCTATCACTATCATCCAATACAAGAACTCCATATTAGCTAGGTGAACATGATGTAAGCCATTCTAGAAGCACATGAAGCAATCATTTACACCTTTATAATAACAAACCAAGTATGACAAGATCACTTCTCAATGTCAACCTTTCCTAAACTAGAATACCATGTGCATAAATCGGTCACTTATGCACACCCCTTCACAAGTCACCATCCATGACACTAGGAAGCTAGGAGCTATCATGTGGATACAAGGCATGCCAATGAGATGTCACAATCAATTTCCTATCTCTAATAACTTTCGGCCGAAACAAATAAGGAGAAGACATAGGTATAGTTGTCACTAATCACCAAGAAAGAACTTACCACTACTTCTAGGATCTAACCATGATTAAGTTTGGCAAAAAAGGGAAGGTAAGATGAGTTGCCAACTTATGGCCAACTCATGGAAACAATATATAGACATGTTGCTATTACATAGATATCAAAGTGGCATGAAGCCTAAACACATAGCTAAGAAAGAAGGTTGGGAGCTTGCCTTAGAAAACACTATATAAAGAGGGCTCATGAGCACTTCATTCTTGCACCACACCACTCAAAAATCATCTCTAACTCCCTCTCTAACAACCATCGGCCGAAGACCCCCTTCTTGGGTGGATTAGCGAGCGCTAGAAGCTCCAAGTCTACAAGTTTTCCCCTTTCTTACTAACTAGTATCCGGGTAAGTTCTAATCACTTATTTTCTTAAAGTTCTATCGGCCCTTATTGTGAACCCAAGCTTAGACTCTTTGATCACTAGGATCGATCCCAACTAGCCATGATAAATGTGATTAGTAATCAAGCTTCTATTATGTGCACATTGTTTCACATATATAATCAATTATATTATCTAGTATTAGAGTAATTGATTACACATAGATTTATGAAACATTTTTAGATCAAACATCTTATACTTAAAACATGATCTACACCAATTGATGTGGTTCACAAAAGTAGGTGCCGAGCTTGTGAGATAAACAAGAACATAGTTTAATATGTCTTAAATGTTCATAGGGAGATCTTTGTTGGAACGATAATTACTTTCTTTGCTTTGATAGATCTCTTGCACGAATACCAGGTGAGTTTCACTACTCTTTTTCTTAAAAGCATACGTCTCGGAAGGAGACAACTTCCTAAACTTTTTCATAGTCCGGTTTGTGACTACTTTTACACATCCCGGGTTTGGGGTGCTATGATTCACTAGGTGAATCTGCTTTTACTAATTCATGCTTTATGTCCTTGATGAACTAAACCAACTCTATCATTGAAGTCCTTCTAAATACCGAATGAGTTGCCGGATGGCAAGCGGGTTACTAGTTGATAGCGCTATTAGGTCTCACAAACCTCACATCGTGTGCTGGAGAGCATGGGTGTGAACTATAACTCAACATATTATCATTGTTGATAGACAATGATGCAAGGCACTTTGCTCACTATTGTGGGATCTCGTTTTTTAGCAGTTCAGTATTACCAGTTTTAGTTATCATGAGTGGGCTAGCTACCCCTGGCATGTGAATTAGCATTTACTCAAACATGGTCTGGAGGACCTACGTATTTACCAAACTTTGTGAACTCACCAACTTTATGTTGACCCACGGTTATTATACCTTTTTGCAGGACACTAGTTCGAAGCACGAGTAGGGCATGCATCATATAGCATCATGGGGATGTGAATACTTATCTATTTTCGAATGTTTAATTATCTATCACGACTTCAAACGCGTTATATTACTCTGACTATTTGAATAACTATTATCTTTAAATTTTGCTTCCGCAACTATTGAAATATTTGATTATCAATGAAACTTGTTTTACAATAACGAACTAAATGGTTTGGACATTTAGAGTCGTTCATGTGACTTATGGCTATGGAGATCCTGGTATGTTACGCGCCTCGCGGTATAAACCCCGCAGTGGAAATTGAGGGTGTGACAGATCATCCATTGGTATCAGAGCCATTGGTAATAGTGAACTAGGATTGCATTCTAGTCTATAATCATTATAGCATAAGTATTAGTTACACTCACTACCTTAAGTGCACAATTTGTAAATTCTGGAATACGTGTACTGATCTAGCGTATTGCAGGAAAGACCATGACTAACCCTACTCATAACTATTCTTCTCATGCTATCGAGGGACAACAAGCTCCATCAGTGGATCCCTACCTACGTTCAGCTTCATTTCAGGATTCACATTGGGATACCAATCATTGGCATTGGTTTACCGATATGTTGCACTCTTGGGTTGTAGGTTATGGAGTGCCAGCTAGAGTTCCTCCTGTTATAGATTCATGGGAAAGATCTTTTGCAGGTATGGTGAGGCACGTTCATACTGAGTTGGACAATGCTTTCACTGCTGTGCAACAATTTAAGTTCTGGAGGAGGAATGCCGATGAGACAATCAGGAACATGGAAGGTCAGATAGGCCACTTGATGACTGAGATGACAGTCGTCAAGCGGGAAGCTGCTGAGACTAGGCAGGAGTTGGCTGCCACTAGACAAAGTTTAGCAAATACTATGCAAGAATTGAATACTGTTCGTAATAGGCTTATCGCAGCCTTAGGGATAGATGTAGAGGATCTTGAGGAGGATCCCGAAGAGGAGCCTATGGAGGAAGAAGATGATGCTATTGGAGCAGCCATTGAAGCAGCATTTGAAGAAGAACTCGAACCAGAAGAGGAAAACGATCTATATGAGGTCGAGATTCAAGATGAAAGCGATGATGAGGGCTCGTGTGTGGATTATGCGGACGATTGATTTCTACTATCTTAAGTATCATATATATTCATATAATAACTTTTATTTTTTCGTATGAGATCTGAGAATTGTTTATTCTATGTTATTATTATTACCATCAATCTACTACTTTATCTTATTCTCGCGTTCATAATCCCTGTTACATTCTAGTTTACTTATACTGCATGAACGATGGTATGCGGAACATATTATTGTTTACTCATGAGTATAATGTAAATGTAGAATTGCTATGACGGGTAGAGGAAATGGTAGAGGCAACATCAGCATGACGCAAGAAGAATTGAGCGCACTAATCAATGATCGGGTTGTAGCAGCCTTGGCAGCTTTTCAGGCTGGCCAACGTGCTCATCACCCTTCGACTTGTACCTACAAGTCATTCATGGATTTTAAGCCTCATAAATTTGGAGGATCTGAAGGAGCGATCGGACTACTTAGGTGGTTCGAAAAGGTGGAATCGTGCTTTGCTATGTGCAATTACCCGCTAGCTGATAGGGTGAAGTATGCCACCGCTACGCTTGAGAAGGTGGAATTATCGTGGTGGAATGCCCAAGTGCAGCTGCTGGGAGTTGATGTGGCGAACGCTACCTCGTGGGCGGATTTCAAGGAACTCATGAAGGAGGAGTACTGTCCTCGAGATGAGATTCAGAAATTGGAGACTGGGTACCTCAATCTGAAGATGGTGGGGTCGGAGATTGAGAGCTATACTACCAGGTCGCATGAACTGGCGGCAATGTGTCCTAACTTCTCCACTCCGCTCTACAAACGAATTGAGTTGTATATCCAGGGCCTAGCACCTCAGATTAAGGGAATGGTCACTGCTGCTAACTTCAACAACCTCCAGCAGGTGATTCGTTTGGCTCACCAGCTGACTGATCAGAAAGTGGAAGAGGGACTCCTACCCCCTCGTGGAGCTCCATCTTCCAACACCAATGATAACAAGAGGAAGTGGGAGAATGCATCTGGCAAACTCTCGACTAACAGTAATCAGCAGCAGCAGAACAAGAAACCTGACAATGGTAGCAACCGTAATCAATCACAGAGTGGTTATTAGGGACACCGTCCCAAGTGTAATAAGTGCAACTATCACCACTCAGGACCCTGTAACAGGATCAGGTGCAATCGCTGTGGAAAGATGGGTCACTTACAGAAGGACTGTAGAGTCAATGTCCCAGGAAGTCAGCCAGTACCTCGGCAAGGACAGCAAGAAAGGAACAATAAGGGTTGTTACCAGTGTGGGAATGAAGGTCACTTCAAGAAGGACTGCCCACAGCTGAACGGGAATTGTAACAACAACAACGGTGGGAACAATAACAACGGTGGTGGTAACAGGAATGGGAACAACCACAACAACGCTCCCAACAACAACAACCACAACAACAACAACAATGGGGCTCGTGGGAGAGCTTTCGTGATTGGTTCAGGAGAAGCTAGGAATGACAACAATGTCGTGACGGGTACGTGCTCCTTAAACGACAACCTTGCTTCTATTTTGTACGATACTGGTGCGGACTTTAGTTTTGTGTCGTTGAAACTTAGCAAACTTCTAGGGATGGATCCTACTCTTCTTGATACCCCACATTCTATAGAATTAGTTGATGGGAAGCCTGTCGAGGTAACCCATATCTATCGTGACTGTAAGCTCAAACTAGATAGGCAGATGTCGAGGTATCACATGATCAATGTGCTCAATCAATTGTAGTTCTTGTGTTGTGGGAGTGGGCTCTTTAACTTCTTCAAACAGACCACTGAGGTCAATGATGTCTGATTCAGCTGTTTGTACAGCTTAAGCAGTTTTGGGAACTGAATCAGAAGTTTGAGGTATATCAGCAGTTGTTTGGTTTGTTGAATCATAAGTTTGAAAAACTTCTGATGGTTTGGGAGTTAATTTGACTGCATTTGGAGTCCATGATGGAGGACCATCATCAAACCCTTGATCACCATAATAAGTGGGGTTTGATGAAGTGATGGCAGTCTTTTCAGGTCCGAAATTAAAATTGTCAAAATCAAAGAATTCAGTAGGATGTGCTAGAATGATTGTATGTTTTGACTCATTGAACTTGACTTTCAATGTTTCTTCAACTATCTTGGTTCTGGAATTGAAATCCTTGTAGGCTTTTCTTGTGGAAGAATAACCAAGAAAGTAAGCTGAATCAACTTTTGCAGCAAATTTTGAAATGGAGTCCTTAATGTTTAGAATAAAACATTGACATCCAAAAGCCCCGAAAAAGGAGATTAAAGGCTTGATGCTATGAAGAACTTCATAAGTAGTTTTGGAATGTCTTTTGTTGATAAGGACTCTATTTTGAACATAACAAGCTGTGTTGACTGCTTCAGCCCAAAAATAAAGAGGTAGGCCTGAATTAGCTAACATTGTTCATGATGCTTCTATCAATGTTCTATTCTACCTTTCTACCACACCATTTTGTTCAGGAGTTCTGAGGATGCTGAACTGTCAAACAATCCCTTTAGACAGGCAGAATTCATCCAGAGTTTTGTTCCTGAACTCTGTCCCATTGTCACTTCTAATGACTTTGACAGAGAGAGAATATTGTTTCTCTACTTGTAGAATGAAGAATTTAATGATATCAGCTGCCTCATCCTTGGAAAATAAGAAGAAGACCATTGTAAATCTAGAGTAGTCATCAAATGACTTTTGTCCTATTTTTTTTTATTCTTGCGAGGGTTTAGATGGTTGTAACTTATTGTTATTTTATATTTTTCTCATATTTGCAACTGCTTTAAACTGTCGCAACTATGTCGTTTTTATATTTTCTCATATTTGTGACGATTTCCCAACTGATTTGCGATTGAAAGCACACAGTCATAAAATGTGTGACTGTTTTGAGATCAACTTGAGGTTTTGTCTTTATCATCATGACTGTTATGAATTCTGTTGCAAAATAAGTTGCTATAACTTTATGACCGCCTTATGATGGTCACAAATTTCAATCGCAATTGCCTAATTTTCTAGTAGTGAATTAGCACTTCTAAAGAAACAGTTTTAGAGTTATATAAGCAATCCCTGACACCCTCTGTTGCTACAGCAAATAAGGATCTAACGCTAGTTCCGGGTCTAAGGAAGTGTTAAAAGGTTGAAGGGTTCCGATCTGCCTAACGCAGGTCATGGTGTCCTCCTGCGTTGCAAAACGTAGAAGGAGGTTCAAGATAATATTGTTTTGAGTGTTAGAATTCTAGTTTGAGTAAGACTCAAGACCAAAAATGTGGTTCTAAACTCGAATGGTGTGTTAGTGTGATGGAGAGATTCTCCTCACGTGTGTAGATCAAAAAGAATAGAAGATGAAGTGTAAGAGAGAATAGTCAAGGATGTCCAAATCTGTAGAATGGACCTCTGATTTATAGAGGAAGGATCTTCTTCTTTTAGAAGGGATATTATCTTGAAATGTTTTGCAACTAGAGGACATGCTACTTTAAGCCAAGGATGGCTTTGGACCTGCGGTCCGAGTGATGCAGTGTCTTTACACGACAGCTGCTTGTGTTGACCGAGGAAAAGGATGACAAGACAATTCATCTTTTGATCTGTGCTCCTCCTTCCCTTGAACCTTTGTAGCTTTCAACCCTTTAAACATAGTTTTGTGATATTTGTTAATCTATTTTGCTTTAGGCTACCCACGTCATTAGCCCCCCAAGTCAGGAGTCTTTGTGGCGTAGGTAGAAGGCTTTTGACTGTTTGCTAGTCATTATGCTTGCTTGAAAGGTTTGAGGGTTGAAAGTTTGCTTGGGCGGTTACTTTTCTCTGGATTTGAATTTAGATTTGACAGCTGATGTGACAAGTGTCAGGCGTTCAGGCTATGTTTTAATGCAAACCATGATTATTTTATATTAATTTTTTATTTATGACAGTTTAAAAGAGTGGTTTTAACTCTTTTCAACCACAGATTTTTTACACTTTACTCTTTCTTCTTCGACGGTTTTTCCCAAAATTTCTAGCGTTTCCACATTGCAACAATCAGGTTAGTTTCTTCTTTAATTTTCTTGCTCTGATCATCCTTCGAAGCATCATGGGTGCAAAGAAGGACATGTCTGTAACTTTTTCTTCCCTTACATAAGAGGAAGTTGAAGCGTTTTGCTTGGAATGGGACATTGACCTGTCCTTCAATCCTGTTGCTCCTGGTCTTACAGACCCAATTTCTCAATGTCCTAGTGGTTCAGTTGCTCTGTACTATCGCCACTTCGAATTTTCTAATCTTCGCCATCCGTTTTCTATCTTCTTGCTAAATGTGCTTGAGTATTATAGGGTTTCACCGGGTCAGATTTATCCTCATGGTGTTAGTCGTGTATTACACTTTGAAATCTTATGTAGAGCCCTCGGTTATGATCCGACCCTTCTCATGTTGAGGCTAATCGTGTGGCACTTAACGTAGAGAAATAGGTTTTTGAAGCTGATAAAAAGAGGTTGGAGGCTTCTCTTGCTAGTGCCTTAGACGATAACAAGTGGTTGATCGAAGAGGGTTTTCAGCAGGTTGTCACTTATTTGCTTCATCCAGCTGAGTTTAATTCTGCTCTTGGGGAAGTGTACACCAAGCTTCTTGTTCATGGCAAACATGCAGGCTTTACTTCTGGTTTCAAGGCCCATGAATCAGGTCAAGTTATGGAAGAGTCTCCTCTGTACCAGCCTAACTCCATGGAAGTCTTCAAGGAAACGGTCTTAAAGATGGAGCATTCAACTTACCCATACGTTTCCCAAGTTTCTTTTTTCTATGGGAAACCTTTACAGGAGTTGAAGTAGCCGAAGCCTGAAGGATTGAATAAGGCTGTTTGTGCTAAGGTTTTTGAAGCATTTTCCAAGAAGAGGTCTCATTCCGGAGATAGTGAGGAGACTTTGGATGTGGATGAAGGTTTGTTGAAGGATGCAAGCGTTGAAGCCTCAGAGGTTGGTGGACTTGCTGGGAAGCTACCAAAGAAGGTGAAAAAGTCTAAGAAGGCAAAGGTGGTGAAGGCAACTGAAGAGGATGAAGCCTCGAAGCCTTCATGGTCAGGTGGTATTGCTTAGACTTCTTTCTGCTCTTTTATTCGGAGCTATCTTAGCAAAATGGTTGTAAACAATTAGCTTATATCATGGTCTCAAACAATCTTTCTTTTGATGGAACTTGGTAGGTTCCTATATAAAAAGCCTTGTGAACAATATGTGTGGTATTTTGTCTTGTTAAAGCCTTTATGTTTAATGTCTAGCCCTTATAGCTGTTTAGGTTTTCCTATTGGTTCAGCTTTTGTTGTTTCATTTTTTGCTATGATGGTTTTAATTTGTTTGTCTTTGTTAATGTTTGGGAATGTTTTACCAGTTGCACCTTAAAAGGTTGAATGCTGCAGTCATTCATCCTTAAGGTAGTATAGGCAAACAAGTCTCCATCTATCCTATATACACTACTTAGTGTTTTATGGATTTTCGTAAATTTGTTTTTGTTTTAAACTTAAGGAACAGTTGGTGTAGGCTGTTCAAACCTGCCTATGAGATATATAAAGAAGTACTTTGTGCATCTCATGGAGTTGGATTGATCTAGGAACTCACCCCTTATACAGGTTCATTCAACCCTTGAACCTATTGAGCGAAATGGCCTGGGAGCTCATCCCCTTACATGGCCCATGTCATGGAGTTTGTTGCAAGGTTCTCAACCTGAAAATAGGATAGAAAGACAAATTTTCAAAAGAAGATCTACTGATCCATTCATTGATTCATCATGTAATCATTACATTATGTAGTAGGGAGAAAACAACATTTCTTTGAAAGCTTAAACAAAGAACCTTTTAAGGTTCTTGCCATTCCAGTGCCTTGGGAGCTTCTTGCCTTCCATAGTGGCAAGTTTGTATGATCCTCCCTTGTGGGCTTCGAGGATTGTGTAGGGACCTTCCCATTTTGGTCCCAACTTTCCTTGGTTCTCCTTCTTACTTGCTTCATTGTTTCTCAGCACTAGATCTCCGGGTTTGAAGTGCTCATGTTTCACTCGGGCGTTATAGTAGGGTTCCATTTTTTGCTTGTACAGAGCTTCTTTGATAGTTGCTATGTCTCTTGCTTCTTCAAGGAGTTCTAGGTTGAGCAATGCTTCTTTTTCATTGGCCTTGACATCTATATGGAGTGTTCGGGGTGTGGTAACTCCAATTTCGGCAAGGATCACTGCTTCTGAACCAAAGGTGAGGTTGTAAGGTGTTTTCTTGTTACTTGTTTTTTCAGTGGTTTGGATGGCCCATAAGGCGTTTGAGAGGTCGTCAAGCCATTTTCCACCTTGTCTGCCCAACCTTATCTTGATCCCTTCAACCACACTTCGATTCATCTTTTCAACCTGGCCGTTCGATTGGGGGTATGTCACCGAGCTGAAGACTTGTGTTATCCTATAATCCTTGCACCATGAGCTGAAGGGTTTCTCTGCAAATTGCTTGCCATTATCCATAACAATACCCCGGGAAGGCCATATCGACATATGATATTCTCCCATACGAACTCAATGATTTGTTTCCCGAATATTTTTCCCAAAGGATTTACTTCTGGCCATTTCATAAAGTAATCTACGGCTACAATTAGGAATTTTACCCCTCCCTTGGCAGGTGGGAAAGGGCCGACGATGTCCATTCCCCATTTGTAGAATGGCCATGCTGAATTGATGGGAACCAAGTCATGCTTCGAGCTTTTAGGCACGGGGGCATGGATTTGATAGGCTTCACACTTCTCTAGTTGTTCAGTGGCATCTCGGTGCATTGTTGGCCAAAACTAGCCCAAATTCATAAGCTTTGCCACCACTGATCTCGGACCACAATGAGCTCCACAAATGCCTTCTGCACCTCTTTGATTAGATACTTTCTTTGTTCGGGTCCAAAACATCGAAGCAATGGTGCCAAATACCCTTTTTTGTAGAGTATATCTTCTCGGATGACATATTGCTTTGATTTGATTCGGACTCTTTCGGCTTCAGTATGATCTTGAGGTAGTTCACCATTTTTCAGGAATGTTATGAATGGAGTCATCAAATTTGATCCATTTTCAGTGATTATATCTTGCACTTCGATATCAGATATGGAAGGGTGTTTGACCACTTCAATCAGCACTTTCTTAGTGAGATGAGCAAAATTCAGCGAAGCAAGCTTGCTAAGTGCGCCAACTTTCTTGTTTTGTGATCGTGGAACCAGTTTGATGTTGCAAAGTTGGAAGGTGTTCATGATTTCCTTTGCTTTTTCTCTGTATTTCTTAATGTTAGGTTCCTTGGATATGCAGCTATCATTCACTTAGTTAGAGACCAAGAGTGAATCGGTGAACACTTGAAGCTTCTAGACAGTCATCTTTCTTGCAAGCTTTAATCCTGCGATCAGGGCTTCATATTCTGCTTCGTTGTTGGTTGTTTGAAATTCCAGACGAAGGGCATAGGTAAATTCTAACCCTTCAGGTTTGATTAGAACAAGACCAGCCCTTGATCCATCATTGCTGGAAGCTCCATAAGTGTAAAGCTTCCAGGCTTTTGGATCAAGGGGTTCGTCGATTGCAATGTTAACTTCGGTCATTTCAACCTTTGGAATTTCCACAATGAAATCAGCAAGGATTTGTGCCTTTACTGCTTTTCTCGGAACGTATGTGATTTTGTGTTCACCTAATTCGACAGCCCATTTAGCCAATCGTCCTGAGGTTTCAGGCCTTTCAAGCACACTCTTGATGGGTTGGTTGGTGACCACTTGTATGGGGTGTTCTTGGAAGTACCTTCAGAGCCTTCTAGCTGTTTTTACTAAAGCCAAGGCTAGTTTTTCCAAAGGAGGGTATTTGACCTCTGCCAACTTTAGAGTTTTACTGAAGAAGTAAATGGGTACCTGGGCTTTTCCTCTTTCAATGGTGAGAACAACACTGAGGGCTTCATCAGTAACAAAAAGATAAATAGTGATCGTTTCCCCCGCTTCAGGAGCTGCAATGGTGGGAAGGAAAGAAAGGTGCTGTTTCATTTGGTTGAAGGCTTTCTCAGCTTCTTAAGACCACCTGAAATCCTTCTTGTCAGTGCAGCCTTTAAGGGTTTTGAAGAAGAGAAGGCAGCAAGGTTGCCGTTCAGGCTTTCTACTTCTTTCTTGGTTTGGGGTAACTTCATGTTTAGAACTGCTCGAATCTTGTTGGGGTTGGCTTTTATACTTTGTTTCCCTACGATGTGTCCCAAGAACTTTCCTTCTTCAAAGCCAAATGAACATTTTACCGGGTTGAGCTTCATGTTGATTTCCCTGAGGTTGTTGAAAGTTTCCTGTATGTCTTCGAGCATTTGTTCCTCTGTGTTGGTTTTGATGACCAGGTCATCGACACAAGCTTCCATGTTCTTGCCAATTTTCTTAGCGAATGCCTTGTTAACCAGTCTTTGATAAGTGGCACCTGCATTTTTTTAAACCAAAAGGCATCTTTCGATAACAAAAGATACCTTTGTCAGTATGAAAGGCAGTTTTCTCTTCATCTTCCTCCTTCATTTGTATCTGGTAATAGCCTTTGTAGGCATCCAGGAAACACTTGAAGGGGAAGCCTGTCAACGAGTCAACTTTTAAATCAACCTCAGGCAACGGATTGCAATCCTTGGGGCAAGCTTTGTTGAGGTCTTTGAAGTCTATGCACATCCTCCATGAATCATCAGGTTTTTGAACCATCACCGGGTTTGCAACCCATGATTGATACTTAACCTCACGAAGGATTCCTGCTTCAACAAGTTTGTCAACCTCTTGGCAAGCGGCCTTGCTTCGTTCAGTGGCAAGGCTTCATTTTTTCTGAGCAGCTGGTTTGACATTCAGAGGAATTCTGAGCTCAATTTCGGCAACATCTCGAGGAATGCCTGTCATGTCACTAGGACACCAGGCAAAAACATCAGCATTTTCTCTTAGCAACCCTTCAAGCTTTGAAAGTGTTCCTGCTTGAAGGTCAGTGTTAACCCGAATCCTTTGTTCAGGGTATTTTGGGTTGATGCTGAGGCCGAGCTTGCCTGTTTCACTTTCATTCTTGTTTACCACCAGTATTATGGTTGAGGGTTGGAGGGCTGCAATTCCATCTTTTGTAGGGAACTTGGCACTCTTTCGGCTAATGGAGATGGTCATGTCGAAGGTTACCACCACAGGTCTGCCGATAAAAACATCATAACTGGATGGCACACCCAAGACAACAAAGGTTAATGGTTCGGTTCTTAGCATCTTTCCATCAGAAAAACTAACGTCAAGCGTTATTTCCCCTAAGGGTCTGATGGGTATGTCTGCAATTCCTTTAATGGAGGCTTCAGCTGGCTGGAGCTTGGAACATTCCTCTGGACTTAGGCGGTTGAAGTATTTTGCAAACATGATTTCAGTGGCTACTCCGGTGTCTATGTAGGCCTGCTATGTTTTGATCGAACCTATGAAGGTTTCAATGATAAGGGGATCACAACATTTTTCTTCTTTAGTGTGAGGGAAGCAGAGCCCTTGATGCTCCCAAGCCTCTAACCTTTGATGCTTGTTGGGAGTTTCTTGTTCAGCCAGGACCATATTGACTTCTTTCTTCTTTCCTTTAGCAATGTTATCCTTTACTCCTTTGACTAGATGGGCCAGCTCTTCAGACTTAACAGCTTCCTCGATTCTCTTTTTTAGCTGAAAACAATCATTGGTGTGTTGTCCCTTTTTGTTAGTACATTGAAGCTGAAGCAATCCAAAGACTTAGAGTCATCAAGTTGCATAAAGACGAAGACATCTAGAAGCTATTGTCAAGGGAGAGTTTGTTGGTGTATTTCTGTGTGACAACAGCTTACTAGATAGAATAGCTAGTAGATAATCATTTGTATAACGTGTAATCATCTTTATTGTAATTAGCGAACTTGGTGGTAGGCGAAATTAGCCATAGGGGAATATGGATAATAAGTGAATATGACCTAAAGAAGATGCTAATTAGTGAAGATAGCTATCTTCACTAATTGATATCTTCTCTAGAGAATATTCTATCTTCTCTAGAGAATATTCCATCTTCACTAAAGAATATTCCTATATGCTCATGTATAAATAGAATACATGGGGTTAGGGTTTGGAGTTGGTCATTCTAGAGAGTAAAGTAGCCACCAAGTTTGTGAGTGTTGTCAGTGTGTCTGCAACGTTGTCTTGAATTTATTGTAATCAGTGTATAATCAATAGAAGACGAATTTATAAGTATTTCATTCGTGTTCTTCGTGTTTGTTCGATTCATCATTTTGCATAAACATCTATCAAGGGATTCCGCACCTTGATAGATCTGATCTGGCTTGTATCGATCCATTCCAAGGACCTACAATTGGTATCAGAGCCTTAGGCTTAAAAGATTGTACGGTTCAAGCTTGATTATTGCAAATATTGAATTGATTTGAATATGTTTTTACATCCAAAACTTATGTTTTTGAGTATTAAAATCTTTCTCAGTCATTGAAAATCATTTTCTGAAAGTCTCTTGTGTTTTAGTTTTGATTTCAAAAAAAAAAAAAAAAATTTAAAATTTTCGATCAGATCTGAAAAGTTCATGAATGATGATAGGGATTCTGTTAGAGTTTATCTTCTCAGGAGCCTTATCTTAGGCGTGGATTTGTTAACTATCCACACCAAGTTCTTATAAACATCTTCTCATAAATATCTTCTCATAAATAAATAACTATCTTCTCATGACCATATCTTCACATACATCTTCGCATAAAATAACTATCTTCTCATAAATATCTTCACATAACTACTATCTTCACATATATCTTCACATAACTACTATCTTCACATATATCTTCACATAATACTATCTTTGTATCTTTGTGACATATCTGCTCAATAAAAAAATCCATATCTACGTTTACCATTAAGTCTTTTTTGTTTTTTCGTTCCTTTTATTATTAAGTCTTTTTCGTTTTGTTTTATTGTTTTATTTTTTTTTTAATTTTGCTATTTGGATTTTTATTAAAAAAAATTAGGTTTGTTGAACCGGTTCTTAAGTATCGAACGGACAGAGGGGCTTTAGCCTAGTTGGATTTAGATTTTGACTCAGGTATACCAAAATCTATTCGAAACGTTCTGCTGTGTGTTTTAAAGGAGTTAAAATGGACTTTAGACGTGAAATTCAAACCGCTCCCAAACTGGTAAAAACTGAGGATTTTGAGGACTCGCGAACCAAATTCGAATCATTCATCAAATCTGAGGATGAAAGAATGTGGGACTGTATCATCTATGAGTATGTCAAACCGGCCTATGAAGGAGATGACGACATCAAGCGAGTACCAACGTACAGTGAAATGAAAGAGTCTGATAAACAAATGTACGATGTTGAAGGCTAGGCTTTTGCAACAATTAACATGTCTTTGTCAGATGCGATTCATAGTCACTTTAGGCTTTATTATGATTCATACGACCTATGGAAGGCTTTAGGAAGACGATTTACAGTGAACAGTCACACTCATCAGAGTTCTTTAGAACAAAGCTCAAGTTGTCATTCCTCATAAAGCAGTGAGAGCCCAAAGGTGTTACTACCAGATCAACAGGATAAATCAAGTGAGGGAGCAAGTGATCAAGCTTCAATGGCCGAAAGTGACGAGGGCAAGAAAAAGGAAGGAAAGGAAGCTGTTGATGCTGAAGAGGTCGTTGATGAAACTGAAGTTAAGACTGACATCATTCATCTCAAGGACACAGAAGGGATGCCTACCAAGGAGTTCATCGCATACATGTCTGAATTAGACTCCATCGACACAAAGGTACACATTTCTCTCTCTTCTGTTGTTAATGCATGTAAAAAATGTGTGGATTATGCTGAGAGAATTGCCTTATTAGTTGTTGAAAATGATAAAGTAGCTAAACATAACACTGAGTTAGTTATGCTACTAGATCAAGAAAAAGAGTTTAATTTGGGCAACAGGATTAGAGAGGATAATCTTAAGAGGAAGCTTAAAGCTGTAGAAAAGGACCTTAAGGCATTAGACCTTGTAGTTAAGGATAAGATCTGTTATCTGGATCTAGCCCATCTAGCCATAGCTGACAAACAAAAGGTCATTGCTGAGAAAAACAAAGAGATAGATGAGCAATAGATTAATATAGCTGAACTTAACAGGCAAGTTGAACAGTGTCGTAGTACCAAGTACCTTCATAGCATCATCATAGATTCCCAAAAGGATAAGAATGAGTCAGCAGAGTTAGGATACAATGATGTCCCTCCTCCCTTTAATAGGAACTATTCATTCTTGCCTACTAAGGAAGAGTTCATTGATGCGGTAAATGGTAAACAACCTGTAGTCGAATCTCAGGATATCGACTTGCCTAAGAGTCCTAGTTCTGCAGAAAAGGAATCTGTTGGATCAAACAGCAGCAAAGAAAAGATGAATAAGGTTGTAGAAGTTAACAAGAATGAAATTAAGCCCTCTTCTTCACAGCCTACTCCTCAATCTAAGCTTAAGAAAAGATCGTGCTTTAATTGTCGCATTAGAGGGCATGTTGCTATTTGTTCCCGTTTAAGATAATTGAAAAATCTGGTGCGAGTAAGTTGTCTAAGAAGTCTGTTCAAAAGCAACAACAGGGAGTTGCTAAGGATGAAAATCGGGTTGATATGGGTAAAAATGAAGTACCATGTTCTAAACAAAATAAATCAAAATTTCATCCTGAGACTTCATGTTCAGGACAATTTGATAGACCAAGAAATCAGTCACCAAGATACAACAATTACAATGGTCAATCAAATAGGTACCAACGTCAAAATCGATACCAGAATGATGGTTATTGAAATTTTCGTAAAAGATATTTTCAAAAACAACATGTAAACTCTCGAAGAGATGATTATAGTAGTTTCCATAACTCAAATAATCAACCAAGAATTTTCAGAAATTCAGGGTATGATAATCGGAAGCAATATAATTCAAGTAATCACTATCAATATGTCTCCAATTATCAGTCTCAAAAATCAACAAGCAACAGATCCAAGTCACCTGAAAGGTGTCATGGACATTTAAATGAGTTTACTTATGTGAATGAACGAGGTCAAACCAAGACTACTAGAGTCTGGATTCCTCGTACTAATTGAATTGTTGAGTGAGTGCAGGATGGCCGTGGAGGACTGTTGATTTGTTTGATAATGGTTGTTCCTGTAAATTATCTGAGGTGAATTATAGGTTACCAATGGTAACGAATGGTTTACTTCGGTGAAGATATTCTTCCTGCTCTTTAAAGTTATACACATTATTCTTCTATTCACATTGAAAACCTTTTGTCGGTTTAAGGGGGAGACTGTTTGTTTTTAAATTTTTGTTTTTATTTTCAGAAAAACAAAAATTTAGGGGGAGAAATTTCCCTAAGCCAAAAAGATTTAGATGTGTGCGTGTGTTTAGGGGGAGTAATATAATTTTTGAAAAATACAAAATGATATACGTTAAATTACACATATAAAACTCCCCGTTTAACTCCCATTTTCATACGTTTTTGACCTTATACACAGGAATTGGTGCTTATTTGGGTATCTTTACGATTTCAGGTCTTAAACGATGTCCCGAAAGCATAACAGAAGGAAAAACGGAGATTTCGGCGCGCAAACAGGACTTCAGGTCATGTGAGCGGCCGCTCACTCTATGTGAGCGGCCGCTCAATCCCTGTGAGTAGCCGCTCGCTCCTCCAGATCTTTTTGGAGACCTTCTGGAAGCTGTACGTCATGCCAGAGCAACTTGTCCACCTTTTTTATTTTCTCGAGTATATTGCTTTCCGTTATTTTCGTATGTATTTATGGATTGTATATTTTATTTATTTTTTTTTCTGTCTTTTATCGCCTTTTGGGTTTGTCATCTATTCGCCTATTGCAACTGTATCTTTCTTATATGCAGGTTGATGTCCACGAACCCCGGGCATTCTGGTGATCTTTCTGAGGAGAAGTGAGGGCGTGTCTTGAGGAGAAGCGAGAGGATTAGACTTCATAAATTTCGTCTTGTTTCTGATATTCTTATTTCTGCTCCTATAGTTGAGGTCCCAGTCGACGAGGCGAGGCACGATCTGGCTGGCGACGAGGGGTCGGAAGCCCATAGTGACATTATCATGGCGGACGATGACATTCCGCTTAATGATAGTGGTCGTCCTAGAGGGGATGGACTGGCACCGAGTATTGTCCGACCGGCTATTTTGGCGGACCATTTCGAAATCAAATCCAGTATCGTTAATATGATACAGAATTCAGTGCAATTCGGTGGACTGGAGCACGAGGAACCAAGCCGATAAATTGCTGCTTTCTTAGAGGTTTTAGCCACCTTTAAGATGACGGGTATCTCCGATGATGCTATCCGTTTGAGACTCTTCCCATTCTCATTGCGGGACAAAGCACGGACTTGGCTTTTGTCACAACCCGCAGGGTCGATCACGACATGGGCAGAGTCATCGCAACAGTTCATGCAACAATACTTCCCTCCAGAAAAGACTCAAAAGTTGAGGAACCCCATCATGACATTTCGTCAAGATGACGGGGAATCACTATTCACGGTTTGGGAGAGATTCAAAGAACTACTCTTGAGTGTCCCGCACCATGATATTTCAAAAAGACATTTGGTGCAAACGGTTTATCAGGGGCTCGAGTATGAGTCTCGGGAACACCTTGATGTATATGCTAGGGGAGACATCGGAACAAAGTCCCCTAATGAAGCATGGAGCATTATTGAGAAGGCTTCCCTGAAATCTAAATCTCGAAAGAGTGACCGATACAGGTCTTCATCTGCCCGATCTGGTGTACATGCCGTGGATAACTACACGGCCATTTCTACACAGATTGAGGCTCTGGCTACGAGATTTGATAGATCTCAACAGAGTGTAGCGTAGGCCCAATGTTTGTGTGAACAGTGCGGGGTATCTCACAAGCCTGGCTCGTGTGCTCAGGGGGTTATGTATACTGGCCATGAAGAAGTGGACTACATGGGTAATCAAATGAGACCCCAAAATAACCCCTATAGTAATACTTGTAATCCGGGTTGGAGAAACCACCCAAACTTTGGGTGGAGATCTGGTTCCTCTAACCAGAACCCTCTCGGATTCCAGCAGCGAGCCTCCGCACCACAGCAATCCCACCAGTCCAAACAACAGCCTTACCAGTCTCATAGCCAATCTTACCAGTCTCGACCGAACCAGTAGCAGAACCAAGGCGCCGGGAGCAGCTCCCAGCAGCACGCTCAGGGTGGTACGTCGAGGCTGGAAGATATGATGTCTCAACTCCTCACCAACACCACGAATACCAATCAGATTTCCGAGCAGCGCTACCAGCAGCACGAGGAGCGCTTCTCCAATTATGAAGGTGAGATGAGGGGCCAAAAGGCGTCTATGTAGGCCATTGAGAATCAGGTTGGCCAGATGGCTAAGATGATATCTGAGAGACAGCAGGGTGGTCTCCCAGGAAACACTGAGCTGAATCCGAGGGGGCATGTAAATGCCATAATGACGAGGAGTGGTAAAACTACGGGAGCTGACACATCGAGCTCACCACCGATCACTGAGACGGTCCAGACTGAGTCTTCGGACGAGGTGCACGCTAGGCGAGTCCCAACAAGTATAGCACAGTTGCCAAAGCCAGTCACTGACTACACTCCTCCTGTTCCATACCCTGGCAGACTTAGAAAGCAAAAGGACGAGGCCCAGTACGGGAAGTTTCTTGAGCTGTTCAAACAGCTACACATAAACATCCCGTTTGTGGAAGCCTTGGCCCAGATGCCTAAGTATGCTAAGTTTTTGAAGGACATCCTCACAAACAAGCAAAAACTTGAGGACCTGTCCTGTGCACTTTTGAACGAGAACTGCTCTGCCATTCTGCAGAACAGACTACCCATGAAGATGGGAGATCCAGGTAGTTTCACCATCCCTTGTCTGATAGGGAACATGTCTGTCAGTAATGCACTTGCAGACTTGGGTGCGAGCATTAACCTTATGCCTTATAAGGTTTTTGAGAATCTGGATCTGGGTGAGCCTTCACCCACCAGGATGAGTATTCGTCTTGCTGATCGTTCGATCAAATATCCTCGGGGATTTGTTGAGAATATGCTTGTCAAAATTGACAAATTTGTATTCCCGGTGGATTTTGTCATCCTTGATATGGATGAGGACTCTAAAGTGCCTCTGATCCTAGGACGTCCTTTCCTTAACACGGCTAGGACGATTGTTGATGTGGCTGCGGGCCAGATCACACTCTGGGTGAATGATGAGCATGTGACTTTTGATGTTCAAAGGTCGATGCGTCATCCCGAGAGTCAGGATGACACACTATACTATCTTGATATAGTAGACCAGTGTGTCGGTTCTCACTTTCGAGGCACGATAGAGGAGGATGTTTCGGGCACACATCTGTTGTGTGGGGACTTAGATGGCATTGTGAAGGAGGGCCATAGAGATGAGCAGCCGGTCTATCAGAACGGTGATGATAGTTCCCAGAGCCCGGGGCGTTTTATGGAGATTGAGCGTGAATAAAGCGATAAATCTAAACCGTCTGTGGAATATCCGCCGTCATTAGAGCTGAAAGAGCTCCCACCGCATCTCGAGTATGCATTTCTTGATGAGGAGGGTCGTCTACCTGTTATTATCTCATCTTCTTTGTCTACGGTAGAAAAGAGCGAGTTGCTCAAAATTCTTAAACTTCATAAAAAGGCAATCGCCTGGAAGATTATGGACATCAAGGGGATTAATCCCTCATTCTGTACTCACAAAATCTTGATGGAAGATGTCCATAAGCCTTGTGTGCAGCACCAGAGGCGTCTGAACATGAACATGCAGGAAGTTGTGAAGTCCGAGGTCATTAAATTGCTCGATGCTAGAGTGATATATCCGATATCAGATTATGTTTGGGTGAGTCCTGTACACGTTGTGCCCAAAAAGGGTGGCATGAAGGTGGTCACGAATGATAGGAATGAGCTAATTCCTACGAGGACCGTCACCGGGTGGAGAGTTTGCATTGACTATCGCAAACTCAATGATGCCACCCGAAAGGATCACTTCCCGCTTCCATTCATCGATCAGATGTTGGAACGACTGTCGGGGAAGTTGTACTATTGTTTCCTTGACGGGTTCTCTGGGTATTTCCAGATCCCTATCTGTAACATCCGACCCCTCTCACCACCAATATTGTCCGCTTTGCCCTGATGGATTGCCCATCCAGAGCTCACGGATTTGTTTTTGGTTGCCCAGTGGAGACTTCCCAAGAGGTCACCCATCCTGGAATTTCTCCCACCTGAGCACGCTTAACTGTGGAGTTATCCTCTCATCCACTAACATTATGCCCCAAAACGCGTTGGTGATTTAAGAGGCAAGACAATACTTATGAACCAAGGATCACTCCTGGCCACCGCCGATGTGGGATTTTCCTGGGGTGTCACATTCACCCCCGTTAGAGTCTCATCGTCCCTGATGAGGTATGCACCCACCATCCCGAACGACACAGGAGTGGCTCTGATACCATCTGTAACATCCGACCCCTCTCACCACCAATATTGTCCGCTTTGCCCCGATGGATTGCCCATCCAGAGCTCACGGATTTGTTTTTGGTTGCCCAGTGGAGACTTCCCAGGAGGTCACCCATCCTGGAATTTCTCCCACCTGAGCACGCTTAATTGTGGAGTTATCCTCTCATCCACTAACATTAAGCCCCAAAACGCGTTGGTGATTTAAGAGGCAAGACATTACTTATGAAACAAGGATCTTTCCTGGCCACGACCGATGTGGGATTTTCCTGGGGTGTCACACTATCGATCCTCTGGACCAGGATAAAACGACCTTCACATGCCCTTTTGGCACATTCGCCTACAGGCATATGCCATTTGGGTTGTGCAATGCGCCGGCAACCTTCATGCATGATTTTCAGTCTTCAGGATTTCTTTTGATTAGTGTCTGGGGAATCTGGAGCGGATGCTTCAGAGGTGCGAGGAGACCAGTCTTGTGCTGAACTGGGAAAAATGCCACATCATGGTGAAGGAAGGAATAGTCCTAGGGCATAAGGTCTCCCGAAATGGGTTGGAGGTTGATCCTGCCAAAGTTGATATCATTTCTAGGCTCCCACCGCCCACCTCTGTCAAAGCGATCCGCAGCTTCTTGGGTTATGCGGGTTTTTACAGGCGATTCATTAAAGACTTTTCTAAAATCGCCTGTCCGATGACCCATTTGTTGGAGAAGGATGCACCGTTTGTGTTTGGTGCAGATTGTTTGAAGGCCTTCGGGATTTTAAAGTGTTTGCTTGTTGAGGCCCCTATATTGGTAGCACCTGACTGGGAGCTGCCATTCGAGATTATGTGTGACGCGAGTGATTTCGCGATAGGGGCGGTCTTGGGATAGTGGAAGGACAAGCACTTCCACCCGATCTACTACGCTAGTAAGACTCTTCATGATGCCCAGGAGCATTATACCACCACTGAGAAGGAGCTTCTAGCCGTAGTATTTGTATTCGAAAAGTTCAGGTCATATTTAGTGTTGTCGAAGACCATAGTCTATACAGATCATGCAGCAATCAGGTATCTGTTTAGCAAACAGGACGCGAAACCGCGCCTGATTAGATGGATCCTGTTGCTGCAAGAATTTGATATAGAGATTCAGGACAAGAAGGGTGCCCTGAATGTTGCTGCTGATCATCTTTCGAGACTCGAGCATGATGATGCCGAGAACTCCGTGTGGGAGACCATTAATGACAATTTTCCCCACGAGTTCTTGATGAGTGTCGAGTCAGTGGAAGATGTATCGCCTTGGTTTGCGGATTTTGCGAACTACCTCGCGTGCGGGATCCTTATCAAAGGATTATCACACCAGCAAAAGAGGAAGTTCTTCGCAGACTTGAAGCATTACTTCTGGGACGACCCATTTTTGTTCCGGGTCGGGGCGGATCAGTTGATTCGCCGTTGTATGTTTGGGGTTGAGGCGGCGCAGATATTGCATGATTGTCACGAGGGGCCTACCGGAGGTCACCATGGAGCGAACTACACTGCTAAAAAAGTGTTAGACTCCGGGTTTTACTGGCCCACACTCTTTCGTGATGGTCAGATATTGGTCGGTGCATGTGATTCGTGCCAGAGGGCGACGAACATATCGACACGCGACCAGATGCTGCAGAACCCAATCCAAGTCTGTGAGGTCTTTGACATTTGGGGCATTGACTTCATGGGACCATTCCCCTCCTCATGGGGTAACCGATATATACTCGTGGCGGTTGACTATGTGTCAAAGTGGGCCGAGGCGCAAGCCTTGCCCACGAATGATGCCCGAGTAGTTGTGAGGTTTGTTCGCAACTTGTTCTCGCGTTTTGGTGGAGGTCACAAAACGGGGTTTAAAGAGAATCCTTGAGCGGTCGGTAAATCAAAACTGCAAGGATTGGGCTGACAAGCTGGATGACGCGTTGTGGGCCTTCATGACTGCATATAAGACGCCTATTGGGACGACTCCCTTTAGTCTTGTCTATGGCAAGGCGTGTCATATTCCTGTCGAGCTAGAGCATAGGGCGTTCTGGGCACTGAAGAAAGCGAATCTGGATCTGAAGACCGGTGGTGAGACCCGTTTCTTCCAGATTCATGAGCTGGAGGAGCTTAGGCAGCAAGCCTATAAGATCTCGATTCTTTACAAAGAGCGCACCAAGAGGTTGCTTGACAGTCGCCTGAAGCATCAAAAAGATTTTCAGGTAGGCGACTTGGTCCTGCTTTACAACTCTCGCCTGCGTCTCTTTCCAGGACAGTTGAAGTCCCGTTGGACAGGTCCGTACACCGTTAAGGAAGTATATCCATACGGAACTGTCTCAGTCCAGAATTCTGAGGGTTTGACTTTCAAAGTCAACGGTCATAGATTAAAAGTCTACATTGACGGGCCGGTTGACCAATCCGTAGAGGTACTTGATCTCTACGCCCCACTTACTTAATAAGTGTGAGGAAGTGAGTCTAGCTAGCGACTCGTTAATAAATATAGCGCGGCGTGTATGGGCGCGTCAAATTGTACAATTGTTCATAACTTAGTTTAATTTTTAGTTAAGTTGTTAGTTTTAACTTGTTTTGTAGTTTGTTCTTAATCTTTTGCAGGTTTGTTTCGCGCTTTGTGATTATGTGGATAGTCGCTTCAAAACCATGGAAATATACTAGGAAGCGCCGCAAAACAGGCATGTTGGTTGTTTATGTCAAAACGGACAAGTGCAGGCGATTTTGGAGGTGAAACTGCAGCAAAATAAAACATCAGCTGCAGTGAGCGGCCGCTCAGAGGAACCGAGCGGCCGCGCGTAAGGGGCCGAGCGGCCGCTCGCCGGTTCTGATCAAGTTTTTAAAGGGGCAAATTAGGTATTTCACTTAAAAACTGAATATTATCTAACCCTAAATAATAAAGCTCGGCCGCTCATAAGGATTTTGCCCCAAAACACTTGCATTTTGCTCTCTCAAGAACACACACAACAACCTTGCAATTCCACAATCAAAACCTCAAATCCAAGGTATGAATCTCTAGTTTTCTTGCAATTTTTCTTGTTCTAGTCTAATGTAGTCTAGATTTATGTAATCTTTTTCATGAACAAATCAGCTTACTATGTGATATAAATATAAAGGACTGTGTACCAAGTGGGTAACATATCATTGGTGTATGATTTTATAATCTTAAATCTTGCGTTGATAGATTGCCAAAATCTGAGGTTTCGGGTCTTTAAATTGTTGTAACATCCGGGGATAACCTGGCTGCCCTTCTGTTGCATCTAGAAATATGCTGACCTAGGCACAGCCAGGATATCTTAAAAGAGCAAAAAGAAAAAAGGAAAATGCCAAAACCCTTATATGCTGATGGCAAACTAAAAAATGCCTCAAGCTAATATACGTACCAAAATAAAATGGTATTTGTCCAAATCCTGGTTGAGTTCACATTGGTCACTTTGCTGCTTCCAGATATATGTTGACCTGTACACTGATGTGACTCGTACCTTGTAAATTATACGGATGGCAAAAATATACTCACCCGTTACGAAGAAGCTTTGTGCATACCTTGATCGTGGGGATATGTCATGTTGTGGGACACACTGGTATTACAATATAAAAATCAATTAATGATATCACAAGGTAAAAGCTTTGAAACTATCGTGTAGCTTGTTCAAGTGGATAAACAATATCGGTAATCGTCTTGGATTGTTATTCACAAAATTAAATTAAGAAAAATAACTGAAAGTGTGAAACAGTTTAACAAAGCTGATATGATCTTCTTGCACATGATTCTCACAAAAAGAAGCATTGTAAATATTTTTAGTTTATGTTATCAAATTCTTAAACCAAAATACCAAAAATATTTTCTTTTAAAGGTCTTCCATTTTGAACTGATAAATTGTGTTTTTGCATATGCATTGGCATATCGGGATAAAATATTGGTTTATCTTTAATGTGAATTAGACTAATGTGTCTTTCGAGGTGTTGTTTGTCATAGTGCACAAATTGATGCTGATGTCAAAGTGAAGTGCATAAATCAAGATGCATAGATTGATGCTGTTATCAAATTCAAGTGCAGAAGTCAAGATTTCATGTTGAGATCCTCCATCTCCATCTACATTAATGCTCAGTCATAAAAGTTGAAATTTTTGCTCACCAGATGAAGAATATGAAGATCATGATGATTAGTTGACTCAAAGTGGTTACAAAACTCAAAGATTGGATTCATCAGCTTAAGGGGAGTTTGTTAGTACATTAAAGCTGAAGCAATCCAAAGACTTAGAGTCATCAAGTTGCATAAACACAAAGACATCTAGAAGCTATTGTCAAGGGGGAGTTTGTTGGTGCATTTTTGTGTGACAACAACTTACTAGATACAATAGCTAGTAGATAGTCTTTTTGTATAACGTGTAATCGTCTTTATTGTACCCTAGCAAATGATAGTTAGTCAGAGAAGATATCCAAGAAGATATCCGAGAAGATATCCAAGAAGATAGTTATCTTCTCGAATATCTTCTTTAGTCTGACTCGAGCCCATGCTAGTATAAATACATGGCATGGGGCATATGCTAGGGTTGATAGTTTTTGACATTTTTGACAGTTTTAAGAGCTTTGAGAGTTTGTTCATTTGAGTGTTGTTAGTGTGTCTACAACGTTGTCTTGAATTCATTGTATTCTATTTATAATCAATAGAAGACAGTTTTTAGTATTATCCTCTATTCTTCGTGTTCTTTGTGTTCATTGATTTGCATAAACATCTATCAAGGGATTCCACACCTTGATAGATCTGATCTAGCTTGTTACCGATCCATTCAAAGGATGATAGTATAAATACATGGCATGGGGTATATGCTAGGGTTGATAGTTGTTGACAGTTTTTGACAGTTTTGAGAGCTTTGAGAGTTTGTTCATTTAAGTGTTGTTAGTGTGTCTACAACGTTGTCTTGAATTGATTGTAATCTGTTTATAATCAATAGAAGACAGTTTATAGTATTATCCTCTATTCTTCGTGTTCTTTGTGTTCATTGATTTGCATAAACATCTCTCAAGGGATTCCGCACCTTGATAGATCTGATCTAGCTTGTTACCGATCCATTCGAAGGTCTAACCGCCTCTCGATTCACGATTGCTCTTAATTTTGGGTTTTATTTCCGCTAAAACTCATAGAAGACGTGATACCGAGTAGTATTTGTGGTTCGCAGCAGGTTAGTTTGTATAAAAAAAGGTTTATCGATAAAAAAAATGATTCTGCTTCTTCAAACAGTAAAAAAAATGGTTTTGGTTTGTTGCTAAGATGAATTATCATTATGTTCATGTGATTGTTCCTACCGGCCGATTACATGATATTCTTCGGTTTAATATTGGTTTTGAATGGTGTATGCTGGAATTAGCTTGAATTTCTCGTCAGATTTGTGCTTCAAGTTTTTTTGATGGAGAGAGTTTGATTCAGTTGGTATGGATTGGTGTAGTTGGATCTTGTTAATGGATCGGGTTTGTACACAAAAACTGGTTTTGGTTATCAATTTCAAAATTCAAAGTTTGGAATTGATATCAAATTAATTAAGTTTCCTAATTTAGAGGCATTAAAGTTGGAATGAAATATTTATTTTAAATGATTGCCTAATCAGTGGAGGATTGATTTGAATGCTATAAACTTGGGCACCAAGATTTCGATAATTATGGGAAGGAGTTTTAATGAGTTTGATTCAAGATGCTAGGCCGCTACCTTCTTTTTATTATTATTCCTAGGTGTGGGCTTTCGGATGGATTTTTTTAGGCCGAGATTGGTTTGCATAAATGGATTATGATTAGGCCGCTTGTGTTTGTTTGGATCATGGATTGTTTGTACGTGGGCCGAGAGTTTTGGGTTGTGAATGAGGGAAACCAAAAATATACACGTCAATGCGGTAATATTTTGCAGAGAAAAAGGGGGAGATAATTATTTCTTTGGCAAAATTATTAGAGCATTGTTCTCTGAAAAATTAGATGTGCGAGATTTTGTTGAAATATTTTTGCAATGAAGCTGGATGTTCGTTACTGATTAGTTGAAGATTGGATCTTATCATATGCCGGTTACTTTGGTCCTTTATTACTCAGGCGTAAATTCTTCATAGGAGGAAAGATGCAGATTATGGTGGATATAGAAGTAATTTGGATAGACTTACATTGAGGGGGAGATTGGATGCAAAAGGTTTCGGGTATTCGGTGGATTTGTGAAGATATCAGACAGAGTCAAACACAGCTGATTGGGAGACGAAGATCAAGTCTAATCAGAGAAGAACTAAAATCACCAGTCAAGGGGGAGTTTGTTAGTGCATGTTTTGTGACTGATGATTATCAGTGTTTGTCAGAGTTGATAGCAACGGTCAAGGGGGAGTTTGTTGGTACATTTCTGATTGTCGCTATGCAACTTATGTGGGCTTAATTTTAATGTATTAGAGTGAGGGCATTATTGTGGTAGCCCAGGATGTTGATGCACTTTCTGTGGACGTCACTGTCGAATAGACTAGGGTTGAGTCTTTGTATAGTGTTACATGAGATTGTGGTGATCCATAAGGGCATTTTATGGATCTGACGCATTTGTAAATATAGGACAATACACTGAGCCAGGTTCGACCTAAACACACTGGGCGAATGTGGAAGTTTTCCACATTCGACCATATTACACTGGGCGAATGTGGAAGTTTTCCACATTCGACCATATCAACTGGGCGAATGTGGAAATACTCCACATTCGACCATCATAAAGGGGCGAACGTGGAACTGGTGTATTGGACTATAAATAGCAATCTCATGTGTTATTGTTCATTTTGGTGATTTGAGTTTGTACTTTGAATGCTCTCAAGGGGGAGGTCATGCCCGACCTCCCCCGGCCACGAGATTGATGTTTATCCTACTGATGACAGTGTCTGTAACCGTTTCTGTAGTAATACGAATCTGTGATGACTTTGTTATCGTATGTTTCTGTCTCGTCTCGAATCTCCCGTCTGAAACCAAGTTGTTTATGCTTAATCGATCCATGAATTCGGTTCCTAACCGGATTCTCACAGGAGACATGCCTGAGGCCCAGCCCAGACTTAGATATTCATAGCCTATATATATGTGTGTGTTAGGTTTAAGGTTTCAAAGGAGAAAGTTGCAACAGGCTCTTAGGAGAAGACTACTGTGTGTGGTTTAGTCCATGTTGGCCTGAGGTTGAGCTCACCTCAGGCCGGCGTCCCATTCAACAACGTATGTATGTGTGTATGTATGAAGAATCTGTGCCGATTTGTTTTATCAATCAATAAAGTAAGATTCTTGGTTTTACACATATATTATTTATCGTTTTATATATTCGGTTTGACGTCTTATGTAGATAATCAGGAGCGATTGGTGTTGTAGTATCGGTCTTACACGTATTAACACTTTTCTTCATGAAATTCACAATATTGAGAGGAATTTTCATTTCGTTTTCTTTTCGGAAAGGGACGAGGGGGCCGAAAGGTGTGTTTGACTTCTTCCGTTGCCAAAATTTCTTGAGAAGTCTTGGTTAGGGTTATGAAGTTGACAGTTCGATCCCTGTTTAGAGGGTTCCGGCCTTCGGACCTCCGAGAGTCAGATCCTCGGGATCTTCTGTCATAGTTTCCATAACCACCCCTTTTCGACTACGGCTGGAATTCCTCCAATTGGCGGATCTCTTTCTTTGCTCCTTGATGTCAACGGCCTCCTCCCCTCGGATGTGAGCTTCAACCCTTTCTAGGGCTTCTTCAAGGGTTTTTGGGAGACCTTTGTTGAATTCTCGGATAAGATACTTGGAGTTGATGGCGTTCATGAATCCAGCAACTTTCATATTTTCATCCGCTCCTACATAAGTGAGGCCTTCTTTTTTGTAACGCTCGATGAAGCTTTTGAGGCTTTCATCATCTTATTGCTAGATTTGGAAGATTACCATTTCATCCTTGACACAACGTCTCTGTTGTGAAAAGTTGGCTAGAAATCCTCTTCCCAGATCGTTGAAGGATTTAATGCTTCCAGCAAGTAGGTCATTAAACCAAATGCGAGCGGATCCAACGAGGGTTTCAATGAACATGAGGCAACATTCGGGGTTACCCCATTTTTCCATTCTAGCAACCCCGGAGAAGATCTGAAGGTGATCTTCAGGGTCTTCCGTTCCATCATAGGTTCTTATGTGAGCTGGCATCTTCAGCTTGGTTGGGAAATCATAGTCTGCTATTTCTGGGGAGAAACAGAACAGGCTACTAGGTTTGTATGGTTGATTTCGGTTGTGTTCCACTCTTGTGTTATTGTTTACGTTGTTTACCTGTTGGGTAGCGATGGCTTGGCTGGTAAGTTGTTGCCATGGGAAGTGAGCCATCATTTGAGCTATCATGTGTGGCATAAGACTGAAGCCTTGAAGGCTTTCTGGTGCAATGTTGCTACTCGCTCCCATGGGCATACTCATAGAGGCACTACGTGCCATTGGTAAAGAAGCCATGGCCTGCTCCTGTGAGGTAGCAGCCGGAGGTTGAATGCTTGGCACTGGTGACTGTAAGAGTTGTTCTAAGGTTAGTTCATGCCCAAGGGGTGCACCGGATGTGACTGTTTGGGGAGTGAATAAAGGAAAAGCAGACGGATTTGGCCTTGCTGCTAGAGAAGGTGCTAGAGAGACCATGCTCAGTTTTGCTCCCTGGTTGTGATAAGCAGACTAAGGGCCCGAGGAAGTAATATGAGGGGGACGAGGTGGAACGGGGGAAAGATATGGTTCTTCCTCATTGTAGTCAAGCCACATCCTGACCCCCTTATCTCTTTCCCGGGCAACGTGCTAGTTTAGCAGAGATCTATGTTGTAAGAAATGGGCTGCAACACCTTCGGGTGTGAGATCTACACGTTCGGGTGTCTGTGAGGTGTTAGCAAAAGGAGTTGACACTCCTAAATGTGTAGGTGTAGGGGTTCGAAAGAGTGTAAACTCTTGTGACGGAGCACCGGTGGGGTACTTCCGGGAGTGGAGAACGACACAGATCTATTGGGAGATGCTTGATCTGTGTTCCGAGAGATCTGGTTTACTTCCTCCGGAGAGTCAGGGTTAGACATACTGAGGAGTTGGAGCTACACGATTGATTTTTGAATGGAGACAATGGCGCAGCCCCACGGTGGGCGCCAACTTGTTGTTACAGCAAATAAGGATCTAAAGCTAGTTTCGGGTCTAAGGAAGGGTTAAAAGGTTGAAGGGTTCTGATCTGCCTAACTCAGGTCGTGGTGTCCTCCTGCGTTGCAAAACGTAGAAGGAGGTTCAAGATAATATTGTTTTGAGTGTTAGAATTCTGGTTTGTGTAAGACTCAAGACCAGAAATGTTGTTCTAAACTCGAATGGTGTGTTAGTGTGATGAAGAGATTCTCCTCACGTGTGTAGATAAAAAAAATAGAAGATGAAGTGTAAGAGAGAATAATCAGGGATATCCAGATCTGTAGAATGGACCTCTGATTTATAGAGGAAGGATCTTCTTCTTTTAGAAGGGATATTATCTTGAAATGTGTTGAAACTAGAGGACATGCCACTTTAAGCCAAGGATGGCTTTGTACCTGCGGTCTAAGCGATGCAGTGTCTTTACACGACAGTTGCTTGTGTTGACCGAGGAAAATGATGACAAGACAAGACATCTTTTGATCTGTGCTCCTCCGTCTCTTGAACCTTGGTAGCTTTCAACCCTTTTAAGCATAGTTTTGTGATATTTATTAATCTATTTTGCTTTAGGCTACCCACATCTTCGCCCTCTAAAGCAAATATGAAGTTTTGATGCACCGATTAACTTGCAAATGATGCCTAGATCCACCAATCCTATTTGCCATGATTGAGTTCGAATTTTTCTTAAAATCTCACATCATTCGATGAATAAAAATTTGCAACTGTTATTGTTTAACCTCTCACTGATTGAAAACTAAATTTATTATCAGTATGCATCAATTGAAAATGGTGCACCAATGGCCAATAACCAAAACTAAGGGTGCGTTTGGTTCACGGAATTGTTTAGAAATGGAATTTGTGAAGGAATTGGAATTGGAATTGGAATTAATTGGATTTGTAATTCAAACATTCCAAAAGTAATTGGAAATTGTTGGAATTGGATTCTCAAATCCTATATTATTGTGTTTGGTTGGTTAATAAATTGGAATCTATCACCTTTGCCCCCACGACCCGCATCGTTGTGACCCGTACCGGCCCGAACCGTTTCACCTCGTACTGGTCCGTACCGTTTCGACCGGTATCAGCCCGTACCGTTTCGACCAGTACCGTTTTGACTCGAACTGTTGATACCTCTATCGTTTCGACCTGTACCGTTTCAACGTGCACCGTTTCGACCCGTACCGGTTCGGGTCGAAAACGGTACCAATCGAAACTGGTACAGGGCGAAACGGTACCGGTAAAAGCGGGTACCGGTCGAAACTGGTACTGTCCGAAACGGTGCGGTCCGAAATGGTAATGGTCGAAACGATACCGGTCGAAACGGGTCCGAACGGTACCGGTCGAAACTGGTACGGTCCGAAATGGTTCGGTCCGAAACGTTATGGGCGAAACGGTACAGGTCGAAACGGTACCGGTCAAAACTGGTACGGTCCGAAACGTTATAGGCGAAACGGTACAGGTCGAAACGGTATCGGTCGAAACTGGTCCGAAACGGTTCGGTCCGAAACGGTACCGGCCAAAACTGGTACGGTCCGAAACAGTTCGGTCTGAAACGTTATGGGCGCAACGGTACAGGTCGAAACGGTATCGGTCGAAACTGGTCTGAAACGGTACCGGTCAAAACTGGTACGGTCTGAAACGTTACGGGCGAAACGGTACAGGTCGAAACGATACCGGTCAAAACGGTGTCGGTCGAAACTAGTCCGAAACGGTTCGGTCTGAAACGGTACCGGTCGAAACCGGTACGGTCCAAAACAGTTCGGTCCGAAACGGTTTGGTCCAAAACGGTACTGGTCGAAACTGCTACGGTCCGAAACGGTTCGGTCGGAAACGGTATCGGTCGAAACTGGTATGGTCCGAAACGGTACCGGTCAAAACTAGTACAGTACGAAACGGTTCGGGTCAAAACGGTATCGGTCGAACCTGGTACGGTCCGAATTGGTTCGGGTCTAAGAGATTCGCGTTGAAATGGCATGGTTCGAATTGGTTCAGGTCAAAATGATGCCAACCGTTCGAAGATTACAATAAATTGAATTGAATTCCTTCTAATATTGGAAGGATTTTGAATTCCCTTGGGTAAAGGAATTTGAAGAAATTCATACCAAATTCCAATTCCTATGTCAACCAAACACACAAGATTGGAATTGAAATTCTAATTCCAACAAATTCAATGAACCAAACATCTAAAGAGTTGGAATTCAAATTCCAATTACATTGAATTCCATTCAATTCATGCGAACCAAACGCACCCTAAGGGTGTGTTTGATTTGTGGAATGGTTTGAAATTGGAATTGGAATTTTTGTAGAAACTGAAATTAGAAAATAATTGGATTTGGAATATAAACATTTCAAAAGGATTGGAAATTGTTAGAATTGGAATCTCAAATCCTTTATTATTGTGTTTTGTTGGTTAATAAATGAGAATCTATCACCCTTGCCCCCAAGACTCGCATCGTTGTGATCCGTACCATTTCGACCGGTATTGTTTCGACCATAACTGTTTATACCTCTATCGTTTCGACCTGTACTGTTTCGACGTGCACCGTTTCGACCCGTACCGTTCGAAACTGGTACGGTCCGAAACGGTACCAGTCGAAACTGGTACGGTCTGAAACGGTACCGGTCGAAACTGGTACGGTCCAAAACGGTACCGGTCGCAACTGGTACCGGTCGAAATGGTACAGGTCGAAACCGGTACGGTCCAAAACGGTACCGGTCAAAACTGGTACGGTCCGAAACGGTTCGGTCCAAAATGGCACCGGTCGAAACGGGTACCTGTCGAAACTAGTACGATCCGAAACGGTTCGGTCTAAAACGGTACCGGCCGAAACTGGTACGATCCGAAACGGAACCGGTCGAAACTGGTAGGGTCCGAAACGGTACCCGTCAAAACTGGTACGGCCCTAAACGGTACCGGTCGAAACTGGTACGGTCCAAAACAGTACCGGTCAAAACTGGTATGGTCCGAAATGGTTCGGTCCGAAACGGTAACGGTCGAAACGGGTGCCGGTCGAAACGGTTCGGTCCAAAACGGTTCGGTCGAAACTGGTACAATCCGAAACGGTACCGGTCGAAACGGGTACCGGTCAAAACGGTTCGGTCCAAAACGGTATCGGTCGAAACTGGTACGATCCGAAACGGTTCGGTCCGAAACGGTACCGGTCGAAACCGGTACGGTCCAAAACGGTACCGGTCGAAACTGGTATGGTACGAAACGGTTCGGGTCGAAACGGTATCGGTCGAAACTGGTACGGTTTGAATCGGTTCAGGTCAAAATGAAGTCAACCGTTCGAAAATTCCAATAAATTGACTTGAATTTCTTCTATTATTGGAAGAATTTTGAATTCTCTTACTTAAAGGAATTTGAAGGAATTCATACCAAATTTCAATTCTAATTCATTTGTCAACCAAACACACAAGATTGGAATTGAAATTCCAATTCCAACAAATTCAATGAACCAAACACCTCAAGAGTTGTAATTCAAATTCCAATTCCATTGAATTCTGATGTGTTGCAAAACACATTTCTTTTCCTATGTATTTTGTATATTATTTGGTCAGGGTTTTAGTCGTTTTGTGTCATTTTTATTATGTATTTTATTATTTTATAGGTGTTTGGAAAAATGAGCTCAAAATGGAAGAATTTTAATCGAGACACCAACACTTAAGAGCAGGTGTTCATGAACGTTGGAGCGTAAACAAGAAATTTTGCTAGAGCCAAGAACACCCGAGATGCGAGCTTAGAGTATACTACTACTAATCTATACTATATTATAATGCATGAGAGAGGGGTATTTTAAGATACCCAAAAGTTAAGAACTAATTTTTCATTAACAACCCTAAAATGAGGGTAAAATAGTCATTCATACATTATTTACACTTTAATACCCTATCTTATTTATACTTTAATTCCCTAATTTTTAGTTAGAATTAAATTTTCCTCCCCTCCCCTACAAAATTAGAATTTCTTTTATTTAATTCTATCATAACTTTAAAACTATTATATTTTAAAAACATTCGAATATACCATGACGACCGGCTCATTTTTGTCGACGTGTCGGTGTATGTCGTAGTCAATACCGATGTGTGGATTGAAATGTATAAGAAAGAATGCCTTATGTACAAGTGATTATTGCATTTTATGTTTTAAATACTAACTAGATGAAATATAATATGGATTTATGGTTAATATGGATGTTGAATCATAACATCATTTCATGATCAAGTAAAACTCAAAATTGTAAAATTGAATTTGGTGTTAAATACTGTTCCGCCCAATAATGAAAAATTCACATAAATTAAATGTAACGATTTAAAAAAACCAAACAGGGCACTCGAAATCTACATATCAGCTTTGGTGATTCTTAAAATATGATAATGTTGTAAAACATTATGGTCCATCCTTGTTAAACGTTTGTTACTGATAGCTTCAATTGTAGTACCCTATTTAAATAATCAATATTAGCAATATGTACATATGTATATGGGTATGCATGCATATATTAATAGTTATACACATAAATATTATTAACTAAAAGAAATCTCATTAAACTTTTAAATATACATAATTAGCTAAATATATAAAACTTTAAATAATTAAGTTTAGAAAAAATATAAAAATGCATTGTAGATATTAATTGTAGGTAAATTTCTTTTAAAAACCTCAACTGCATCAATTTGGTAGAAAACACATGATGCATATTATATATCCATGTGATATGAACATCTATGTTAATAACAACAAAACTCCCTAATTTGAAGGGGTTCTTTTTAACAAAGTTTAAAAAAAAAAAAAGATAAATGCACTGAATTGATTATTCACAGAAAACACAATAATTTTTTACAATTTAGGCAAAGATAAACAAAATTTCCTAATTTAAAGGGGTGGGAAAATCATAAATTTCAAAATTTAAACCATGTGCTAACCTACTAAAGTTTAACAAAATTTCATAATTTAAAGGGGTGAGAAAATCATGAATTTGAAAATTAAACCATGTGCTAACCTACTAAAGTTTATTCTATAAATACATACTAATGCACACCTATTTCACTTGCTAAAATGCGTAGGCATGGATACTGCATTCAAAAGTTGAAGCTTCTAATGCTGGTTATTTGTTAGTTTGTGGTTTTCATTTGTCCCATTTTGCTAATTATACCTTTTTATACACATCTTAATCATTTAAGTGTTAAGTTCTTGGTTTTGTAGATTCATTTAGATGAAAAACATACGGAGATGAACAAACCAATAGTCATACAAGCGTCTAAAGTAGCGTCTAAGGTTGTATTTATTAATGTTCAATTTTTTAATATTAACATGGCTGTTATTTTATGTGGTATTTTGTACGTGTTTTATTGCAGGATAATGGTGATAATAGTGTTGAGATTATTTGCTATGGTGCAATGTTTAGTCCCTACAAATCTGATCTTCAACATGAATTTAGTGAATAGGTAATATCAACATTTATTTCATCTTCTATTAACTTGTGTATTAAGTATTTTTAATTTATTTTAAGGATCAGATGCATGAAATTAATAGGAAGAGATCCAAGATGTAACATCACACAAATTTTCTTTATATATATATAGAACTCCCTCGTTTATTCATCCGATTCATGTTTACAGTATCTTTACCATCCATTTTGTTAATTTTTTGTTTAAATAATGACGTATAATCAATATTAAATTGGATTGTATTAAAAATTCTGATTTAAAAACGTTAAAAAAAATGTTTGCCTGTGCCAGGATTCGAACCCGAGTCCCTGACGGGCTAAACCTTAACCACACCACACAAACCACTACACCATTTGGTGTTTTGTGACATTAATTAAAACCAATTAAACTTAAACCCTTTCAAGGTCCCTTAGTCAAGTCAAAGTGTTAGTAAATATGGTCTTCTAGTCAAGTCAAAGTGTTAATAAATATGGTCTTCTAGTCAAGTCAAAGTTGTTCCTAAATTCAAGCCTAGTCAAAGTAGTCCCTAATTACAACTCCAAATTTTACACTATAAATACACTAGCCTACCATTCAACTCTTTGTACCATTCAAAAAAAAAAAAAAAACATTATTATCCCATCTCCCATATACTAAAGTTTTCATCCGTCATTATCTCCTCTAGCTAGTTTCGAGTTTTCCATGGCATTATTACTAAGTGTTTGCACGCTCAATAAAACGCACGAACTCATTATACACCTAAGGTGAGTTTACATAGCCCCTTTTTTTCTATTTTACATTTTGGGGTGAAACATGTTTAAACATTTTATACACTATCATTACTCATTCTTACATTGTTGAAACTTGTGATTCAATTACACTATCATTTACTCATTCTATCATTTGACTGTAACAAAAAGACACAGTACAATCATTAACATTGATCAAGCCGCCTGTTTAGATTATAGCGCTATAGGTCTGACAAACCCATCCCCCCGCATAAATTCAGGGATGATCGAAAACAGTAACAACATTTAACTAACTTGCGAGTTAGGTCTCAGTCGACACAAGGTTTGATTGTACAAAAGACGCATTGTTACATGTCGGACTCATACTCTATCATCATACAACTGTGATTGTTGTACAAATTATTATTATCTATCATATTCCAAAAACCTATGTAATTCTCACCAACTTTTGTTGACCCAAAATATTTTCAAACTTAACATGTTTCAGGTTATTCTTGCATGAAGATTTGAGTTAATGCTTGAAGATGTGTAGTTAGTATTTTTCATCTTGTGATGTACAAATTTTAGAACAATTGTATGTAACTTATTTAAATTATTTAATGAAATTTATTATTCACCATGAGCTACTGAACAATCATCAATACGTGACATCCCGATGTTTCCGTCATCGGTTGGGGTGTTACACAAGAGGCTCTCTTAATGGAAATGGAGTCAAGTTATTGATGTAGACAGTTCTGATGAAAATGACAAAGAAGACATATTTGATAACACTTTAGATAGGAGAAAAGGAGGAAACTCATCCTCACCAAAAGATGTAATAATCAAACATGGAGATATACAAGAAATTTCAGTGATCGTTTTTTATGACGAATGGTGGGCAAACAATATAGATGAGATCATGCAGACTTGGAACGTGTATGAATAAATTGATCTCGTGATTCAAGTAGTTCACTATCCTTTATTTTTCTCAACTGTTATGTTTATTAATACTTATTTTTTCTTTCATATGTTACTTTATTTTATCAAATTATCTTAAAAGTACTTTACAATTTAAATGTTACATCTTTTTTGTTACTAGACATGTGTAACGTTTATGACGTATATCCACCGCAATGATGCTACAACAAATACTATACGAATTTGAAATACGTACCGAAATAAAAAGTGTAACCTCCACCGCATCGCGCGGGTTTCCTACTAGTAATAATAATAGTAAAAGTGGAAAAGAAGGCCACGAGACTTGTGGCAGTATTCAAAATAAATATATAAAAAAGGCCTAAGAAGTTAAAGCCCACAAGGCAAAAAAGGTGAAAACCCTATACATATTAATTATTGGGTGGACATATTACTATGGAGAGGGGCCGCCAAAGAATATTATATCGAGATTAAAGAACAGCCGCCTTGAGGGGATCGACCAACGAGAAACAGGTCACAAAAAAGGGAGAAGAAGTGAAGGGGAAGATGGCACGGGTTTAAGATTGAACCTACGGGTTTGACTATAATAAGTTTTAGTTTTTATATTTATTGACCGTGTGTTTATGAATATTATTACTATAACTTTTATTTTTCTTGAACCTATGTTTTTATTATTTTTTCTAATTATGTTTGGCTAAAACATTAGTGACCACCTAGGTTGAAGATGGTGACTTTTTGATTTTGGTCTATGTTTCGGAATTGGATTTTATAGTTGGATTTATGTTTTAGTAAGAAACTTGTTTATGATTCTATGATGTATGTGCGTACTTTTAACTAATTTATGATCTTTTAATGTTCCACAAGTGTCTTAGTGAATGTCTTTCATGTTTGGATACTTGTTAGAATTACTTGCTTTGTGCTTGTAGTTTACTTTATGGTTTTAGGCCTAAATTCCATGGGAACTTTAATTGAGAGTTTAGAGGTAATTTGTGTTCTTCCCACTCTTGAGACCGAGAGGTGATAGGTAGTCAGGTTTGTCTTTGGTGCTAGAGGTTTAGGCTAGAAACGCTGAGAAATCAGGTTGTCCTAGGTTCTCTAGTATTATTTGCTTATCTGTGTCATAGATTGACTTTACAGGTTACTCTTTGCTTTTTAGGGTGTATTGTGATTTGAGAGTGAGAAATATAAAACAGTCTAGTGAGTACTTTAGCATAGTTAGTGAGACTGGGAGGTGACCTAACCAATCTGTGAGATTAGTAGCCTTTCGGATTCCTTTTCGGCCAGTCTTGGTAAATGATCCGGGAGCCACTACGATACTAGAGGTGAATATAATAAGATCCTGATTGCCAACATAGTTTCCAAAGCCGGGGCAGTTCCAATTTCATTGGTAGGATTCGATACCTAGGTGGTTGCCTTTCCCATCTCTAATTTCCCTCCTTATTAATCCTCCACTATCTGTTAGTTTGAGTTTATTTTTAATTTATTTGTTTTAGTAATTAATTAATAAAAAAATTCACAAAAAATCCAAATTATTAGGCTAGGAGTCGACAGAGGTTCCGTACCGATGGTCGCCATATTGTGTCCACGGTTCGATACTCGGACTTACTTGCTCTGCTACACTGCGACCGGTACGCTTGCCGTTAGTGTGTGGTGTTGTAGGCTTTTCCATTTTTTAAACTTGACCGATTTATTTACTACACATTTCACACATCAAGTTTTTGGCGCCGTTGCCGGGGACACAGTGCGCTTTTGAGGATGACCCAAATCGGGGATTTAGTCATTTTGTAGATATTTTTTTATTTATTGTTTCTTCTCTTTATTTTTATTTTTTATATATATTTTCTCTATCTGGTGCCCGTGATCTGTTTGTTTAGTGTCTGTTTGCATTGAGAATTTTAGAATGCCAGATGCTTATGGAAGAAAGATTGTAGCAGACTACATAAGAGAGCGCGACCAGGATGGTTACAATGAAGAAGGCATCTGCACACAATTGCAAAATCACTATATGCCTATTTTGAGGGAGCCCGGTAGTTTTCTTTCCTCTTTAGTACCAAGGATCTTTGTAAATTGGCATGAAGGGGAAAATCCATACTTATAGTCATTTGATGTCACTCCAGAACCGGAGATGATAATGGACGAAGAAGTCCCACCTCCGGTCCAACAAGAACCCATTGAAGATGATTTTTGGAGTGATAGTGAGGTTGAAGAAGACATCGGGATGATTGAAGAGGTTATTGAAAAGGAGAACAAGATGGGGAATGTAGAAGATATACATGTACCATCTTGGGAGGACGAGTTTGGTGATGAGTTGGATAATTTACCAACTCTTGAAGAAGAAGAAGAATTTGACCCGGTTGGTGATCTTACCTTTTTAGAAACATTACTTATGGGGGAACCAGCCACGGAGTTCAAAGATACACCAAACGAGAAAGAAGATGAAGAGGTGGTAACAAAGAAGAATACCGAACCACCTTGTCACAGTCAGGATTGCCGGCCCGTGCCACCACCATCATGGGAGAGGGCGGGAAGATATACGGACCAGACCACTTATCATATTCCACATATAAGGTTTGGTCCATGTAAGTCTAGGAATAGGTGCTCTGGCCCGTTTGAATTTTTCAAATGTTTCTCTAGATTCACCATTCGTCTTTTGACGAACAACGGTGAACGATCTGAATTAAACGGGTTGGATAAAGGGTGGATAAAAGAGAAGCCACCTGATTAAACTTAGGTTAAAACCCAAGTGTAGAGTTTTGTATCATCATCCGCCAAGTATATTTTTATTTTATTTTCATTCTTTTTTATTTTATTTTATATATAATTTTTAGTTTATTGAGTCGTGTGGGATTGCCTTGGCCCTTTTCACTGTTGGATCTCCCCCGCCCGTACTTAATCTCCATTCGGGTGGGGTCGATTTTAAAATTATTTTTTGTAAACAGGCATCTCACTTGTCATTGAGTCATTTTACTTTCATTTTCTTTTTAGTTTATTTTTGCATGATTTTGACTACGGTCGCGAAGGAAATGCTATACGGCTGTAGATGATGGACGGACGGGACACTTTCTGCAAGCTATCACCACATGTTCTAGGGGAGTTCGTTCCATTTATTTTGTTGTTATATATATATATATATATATATATATATATATATATATATATATATATATATATATATATATATTTTTCGTTTCTTCTTTATTTTTGCATTTTTATTTTTAGTCTGTGTTGTATCCTGGAGCACATTGAGGATAGTGTGCCTTTCTAAGTGTGGGGATGGGAGACTTCGTTTTTATTTCGTTTAGTTGTAGGTTGAGTCAAAAAAAAAAAATTTAAAAAGAAAAGAAAAAAAAGTTGGTTTGGTGTTAGTCCCGATCCTTTTTGGCATAGTAAACGAGCCTTTTGCACTTGCTATGTTTCTTTAAATTGCGGGATAGTAGGCTTGACTGGGTTGTTTTTCTGAAATAAAATGTTTGGGGTGTCTGGGATAGTGGATCAAGCTAGATGGTCAACTGGTTTTGCACTTGCTAGTATCGGTAACCCTTATTTCCACATGACAGTGAGTTTTGAGCCTTTAAATATTATATATAAATATTCACTATTTCGTTTCATGTGTGATATACCGACTTTGTTGCATTATTTTTGTAGAGGATCGTTTTGTTAAAAACAAGTAATTTGATCAAACAAGTCTACCAATTTAGGTGTGGAATCCCTAAATCAGTTACGAAATGATAATAATAAGAACAAAACACGCAAATCACCTTTTAATCTTCATTTCATTCATAAACAATATTGAATAATCTTACAAAACCTTGTTTATAATGAAATAAACACTTTTCAGAAATAACTAGAACACTAGAGGGAAATACAGGTCGAATGGGGAACACAAATGACAAAAGTTAACATTAAAATCTAATTTTCAGTTTATATAGGCATGCACATTCGCCCCACCGTAAGGGTCGAATGTGCAGGTTCGCCTCTCCAAATGGGCGAATCAGCACATTGTTCTTCAGACTTCCAGATTCGACCAGTATACTCCACCTTCGACCCATTAACAGCCACCTTCGACCTTCTAATTACCACCTTCGACCCCACGTTTTGACCAAAACAAAATAGAATGTGCAATCCAATAGCACTAGTCGCAAAACATGCATCAACAAACTCCCCCTCGACTATTTCTTGGATTGCCTTTGTGCTTCATCCATCTGTTTATTCATCAACTAGATGCGCAATAACGTCTTCTGCTCTTTGGTCATGACTGGTTCAAAAGTTTGTTTAGGTTTCTTCTTTTCTTTCGTAATCTTCACAAACTTTCCTAGTTTCTTGTTGTAACACCCCAACCAATGGCAGAAACATCGGGATGTCACGTATTGATGATTGTTCAGTAGCTCATGGTACATAATAAATTTCATTATATGATTTAAATCCATTACATACAATTGTTATACAAGAATTCGTACATCAAATTGAATAAAACTATGCACACATCTTCAAGCATTAATTCAAATCTTCAAGCAAGTAGAAACCTGAAACATGTTAAGTTGAAAATATTTTGAGTCAACAAAAGTTGGTGAGAATTACATAGGTTTTGATAATCGAATAAAAATGTTGTGCAATTCATGTGTCATGGCAATCTAGTCCATATGCGAAAACATACTAGAAGTAAATCGAGTGCATAATCAACCATTGTGACTGTTTTATTGTGGTACATCCCATACGCTCATGGTTCACTCGTTTATATTGCAGTAACAAACACCCACGCAACCTTTGTAGGAGGCACGTATCCGGGTGGGATTGTCAGTCCAATAGATCTATCATTGTATACCGTCGGCTGATCAATGTTAATGATTATGCTAGAATATTGTGCTTACCCTAGTCATGTTTAAGACATAATGCAACATAGAAAAACACATAGACACTTTATGATTGAATTGCATATAGAATGTTGTAACATGTTTCACCCCAAAAATAGTGATAAATAGAAAAGGGGCTATGTAAAACTCACCCTAGCAAAATGTTATATCTGTTGAAAAATTGAATAGTGGTGTTGCCCAAATGTGTCAAGTATCACCCTATAATAAGGTAATAAATATGTCTAAGTCTATCTAGTCTACAAATGTATAAGTTCTAGGGTTTCGATTTGGGGATAAATGCTTGTTTGATTATTATTAAAAATGTTTGATAATTGAGAGTATATTAATAATTAATTAACCAAAAATCTTTTTATGAAATTTAAATTTAAGATGGTCACAATAATGTGTTTAAAGTGTAAAAATAATTTTTACAAAATTATTTTCTTTAAAATAGAATATTAATTCTATTTATAACAAATTGTCAAAATTTAACTTTAATATTTAAAAATATTAAAATTAAAGAATTATTAGTTTAAAATTTATATTTCTATTCTAAATATTCAGAAATAAATTGTATAAAATTTTGGTGCAAAAATATTGAAAATTGAATTTTTTATGATTTAATTATGATTAAAACTAACAAAAATTGATTAAAAATATTAAATAAATGATTTTTCAGAATTAAAAATCATTTCAGAAAATTTTATCATTATACAAACTCAGGATAATTTTTGTGGGAATTTATAAAATTGTTTTGATATTTTAATGGAATTTTATAAATATAATAGAATAAAATTGATTTAATTATTATATATATTAAATAAATTAATTTTCGAAAACTAAAAATTGTGGATAAAACTTTTACATCAGATTATCTAAAAATAATTTTTTTAGAATTTATAAAAGAGTTTTAATATTTAAAAATGAATTTATAAAGTTATATGTATTATATATAATTAAATGGGGTTTGTTTGTTTTAAAAATGAAAAAGGAAAAAGGAACGCCACTGCCGGGACTCGAACCCGGGTGGCTCAGGAACAAAGCATCAGTCACAACCACTTGGTCCAGACTAGTGGTTGTGATCTTTTCTGTTCGATTAAAAATAAATGTATTATACAAAATCAAGTTTATCCCCAAATCGTCCCACGAGCCCTAGATTTTTCAATTGTCTGATTCACACATCAATAGCCCAATTAACCTTAGGGCTATTGATGTGTGAATGCCGAAGATCAAAACCCACTACAATAATTATACTTACAACGCTGATTCGAACACGATTTGTCAGTCAAGCCAAAAAGTCAAACGCGAGGGCAATATTAAGATCAGAGGTTTGATGTGAAGAATTGGAGGTTAAGAGAGATGTATTGGCGAGTTGTGAATGCTCGAGAATGATAAATTTATATTGTTACGCTCTGGATCGATGAAATTGTAAGGGTTGACCAGACATTGAATAATATACGCGTATAAGGTAATTTTGGTATCAATTGATTGATAATAATCGTGTTGCCTAGTCATAATAGGCCGGTAATCATGTAATGATGCAAATCATGGGTTAATTACGAGTTAATGGGGTGGTTTTTGGCAAGTCGTGAATCACAGTTGACTTTTCAAGTCAACTGTGAGGGTTAAATGCTAGGGATATAAGTAAAATGCATCGGATTTGTATCAAATGTGAAGGCTAGAGCAGATGGCAAGTGTGTGTTGTGTGTATTGGGCCGGCTTACTGCCCGGGTTCGAGTCCCGGCAGAAGCCTTATTATTATTATTATTATTATTATTATTATTATTTTAACAAAGGGGATGGGCTAATGGGCTCAGTGTCCTGGGCCTGACCAGTGTTGGGCCGCATCACATGGGCTCAGGTAGTGTTTAAAGGGGGTTGGGCTTGTTTTCAATGGTGTAGCTAAAAAACGTGGGTATTATTATTATTATTATGATTATATATAGGCGTATAAAGTAAGACTTTTACTTATAAAAAAAATTGGGGAAATTTTGCGATGTTACAGTCTCCCCTACTTTAGGAAACTTCGTCCCGAAGTTAAAAGAAAACACCAAGTTTATAATTGGTCAACTACTGAAAACCTCGATAAAATTTCACACTACCTTAACGTACCTGTAAATTCATGATTACGTTCTGGACCGTAATTACCAATTTACCTTACATTAGGGTTTTGCGTCCTTTTATGACTCTACCGATTGTTGAGCAGGTTCGATAGTCTCCACCAGTCGTTGAGCAGGTGGTAGGGCCTCTCCCGACTGTTGGAAAGACATGATGACCTCTACCAATCGTTAAGTAGGTTGTTTGGTAGTCAACTATTTGATATACAAGTAAGCAAGTATAATTATAGATATAGCAATTAATTCACATTCAAACAAGCATGCACACAGATGTTATGATAATACTTCGATTTATTATTTGAATCAAAAAGTGTCAATACATGAATAAAGAGAAGGTATACATCATTCAAATGGTGGGGTTTAAGTAGCTGGAGGGTCTCAAGCGGGGTTATTTGGAGCATCAAGAGCGTTTGTAGCAGGGATTCGACAAGCATCTGCAAGATGCCCATACCTTTGACAATTGGTGCACTGTCGGCAGGGTACTTGAGTTGGATGGTGATACTGGCAGGTGTCACACTTAGGTTTGTTCCCGTTGTATCGTTTCTTGTTGGGTGGGGCAGTGATGTCTATTGCAAAATTCCTGACCTTACACTTCCCGTTGGTTGAGGCCTCGGTTTTGATTTCAACGGCAGGTTGGGGAGTATCCTTTATCTTTTCCCCTTTACGAGTCAGGGTTCCTGCCTTCACATGGTTATCTGTTAGGGTGGCAGCCAAACGCTTTGCTTCCTCCAAAGTAGCAGGGTTCCTTCCCTACACCGTGTCTTGAATCTGCATCGGTAAGCCACCAATGTATTTTTCGATCGCAATGGGCAAAGGGGTGACTTTGTAGGGTAGAAGTAAGCTAAGTTCGTGAAAACGAGTGTTGTAAGCAAGGTTTTCCCCACTATCTTGAGCAAGATCATGAAATTCATCTTCTAGCTTCTTGATTTCATTACGAGGATAGAACTCTGCCTTCATAATGTCTTTAGCTTGATCCCAAGTTAAGGCTAGTGCAGCTTCAGCTCCGCGAGTGCGTTTTTCTTCATTCCACCAAGTGAGTGCTCGTTTGTGAAGAACACTCATGGCATAACGGACCTTAAAGTTGTCGGGGCATTCACTGTTGATGAAGGTATTCTCAATACCCTCAAACCATTGCAGGAGTCCCGTAGCTCCTTCTTCACCACTAAACTTTGGGGGATTACAAGAATTAAAGTGTTTAAGGGTGCAGGCTGGAAGACCATTCCCATTCCCGTTGTGGTTTCCATTTCCATTCCCGTTGCCGTTACCGTTTCTGTTCCCGTTGCCATTCAACTGGATGACTTGAGCTAGTAAGTTAGGAACCAGAGTTGCGATTTGCTGCGCCATTTGTTGAGAAATGATTGCAGCCAGTTGAGCTTCGACACCATTGTCGTTGTTGTTGTTGTTGTTGTGGTTAGTGTCATGGTTATGGTTGTGATTGCTACTTCCTTCATCATGGTTGTCACCACTGTTGAGACGAGCGCTGCGACGTGGAGGCATGATCTGTAAGAGGCACAGTGAAATGAATGAGATTATATAAGGAATGTAATCATTTATTCATTAATTAAAACGAATAAACGAAAACGTTGACTTATCAAAGATTCCAGATTCTAATAACATAGTGAAGACATGCTTTAGCCTATAAGTGAACACTCATCCCGAGAATTCCCAGGTAGGCATCCGGGTCCCTCGTCTGATTGGGATATATGCGCAATGCCAGCCTAGACAGAAGACTCAGAATACAGGTGTTCACTCTTCCAGATTGCACGTGTTCGTTATTAAAATCTAGAACTTCGACGAGATCTCAAGGTGGTTCAGGTTAAACCTGAGGATTTTGCCTTATTAGTCTAAGAGTGGATCAATTGATGGAGAGCAACCTTCTCGTAGGGATGAAAGTAGGGATAAGAAGTAGGAGGGAGATAGAGTATAGCATGTAAAAGAAGCAAGTACTGGTTAAATCCTATGGTTATAGACTAGATTATTTCTCTAATAACCTAATTCCCTATAACCATGGCTCTGATACCAATCTGTAACACCCCAACCGATGGCGGAAACATCGGGATGTCAGGTATTGATGATTGTTCAGTAGCTCATGGTACATAATAAATTTCATTATATGATTTAAATCCATTACATACAATTCTAATACAAGAATTCGTACATCAAATTGAATAAAACTATGCACACATCTTCAAGCATTAATTCAAATCTTCAAGCAAGTAGAAACCTGAAACATGTTAAGTTGAAAATATTTTGAGTCAACAAAAGTTGGTGAGAATTACATAGGTTTTGATAATCGAATAAAATTGTTGTGCAATTCATGTGTCATGGCAATCTAGTCCATATGCGAAAACATACTAGAAGTAAATCGAGTGCATAATCAACCATTGTGACTGTTGTATTGTGGTACATCCCATACGCTCATGGTTCACTCGTTTATATTGCAGTAACAAACACCCACGCAACCTTTGTAGGAGGCATGTATCCGGGTGGGATTGTCAGTCCAATAGATCTATCATTGTATACCGTCGGCTGATCAATGTTAATGATTATGCTAGAATATTGTGCTTACCCTAGTCATGTTTAAGACATAATGCAACATAGAAAAACACATAGACACTTTATGATTGAATTGCATATAGAATGTTGTAACATGTTTCACCCCAAAAATAGTGATAAATAGAAAAGGGGCTATGTAAAACTCACCTTAGCAAAATGTTATATCTGTTGAAAAATTGAATAGTGGTGTTGCCCAAATGTGTCAAGTATCACCCTATAATAAGGTAATAAATATGTCTAAGTCTATCTAGTCTACAAATGTATAAGTTCTAGGGTTTCGATTTGGGGATAAATGCTTGTTTGATTATTATTAAAAATGTTTGATAATTGAGAGAATATTAATAATTAATTAACCAAAAATCTTTTTATGAAATTTAAATTTAAGATGGTCACAATAATGTGTTTAAAGTGTAAAAATAATTTTTACAAAATTATTTTCTTTAAAATAGAATATTAATTCTATTTATAACAAATTGTCAAAATTTAACTTTAATATTTAAAAATATTAAAATTAAAGAATTATTAGTTTAAAATTTATATTTCTATTCTAAATATTCAGAAATAAATTGTATAAAATTTTGGTGCAAAAATATTGAAAATTGAATTTTTTATGATTTAATTATGATTAAAACTAACAAAAATTGATTAAAAATATTAAATAAATGATTTTTCAGAATTAAAAATCATTTCAGAAAAGTTTATCATTATACAAACTCAGGATAATTTTTGTGGGAATTTATAAAATTGTTTTGATATTTTAATGGAATTTTATAAATATAATAGAATAAAATTGATTTAATTATTATATATATTAAATAAATTAATTTTCGAAAACTAAAAATTGTGGATAAAACTTTTACATCAGATTATCTAAAAATAATTTTTTTAGAATTTATAAAAGAGTCTTAATATTTAAAAATTAATTTATAAAGTTATTTGTATTATATATAATTAAATGGGGTTTGTTTGTTTTAAAAATGAAAAAGGAAAAAGGAACGCCACTGCCGGGACTCGAACCCGGGTGGCTCAGGAACAAAGCATCAGTCACAACCACTTGGTCCAGACCAGTGGTTGTGATCTTTTCTGTTCGATTAAAAATAAATGTATTATACAAAATCAAGTTTATCCCCAAATCGTCCCACGAGCCCTAGATTTTTCAATTGTCTAATTCACACATCAATAGCCCAATTAACCTTAGGGCTATTGATGTGTGAATGCCGAAGATCAAAACCCACTACAATAATTATACTTACAACGTTGATTCGAACACGATTTGTCAGTCAAGCCAAAAAGTCAAACGCGAGTGCAATATTAAGAAAAGAGAGATGTATTGGCGAGTTGTGAATGCTCGAGAATGATCAATTTATATTGTTACGCTCTGGATCGATGAAATGGTAAGGGTTGACCAAACATTGAATAATATACGCGTATAAGGTAATTTTGGTATCAATTGATTGATAATAATCGTGTTGCCTAGTCATAATAGGCCGGTAATCATGTAATGATGCAAATCATGGGTTAATTACGAGTTAATGGGGTGGTTTTTGGCAAGTCGTGAATCACAGTTGACTTTTCAAGTAAACTGTGAGGGTTAAATGCTAGGGATATAATTAAAATGCATCGGATTTGTATCAAATGTGAAGGCTAGAGCAGATGGCAAGTGTGTGTTGTGTGTATTGGGCCGGCTTACTGCCCGGGTTAGAGTCCCGGCAGAAGCCTTATTATTATTATTATTTTTTTTTTAACAAAGGGGATGGGCTAATGGGCTCAGTGTCCTGGGCCTGACCAATGTTGGGCCGCATCACATGGGCTCAGGTAGTGTTTAAAGGGGGTTGGGCTTGTTTTCAATGGTGTAGCTCAAAAACGTGGGTATTATTATTATTATGATTATATATAGGCGTATAAAGTAAGACTTTTACTTATAAAAAAATTTGGGGAAATTTTGCGATGTTACACTTGTCATAGTCACATCCCGCATTAACATCCCAAGCGAAACACAAGCATACCACACCTTGGTATTTCAAAGCTTGTTCGCTGTCCTTCTCTTCACAATATATTGGGTTGTGATACAACATAATGATATCTTCGTGTGAGCAATTGATCAACCACATCGGATAAAAAATATGTATCTTTTTGAATTCATCTTTCCCATCCTTCAATAAGATAAAAGCTTCTGCGTCTTCCAGTCGTAGTACCACCACATGAAATCTTTAGAAAAATGTTGTGGAATCGGCATCAAAGGAATATGTTTCAGTACGGTCGGTGGTTTATACTTCAAAGTCACCTTGTTCATCCCAGTAATCAGATCAATAATCTTCTTATGAACAATCCTTTTAGGATACTGCGGAGTGAACACATCCCATCTAGTTTCTGCTCTCTCTAGCCATGCGATCTGCAAAATAGCCAACTGCATCATTATTTACAGTTGCACCTGACAAAGTATGTCGGAAGACGTCGCGTACAGCCCAGTAAGGTAGTGTTTTGATGTCATGGAATCTGTTGAAATACATAATTCCCTTTTCCCACTTCACTGCAACACACCTTAGCTATCTCAGGTATTTCTAACCGAGAGCTCTTCATTTGAACAATTCGTTGTGAAATTTATAAAAGCCTCCCTAAATTTCAGTCTTCGGGCGGTTGGCTTCTTTTTCATTCAATTTCCTCAACAAGCTTTTCAGATCGTCAGATTGTTCAACATTCGGTTTCTGACTTTCTGAGTTCTTGAAGACTTCATCAACGAATGTCTTACTCTTTTCACGTGCAAGTTTCTCAGCTTGACTTACATTTCTTCAGAAAATTCAGGAAATGCAAAATCCTGTTTGTCTTTGAAATACTCTGGATATTCCTCACTGGTAATATCCTCCATCTCAACATCTTCAAACACTGGTGTATCTCTATCATCAGAGTGATTTCCTGCTTCTTTCTCATGAATGTTCAGAATCTGATTATCATTCATCAGCTCCTCAAGAGACTTTACCGACTTGTCTAGCTAATCCTTTAAGTATCTCTTTAGAAATAGCTGCAGAAACTTCACCATCTTCAAGATCAGGATCGTTATACTCAAGCTCAAATCTCATATCATCCGATTCAAATATTTCCCGAAACTTTCCTGTAAGCTCAATCGTCCTGTCTTTCTTTATCTACATCTGACGATATAATTTTTTGTCTTCATCTGATAAAGATCTGATCTTTTCATTCCAGAAAATATTATCATCATCAGTGTTACCACCAGGAGCTTTCGAACTTGATTCTCCTGCATCTTTACTAGCATCTCTCTTTTCATACTTATACTTATCAGTATCATCATCATCATCATCATTTGCAGAACTGTTATCAAAATCATCTCCAGAACCATCTTTATCATCATCATCATCTTTCTTCTCAGGAGCATCACCGGCATCCTGTTCTAATTCCTCATCCTCTTCTTCTTTTTTAGATTCAGATGGTTCAAAATCAACAAGTTCTTCTTCACGCTCTTTATCTTCCTCTCCTTCTTTCAACTGAGGAGCTTTCTCATAAAGATCATCAATAAGTTTCCTTAAGCTCTTATTGTCTTTCTTCACTTGTTTGTTCTCGAGTCTCAAAGAAATGTATCTTCTAGTATTTCTCTGTTCATGAGCTAACAACTTATGCTTTTCATCCTGAAGTTGTTTGTTCTTTGCTTCTAACTCCTCTTGACTCTCCTGTAAAGATTCAACAATATCCAACATCCTTTTATCATTCTTCCTTAACTATTCAATCTCTTGATGTTGCTGGTTAATAATCTTCATCATATCTGCAAGCTTCTGGTTCACTGCATTCATTACATCACTTGATACAATGACATGTGGTGTTGAAGCCTCAGCAACAGGAGTCTTTTTCTTAAACTTGTTCAAGACTCTTTCCATAGCCTCATTAAAATCTTCAGTTGGATCAACAGTTTTCTCAGCAGCAGATTTCTTCTGTTTCTTTGCTACTAGGGATGTTATGGGAGTAGCAGATTTAGAACTAGATACATCAGGAACTTTGTTTCCTGCAATCAGAATCTCTACTTCTTTTGCTCTTCTCTTCTTTGGATTTTCTATCTCATCAGTCTTTGATTTCTTCTTGAACATAGGCTTCTTTTGTTTTTCACCAACCATCGATGATCCACTAAAATCTTCTGCACCCATTCCAAGACTCATATCTATATTGTCCATCACAATCGTACTCTTCATTCTCTGTTCCTCTAAAGTCTTATTGAGACTTTCCGACTCACCAGCCACAGTGGCCTTGGGCTTGGTTCATTTTACGGTCTCATCAGCAGAGTCCCATCTTTCATCTGTTTGAGTCTCCTCTGAATCAGCAGACTCTTCATCAACCAACCTTGTACCTTTCTTTGCCATGCTCTTCTTTCTTCTAGATGTTTTCTTTGGAGGTTTAGTCCCATCCTCCTTTTCCTTACCTTTTCCTTTCCCACTCTTAGCACCAACATTCACCACTTTGTCTCTTTCTCTTTGCTTCCGGATTGACATGAAACAAAGGATCATCGTTGTCAGATTCACTGTTCGCATTTCTAGCCTTATCCACACCCGGATCCTTATAATCGGGATTAATTAAATGCCCGAACAAGTTCTTCTGAGGTGGTCTTTCATTTTCAGGAACCCCTTTGTATCCCTTCATCCTGATCAAAGTGTTCAAGCTCATATGATCTTGAACCAGAATTTGTGTAGGATCTTTTCTCAATTTCTTGTACTTCTGATCAAATATCATCTGTAAAAACCTGGGATATAACAGAAACTTCTTGTGCTTCAAACCTTTCAGTGGTTCAAGCATATGATCCAAGATCATCCCAGATACATTGAACGGCTTGTTCAGTATAAGAGCTACCATCAACGAACTGATGCTCTTTCTCATCACGTCATAGCCACCACTAACGGAACCAAAGATATGTAACATCACATGAGCTAGGTATTTGAACAGCGGACACAGTTTACCTTTGTGCATAGCTCCATCAGTGATTGGTCCGTTATACTTCATGCAGAGAAAACATTTTCTCTGTTCAATCCATGATAAACACCTAGGATCAGTTGGTTCATCCTTCAACTTCAAGGCTTTTCTAATATCCTTCTCTGTAACGATAGCAAGCTGTCCTTGAATATTGCTAACTATAGCCGTCTCATTATCCCAATAATCCATTCTAGCATTCTTCCAGAAATCCACTTGGTGGTCTTTGTAGATAATAGCTGGTGTAGCTATAGCATCAAAAACTCTGCTTCGCTTCAGAAAGTCTACAATACCAGAAAACTCAGTATGTTTCTTGACCTCGCCAAGAAATGCACAATTATTGTGAGCTTCTTCAAATGGCAACTCTTCCTCCGGTTTCTTTCCAGCAGCTGTATTTTGTGGTTCTGCCATTGAAATCCTGCAAAAACGAAACATGAAAACTCATTAGAAACAAACAAAATTCGCAAAATTGAAAATTTGGTTTTTGGAAGTCCACATTCGACCCTTCGAAGGTTCGAATGTAGAAAATCCAAGGTTCGAATGTGAAAAACAAGGTTCGAATGTGAAAAAATTTATTTAAAAATGTACATTCGACCTTTATTCCACATTCGACCCTATGAACAAGTCACCTTCGACCAGAAAAGCCACATTCGACCTTTCTTAAACGGTCGAACCTGACTGTTCATATGACCAAATGTCCAGAATCCAATTTTAACCATCTTAACATGTAATTTTCATTTGTTTGTCTACTAACATGACGGACTAAGCTTATTCATCAATCAATTGTATCAATTATTTAGTTATTGACTGTTTTTACCAAAAATCTAGGGTTTATCAGTTTTTAAACAATCAATTGAACATTCTGTTGTGTTTTAAACCCAGATTTTGTTATATTCTCCCCCTAAAACATTCAACAACTAAATCTTGATCAAAAATCATGTCAATAACACCCTCTAATTAGTTAATCAGTCCAAGTTAGGGTTCGAGAACAATTTCATCGATTCTACCTTTGTTTGTTGTCCATTACCTATGTTTTTGGTGTCAATATGATCAGTATAAGGCAAGGAATGATAATCAAAGAAGAAAAGAACACGAGCAACAAGGTGTGGTTATCTCAGATTTTTGAAAAATTTTGTGAATGGGAGGTTCGAACGTGCAGATGGTATTTATACGCTCCTACATTCGACCGTTTTATAAGGGCGAAGGTGAAACTATTTCCACATTCGACCCTACTGAAAGGCTCGAAAGTTGAAACAGGGTTCGATTGTACAAAATACACTAGAACTCTCGCATTCGACCGTTTTAAAAAGCTCGAATGTAAGGAAAAATTCCACATTCGACCCATCGAAGGGGCGAATGGAGATTGGAATTTTTGAACATTTTACCAAATCTCAAAATCGAATCCCGTTCAATCTTTTTCACATCTTTTAAGCATCAAACATTCATCATTTCTCATTTAAAAGTCACAAAACTCAAATTATTCATCAAGTTTCAGAAAACGACCATCAATCACCATCTATTATCAAAAATAAAACAGAAATGTAAAATCTTTTTGGTTTTTCTGAAATTTATGTTAAAACACACCTAAAATCTTTTTGAGTTTTTGTAAATTTTGAAAAAATGTAAAATGTAGAAATGTAAACATAAAAAAGTAAATGTTTTTGTGATTTCCGGTAAGAGGATCATATCAGTTTTTGAGAAATCTGATCACACCATTGATCATTAGTGTTTATTATCAATAAAGTCAATGTGTGATCCAGCAATTGCTGATATTTTTATCCACATAAGCTCTCATGCAGACTTTTATGCAGTGTTTGATACAATTATCTATTGTATAAACAAAATTGTATATGGTTCCCATGCACACGACATACTCCCGTATCAAGGAATAATTGCACAAACACTCATTGTAACGCGTGATTATGCTTTCGTTATCTGTAATTTTACAAGGTATTAAGGCATAGAGGTGTACAAGTCAGTAAATCAATGTTGCAAAGTAACATATGCACTCTACCAGGTTGAGGGCTAATATCAATCATGATTTTCATCAATGATTGGATACGATGCATTAGATAATCTTTGATTATCGTCATACATGGAAAGTTCCTCAATTCGGTAACTTTAGGTTTTGGCATTAAAGCTCTTTTAGCAAGATACCATGTCTGATCTAGGTCCGTAAAACTATACGACAGAAGATCAGAAAGGCTATCCCCAGATAACTAATAACATAAATACTCGAAACCTCCGAATTTTGTACAAAAACCCTATCAAACAAAATTACGGTACTAAGACCATATGCCCATGAGGAGTTCATCCACATAGCAACTCATTTGATATGTATGTATCTAACACTCAGTAATAGGTCTACTAAGCCTACCAGCACATCACATGGACTCAACACATGGCTTATATAACATTTCAAATCTTTAGCATGTGTCAGATCCCCACTGATGTACTATCATTTCCTCTTTTATTCCAGGAAAATCATTTTGAATTTTTCTAATTTTGATGGCTTTTTGAATTTTTCAATATTTTTGGGTTTTCTGAAAATTTAAAAACTCCCCCTAAAATGTAAAACATATTTATGGGTTTTTGGATTTTTGAAAAACAGTAAAACTAAAACTAAAAGTGATAAACAGAGATGATGATCATTCTTGTTTCTCTTTTATACCATTAGATTTTAATAAAAATTCGAATCGAGATCTATCAAAAGCTTTGGTAAAAAGATCTGCACGTTGATAATCAGTGTGGATTTTGACCATGTCAATCAACTCTTTGGCATAACAATTTCGGATAAAGTGATACTTAATCCGAATATGCTTAGCTTTTAAGTGATTGACCGTGTCTTTAGTTAATGCAATTGCGGCTTCGTTGTCACGGTGAATAGGGGTTTTTAGGAATTGCAAACCGTAATCAACCATCTGTTGTTGAATCCACAGAACCCGTGAGCCGCAACTTGAAGCTGACACATATTCTGCTTCACATGTGGATAGTGCGACTGTCGTCTGCTTCTTGCACTGCCAGGTCACGAGCCTACTCCCCAAAAATTGACATCCAGCCGTTGTGGATTTGCTGTCTTTGTCACAACCGCCCTAATCTGCATCACTAAAACCAATTAGGTCAAAATTATCATCATTAGGATACCATAGTCCTCTCGACGGACAACCCTTCAGATATCGTAGGATCCGTTTGACAGCTGCAAGATGACTCTGTTTCGGCTTCGACTGATATCGTGCACAGAGACATGTAGCGGACATTATGTCTGGTCTAGATGCAGTGAGATATATCAGAGATCCGAAGATTGCTCTGTATGTAAAAGGATCAGTCAGCTCCCCCTTAGCATCAACTCCAATCCCGTGATTAGGTTGGATCGGGGTATCCATCGGCTTCGAATCTTCCATCTGGAATCGGCTCAAGACTTCAGAAACGTATTTTGTTTGGTGAATAAAGATCCTCGTTGGCCTTTGTTCCACCTGCAAGCCGAGGAAAAACTGCATTTCTCCCATTGCACTCATCTCGAACTTTTCCTGCATAACTTTTTCAAATTCTCTGCACAAAAGTTCGTGAGTACATCCAAAAATATTATCATCAACATAAATCTGGACGAGAAGCAAGTCATCCCCTGTTCTTTTGGTGAACAGAGTGCAGTCTACCAAATCGCGTTTGAATCCTTTGGATAGTAGGTACATGCTCAGCTCCTCATACCATTGGCGTGGAGCTTGGTGCAACCCGTATAGTGCTTTGTTGAGAAGGTAGACCTTATCCCGGTGGATAGGATCTTCAAAGTCTAGAGGTTGACTGACGTAAACCTCTTCCTTGACCACACCGTAAAGAAACGCACTCTTAACATCCATTTGATACACCTTGAATTTCTTGTATGAGGCAAATGCTAGAAACATACGAATAGCTTCTAAACGTGCCACAGGTGCATAAATCTCGTTGTAGTCGATTCCTTACACTTGAAAACCCATTTGGTTCCAATTTCCTTTCTGCCTAGAGGTAAATCTGTTAGTGTCCACACTCCCAGTTTCTGAAACTGCAACAACTCATCTTGCATCGCCTCTACCCATGCGTCATCCAAAAGAGCATCCTTGTAAGTCCGCGGCTCAACCTGCGAAACATAACAAGCAAAGGACCAGTCATTCTAACAACCAGATTTCTGAATTTTTGCATATAAAGGTAAAGCGCCAAGATTTTCTGGTGAGTTTGCATTCCGAAGTTGTCCTCTAGTCATGACACTGCTACCAGGATCGCCAATCACTTGCTCAAGCCGGTGAATACGATGAATCCGAGATTCCGGATGATCAGGTACTTGAACTCCCGTTTGAGTAGTCAAATTCTCTGTCAAATCCAGATCATTACCCAAATTGGATGATGAAGTAGCATTTGAGTTTGGGTTCACTGGAGGTGTCTCTGTAGCATGATCTAGAATAGCTTCACTTGCGACATCATCATCATCTTCCGATTATGAGGAATTAAGAGTAGTGGAAGCTTCTTGGAACACTTCTTCTTCAGTTGCAGGAACATTGGCATCATTAGAAGCTGTTGGAGGAGTTACGGTGATCGGACGCACCAACGGTGATGTCACTGTGTTTTCACACTCGTAATATAGTCTTAATACAGCCTCTTCAACCAAGTTATCTAGATTGAATGATTCAAAGAAGTCTTTGTAATCAAACATCCAATCTGGACCGCTACCCTGTAAATTCTGAGTATATCGTTGAACTTCAACGTTAGCCCACTCCTCTACCTGATGAGTTCGTTTGTTGAATACCCGTTTGAGCGGGGTTGCATATCCAACAAAGAATCCCTCTTCTGCTTTTGGTGTAAACTTCTCAGATGGATTAAGCATAGTACACGGTGCTCCAAATGGTTCTAGATACTCCAAATTTGGCTTTCGTCTGTTCAACAGTTCATAAGAAGTTTTGCCAAACTTCTTCACTGTTAACACATGATTCAGTGTGTAACATGCTGCGTATATGGCTTCATTCCAGAACATTACTGGAAGGTTAGAATCCGCAAGCATTGTTCTCGCCGCCTCTATTAGAGTCCTGTTTTTTCCTTTCTGCGACACCGTTCTGTTTAGGGGTATACAGAGCACTGTATTCATGATGGATTCCTTTATCTTCACAAAGAGCATCCATCTGTGCATTTTTGAATTCCGTCCCATTATCACTCCGAATTCTTTTGATTTTCAAACCATAGACATTCTCTAAACGAGTGAACAGAACTTTCAGATTGTTAAAAGTGTCGCTTTTATATTGCAAGCATATTACCCACGAAAATCTATAATAATCGTCGTTAACCACAAGACAGCAAAGCTCTCCGTAATGACTCTTACGCTTGACAGGTCCGAATAGGTCCATGTGCAAACGCTCAAGTGGCATTTCCACAGTGTTTACTTTCTTTGGTTTGTGGGACTGTTTGTGCTGCTTCCCCTTCTTGCAACTCACACACTTGTCATTTAGATGAAAATGTTTGACATTAACGCCTTCGACAAGCCCATTCTTCACCAGATGATTCATTTTCCTGAGGTGAATGTGTCCCATCCTCCAATGCCACATAACAGGTTCTTTCTCTGTAGCCTTGGAAAGGAAACATGTCACGTAGCCCTGAGTTGTCATCGCCTTTGACATATCGAGAATGTAAAGATTATTCACTCTCGGTACTTTCAACATGATCCACTCTTTTGGAATAACAAATCCGGGTTTGAGAATATGGCAAGATTTGTCATTAAAGTGTACAGAAAACTGTTTGTTGCAGATTTGGCTGACACTAAGCAGATTATAATCGATCTGTTTCACATACGAGATCTTCTCAAAACTCACAATTCCGTTACTCACACTTCCCTCCATTGTGATGTAACCTCCTTTGTTTCCAGCAAACGCTACATATCCGCCATTGAAGTTTCTGATGTCGAACAGCAGCGACAAATCCCCTATCATGTGACCAGAAGCTCCACTGTCAACAATCCAAAGACTTCTAACAGGGCCAGATGAAGCGCCCTGCATATATCAAGTAAAATCAGTAGTTCTTTCGGGGGACCCAAGCCTGTTTGGTCTTGGGTCTTTAAACATTCAATTTCAAAGATTCTTTAACACAAACATCTGAATTTGAATTGACCTTTTTCTGATCAATCAAATTCTTCTCACTGTCAGATTTTTCATTTTCTTTTGAAGTAGACGCACCTTGAGAACCCACCGGTGACCAAGATTGTTCCAAACGCTTCAAGATCCTGATCTGAGATTTTAGGGTCTCAGTTGGTTTCTTTACATCGTTCTTAAATGAAGCCTTCTTAGTTACCTTCTCTGACTTAACAGAGACTGGTCCAACTGTTGTTTTAACAACAGATTTTGGTGGAACCTTCTGTCTATCAACAGTTGTGTTCACCACTGGTTTCTTTAATGGTTTTTCCATAGCTATCCAGTTATGACGATCATATGCAATTTGACGATTATACCTCTTTTGAAAATAACGGCCTTGATTATAAAACGGTGTTGGTTGAGGGACAAAGCGTCTTTGTGGATAACAGTGATTGCCGACTGGACTTCTATATGTCTACTTCACTTCAACTTCGTGCCTCTTATGCCTCATGTACGGGCAGTGAGCAAGTAAATGCCCTCTCTCCCCGTACTTGAAACATGCATGGTATTCTTCAAACACGTTCTTGGCGTTCGACTTTGCATAAGAAGTGATAGGATATTGGTCATCCACACACCTTCGTCTCAAACTCTCAGGAGCTGGGTCCTTTGAGTAAGTCGGCTCAGAAAACTGTTAGCCTTTTCTTTCGGCTTGATGAACTCAGTGACATGAACCTTTGGTTCTTTTGGAACATCCATATAAATTTTCTTTAGAATTTCTGGAGGTACATCATTGGTCCTCTCATGTTTAGGAAACCAAATAGTACTCTCCTGCCAGATTTTCTCGATCTTTGAGTAATTGGCAAATTTTATTTGATTTTCCTCGTCAGAAATAATCTTATCGGATCCTTCCATCTGATAAAATACTTTGACGGGTTTGTCCACTGGTTCATTTTTCTCAACTTTCTTTACTGACTGATTCACTCGATGAGCATTTGCCATCGGATGTGAAATCTGAGAAGGTGATACCGGTTCATTGGTAATAATGTGATTTTCAATGGGTATATCACTCACTTTCTCAGGTATCTCATCATCTGAGTCAGAATCATCAGTCACAGCAATCACTCCCTCATTATTCAATCCCAAAATTGGTCTAACATCGGAATGTGGATCTCCAACACTAGAAGTGTTAGATTCATCATCCGATGTAGAATCAGATTTGATTGAACTCTCCGGTGTTATTGAATGTAAAGTGTGATTTTCAAATAACACTGGAGATGGAATAGCCTTGTAGTTTGCACTACTCGGTTGTGAGGGTTCTTCAATGATATGGTCAACCACATAAGCAATGTGTTTATAGCTTTCAAGCTTTTTGTTGACCTTTTCAGCAATGCATTTGATGGTTGCCATTTCAAGTTTGGTTTCTTCATGTTCATTGATATAACTGTTTATGGCCAATTGTTTTAAAGAAAGTGTTTTCTGCAAATCAGAAATATACTTTTTGTAACCATCAAGAACTTTATTGAATTCATGTGCTTCTTTGCGATAAGATTGACAGTTGATTCTAGCACTCTCAAGTTGAACCCTGAGTTGCTTGTTCTCCTCTGTCAATCTATCACAAGTTCCACAATATTTATCACTGTTCATATCTATGGTGGATTCAGAATTTACCTGCTTCGGAGGATCAATCATCGCCATCAAAGCAAAATGCGCTTCCTTCCCAGCAAAGAACTTGGAATAATCAATTCTTGTGAAAGCGTCATCCACTATGCATGACTTCCTGGTCATAAGAAAATCAGCTTTGGCTAGAAGTTGATCAATGTCATCATCTAGTGAATTAACACTAGCTTCTGAATCTGGCTCACTCTCCGAATCAGAATATACTGAATCACACTCTTCAGGAATATCAGTGACTGAATCAAGAATCATTCCTGGAGTCTTCTCAACAGGAATATCAGCTTCTTCTACCATCTCCTCAATCTTCACTTCAGACATCTTCTCATTCTCCAAAACTTCTTCAACTACCACCGGCTCCTCTAAATCAATCTTCTGAGCAACACACGCTACATTACCAGCTGTAATCTCTTCAACACCTAGTTGCATCTCAGTCCAGTCAAAACCTTCATCTTTTTGAATCACCAAAGCTTGGTTTTGGTTATCGGTCTGTGTTTGGCTATTTGGTGTGGAAATAAGAATAATGGTTCTGGTTGGGTTATGTGGTGTTTGAGTTTGAGTCTGGTTTAGTGTAGTTGTTTGTCTAGTAGAATTGTTTGGTGAGGCGTTTTGTTGGTTTTGGTAATTGTTTTAAGATTGATAGTTGTTGTTATTTTAGCTTTGATAGGATACCTGATTCTAAGATTGACGGTATTGATAATTGGTGTTAAATGGATTCCTGTTACCTTGTTGAGCTGGCTGTGTGCACTCCCTCTTAAAGTGAACTTTACCACCACAATTAAAACATGTGACTTTGGCTTTGTTGAAGCCATAAGTGGTGTTCGGTGATGTAGAAAGATCTGTTCTACCAGTCTTCTCTATGAACTTTGTTGCTTGTCTTATAACACTAGCAAACGCCCACTGGATGTCAATAAGCTCCATCTCCTCCTTATCAATTTGAGCATAGTCTTCACTGGTTAGATTGTTGTTACCAATTTGACAAGCTACCAGACCATTGTAAGAAGCTACCATAGCAGATACAGTGCAACATGTTGTTGAGCAACTTCAACTGTGACGTTGTTCAAGTTAGATGTGTCCAACACTATTGGACTTTGACTTGGTTGACTTGGGTTCATTTGAGAATTGTATGGTTGTTGTTGAGGTTGATTTATGCTAGCTGAATAACATGCTGCTTGTTGGATTGGTGAAAAAAGGTGGAATGTAAGTAGTAGGGTATGATGGTGGTGTGTAAGATGAAGTTTAAGCAAGATAGTTTATCGGAGTTTTGGGTGGTTCCATAACGCTTGAAACACAAGCAATGTGTGGAGCAACGGTACCACTAGTACTTGAACTAGTCAAAGTAGAAGATGTACCACCATGGTATAACTCTGGATTTTGAGGAACTTGTGCTTTTTTTGCTTTCCTCTTCTCTTCCATCTCTTTGTTCTCCAGCTTTTGAATAAACTCATTGATGGTCCAATATTGATAAGAATCTTTCTCCTTTAGGACCTCAATATGTTGGTTCCAATATGGTGGTAGAGAATCTGCAAACTTGTCTACCAACTCAGACATTGGAATCTGAATCTCATAATTCGACAACTCTGTCAAAAGATGACAATATCTGGGAATAAGCTCCTTTAGAGTCTCATTTCCAACATAGCTGAAGTTCTCAAATTCCTTTTTCAATTCTTCCATCCTCAACTTTCTTGTTTTCTCGTTACCATCATGACGATTCTTCAACATATCCCAAAGCTGCTTGGAAGTTGTGCAAGATCCAAACTGATGTAGAAGATCAGTGTTGATAGCTTGAGATAGTTGGGAGAACGTCTTTTTCTCCAGTGCAAACTTCTTTTTCTCATCCTCAGCTAAGCTTTCCAATGGAATTGGTTCACCTGTGTTCTCCAAAACGGGTGCAACATAACCCTTAGCAATCATTTGCCATGCCTCGGTGCCTTCCATTCCCATTCCTTCCAAATGAATCTTGAACTTTTTGTGCCATTGATTGTAATCCACCATCTCCATCAGCTTCGGTGGACGACTCCGGCTACCTGAAGACAAATCATTAATTAAAGTAGAAATAGCATTGGTAGTTTGAGAGTGTACCGCGGCTTCTGCAACTCCCCAATAATCATTCATGGGTTGTTATGGTGGTTGAGCAACAGTCTGTGGCATCGAACTAGTCATAGCGAGATAATTGATCAGCTGAGATGGTTGACTGTTCGTCTTCTGTGAAGCTACAGTCCAAGGATCCATAGTAACGTGCTGTTGTTGTGTAGTATTAGGCCTCGGTGTTGTTGGAAAGTTCCACATATCGTCTACTAAGTCCGGAATGCGAAACACTTAGAAAAAAATTTTATCAGCTTCTACGTTCGACCCTTTTCAATAAATGTGGGTTCGAATGTGGAAAGGTTCCAAGTTTGACCCTTTCTGCTGACTCGAATGTAGAATATAACAAACAATCTCACTTTCGACCTCTCGTAGGGTCGAATGTACCACACAACACTCACAACTTCTAGGTTCGACCTACAAAATAACCACGTTCGACCTAAAAATCTTAGATTCGACCTAAAACACACACGTTCGACCTTTCTCTCCTAGGTTCGACCCTGACAATTTGAAAAACGGTTATTCTTTGAAAATCAGTTATTTTGATCCCAATTTTTCAAAAGTTGATGAATTTTGATGATGTTTTGCAGGTTTTGCTTCGGAATTGATTTGGAACAAGTTTAATAAAGAGAATTCTTGATTTTATCCGTGAAAACTAGTCCGAATCAATCAATTTTAATCAAAAACAATTGTTCATTCAAAACAGAAAATTTTTGATCAAATTTGGGTCCAAATCAGCTCAAATACTATCAATTTGTAGTTGTTTGATCCATATAGCCTCTGATACCACTTTGTAGAGGATCGTTTTGTCAAAAACAAGTAATTTGATCAAACAAGTCTACCAATTTAGGTGCGGAATCCCTAAATCAGTTATGAAATGATAACAATAAGAACAAAACACGCAAATCACCTTTTAATCTCCATTTCATTCATAAACAATATTGATTAATCTTACAAAACCTTGTTTACAATGAAATAAACACTTTTCAGAAATAACTAGAACACTAGAGAGAAATACAGATCGAATGGGGAACACAAATGACAAAAGTTAACATTAAAATCTAATTTTCAGTTTATATAGGCCTGCACATTCCCCCCCCCCCCCCCCCCCCCCGTAAGGGTCGAATGTGCAGGTTCGCCCTTCCAAATGGGCGAATCAGCACATTGTTCTTCAGACTTCCAAATTCGACCAGTATACTCCACCTTCGACCCATTAACGGCTTCGACCCTCCTATATCCACTTTCGACCCCACGTATTTACCAAAACAGAAATGAATGTGCAATCCAATAGCACTAGTCGCAAAACGTGCATCAACAATTTTAGAACTTGTGCGTTTTGATACATTTTGAGACCATTGGCTTGGACTTGACACAAATATGATAGAGGCATTAGGATTACCCATTTTTGTTTAGCCTTTTCGTTTGTTTTTCTTATTTGACCCGTTTCCCCATTTTTACTTTTAGAATCCACTTTGAGCCTAAACCTTTCATTTGTCACCCATTTTATTTTATATTGATTACCGGATTGTATATATTTATATAATGTGAAAAAATATATCAGCATAAAGAGTAGCTGACAAAAAAAAACTGAAAAAAAATGAAAGATATATGAAAAAGAAAAAAAACAGAATAAAGGTTGTGGGTCGAGAAGACCAAAGAGTTAAATGTATATGTTCTATGTTTATCCGGTTTATCACTTATTTTTCTTTTTAGCCAATTTTTTCCAATAAAATTTCCTACCTATAACCCTTACCTACCCTTTTGAAGTCCTCTTGATTTGTGTTAGTGTTAGCAATTTGGTGGAAATTTGATTGACGTACAAGTTATGATAATTTTGCTTCATTGTTCGGTTATGAGAGATTCACTCCAAATAAATATATAACCGAGAGATGAGTGATATTGTGAGGGGTGCTTACAGGTGCATAGTCGGTTGCTTGAAGGTAAGTGAAGCTTGACTAGGTATGCCTTGTTTTTAAAACTGTATCATCTTGACTAGTCAGCCTTTTGAACGATGTAAGTCTTGTGAAACCGCTATGCTTCTTGATTTCGTAGCTTGCTTTTGACCTTGTTTGATGCTATCGTTTTTGTTAAGTGATTTGTTGAAAATGTTGTTTGGGATTTTGTATAATTCTTTTTCGGGACGCAAAAGGTTTAAGTGTGGGGATGTTTGATGTGTTGCAAAACACATCTCTTTTCCTATGTATTTTGTATATTATTTGGTCAGGGTTTTAGTCGTTTTGTGTCGTTTTTATTATGTATTTATGTATTTTATTATTTTATAGGTGTTTAGAAAAATGAGCTCAAAATGGAAGAATTTTAATCGAGACACCATGTAACACCCTGCCCCTCTCACCGCCAATATTGTCTGCTTTGCCCCGATGGGTTGCACATCCAGAGCTCACGAATTTATTTTTGGTTGCCCAGTGGAGACTTCCCAGGAGCTCACCCATCCTGAAATTTCTCCCACCTGAGCACGCTTAACTGTGGAGTTCTCCTCTCATCCACTAACATTAAGCCCCAAAACGCGTTGGTGATTTAAGAGGCAAGACATTACTTATGAACCAAGGATCTTTCCTGGCCATGGCCGATGTGGGATTTTCCTGGGGTATCACATTCACCCCCTGTTAGAGTCTCATCGTCCCTGATGAGGTATGCACCCACCATCCCGAACGACACAGGAGTGGCTCTGATACCATCTGTAACATCCGGCCCCTCTCACCACCAATATTGTCCGCTTTGCCCCGATGGGTTGCGTGTCCAGAGCTCACGGATTTGTTTTTGGTTGCCCAGTGGAGAAATTCCAGGATGTGTGATCTCCTGGGAAGTCTCCACTAAGAAACGAAAAACAAATCCGAGAGCTCTGGATGGGCAATCCATCGGGGCAAAGCGGACAATATTGGTGGTGAAAGGGGTCGGATGTTACACACCAACACTTGAGAGCAGGTGTTCATGGATGTTGGAGCGTAAACAAGGAATTTTGGTAGAGCCAAAAACACCCGAGATGCGAGCTTGGAGTATACTACTATATATATATATATATATATATTTATATATATATATATATATATAGGTAGGTAGAGGATCCGGTAGGAAAATTGTTTTGTGTAGGAAGTGTAGGAAGTATTTTCAACCATTAGATCAAATCTAATTAAATCTTTAGATGAAGGGCATTATAGACTTTTTATCCATCTTTTATTTATTACAAACCCACTAAATTAGCAACTAACATCTGGATATTTATGAAGATTAATCATCCTAAATTAACTAATTATTCATTATTTTTCATAAGAATCATAAGATATTCATATCAAATAAGTTGATCAATACCCAAAAACTTGTTCGATTCTTCAAACATATAATCCATCTCTATCACTTGTTCGATTAATCTAGTCATGGCAGAAGGTTAACATCAGGATTGTTTTATAATGAAGGAGAAACTAGTATGCATTAATAAGGAGTGTTTTATAATACCATCGGAAGTGTTTTATAACAATATAACATCAAGAGTGTTTTATAACTGGAGGTGTTTTATAACAAACAAAACACCGTTGAAATGTTTTAATCCACAACAACAACTACCCCTAATATACATAAAAATTATAAACACTTCTTATGTTTATCCATATAGAACAATCAACTAACAAAAGCCTTATATAAAACACTGTTACGTGTTTCTTACACGTAAGATGAAGATGAATGTTGAAGATATGTGCACAATTGATTTTGTTTTGTGAAAATTAATGTTTGAGTTTGAATGATATTAATGAAAATAATAATTAGGAGAGAGAGTGGGGAGGGGGTGAAGATACCATAAATGTAGAAAACATTCAAACGGTTTCTAAAAATATTGATATAGAATGACCTTGACACCCTCATTTAAAACACATATTGACGATCATACCCTTATATTCTATAATATATTAATTAGATTTTAAACATCATCCCATCTTTTAATCTCCACCATCTATCTTTAAATCTAATGGTTGTAAACACTTCCTACACAAAACTATTTTCCTACAAGAACCCTACCCTATATATATATATATATATATATATATATATATATATATATATATATATATATACTAGTTTTTATCCCGGGAGCGTCCCGGGTTAAAATATCTAATATGACATAATAAAATATATTATTATTATTATTATTTTAAACAAATCTCTGCCATAAGTTATCATATTCAAATATTAAAAAAACGAATCTCTGCGCCGAGGTATAAATCTAGTGCCATTACAAATGAATTCGGAAGTTTGTAATCATTCATTCTAAAAAGAACTAACATGAAATAAGAAAAAAAAGTTAATTATTGAAATATCGAACGCATTAGTCTAAGGGTTATGTGATGCGTTAAAAAATTCATTGGTATATGATCAGGTATATAGTTCGGGTATTTGGGTATGTTGTTTCGGGTAATCGGGTCGGGTATCACCTAATCCCAGACCCGACCCAAACCCACAATTTTTTTAAACTAATCCCAAACCCGACACAATACATGTCGGGTTACAAAAAATAGTAATTTTTTTCTCCGTTTTTATATAGCACTATGGTACTCGTTGGAAAGATAATAAAACGCTCGTTAATTTGGTGTAATTTTTTTCTTTAAAAAATCTCGTATATAAAAGATATTAACGTTTAAAAGTTATGGGAGGAAACATGAGAGAAAAAATAATAAAGTTTTAATATTTAGATTTAGTAGATTAGGTATTTAATAGATTAGGTTAAAGATTATAATAGATTAGGTTAAATCATATTTATTCCTTTTTTTAATTGGTTTACACTTGCCACATCACATCCTATGTGGCATCTCTCAAAGGAGAGATTGCATAAGAGTATGACATGTAGGATTAATCCCTTTGCAATATATATATATATAATTACACCAAATTAACGAGCGTTTTATTATCTTTACAACGAGTACCATAGTGCTATATAAAAAACGGAAAAAAAATGACTATTTTTTGTAACGCGACAGGTATTGTGTCGGGTTTGGGATTAGTTTAAAAAAATTGTGGGTTTGGGTCGGGTATGGGATTAGGTGATACCCGACCCGATTACCCGAAACAACATACCCAAATACCTCAACTATATACCCGATCATATACCCATGAATTTTTTAACGCATCATATAACCTTTAGACTAATGCGTTCGATATTTCAATAATTAACTTTTATTTTCTTATTTCATGTTAGTTCTTTTTAGAATGATCGATTACAAACTTCCGAATTCTTTTGTAATGGCACTAGATTTATACCACGGCGTAGAGATTCGTTTTTTTATATTTGAATATGATAACTTATGACAGAGATTTGTTTAAAATAATAATAATAATAATAATAATAATAATAATAATAATAATAATATTTTATTATGTCATATTAGATATTTTAACCCAGGATACTCTCAAGGTAAAAACTAGTAATAATAATAAAAGTGGAAAATAAGGCCACGAGACTTGTGGCAGTATTCAAAATAAATAAATAAAAAAGGCCTAAGAAGTCAAAGCCCACAAGGAAAAAAAGGTGAAAACCCTATACATATTATTTATTGGGTGGACATATTACTATGGAGAGGGACCGCCAAAGAATATTATATCTAGATTAAAGAACACCCGCCATGAAGGGATCGACCAACGAAACAGCTCACAAAAAAGGGAGAAGAAGTGAAGGGGAAAAAGGCACGGGTTTAAGATTGAACCTACGGGTTTGACTATAATAAGTTTTAGTTTTTATATTTATTGTCTGTGTGTTTATGAATATTATTACTATAACTTTTATTTCTCTTAAACCTATTTTTTATTGTTTTCTCTAATTATGTTTGGCTAAAACATTAGTGACCACCTAGGTTGAAAATGATGACTTTTTTATTTTGGTCTATGTTTCGGAATTGGATTTTATAGTTGGATTTATGTTTTAGTAAGAAACTTGTTTATGATTCTATGATATATGTGCGTACTTTTTACTAATTTATGATCTTTTAATGTTCCACAAGTGTCTTAGTGAATGTCTTTCATGTTTGGATGCTTGTTAGAATTACTTGCTTTGTGCTTGCAGTTTACTTTATGGTTTTAGGCCTAAATTCCATGGGAACTTTAATTGAGAGTTTAGAGGTAATTTGTGTTCTTCCCAATCTTGAGACCGATAGGTGATAGGTAGTCAGGTTTGTCTTTGGTGCTAGAGGTTCAGGCTAGAAATGCTGAGAGATCAGGCTTTCCTAGGTTCTCTAGTATTATTTGCTTATCTGTGTCATATATTGACTTTACAGGTTACTCCTTGCACTTTAGGGTGCATTGTGATTAGAGAGTGAGAAATCTAAACCAGTCTAACGAGTACTTTAGCATAGTTAGTGAGACCGGGAGGTGATCTAACCAATCAGTGAGATTAGTAACCTTTAGGATTCCTTTTCAGTCAGTCTTTGTAAATGATCCGGGAGCCCCTAGGATACTAGAGGTGAATATAATAAGATCCTGATTGCCAACATAGTTTCCAAAGCCGAGGCAGTTCCAATTTCATTAGTAGGATTCGATACCTAGGTGGTTGCCTTTCCCATCTCTGATTTCCATCTTTATTAATCCTCCGCTATCTGTTAGTTTGAGTTTATTTTTAATTTATTTGTTTTAGTAATTAATTAATAAAAAAATCACAAAAATCCAAATTATTAGGCTAGGAGTCGACAGAGGTTTAGTACCGATAGTCGCCATATTGTGTCCACGGTTCGATACTCGGACTTACTTGCTCTGCTACACTGCGACCGCTTCACTTGCCGTTAGTGTGTGGTTTTGTAGGTTTTTCCATTTTTAAAACTTGACCGAATTATTTACTACACATTTCACACATCAAATTCCATTCAATTAATGCGAACCAAACGCACCCTAAGGGTGTGTTTGGTTCGTTGAATGATTTGGAATTGGAATTGGAATTTGTGTAGGAATTGGAATTACAAAGAATTGGATTTGGAATTTAAATATTCCAAAAGGAATTGGAACTTGTTAAAATTGGAATCTCAAATCCTTTATTATTGCGTTTGGTTGGTTAATAAATTTGAATCCATCAGCCTTGCCCCCATGACCCGCATCGTTGTGACCCGTACCGGCCCATACCGTTTCGACCCATACCGTTTTCGACCCGAATTGTTTATGCCTCTATTGTTTCGACATGTACCGTTTCGACATGCACCATTTCGAGTCGAAAACGGTACGGTTCGGAACGGTTCGGTCGAAACGGTACGGGTCGAAACGGTACCGGTTGAAACGGTTCGGGTCGAAACGGTACCGGTTGAAACGGTACAAGTTGAAACGGTTCGGGTCGAAACGATACTTGTCAAAACGGTACGGGTCTGAACGATTCGGGTAGAAATGGTACCGGTCAAAACGGTTCGGGTCGGAACGGTTCCGGTAGAAACGATACTGGTTAAAACGGTACCGGTCGGAATCGTTCGGATCGAAACGGTACCGGTCAAAACGGTTCGGGTAAAAAAGGTACCGGTCGAAACGATTCGGGTCGAAACGGTGCTGGTCAAAATGGTACCGGTCGAAACTGGTACGGTCCGAACGGTACCGGTCGAAACTGGTACGATCCGAAAAGGTGCTGGTCAAAATGTTACCAGTAAAAACTGGTACGGTCCGAACGGTACCGGTCGAAACTGGTACGGTCCGAACGGTACCGGTCGAAACTGGTACGATCCGAAACGGTACCGGTCAAAACTGGTATAGTTCGAAACGGTACAGGTCAAAAATGGTACAGCCCAAAACGGTACCGGTCGAAAATGGTACGGTCCGAAACAGTACCGGTCGAAACTGGTATGGTCCGAAACAGTACCGGTCGAAACGGGTACCGGTCGAAAGTGGTACGATCCGAAACGGTTCGGTCTGAAACGGTACCGGTCGAAACTGGTACGGTCCAAAACGGTACCGGTCGAAACGGGTATGGTACGAAACAGTTCGTGTCGAAACGGTATTGGTCGAAACTGGTACGGTTTGAATCGGTACGGGTCAAAATGAAGTCAACCGTTCGAAGATCCCAATAAATTGACTTGAATTTCTTCTAATATTGGAAGAATTTTGAATTCTCTTACTTAAAGAAATTTGAAGGAAATCATACCAAATTCCAATTCTAATTCATTTGTCAACCAAATATACAAGATTGGAATTGAAATTCCAATTCCAACAAATTCAATGAACCAAACACCCCAAGAGTTGGAATTCAAATTCCAATTCCATTGAATTCCATTCAATTAATGCGAACCAAATGCACCCTAAGGGTGGGTTTGGTTCGTTGAATGGTTTGGAATTGGAATTGGAATTTGTGTAGGAATTGAAATTACAAAGAATTGGATTTGGAATTTAAACATTCCAAAAGGAATTGGAAATTGTTGAAATTGGAATCTCAAATCCTTTATGATTGTGTTTGGTTGGTTAATAAATTTGAATCTATCAGCCTTGCCCCCACGACCTGCATTGTTGTGACCCGTACCGGCCCAGACCGTTTCGACCCGTACCGTTTCGAACAGTATCGTTTCGACCCGAACTGTTTATACCTCTATAGTTTCGACATGTACCGTTTCGACATGCACCTTTTCGAGTCGAAAACGGTACGGTTCGAAATGGTTCAGGTCGAAAACGGTACGGGTCAGAACAGTTCGGGTCGAAACGGTACCGGTCAAAACGGTTCGGGTCGAAACGGTACTTGTCAAAACGGTACGGGTCGGAATGATTCGGGTCGAAACGGTACTGGTCAAAACGGTACCGGTCGGAATCGTTCGGGTTGAAATGGTACCGGTCAAAACGGTTCGGGTCAAAAAGGTACCGGTCGAAACGATTCTGGTCGAAACGGTGCTGGTCAAAACGGTACGGGCCGGAACGGTTCGGGTCGAAATGGTACCGGTCAAAACGGTTTGATCGGAACGGGCCGGGTCGAAACGGTACGGGACTGAATGGTTCGGGTCGAAACAATACCGGCCAAAACGGTTAGGATAGGAACGGTTCGGGTCGAAGCGGTACCGGTCGAAACGGTCCGGGTCGAAACGGTACTGGTCAAAACCGTACCGGTCGAAACTTTTAGGGTGTAAATTTGATTGCATGTAAGTGTTGTTTTGTTTCAGCGCTCTAATTTAAAGGTGTCTCGGTTGGCGTTTTGAATGAAATATAAATTTAAAAAAATTGAGATGCGAACCGATACTAGTTTTGATTATGATTTTCCACCAGATGAATTTGATTTTGAATGCCTTCGATTTATCGTATGATATTGAATTTTGTTAACTCGAACCTTAGAAACTTGTCCACCTTTTAGTCACGAAAATTGAATCTCAAATATTAAATCTAACAGATCTTGAATTTCACCAATCTCAAATTGAAATGCGAACCGATACATTTTGCTGGTGGTTGGAAGTTGGTAACTGGTGGTTGGAAGCTGGTAGCTGTAGTTTTTTAAATATATTTTGGTATTTGATAGAGTAGCTGAAGCTTTTAATAAAATGACCAAAATAGGCATTAACTAAAAGTTTATATGCATGTTTTTTTTTCTTTTTTTATGATATTACTTATTAAAAACTTGTAGCTACTACGAGTTTTGTTGGATATATAGTATGTCCGATGTAATTAAAAGTCAAGGTCAACGTAACCCTACCCGGTACGATCCGAAGAGTTACACGTTGGTACACGAATTAGATAAGTTCATGTGTTTGTGGATTAATATTTATGAAATAATAATAGTTTTGAACTCGAGGGACTTAATAGTAAAGTTTACACTTTGACTAGTCAAATGGTCAAGTGCATGACTTTGACTAATTAAGTGGTCAAGTCCTTGACTAGTTAAATGGTCAAGTGTATGACTTTGACTAATTAAGTGGTCAAGTGTTTTTTATTTTTATAAATAAGTGTGATAGATCAAACTCTAATCACATGTTTTTGATAAAGATAAAACAATATAACCCTTGTTTCCTCTCAAGATTTGCGGCCACCCTTAGGAGCCGCCGCCCCTTTGTCCACCGCAAACCACCACCATCACCACCTCCGTCTTGCAAAGTGTTGCTCTCGGTTGGCCCAGTGCTCAGGTGTGAACTTCCTACTAGCGAGGATTCGTTGTAACCCGCGTGTTACAATTTCGGTGTAATCGTCAATGGTTGATTACTAAACTCACTATGGTTGTTTATTATTTATTTGTTTATACGCGTTTAACTGAGATCCTGATTGGGAATATTTTATTAATCGGATTAATAAAATTAAACATATATTTTATATATATAAATCGGCTCATATTATATATTGTATATAATTGATTTTATTAATAAATAAAACTGCTTCCGCTGTGTATTTGATACCATGATTCCCAACAGTGGTATCAGAGCCATGGTTACGCGCGTATAGATGGTAAAGTTATAATTTTGATCTATGTTTTAATTCTCAAAAATTATTTTTTTTGACAAAAGATCAAAAGCTTTTTGTTGTTCATGGATTGTAATGTGAATCGAGCTCTAGGTATTTTGACCCTTGTCATGGTTGTGTTTGTGAATTTTTTTTATTTGTATTTCAAATTTATTTGTAATCCTACAAGTACAAGATGAAGACGAAGATAAAAAGATGAACAGGTTCCATGAAGATAGAGATCTCGGGTCAAGTGGGAGCTATATCAAAATAGTTTTGAAACCCTTTTGACTAGTTCGTTTCGTTTCTGACTAAACCGAAACGGGGGACCTATTAAGGGCTCGATTCGTTTAATTTTATTATTATGTTTGTCACACCCTCAAATTTCCACTGCGGGGTTTATGCCGCGAGGCGCATGACAAACCAGGATCCCATAGCCATAAGTCACATGAACGACTCTAAATGCCCAACCATTTAGTTCGTTATTGTAAAAACCAAGTTTTAAGTTTTAACCAAACCAATAATAGTATAGCGGAAGCGAATGAAAAATAGTAAATAAAGTCTGCGCAAAACACCGCGCCCAAAACCAAATAAATAGTAAATGTGCAAAATAGTTTAATGTTTGAGACCCATGATATGATGCATGACCTAACTGTGCTCCGTTCCTAGTTACCTGCAAAAGCATGCTATCGTGTGTCAACATAAAGCTGGTGAGTTCACAAAGTAAAGTAATTTAATATGCAAATGCGCTGGTTTCCAAAAACCACGTAAGTAAGTAATAATGTAGGTCCTCCAGACCAAAAAGTTAAAGAGTTGTCAGTTTAAGTGTGTCAGGGGTAGCTAGCCCACTCAATGTAACTAAACAAGATTATTGGGACACTTTCAGGAAAATAGTTATTTGCCTCAATGACTGGCGTCTATCAACACCAGTCGGAAATTGTGGTTAGAAGTTCATGCCCGTGCCTCAAGCACCTCAGACATGAGGTTGCTGCATCAACCTAATAGCGCTATCAACTAATACCCCGTTCGCCTCCAGCGATTAACCCAATAATATGCAAGGACTTCAAATGATAGAGTGTTTAGATTACAAAGGACCAATAAGTTTTAAACTGACCGAAAACCCGATCCACACAAGGAATCGTAAAACCGACCCACACAAGGAGTCCATACCTGAGTAGTCCCACATGGACTAGAAAATGTTTACCAAAGTTGTCTCTAATCCGAGACGCATGCTTTTGAGAAAAAGAGTAGTGAAACTCACCTTAATGTGCAAGCAAAAGAAATCCGGACCGCAAGTAAAGTATGCTACCGACACCCTAATAATAGTGTGACTAAGTGAGTATAGGTGTAATATTGCTACACCACATAACTCGTTTGTCCAAGGCGTTTTAAACGTTCAAAAGTGTGTATGTGACGCCTAGTGATTCTACATGCAATAGTAAACCCTACGGACTCGTTGGTGAATGTATTGGTTACAATTAGCTTCTACATTCCGTATGTGTCTCAAACAAGTGTACTTCAGTTACATGTCAATTCCATACCTCCTAAGACCTCAATTAATCACATAAGCACATAATACACAATCTGTGTTTTCAGGACAGATTGTGCGCCATCAAAACGAATTTATTTAAAATAGTAAATCAGTGAGTTAACCTCCTAAATATTTACTGAATTTTCTTTGGGATTCACTTAACAACACCTATTTTTTTTTGTCTAAAATCCAAACACAAAAATAATTAAAATTCGTCTAATTCAGCTATGTTTAGAAAACCTTCCTAACAGGTCAGTTTGATAGATAATTTCCCAAAAATTGTGTATTCATCCAAACGGGATGAGTCCACTTGGAAAACTCAAATTACTCCAATATTAACTTTCTGTAAACATTTCACAACCCAACTCTTTATAAAACTTGAGTTATGATGTTTCAAAGTTGACTCAGTTTGATACCCGAAATTCTGACCTGACCTATTTTCAATGAAAATTCCAAAAACGACTCAACCGACATCCAAAACACTTGATTTTACCCATTATGAAAAGATAAGACAAGGTGTGATTCAACGATGCAAAGGAAATACCAAAATCATTATGTTAAGGCCGTGTTACAGCTCCTACAAGTTCGTCTAATTATTCTGTCCAGATTTTAGTTTCGCCTAAATCATACTTTAATCGACTACCGTGTGCATAAAGACAATCAACAAACATCAATCATCATTACCAAACATCCCTAATACTTATTTTGATCAGATTCTACTACTAAACATGCAAAGATCACAACTTTAAAGACCAAAACGTCAATAACTTGCGCAACAAGTATCCTATGATGTTACTAATCGTTTATTATTATGTTTGATTCGTTAAATCTTCGAAAACTTCATGTTTTAATGATTATTAAAAACTTTCAGACCTGGACAAACTTTGTTACATGATTTTTATAACAAAATCACAAGATAAAAGTGTAAGGAATCAAAGATTATACCCTTGGCTCTTCGATTCGATCAACCGTGCGCCTTTGGAGCTTCCCAATTGATGATCTTGAGCCTTAGCTGGAGCTTTAGGGTTAATATTTCGTGTGGGGCAGTAAGGGGGCGATTAGGGTTGAGTTTAGGGGTTGCATGGGGGTTAAGGATGCTTAAATAGGTGTGAAAGGCGGTTTAGACCCGTCAGGTGAAACCGAGCGGCAGCTCGGGCCCTGTGAGCGGCCGCTCACAGGCCCGAGGCCCGCGTGAGTGTCTCGTTTCGTCACCCGACGCGTTATCCTTTGACGTTTTCATTATTTCGGACCGTAACAAGTGCAACCCCATGCGTTAAGACCCTAATCAACCTCATGCTCCACTTTTAGTGATTTTTATTAACGTATTCGGTTTAGGTTCACACAATCACGTATGGGTTTCACATAAGTTCATCAAATATCATAGAGACACATAAGTTCATTATTCACCAACGTCCGAGGTTCACTAATCATGTAACCCGATATTAACTCACAACAATGCAAGTGTGACCTATCTAGCTAACCCTAGTTAAGTATACTGCAAGGAACGTAACTAGAGTTTAGTTAAGTGAGAACCTGAATTTGTGGGGTATCACATCATCCCCAAGTTGAAAAGAATTTCGTCCCGAAATTCAGCAAGTAAACAGTAAAGCCAGCTAGAAAAGTGTACGCTTGGTTCCCGGATGTCACATCATCCCCAAGTTGAAAGGAATTTCGCCCCAAAATTCACTTTGAGCGAGCTGCTTTATGTTCGGCATTTGATCTATGCACAGGTTCAGGTTCAGTAAAGAGGTGTGGGTATTTGAGCCGCATCTGATCTCTGCGCTCCATGCCCTGCTCAAGAATCTCCACTGGTTCTTCTACGAACCGTAGCTGATCGTCCACCTGGATCTCCTCCAGTGGCACTACCAGTGTCGTATCTGATAAGCATTTCTTTAAGTTCGAGACGTGGAATACATTGTGCACTCCACTGAGTTCATCTGGTAGATTTAGCCGGTAAGCTACCGGACCAATTCTTTTGACAATCTCGAAAGGTCCAACGTATCGGGGGTTCAACTTCCCTCGTTTCCCAAAGTGTATCACTCCTTTCCAAGGTGACACCTTTAACAAAACCTTGTCCCCAACTTGGAACTCCAAAGGTTTTCTACGTTTATCAGCATAACTTTTCTGTCGATCCCGAGCAGCAGCCAACCGGTTTCTAATTTGCACTATCTTTTCAGAAGTTTCGTACACGAGTTCGGGACCTGTTAGTTGGCTATCCCCAACCTCAGTCCAACAGATGGGAGACCTACACTTTCGCCCGTAAAGTGCCTCAAAAGGCGCACACTGTATCGAAGTGTGGTAACTGTTGTTGTAAGAGAATTCGATCAAAGGCAAGTGCTTATCCGAATTATTACCAAAGTCCACCACGCACGCTCGTAGCAGATCCTCTAATGTTTGGATGGTACGTTCACTCTGTCCATCCGTCTGCGGGTGATAGGCTGTGCTCATATCAAGACGAGTTCCTAAAGCATCTTGGAGAGTAGTCCAGAAACGAGAAGTGAATCGCCCATCGCGATCAGATATAATAGAAGTAGGCACCCCATGCCTAGAGACTACCTCCTTGATGTAAAGGTTCGCCAGTTTCTCTAGTGAGTCCGTTTCCTTTATTTCCAGGAAGTGGGCCGATTTGGTTAAACGGTCCACGATAACCCAAATCATGTTATGGCCCGTTGGCGTTCTAGGAAGCTTTGTAATAAAATCCATGGAAATCCCATCCCATTTCCACATCGGAATTTCTGGTTGTTGGAGTAGGCCTGAAGGTTTTTGATATTCAATCTTAACCTTCGCACAAGTCAAGCACTTACTAACATAAGTGGCTATCTCAGCTTTCATGTTTGGCCACCAGTAAAGAGTCTTAAGATCTTGGTACATCTTGTCCGAACCAGGATGCACCGAATAGCGAGAGGTATGTGCTTCATCAAGCACCAGTTGTCTGAGATCCCCAAATCGTGGTATCCAGACTCGATCCATGAAGTACTGTAGACCATCCGTTTTCAGTTCCAAGTGCTTATCAGCACCATGTAGGGTCTCAAGCCCGATGTTTCCATCCTTCAAGGCCTCACCCTGGGTTTCACGTATCTTATCAGGAAGATTAGAATGTATAGTGAGTTATAAGGCTCGCACCCTTCTGGGTTTCGTTTCCTTTCGACTGAGGGCATCAGCTACTATGTTAGCCTTCCCTGGATGATACTTGATGGCACATTCATAATCATTCAAAAGTTCAACCCAGCGACGTTGTCGTATATTCAGCACCTTCTGATCAAATATATGATGAAGGCTCTTGTGATCAGTGAAAATTGTGCACTTCGTTCCATAGAGGTAGTGTCTCCAGATTTTGAGAGCGAAAACCACCGCTCCCAGTTCCAAATCATGAGTTGGGTAATTCTTCTCATGGACCTTCAGTTGCCGCGATGCATATGCAATTACCTTATCACGTTGCATCAGTACGCACCCTAAGCCTTGGATAGACGCATCACAGTACACTACAAAGTCCTCTGTACCCTCAGGCAACGATAGTATCGGTGCACTGCAAAGTTTGGACTTTAGTAGCTGAAAGGCAGATTCTTGGGCATCTCCCCACTTATAAGTAATACCTTTCTGTGTTAGGGCGGTTATGTTTGAACATGAACGTAGCTTACATACAAAATCGTACATCTAGACATAACTATGTTATGGTGCTCTTTACATATAGACGTAACTTATGTTACGGTGCTCATTTAGACATAACTTATGTTATGGTGCTCTTTTAGACTTGACACGTGTTAGGGTGCTCATTATCAATTTCATCTTATCAACTTTACATTTGATCTTTGTCTTGTTTGGTTACTTGCGTGTTTACATAATGCCTTGGTGATGCTAGACACATGAATTGTACTACTTTTCAAACTTATACTATATGTACAAAGCTAAGTAGTACTCACCAACATCATATGTTGACAAAATTTATTTTCGTGCATGTTTCAGGATAAGCTGCTTGACGCTTCATATAGGACTTTGGACTTAGACTAGATAAATCAATTATCTCAATTTTTGTTGTGTATTCATTTTCACATGTTGTAAGACAATATTCAATAATCAAATATTTACATTTTAGTACCATGAGCTTTTGAACAATCGTCACTACGTGGCACCTCGATGATTCCGCCATCGGTTGGGGTGTTACAGTTAGCTAGACGCTAAGTGGTTTTACTACTACGAGTGGGAAACCATTACTGATACGTTCTCTGGTTTTTGCCCAGCCGTGAGCCACCGTCATCAACGGTGACCCTGGAAGTAGAGACAATATGCACCCGCCCGGCTACCAGCCGTCGAGTGGGGTATGCCCGTCCCAATAGATCTATCCATATTTCCCCGATATGTGTTCCCACATACTCATGGTTTACCCCTCGGACTCCCTAATGAAATGCCCGTATAGTAAATATCCATAACCATAGTATAACATGACCTTTAGAGTGTAAGTACGTAGCATGTTTCTCCCCCGAAAGCAAAACAGTAAAAGTGGGGCTGTGACACTCACCTTAGATGGCGTTACTTGAAAACAGTTAAATCAGTAAGCTATGATAGCCCCAAATAGCGGCGACCTATCATAAGATGTATATAAGTACTCAGACTAATAACCCGTAGGTTAACTAGTCCCCGAATGTCCAGACCATAACCATGTACGTTTGAAAACACCTTTGACTGTTAAACCGACCGTACCAGACAAGACCCGACATCCCATTGGTGACCCGACATTCCACGTGTTAGCCAAATACAAGATATCATGCAACATATGTAGTTAAACACTTAGCATGCGCAAAAGTTCACTAAGTCTAGCATAACGCTCAATTAATGCATAAACGAGTCCGAACACATGTTACCAAGTTATTAGACATGTCACGGGGTTCCTAACGTGTTCCTAGGCGTCAAATCATGTCTCGGGATGTCAAAATGCACTGAAAACAACAGTACGTGCGATTAGGAAATTAACATGCAATTAGGAAAAGTCAACTGGTGATTGGGATGGTCAAACTAGCATTTAGGATTGTAATTGCATGTTTTACACATGAGTAGGAGCCCAATCGCCCCTAATGTCAGACGATTGGACCAATTGCTAGTTCAAACAGGCGATTGGGACTCCCCAATCGCCCTTGCAGATATGTTCCGCTTTTTCGCACGTTTAACCCTCCAAATCAGATCCGAAACATGTATAAACACCCAACATCAAACCTAAACTATTAACCAACCCATTCCATGCAAAAAAACCCCCAATTTATCATTGCTCTAACACCCTTTGTGCAATTATTTCCAAAAATGGCAAAGTACTAGGTTTCATTAATTATGCATATCTTTCCTTAAATGGCAAATAATCAGATTTAACCACCTACAACCTTGCAAATCATCACCCCTCTGTTATAATACCCTTCTAATGTGAATCCTAACAACAAACAATCATCAAATCATATCATAACATCCTAAATCTTCAAGAATCATCCAAATGGGTCAAAATGCATATTTTCATCAAAACACAATTATAATGACTCAAATCCTTAGGAAAACATCCTAATAACTCCTACACATCAGAAATACATCAATTACATGGAAACATTCACGTTTTGATCATTGAAAATCATATTTTGCATAAATACTTCACATATAGCAAGTATAAAGGTTTAGACTTGTTTTAGAAAGTCATTTCAAAGGTTTTTAAAGACACAAACTTGATAAAACAAGGTCTGGACCTTTGGGAACCAAAACAATAACATTACAAAGGTTTGGGATGAAGAACACACCTTGGATTTTATCAAAGAAAGGAGTGTAAGCTTGGAAATGGTGGGTTTTGAAGCAAAACAAGTTCCAGAGGTGTTCTAAGGTGTGAGGGAGGCTTAGGATCAGTTAGGGTTGCATAAATGATGTTGTGCAAGTCAAGGGTTGTATTTATAGGTGTTTTTACTCGTCAACATCAGAACCAGCGATTGGGAGTCTACAACTGGCGATTGGGCTCCCAATCGCCTATAATAACTAGCTATTGGGCCAAATGCCTATCCCCAATCGCCTGTTATCCTCCCTAATCGCCTGCAGCACCTCATTTTGGGTTTTTGGCGCGTTAAACACTATTTTAACACATATAAACACGTATTCACATACCGACAAGTCACGTAATGATTACAAACACATAATGCATGATAACTAACACATTCACATCCGTTCACCAATTCCCGGGACTCGAGACTTGTGTGTGTGCGTTAAACCCGGTGATCCCACGAATCACCAATCATTGTACACATGGTTATGGACCGACTCCCAATGATCCCGTGGATCATTGTAACGACTCCCGATGATTCCCCAAACCATCGTAACGACTCAACTGGGGCTAATGTGACACTTGTGATGATGTCATGGCACGTGCATAGGTCATGTAGCACCAATCTTAAATTGGATTTAAAAAGTGTTTCTTTTTTCCACTTTTTTTTCCTTTTTTCCGTACTTATACTTTATTTTCTTTAAATTCTAGTAATATTAACACGCTCTTATCACTAGACTGGGGGACATGACGAGGTGCGGCCCAGTCCAAATAGGATGGCCCACACCAAAACGAATATAACAAACTTGGTCCAATCCGTTTAAGCCCAACAAGCTGGGCCCATACGGTTTGAAAGATAATATCAGGCGGTTAACGAACCAATCTGTCGAGGAAAAACAACCAAACAAATATTTACGGGTTGATGATAACCGATAATAGTTATCTCCTTCTGTTCCGGAGGAATGATGATGAGGAAACGACTCCGTGTAGATATCTGTTAACAGGAAATCTCAATTATAAAAGGAGGAGCCAGGTAAAACAAAGGACACACTTGAATTCTCAATACTTTTCATAATACCCACTTCTTAAAACCATACTTATTCTCACACCGGAGGGTGGTCATAGGAAAACCCTCAATCTTGTGACGAGTCCTAACGGTGTTCTGTTTTGCAGTTAGTTTATCTCATTCGTTTAGAGAAGTCGGAAGGGATATTTCTCTGTTTCATTCAGAAGGCTAGGCCCCCAAAGGTACTTGTTTCTTCATTAGCCTAGTATCTTATACAAACTTCTATGATAGATCGCCGGTATTTGGGACTATCGGATCTTGTCGGTAATTCTATTATTGAAGAACGCAACCTAAGGTGAGTTTCATGGCCTCTCTTTTAGTGTTTATGTTTTTGGGGGAGAAACATGCTACGTACTTGTTATCATATAGATCATGTTATACTAGTGTTACCATGTATTTGCTATACGATATGTGTAAACCCAGTTCAGTTAGTCGTAGATCGGTAGTTCGGTTGCCATGGATTGGCAGTTTAGTTCGCCGTGGTTTGGTTGTTCAGTTAGCCGTGTATCAGCAGTTCGGTCAGTTAATGCGGGTGGTACATATATGGTATCGTATTAGTGGTTCACACGCCTAGCTAGCGTCCTTATAACATAGTAGTAACATGATGAAATCTTTCACAACTCATGAAACGTTTTACTTAAAACCTGTTAACTCACCATCATTTGTGCTGACGTTTTTAGCATGTTTTCTCAGGTCACTAAAGTAGCAGCTGTTGATAGGCGCACGGTGTCACACGGCGTCTAGGATTCATTTGCATGGTCTCAAACGTTGTCAAACTTATAACATTTACATTTTGGGTTGTAAAGATGCTTTATGCTTCTGCTGTTGTTGGTTACATTTTGAAAACTTAATGAATGGTTTACGTACCTTTTACATATAGTTGTCGTTTATTATGACCGTTGACTTGGATCCCGGTGTGTCATGCGCCTCGCATTAAAACCCCGCAAGTGAAATTTGAGGGTGTGACATTTAGGTGTCCTCATTGGTGGGTTTGCGAGACAGTGGTTTTGTTTCGGGCAGGCGGTTTTGAGGGCGGAAGTTAGGAAGGTCGCTAAGCATGAGGCAACATGTTTAGAGAATCAGCACGTGTTCCTTCCGTTTGCATTTGACACATTTGAATCCCTGGCCCCTAAGGCGGGTTCTCTTCGGTTTTTTGTTCTTTCACCAGTTTTTTTTTTCTAAAAATATTGTTATCACTAAAAGCCGGAAGATCCATTCGTGTGATTTTGTATTTTATTTTTTTTACGTTTATTCTGAAAACAACATTTTATCAGAATTTTTTTTTGGAAAAAAATATTGTTTTTCCGAAAATATTGTTATGTTCCTAGAAAGTTTTAGTGGAATTATATTGTTTTAACTAAATAATTTCAAAGTTCGTTTACCTCCTTTACATTTTAATTTTTTTAACACTCTTCATTTTTGTGTTGCGTTCTAATTTTTTTAACACTCTTCATTTTTGTGTTGTCGTTTATGTGTTTGTTATGCAACTTTTTAAAATGATTTTTTTCCCTGATACATAGTTGAAATGATTTTTTTTTATATGGAACTATGTATCAATGAAGGATTCACATCATTTGTAAGTACCCATGTCGAATCCTCTACTGGAATGGGTGGCGGTATGTTAAATTTTATTTTTCTGAGTAGTGTTGTAACATGTGTTGGTATATCTTGATGGGGGTTTTGTATGGAATAGCTTGGTGCAAGTGTCTGAACGAGTGTTAACATATGTTAGCATGTTTTTTTTTTTCCGGCGAGACTGATTTTTTTTAAATAAGATGTGTTGTCATTTGTATGTTTGCCTAATCTTTTTAAATGAATTCACACTTTTTTTTTTTTGTGGAACTGTGTTAACACAGGTTTGTCATTGGTTGCAAGTACTTCTGGTTGATCCTATACTGGAATGGGGATGAAGTTACTACAATTTTTTTTGTTTTCCCACTGTTGTCATGTTTTTCATTTTTTAGAAATTGTTTTTCTTAAAAAAACATGTTTTCTAAAGAAAAAATGTAGTGTAAAATCTCAAGCTAATATGGCCCAAAATTGTACCAATACAAATAGGTCATGGATTTTTTTATTGTGGTGTCACTGGTACCATAATCTACGATGTATCAGATATAACTTTCAAAACAAAACCTAGGTTTAATTATATTAAAACCGCTAATGGGGACGTTGTACATGTGTAAGGAAGTGGGACTATTGAAATATCTCCCACATTAAAACTGCCAAATTACCTTTACGTTCTATCTTTATCTCATAAACTATTATCTATTAGTCATGTAACAAAAGAGTTAAATTGCACCGTCTTGATGTATCTAACCTTTTATATACTTCAGGATATCAGAACAGGAATGATAATTGGGCGTGGCACTGAGCGATCAGGGCTATAATATGTGGAGGAAGTGACTCAAAGGGGTAAAGTAATGCTTGCTCACAGGACTACAGATAGACAGGCCTGACTTTGGCATAGGAGACTAGGACACCCATCTATTGGCTTTTCTTTCCGAAACTTTTTCCCTCAAATAATGCTTTCCATTGCGAAACTTGTGTGCTAGCTGAAAGTCATAGGCAGGCCTACAAAGTAAATAACACGAAAATGGATTCACACATGACATGGGTTTATTTTGTAAAACAAAAAAATGAGGTTTTGAAAAATTCATGATATTTTATGCCATGGTACAAAAACAGTTTAAAACTAATATTCAAATTATTTGATCCGATAATGGAGGAGAATATATCAATCTTTCCATGGAATATTTTTGTCAAATCAAAGGTATTATCCACAAAAAACATGCCCATATACCCCCGATGTGACAACCTGCACCCTTCATTTTTCATAAATGTGCATAATTGGTCACTCAACTATTTCAAAATTTTCATTTTTAACCCTCCTATTTTAATAGGACCAAAAGTCATAATTTAATAAAACTTATAATTTTTATAAGTAAAAGTATTGCACGTTTTATACTCACATCTACACCCGAGCACGTATGTTTCAGACCTTGATACTCAAAACCCTTAATTTTCGGTCCTAAAACAACTTAGAAACCGAAGGAAACAAGTCCGGAACTTAAAACTGATTAAATTAGAAAATTTGATTTTTTTTAGTTCTCGTAGTCTGCGAAGACAGTCAAATAGTCAAAGTCCTCATCAAAGTCCTAGTCAAAGTCTTAGTCAAACAGTCAAAGGCTTAGTCAAATAGTCAATTCATCATAAAACCTTACTTTATGGTGTTGGCCAATTTTAATGGCTAATTGAATCCAAAACTAGTATAAAAACCCACCTATGACCATTATACTTGGCACCTCTAAATCGATTGTTTCAATCCGATTAAACTTTCTCTCATACCTTTCTTCTATAGTCTATTACTTCTACAATTGAAGCTTTGATTATAAGCTCTTGTAATTGGCGAATTGGAAGCTTGATATTCTTTCTTTTTCGTTTTTTTTATTTCTTCAATTTGGACTAGCTACGTTGTTGAGTCTTTGGGGCTACACTTATACTTTTTCTCGAGACTTAATACTTTGCTAAGGTGAGTTTACGTAACCATGTTTATGCAATTCTTTATACTTGCAACATTATACTTAAGCAATTCTACATACATGTCTAGTTGTAAACTTTAATGCCTCATGATTTAGACAACAACAACAGTTAGACTTAAACTTCAACATACATAATCATTAGCTATGGCCAAGCCGGCGATACTCAATAATAGATCTATTGGATTGACAATCCCACCTAGATTCGTTGACCATCTTTTATGGGGAGCGCGGGTGATTGTTATCGTTCCAACATGATATTAAGGTGAACCGTGGATGACGGGATGGACCTAAACTAGTCGGAGGTTTGATTATGTGCATTCAACACTTCATGTTTATTCATGTAGACTTAAACTTAAGATAGACATATGAATTGCTAAACTTTTATTCTTCTAAAACTTATTGCTTGACTTGGCTTATGTATTCTCACCAACTTCTAGTTGACCCCCCCATTTTTCCAAACTCAACAGGAAATAATGATGCATGAAGACTAGAGTATTTACATGAGAAGGCAAACTGAAGTCTATGCTTGTTTGGTTTTTGTGATGTATTAGATTTCCACTAAAAACTCATTATGTATTTTCATTTTTGGATATTTGTACTTTAAGTTAATTTCAATTAAAATTTGATTACCATGTGCTACTGTATACTCATTCTTACGTGACACCTCGATGTTTCCGCCATTGGTTGGGGTGTTACTCCCGAACAGAATGGCACCGTCGAACGAAAGAATCGTACACTTTTAGAAATAGCGCGTGCCCTTTTAATTGAATCTCGGGTTCCCACCTTTTTTTGGCCTGAAGCTGTGTCTACTGCCACATATTTGATCAATAGATTTCCTACCAAAGCTCTTAACTTGAAAACTCCTCTTCAAGCTCTCTCCGACTTTACCAAAATTCCGCCACCTCTCACATTACAACCACGGGTTTTTGGATGCACTGTCTACGCTCATGTACCAAAACATGATTGGGGCAAACTTGGCCCATGTGCTGAGAAATGTGTCTTTGTTGGCTATGGTATTAATAAAAAAGGATACTGATGCTACAGTCCAAAACGTTGGCACATGTACACAACTCTTAATTGCGACTTTCTTGAGACCGAATTCTTTTATACCTCCCAACACATTGGTCAGGGGAGAAAGAGTGTGACACCCTGAGTTGGCTAAAGTGGATTCCTTCATCAGGAGGAGTTAATTACAATACCCAAAACAAGTCAAATGAGTCACCTACTCCCGATGCACCTATCATTAGTGTCACTAACTAAGATCCTCCTAGTCCAAGTAATGAGGTAAACATACACATGAAGAAACTCAAAATACCGAATCTCAATTTGATCACAAGGATACTCAAAATACTGAACCTGAGGATACTTAAAATAATGAATCTCAAACTGACACCAATGGAATAGAATTTGAACAGAATTTCCAGGGAGAGTCAACACTGGATCAAGAAGAACCAATACAAGAAAAGGAGGAACAAGAGATGAATGGTAGATATGTTTTACCCCCAAGAATCAATAGGGGGTTCCTCCAAAATTGTACTCTCCAGGAAAAGAGACACAATCATCTAGATATCCCATGGAAAACATCACCAATGGTAACTTATCTAGGGAAGCCAAAGCCTTCACTACCTCTCTATACAATGAACAAACCCCAGCCTTAGTAGAACAAGCCTTAGATTTTAAAAACAGGAAAAAAGCTATGGAAGCACTCATAAAAAAACGATACATGGGAAAACTGTGCTCTTCCTCCAGGAAAGAAACTAGTATGATGTCGCTGGGTCTTTACAATCAAACATAAACCTGATGGAACCGTTGAAAGATATTGTAACACCCCAAACTCTCATTTCGCCTAAATAAGCCATTAGGCGTAATCGATAAAATAACAAAGCGAGTTTAATGGTGGATGTTAACCACCGATAAAAACGAGGCTAAACCTGAGGGGCTAAATATGACAGTTAAGCAAAGTTGTGATGAAAGGGGGGTTAAAATGAAAAAGTGTGTGAAGACACACACTTCACATCGATCATCACACCTCCAAGAACCAACACATAAGAGTTTCATCCAATTCAGCCCCAAATCATGCCAAAAATCGTCGGTTTTTCTTAATGCATGATGAAATTCATGATCATCTAGTGTTCTAAACATCCTAAGGTAACTCTAGATCCTTTTAAATCATCCAAATCCGTGGTTTATGGAAGATGATGATTTTAGGGTTTTTGTAAAAACGTGATTTCTTGGCTTCTAGGGACTTCTATGTGTTAGTAGACCTCAATGAAGCTATAAAACGTGGTAAATCATTATATGTGGTTGAATCATGTGAAATTATGATTATTTGTTATGTGTAAGTAGTGGGTTTTTACCCTAATCATGAAATACACTAGTATGTGGAATAAACTTGCAAATTCTATGTGATTAGTATCATGTATGTGAGCTAAATGGTGAAATGATCATGTGCAAAGGGCTAGCTAAGCCATGGTGGAATCTAGAAAGTCTTGAACACCTAGAATTAACATGATGAAATTAGTGCATATAAGGTGTTTGATGAAATGCTTGAATGAGAAAATAAATGTGTAAAACATGTATGAACATGAAAACTAGAAATGTAATGTTGAGCTTGAGGAAAAATGGATACATGATGCCATGGATTATGAAAAAAAATCCATATTATGTGTTCTAACAAAAACAAGGTTGGATATGTCCCTAAGTTAGGTACAAGGACTAGGGAGCAAACGGGTCAAACGGATGCAAGGTCAATGCGTACAGAAGCAAAACGGACATGAGGTAAGTAATACTTACACTACTAGTCTACAAATACAATTCTTGTATTGATATAAGTGTTTAAACTTTGAAGTGGGACAAAGGTATGACCTCAAGGGGTGAAACCTATTAATCGGGTGATTTATGCGAATTCATGTCCAAACAAAATTCATAGTCATAAATGAGTCATATAGTGTTGATCAAATGATGGAAATCGTCAATTAGGTCAACCAATAAAGTCATGTGGTAAACAAGAGTCTAAACTCAGGTTTTGGATAAAAATCACATGAATAATGAAGTTATGCAATCATGAGACTTAACGGGTCGAATGGGTGATTCCCTCACCACTCGAACCCGATATTAAAAGCTGGTTATCTAATCTTTAAGAAACTTGTGGATAATGGGTCAAATGGTAAGGGCATTACCATTGGGACCCAAGAGACTAATGCGGTCAATCTAGAGTGTATACAGGAGGACACTTGGAAATTAGGCACTTGTTGCCTAAGTAATCCATATGGGTGTATGGATATGGGTTAAGGCCACCCGGTAAGTCCGTAACTAATTAAACGCCTTCGGAAGAAGCAACATGGGTACTAAAACTACCCACATGAAGTGTGGATGCAAATCAAGTAAGTTATTTCCATAACTATGTCTAATGTGCGCTAATGCGCTTAGAATTTACTAAATAAGAGGAAACTTGAGAAAAGTCCGAAAGGACTTAGAGGTTTTTAAACAAGTCAATGAGTCAAAAGAAATGGGTTGAATCCAAAGTGTCGCCATGGATGGCTAAATTTATGGATTTGGCTATAAAGGGGCATTTTGGGAATTTAAAGATTTACTAAAGGTTAAATCTAATAACCAAGTCATAATGACATAAACGGACAATGCTTTTAGTTGAACATGTGTCCAATGAGTTGACAATATGATTTCAATGCCTTTGGTGTGCTTAAAAAGTGTCTTGTAGAGTCCAAGGCCTTAACGGGTCGATTTGGGTGAAAAACATGTAAGTAATAGTTAAGCCGAAAAGGGTCATAAACCACCATAAACGGGCATCTTTCAAGCCCAATAAAGGGTATCAAACAAGTCCCAAAGTGCCCCTAGGAAGGGCCTTGAACTTGGTTTGTAAACACCCAATGGTTGGGGAAAAACAAGCAAGGAAACAGAGGATGTTTGCTCAGACCAGAGGATCGTTTAGACCAGAGGAAAAATGAGTAGAGGATGTTTGCTCAGACCAGAGGAAAAATGAGCAGAGGATGTTTGCTCAGACCAGAGGATAGTTAGACCAGAGGAAAAACTGAGTAGAGGATATTTCCTCTATTATTAACAAATCACTAACCATTCCTTGTGTAATGGTGCTAGGTATTCATGTGGCGGGACTTCCGGAGCAAAGATCAAGTCGTGAGAAGAACCAAACACACTCGAACACTCAACTAGCTTCCGCATTTGAAGTTCCCGATTAAAACGCAAGCTTTAGTACATGTTTTTAGTAAATCTAATTATAAGAAAATTTGTTGGGACCTATAATACATAAATCATAATGGGTTGGATTTCATAAAAATCAAAGTTCGAAATCAGGAGTGTTTACTCATTAAGACCAAAGCCCGTAAGTTCTAATGTTAATCACGTGTTTATGGGTTAGGGTCTTACAGATATAAGGCTCGTTTTGTAGCAAAGGGCTACACTCAAACATATGGGATTGATTATTCCAAAACTTTTTCCCTGGTAGCTAAAATTGACACAATTCGTGTACTATTCTCTATAACTACAAGCCTGCAAACGAGGGATGGCCCCTCCATCATTGGACGTTAAAAACTCATTCCTACACGGAAAGAAGAAATTTACATGGGGGCTCCCCCATGAATCACAAGGAACTTCAAAAACAAGGAAGTGTGTCGATTGAAGAAATCTCTCTATGGCCTTAAACATTTCCCTCAGGCCTAGTTTGGTAGATTTACATTAGCAATGAAAGGATATGGTTTCAAGCAAAGTAATGCTAACCATACATTATTCCTTAAACAAAAAGGTAAACTCGTAACTTGTTTAATTCTAGAGTTAAATGCCAATTTCGTTCTGTATGTTTGGTCTAGTTTGCTGCTTCAGTCCAAAAAAGTTTTTTTTTTTTTTTTTTTGCAATGGAACCCTTGAGGTTTGGATTTTCTTGCTATTTTTGTCCATTTCACTAACTCAGTAAAAAACCAACATTAAGTTAGGGGTAAGCTTGTCATTTTGTCTGCAATTTAAAATTGTAATAAAAAAATATTTTTATTTTTCCTAAATAAAATCAACCTTACTCCACCCCTACCTCTCTCTCTCTCTCTCTCTCTCTCTCTCTCTCTCTCTCTCTCTCTCTCTCTCTCTCTCTCTCTCTCTCTCTCTCTCTCTCTCTCTCTCTCTCTCTCTCTCTCTCTCTCTCTCTCTCTCTCTCTCTCTCTCTGTGTGTGTATGTGTGTTAATGTTCAACAGCACATCCCTGAAACCCATCTCCTCCACCATCGTCTTCCTCCTCCCTCACCTTGAACCCACCACCGTACCTCAACCCAAAATGTTCCAACCAACTTTATTGCAATATTAAAAAAAAAAAACCTATTTATCTAGTTAATATCTACATAAAGTAAAATATAAATAGGTAAAATAAACATCATAGACCTTAAACACTAGATCTGGTTCTGTCTCATTTACCAAGAAAAAAAAAGAAAAATATAAAATAAAAACAATGTTATAAATATATTATATTGTGGTTATCAATGCCTAAATTAAATTAGGCTTGTTCCCCGGGAATTCTTATTCCTATTTATACTCATTGTATCTTATTTGTAACACACACATGATTAATGAAATTCTAGATCTCTCTCCCTATTCTTGTTCTCATATTATTTTGGTATTAGGCTAGTTTCACAACACGTTATCAGCACGAACTGCGTGGAAACGCTTCTTCATCATGAAAAGTCGGTATTGTATGATTAACTTATCATTCTTTATATCGCATACAATATTTGGTTGTGTTAGAGATTTTCTTTGTTCATTCTCTCATAACAAGGACTAAATTGGGATCTATATTTGTTATTCTAATTTTGAATTATGTATAGTTCTAACAAATTGAATTGTTTACGTTAATTATTTTACTATGCAGTATAATATTTTAATTATTTTGATCACCGAATAGTTCTGTAATTTTACTTTGGTTACGAATGAAACAACAGGTTTTTATGACGTGACTAGTTAATAAACTTGGGGAGAAAGAAAGACGTAACCGACTTAAACTATTTGATTCCTATTGTTAAGTTAAATAATTTTGTTGTTTTCTGTTTGTGTGTTCTAGATTTATTATATTAAATTATTCTATATGGTATATTAGTTTTACATAATGATCTAAAACAATAGATTATTATCTTGTATTTGGTTGAATCTAAAAGTATTTTTTTTCCTTCTTGCTATGTTGGTTCCAACCACACCGCTTGCCGTCATAAACGAGGAACAATCAACTAATTGTGTGCCTTCGGTAGGACAAATACGTTTATGCTTTTTCCTTATGATCAGGTATGTATGGTTTAAATGATCTTTGGTATATAGTAATAAAAAAATAACATGCACTGAATGATACTAATCAATATAATAGATGTATGATAAGCATGTTAATAAAACTTAAGAATATGAATGATGTTTTGTAAGATAATTAAGCTGTGTAGTATATTGCCAATCATGAATGTCAAGATGTATGGAGTGATGTGTAACATAATATGTGTGATCTATGCTTAAAAGTACACACGAAAAAAAAAAACTTGGTTTTCTTCTACTTTATTTTCAATCAATATTGGTTATCTCATACATTGGATTAGACAATACTTAATTATAATAGCTTTAGTTATCAAACTATTACCGTCACTGCTATCAAAGAGTTTATATTATTTTGTCTCGGTATGCTTCATATTTTTATATTACGTACGCATGTATATGTTGATTATTTATTTAAAATCAAAGTTTGTGAAAAAAAAATAATATTGTGTAAATCTTGTGACAGAGATTGATAAATATTGAAATATAAGATTGAATGATGTCTAATGGTTTTACCTGGAAGATTAACACATTTTCAATTTATAGAATGATGTCTAATGGATTATTATAAATCTATGGAAAAGCTTGTACGGTTTTAGACCGATAGATAACGACTTGGTTATACAACTACTTCTCGATTTATATCATGTGATGAGAAGATTATTTATAAGAATTAGTTGAATAAAACAATTTTCATTTGTCAAACCTCAAATCTGCTCATAAAGTAGCAATATTATTATAGAATATATAATGTTTGAAACAACCTAAATGAAAGTTGTGTGGTTGTAATCCATTCCTTGGAGTGAATGTGATAATATAATGATCAGTGAAAGGTCATGATCATCATGTTTATAAAAAAGATTAGCCATGTTAATACTGAATGAGGAAATTGTAATGATCATCATGTTGATAATAAGATCAACGATGTTAATATTGAAATCGACCACACGATGTGGCACACTAATGAAGTAATTATACGAGAATGAGATATATTATTCTATCGTATTTCTTGTCGTGTATTAGACAAGCAAGAGTGCAACATGTCTAGTAATTTGTCACATATGAGATGTGCTCATGAAGTAACCATATCATTAAGAGAGTATGAAAAGTTGGAAATCATCTCATATTCTTGTGATCGAGTAAATAATGAAAAGTTATGAAGCTTGTTTCGTTTATACTCCATTCCCTAAAGCGAATGTGACTGCATATTGATCATTGTAAAGGTAATGATCATAAAGATAATTGAGAAATTTGTAATGATGAGATCGGTCATTTGGAATTGTAATGATGGTCATGTTAATAATGAGATGATGGTTTGAAGATTCCATACATACTCTCATATCTTACGTTTGTATTACATACGTGCAAGTAATACATATATGATCATAAACCATGAGTTTATGGATCATAATTATTTAATTAGTTGGCATGACCGGTAAGACCACACCAAGTCGATGATGATGTGAACATAATGAAGAACTTAAAGATTCTTCAATCTGATACATAGCATGTAATGTTTGCTCTTAAGCAAAATTATATATTTTCCATATAAAGTGGGGTGAGTATCACTACATATTTTGGAATTGATTTAAGGATACGCATATCCTAACATGATACCATTTAGTATTCGAAGAAGTAAGAACCTGGATAATGCTCTGAATCTTCTAGATGATACAAAAAGATCTTCCCAATTCGTTCAAAGTGAGTGTAAAGATAACTCCTGCAAAAGAGAACACCGTTAGGACTCGCCACAGGATTGGGGGTAACCCTGTGACCACCCTCCGGCGTGAGAATAAGTAATGTTTTCCGGTAAATGAGAATGTAGTAAAAATGAGAGTAGAGATGATGAGATGATTTGCTTTTACCTTCCATCCTCCTTTTATAGCTGTTGTTTTGCTATTCTCCCGTTCTCTTTGCCAAAGGAGATAATTGTTGCATGATTGTTTGCCCATTGATTTCGCCTTTTGATTATTATTGCATTGATTATGTTTGACTATTTATGTTGACCGATTTGAATCCTTCGAGTTAGTTAGGTCTTTCTTTGTTGGGCTTATGTTAATGCGGTATGGGCCAGATTTATCTGGGCCCTACCCGTCATGTCCCCCAGTCTAGTGATAAGAACGTGTGAATATTACTAGACTTTTTGTAAATAGAAAAAATGTGAAAAAATCAAAAAAGAGTGTAGTTTAAATCCAAATTGGGATTCGTGCTTTAGGGCTAAGGCACGTGGTGTAATAATTACGATAACCGTCGCATCAATCTTCCTCATAAATGGTATGAGTGCCTAGGGAGTGGACACCTGGCGTTGTTGTATTTGAATTTAAAACGCCCCCATTGTTTCTGTATAAGAGGACCTTTTTTGTTTAAATAATCTCATTTCAATCGTTTTTCTTCTCCTTTGAAAATGGCTCCCAAAGCAAGTTCATCACGCGTCGTCATAAATGTGTCTGATATACCCTGTAATTGGCCTTCGTTTCCTTCATTCATTAGTGACTATTAGATTCCTTTGGAGTGGGGACCGATTCTCCCGGGTAAAGATGACCGGGCCTTCCCTCTCAAAGAAGGCAAAATCACATTATACGGGGAGTTCTTTACTTTTTCCCACTTTCGACTGCCGACTACTAATTTCATCTTTGATCTATTGTCGTATTATAAGGTAAACCCTTCCCAATTGCATCCCCTAGGCTTAATAAAAATTCGCCATTTCGAGTTTTGTGCCCTAGGGTTAGGTAGAGCACCTCGTTTGGAGATTTTCCGGGTATTGTATGTTTTGAAGTTTAAAGGAGAATACTTTACCTTTGATCGTCGTCCAGGTACATTGTCCTGTATAGACAATTTCCCCCAAAGCGTTTAAGACAAAGAATGGAGAAAGAAATTCTTCTTTGTTGATGAACACGTTCTTCCTGTCCAGGCCCCAATTAGGTATCCAGTGGCCAAAGCTAAATTGGCCGACGAGTGTCCCCTTCCTTCTGTTTATGAGAAACATCCATTGTATCTTGCCCTGACCAACAATCCTACAGAATGTACCTTTATTCAGGAGAGGGCTTTGGTTGCTGTTGGTATGAGCCGGATATGGGTAGATGAAACTGTGTTTTCGGAGTATCGGCGTGAAGATCAAGGGTCGTGGCAATATTTTGATGTTCTTGATTCGGAAATTCCTTCTCAATTGGTAGAACATGATCGTCCACTAGGCCCTGACGAACTTGACGTTCTTAGTCAAACAGTCTCTAATTTCCTTATTCCTGCCCCTGTTGGTCCTGGTCTAGAGCAAGTTGTTGGTTCATCTGTATCTGTGGTGGAGTCTGTTCATTTGGATGTTGGAAAAGATGTTGTGGATCCTATTGACGCGAATCTCATCAATGTTGCTCCGCCACAGAATGATGTGAGTGCTGAGAAGAAAAAGGATACATCAAAGAAAAGAAAAGCCGCTGCTGTTCATGGTGTTGAAGCCTTGTTAGCCAAGAGAAAACAAATGCTGGAGATGAAGGAAAAATCCCTTTGTGAGTATTTGATGCTTCCTTCTCTCGTTTTTGGTACTATCCCCCCCCTTTTTTTAATTCACTATTTGATTATTGTCTATAGGTGAAAGGATAGCTGTCAGTCTGCCTCCATCTGGATCTGAGGAGGTGACTACATCCTTAGTTGACGCCGTGAAGGTCATTCCGGACTTTGTTAGGAGTAGTACCGGGGAAACTGTTGCTGTCACTTCATCTCCTTCATTTAGTACCGTTGCTTAGTCCTCGGTACCTGTGATCAGCATTTCTGTTTCTTTGCAAGCTCCTACGTCGGAGGCTGTTGCGGCCCCCTCTTTGTCATTACTCGGCGTTTCGGTCCCTGTTTCTGTGAAGCCGGTGTTTTCTCCTGTTGGACCCTCTGTAACTTCCAGCTTTGTGGTTGGGCAAAGTTTCTCCCAGCTTTTACGGGACGTGCAGAAAAATCCCATCCAATTTCCCGGTGGGATCCGTACTGGGGGTTCACCGGCTCATGGTTATTCATCTAGTGTAAGTGAGATGCCGGCCAATGTGTATTCTCCTGGTATTAATTGGCGGCTGTCTTTGAAAGATGTTCGTTACACGCCTGGGTGGCAGATTGCTGAGTCAAGTCGTTTGATACATCCGGACGTCATTCGTCATTGGTCAGAACATGCCTTCCCCTCGGCAGAAAGGTCCTATTTGCAGGGACTGGATAATGCCCAGCTTGCTGAAAATGTGCTGGGTTCCGGTGTGTGTTATACCGCTGCTTCTTATGAGGTTCTTCGTCGATGGCGGGCTGATCTTGCTAGCCTTTTGGAGATTCATGATAGGTAAGTCTCACTTACGTCTCAGAATGAAAGGTTGGCCAAACAGCTGGCAGAGGCTGAGGTAGAGCTGGTATCTCGGCAAGTGGCTATAGAGAAATTGGAATGGGACAAAGCCCGGATGGTTACGGGTCATATGGAGGAGAAACTGAATTTGCTCCGGGCTAATGATTCCCAGGGCGGTATCATTTCTTGTCTTGAGAGTCGTGTCAACGCTTTGTCCAAGGAGTTGGCTGCAGAGAAAAGCACTGTTGCCCGGAACCAGGCAGAGATGGAGAGATGTAAGCTACTGTCTGCCGAGGTTGAGAACTTTGAATCCCGGATCAGACGAGCAAAGGAGGAAAGGGATTCCATGGTTGAAAATCTTAATGAGTGCCAAAGGCAATTGACTCTTTCAAACCAACATGTTGATCAAGCTGTTGACTCTGCCGAAGCTGCCAAGGCTCTTGCCATCTCACTTTAGTCCCAGCTGGAGCATGTTCACATTGACCGGGATTGGTTGATTGCACGAGGTATTCCTGCTTCATGGCGCTTCATCCGGACCAGTCAAGCATATCAGGATCGTATTAATGCTTTCTATGAGGTGGCCATGGAAGTCGGGTATCACGGTGGGTTAGTATATGGTAATCAAATTGGCCTTGATGGCCAGAAAGTACCCCCACCCACGGAGCAGGAAAAAGAAATTCCCACTCGGGTTGATGATTCTATGCAGGCCTTAAGCAGTGATTCCTTGGAGGCTATCTCACAGTTGAGTAGTCATGTTGGTGATGATGGTATTTCGTCTCTTCGATCTTTGCTTGAGCCTTTTGTTACGGTGTCGTCTGACGGTGAAGGTTCCTCTTCTAGTAGAGATTAAAATCCCTTGTACTTCTGACTTTTTTATTTATGTTTTTACTTTGTACGTGTGGTTTGTAATGTACTATGTGGTGTGTGTTTGTGCCACTTGTCATTATTTATATTAAAGTGTACTGACGGTGGATTTGACAGCCATTGATGGCCTTTTGCATGTCATGATTACATGACGTTATGAGTCGCCAATTTCACTGTTTCCACAGATATTTGTGTCAGAATCATTAAAAGCGTATCTCTTGGTCTTCCCAAGAGGATCTTTATAAGTCACTTGACTTATCAAATTATCCATTTATCCTCTGTTCGTAATTTTTTTTTCCTTTTTTCTTTCTTCCATGGCTCGTCGTTCAACCTCTATAATGGAGTTATTGAGGGAACTTGATGCTATTGATGGTTTGCAAATGCTCTACCAATGTTCTCGTGATATGGATGGACGTCGAGATGCACTCGAACAATTTAACATTAAGTATGCCGATTACGTGCCTGCACGAAGATATGGAAAGACATATTCTCGTGGTCCACGAAAGTTGTTTTTTGATGTGGATCGTGATGTTGGTCAAGAGCATCCTCTGGGGCCTGAACCGAATGTGATTGTTGACATGCCTGTGGTTCATGTTCCAGAGGTTCCTTAGCAACCTATCGTTTTGTTAGATGATGGTGGAGGCTTTGCCATCAATCAGGAGGATCTTCATGCTGGAGCCGCTGAAGATCTTCCTAACAACCCAGTTCCCCCGGTTATTCAGGCAGAAGAATTGTTGTACACCCCTGCAAAGGTGTTAGCAATTCTTGATGGTAGGTTCTGAGGGGTCCCATGCCTGTGAATAGACTTAACAGGCTTATTTTTTTCTTTTGTTTTGACTAGCTAGTATTTTGTATGGAAATGGCGTTTGGATTTTTGTCCAGCCCCCTGTCTTTGTTTTGCAATGTCATATGTATGACTATCTCTTGGATGTAACACATCAATGTACAGATATGTAAGAAATATTGTCGTAAAAGGCGTTTTATTAACACGGTGTGCCGTGATCATTATTAGAATGTTTACATAAAATATATCTATCGTGAGAGATTAAGGCCATGTGTCTTGATTTATGCCCGGTTACACGTAACACTTCTTTAACTGCGCCGCGTTCCATGTCTGTGGTATTGGTTCTCCATTCAACTGTTTCAGGGAGTATGCTCCCTTCCCCAGGGCCTCAGCTATCTCATACGGCCCTTCCCAATTTGGTCCCAGTTTTCCTTGATCCCCGGATCTGCTTGCTTCATTGTCTCGCATTACGAGTTCTCCTACTTTGAACGTCTTCTCAAGGACCCGCTTATTGTAGTATTTTTCTAGGAGTCTCTTGTACCGTGCTTCGTTGACACATGCTGCCTCGCGGCGTTCTTCTAGCATCTCAAGATTTTCACGAATCAACTCTTCATTCTTTATTTCATTGTTGTTTCTTATTAGGGAAGGGATTCCGATTTCTGCCGGGATCATTGCTTCTGAGCCGTATGTCAGACTGAACGGCGTCTCACCATTACTTGTTTTTGGCATAGTTCTGTGTGCCCAGAGGACATGTGGCAACTGTTCAACCCAAGATTTTCCTTCTGCATCCAGTCGTTTCTTCAGTCCCTCCAGTATGCTCCAATTTGTTCTTTCCACCTGGCCGTTGCCTTGTGGGTGGGCGACGGAAGTGAAAGCCTGCTGGATGTGCAGCCCCATGCACCATTCCTTAAGTGACCTATCCGTGAACTGTGTTCCATTGTCACTGACAAGGTATAGTGGGACGCCGAAACGACAGACTATGTGTTCCCATAGGAACTTCTTGATGTTTACTGCTTCAATTTTTGCCAATGGTTTGGCCTCGACCCATTTCGTGAAATAGTCAACGGCAACCACTAGATATTTCAGTTTTCCCAGGGCCAAAGGGAACGGCCCCACCAGATCTACTCCCCACTTTTGGAATGGCCACGCGGCCGTGACCGGTATCAGCTTGTTCTTTGGTCGTATTGTTTGTGGTGCATATTTCTGGCAGCTGATGCATTTTTGCAGTTCCTCTACGGCCATGTTGTGCATTTCCGGCCAGAAATATCATGTGTTTGTTATTTTGGCTACTACTGCTCGAGGCCCCGCGTGTATGCCACATATGCCTGCATGTATGTCTTGTATTAAGAATCTTGCTTCTGATGGTGCTACACATCGCAGAGCCAGACCTAAGTAAGATTTCCGGTACAGGTTTCCTCCATGCATTTCGTACTGCGGGGCTTTGGTCCGTATCTTTATTGCTTCGCCTTTACTTTCCGGGAGTGTTCCTTTTTCCAGGTATTGTTGGATGGGTGTCATCCATGATACCTCTGCCACGAATATATTGTGCACCTCCGCCATATGGGTTGATGGCTGCTTTAAGGTATCGATGTGAACGTCTTCTTCAGTACCTGAAGATGCCAGCTTGCTGAGAGCGTCCGCGATGTCATTCTTGTGTCTTCGCACATGAATGAGTGTTATTTTCTCAAACTTTGACATCAGTTCTTTTGTTTTCTCCAGGTACCTTGCCATCGTCTCATCCTTGGCTTCATAGGACTCGTTAACTTGATTGTTTACTAACAACGAGTCCACGTGAGCATCAACTCTTTTTGCTCCCATTGAAAGTGCCAGACGCATTCCCGCTAACAACGCCTCATATTCTGACTGATTATTTGAGCATTCAAAGTCAAAACGCAGCGCGTGCAAAGATTTCATTCCTTCCGAGCTAACTAGAATGAGGCCGGCTCCCGCTCCTTTGCTGTTGGATGACCCGTCCGTGTACAGTTGCCATGCTGAGTTCTTGTCTCCTGTTGTAGCTTCATTGCTGCTCCCTAGTAACTGTGCTGTTTCATCTTCCGGGATTTCAGCCATGAAGTCCGCTATGACTTGCCCTTTAATGGATGTTCTTTTCTTAAATGTTATATCCAAGGCCCCTAGCTCGATGGCCCATTTTGCTAACCGCCCTCAGACTTCTGGCCGATTCAGAATTTGTGCTATGGGAAAACCGGTTAGCACTTCCACCTTATGCCCTTGGAAGTATCGGCGTAATCGGCGGGATGCATGTACTAATGCCAACACCAATTTTTCTAGCGTTGGATACCTTCCTTCCGGGTCGGAGAGGACCCGGCTGATATAGTACACTGGTGTCTGTAGGCTTTCCCGTTCTACCAACAGGACTGCGCTGACCACGTGATGCCCTGCTGCTATGTACATCTTTAAGACCTCCCCGGGTTTAGGAGTAGTGAGTGTAGGCAGGTTGCCAACAAACACCTTCCTTTCTTGAAACGCTTTTTCCGCCTCTTCAGTCCATCTGAACTTGTTTTTGTTCAGACATTCTTTCAGGGTGGATATGAAGGGGAGAGACCTTTTCGCGTGCCTTGCCAGAAAACGGTTGATGGCTGCTAGCCTCCCGTTTAGAGTTTGAGCTTCTTTTAGTGTCTTTGGGGAAGGCATGTTTGTGATGGCTATTATCTTTTTCAGGGTTAACCCTAAAACCGTCTTTTGACACCACCATTCCTAAGAATTTCCCTTCTTCCATTCCAAAGGAACATTTCCCAGGATTGAGCTTGATGTTGTAATCTCGCAATGTCATGAACGTTTCTTCAATGTCTGTAATGATTTTTTCCTCCGTACAACTCTTGATTACTAAATCATCGACGTAAACCTCCAGGTTACGACCAATTTGTTTTTCAAATGCTTGGTCCATCAACCTTTGGTATGTTGCTCCCGCATTCTTCAGTCCGAAGGGCATCTTTGTGTAGCAGTAGATGCCGGCATCAGTGTGGAATGCAGTCTTGTCTTCATCCTCCAGGGCCATCTTGATCTAATGATAGCCTTTGTACGCATCGAGAAAACATTTAAACTTGAATGGTGCTAGTGAATCTACCTTGAGATCGATTTTTGGAAAAGGATACGCGTCTTTTGGGCAGGCTTTGTTCAAATCTTTATAGTCTACACACATACGCCAAGTCCCGTCATGTTTTTTGACCATGACCGGGTTGGTAACCCAAGTATGGTACTTGGTCTTCCGTAAGATGCCTGCTTCTTCCAGCTTTTTTACTTCTTGAACCACCACGGCCCGCCTTTCTGGGGCCATGCTTCGCTTTTTCTGAGTGACGGTCTTGATGGATGGGTAGGTTGACAGCATGCTCCGCTTTCGATCATGCTATGCCCGTCATGTCAGCGTGCTTAAAAGCAAACACGTCTAAGTTACTCCTTAGCACCTGCTTGAGCCTGTCTCGTGCTGCCGCGGACAGGGTGTCGCCTAACATGACCGTCTGTTCTGGGTATTCCGTGTTTAACACCCATCTCTCCGGGCCAACAAGTCCCGTTGGTGCCTGACGATGTGACTTGCGGTCTGTGGCTGCACAAGTTTTGTCTCCAGGCAACGTGACTACCCCTTGGGGAGTAGGGAACATCAAAAAGCCCCTGGCCGTTGAGACCAAGGCGTCAATTCTTCCTAGAGTATACCGTCCCATGATCACATTGTATTGGGAATTGGCCGGGATGACCAAAAAGGTGACCAATACTGTTCTTTCTTTGCGCCCGTCTCCGATGGTGACCGGAAATGTGAGCTGCCCCCTGGTTCAATGCTTTCCCTTGTGAAACCTCTCACAGGACCTCTGGCAGGTTCGAGCATCCTTTGATCTTCCAGACGCATCCGTCGGAAGCATGGCTCATATATGATATCTTCGGAACTGCCAGTGTCTACCAGGACCCTCCTCATGCTATAATCCCCTACCGCGTCGGAGATCACCAAGGCTTCCATGCTCAGCATCCGGTAATGAGGAGGTATGGTAATGGTTGCCTCCATCCATGGTTCTATTCGTTCGAATGATCTTTTTCGGTCGTACCTTGATTCAACCTTCACCATATTTATTTCCCAAGGTCTCTTTCCAGCAGCCTTATCCGCTACGGCGGATGAGGTATTCGTTTTTACATCCCTTACCAAATGTGCCAGCTTTCCTGTTTTGAAGAAATACTCAATTTGTTTTTTTAGCTAGAAACAGTCATTTGTTTCGTGCCCAGCACCCTTATGATAGGCACAGTATTTAGACTTTTCTTGAGACGGTGATTCCGTCAAAGGGCGAGGTGTGTTAAGCCTCAGATTTTCAGATTCCAATATTTGGAGTGATGTTTTTGTTAGCTCCGGATACTCGAATCTTGGCTTCGACGAGCTTTCTCCTTTTCCCACGAATGTATCTTGGGATCTCTCGGATCATCGTCGATCGTCTCTTCGATCTTCCCGGCTATCATTCCGGAAGTATGGATGTCTATCCGACCTTCCCCTGTTCTTGGAGCTTTGTAGCTCCTGGAAACTTTCAGAGTTTTTGACTGCGTCTTGTTTCTTTCTCACGGCGTGGTTCATGGCTATGGATTTTTCCTGTTTTACATAGGCTTTCGCAATGGTCATCATTTCGTCCATGGTCTGTGGGTAGCCTGTCGGGCCGTGGAGTTTCCGTAACAGACCATCGTCGTTTACCCCCATGGTGAAAGCTGTACATGCTAATTCCTCGGTGAGCCCAGGGATCTGCAGTCTTTCTTTGTTGAATCGAACGATAAAGTGCTCCATTGATTCAATATCCCTTTGCCGTATGTGCATTACTTCATCTCTGTATTTGTGTGTCTTCTTTGTTGACTGAACTGCTGTGAGAAACCCTTCACAATTCCATTCTAGTTTGATACGGATCCGGGCGGTAGGCTGTCCCACCAGACCCGTGCTGCTTCGACAAGAGTCTGGACAAACATGTGACACCAAGCTTGCATGGGCCAATCCTTCGACCGCCCCGCGGACTCAAAAATACTTAAATGGTCATCCGGGTCCCCAGTACCATCATATTTTCCCACAGTTGATGGCAACTTCAGATTGGGAGGTAGAGGGGCGTTGGTTATCCGGGTGGTGAACTTCGAGTACGTAACCATCGCTTGAGGTCGGTAGGATCGATTCAGGTCTTCATCGTCCGCTTCTTCTCCGTGATCGGGAACGCGGTTACGCGCCACGTCCCGTGTCCCGGGCTGTGACGTTCGAGGTAATGGCTGGCCTGATATTGGCGTGTCTTCGTACGACAATCTTGTCCTTACTCCCTTGAAATGAGTTCCCGTATTCTGTGGAGCCGGGTTAGCTGTGCCTCCCGGTCCCGTCATCATGGGTTGGGTTGGGTTGGTGGGTACATATAAGGGAAGGTATATGGGTATGGGCTTCCCGCCACGGGAGGATATGTATCCATAAGACGGCATTGGAAATTGTGGAAAGTATGATTGGCTTCCGAGGGTGATCGTAGTGTATGTGGTGAAAGCCGGATGTACCGGTGTTGTCATGGGTGCAGACATCACGGATGCGTTCATTGCCGCGGAGAACAAGGGCAAACTTGTAGCGGCAGTCATCCATGACGTGACTGTTGGAATAGGTGGGTCTCCTACGACCGTTACAGACGTTGCTATTGGTCTTGGGTAAGTGTTAGCCGAGGTAAGTCCGGCAAACGAGAGTATGGAGACGGCTGATACTACGGGAGGCATAGATCGCAACCCGCTTTGTGTTGCCGGTAGTGATGCGAATCCCGGGGGCTGCTCCATCAGTATTTCTTCATCTATGGGGTTCCGCTGAGTAGCGGTCCTCTCTTGGTCTTTCCCGGATTTCGGACACTAGTCCAGGTTGAGCTGTGTTGCTTGTCGTCATTTTGATCGAGTGGGAAAAATATCTTTTTGCCTTGTTTCCGTCCCACGGATGGCGCCAATGAAGAAGTAAGAACCTGGATAATGCTCTGAATCTTCTAGATGATACAAAAAGATCTTCCCAATTCGTTCAAAGTGAGTGTAAAGATAACTCCTGCAAAAGAGAACACCGTTAGGACTCGCCACAGGATTGGGGGTAACCCTGTGACCACCCTCCGGCGTGAGAATAAGTAATGTTTTCTGGTAAATGAGAATGTAGTAAAAATGAGAGTAGAGATGATGAGATGATTTGCTTTTACCTTCCATCCTGCTTTTATAGCTGCTGTTTTGCTATTCTCCCGTTCTCTTTGCCAAAGGAGATAATTGTTGCATGATTGTTTGCCCATCGATTTCACCTTTTGACTATTATTGCATTGATTCTGTTTGACTATTTATGTTGATCGATTTGACTCCTTCGAGTTAGTTGGGTCTTTCTTTATTGGGCTTATGTTAATGCGGTATGGGCCAGATTTATCTGGGCCCTACCTCGTCAGTATTTAAAATCGATGCATCGTCTAAATGGTTATCAAGTGCGCAACCTGAAGTTTGTGTGATATATGGCGTAGCTAATAAGATATCAATCACATTATTCCAAAATGGCATATTTGGTGAATTCAATTCCTAAATATTGAAATACTAGTAGCTTATGTTTATACACATATTGCTTTCATTGAGATGGTCACTAAAACGTCTACTATTGATTGTAACGTCAATGATCATGAGAGCAAAAGTTCATGTTTATAATTGATTTTACATGCAGTAACATTTATTCACATCAAGCCAATACGTGGTAATAGTTTCTCCCCATTATAGTTGGTTTTTGGTCAGGAACCAAATGTTGCCCATCTAAGATTTTTGTTGTGCGACATATATTGAAATTGATCCACCACGACGCACGGAGATGGGACCTTAAAAGGTGAAAGAGAATATATTATGATTTACAAAGCCTTAAACAAAAGATTTATTTATATCTATTGATATCCATCTCAATGGATTAACATTTCCAACATCAGGGGGAGATAAAAGGCAGTTGGAAATAGAAATGAAGTAGAATAAAATATCATTGATCCTCGTACTAAACAATGTGAACCAGAAGTTCCAAGGATAATTCATTCACAGAGATTAGCGAATTAATTACCAGATGCATTAACTGACCTAAATATGATGAATAGCTAATCAAGTCACATATACCAACTGCTAATGCTCCATTTAAGATGAGTGTCTGGGAAGGACAATCGTCTATTGGCAATAAGCCTACTGCATGCCTGAAGCGGGTAGACTAGTCGATTCCAAAGAATAAAAATCCTCGAGAAATTGGAGCAAGTAAGAAAGATGGTCAAGTCGAGGTTATAGTAAAAAGGTCTCCTAAAGAGACAGACATGATGGTTCCAGAAGAACCTCGGGTACCTGAAAATAAAGAGATCTCATTATGTAGTATCATGTCTATGAAATGGATGGAATCGAAACAAAATCGACGTCGTTATACTTTTGTATGTAATGTAGCACTTGAAAGGGGGATCAATATTTAAGACCTACCTTTTGAATGCACAAGAAATAATTGGCCAAAATGGAAAGACGCAAAAGAGGCATAGTTTAATTCTCTATCGAAATGGAAAGTTTTTAACTAGTAGTCCATACAACAAAAGTTGTAAAACACATTGATATGGAAAGGTCTTTTGTGCGAATCAACATTTAAAAAGAAAATGATATAAGGCAAAATTGGGAGCACAAGAATTTCGCGAAGACCCATAATAGATTACGAGGAGACGCATACTCCAGTGGTGGATGCAATGGCTTTTCAATATTTTATTAGTCTGGTAATGCAAAGAGAGAATTGAAATGCGTCTAATAAATATCATGATTCACTTGACACTGAAAGGTTACATGAAAATACTTGATGAAGGATTTAATGTATCAAAATCTTGTAACGTAAGTTCTCGAGAACATTATGATCGGAATAAACAAATTCAATTCTGAATACTTTATGTTTTATATGATTTAATTGAATATAAGTGGAACTCCTCATGAGTATCCTAAAGCAACTGAGTGCTTAAAAGGTAATATGAAACATCGTATGATGTAATTATTGTGCACCAATACACCACAGGTCATAAACTGAACCTCGTGATTGCAATACTTCAATGTATAAGAATGGTACAATATATATTGGAGAAATAGATGTTATTGTTTTTCAATTGAAGAGTGAATGTACTTACGTAATTGGTCAAAATGAAAAAGTACTTGTTGGATTGATGATGCCTGCAGCATTGATATCAATACCTTAAGAAACATTTTGTAAAATTAACAAAATATATATGGACTAAAATAGTCGGGTTGAGTGTTGTATAACTCATGAAGAAATTGCAACAAAGAGGAATATAAGTTTGATACTATTATCCATCTTTTAGCATAAGTTTTCTCTTAAAAGTTCACTATATTCACAGTTTACAATGATAATGCTTAGGCATCATCGAGAGACTCTGTAGAACTTTTAAAGAGAGAATTAATTTTGAAAGTCCTTGAGATAGTTTAATTATTGCTCGGCCTACAGTTCGAGTATATGTGATAATATGTTTATCAATCCATCAAAATGTATCTAGAAATGTTGGGACATTTTACAATGGATAAAGCTCATACACAAAGTACATTAAAGGTTGTCCAATTACTTAATGTGGGAAATGACTCTTTTCATCTCCTATCAATGTAGAGATTTTTAGTCTAGAAGTCCCATTAATTAAATGCATGTGTGCATTTATATATGTCTTGCTAGTTATGCATGACTATAATATCTTTTATTTGAACTTATTGTCATGGTTTAGTATGTGTCAAGCAAAGAGGCATTAGAATGAGTTATTAGAACTATTTTTCTACATCAAAGGTATGTAAGATATGAAATTATATTTTACTAACCCATGAAAACAAGTTTGGTTAATCTTATAGATGCAGGAAAGGTAGCACAACATAGTTGTGGATGTTATGATATTTGCTCATGAAAGGAGGCATCAGATTTCTCATATGAAGATTATACTACATACATTGCTCAACATAAAAGATTGCACGTTAAGGGATCAAGCAACAAATCACAGTTACAAAAGTTTTGAGCTCTACAAAGATCCACACCGGTCACTTAAAGAATAGATGTTCAAATGAGGAGGAGCATTATACAAGTTGCACTCTTTTTCCCTTCACTAAGTTTTATCCCATTGGGTTTTCTTAGTAAGGTTTTTAACGAGGCAACATCGTCAGGGGGAGACAATACGCGCTGCACTTTTTTTCCCTTAGCTATGGTTTTGTCCCACTGGGTTTTCCTGGAAAGGTTTTTAACGAGGCAACATCTCCAAGCGTATGAAGTTGATAACCAAGGGGGAGTGTTATAAATATTTTATATTGTGGTTATCAATGCCTAAATTAGATTAGGCTTGTTCCCCAAGAATTCTTATTCTTATTTATACTCATTGTATCTTATTTGTAATACACACATAATTAATGAAATTCTAGATCTCTCTCCCTATTCTTGTTCTCATATTATTTTAGTATTAGGCTACTTTCACAACAAACAATATATAAAAAAGCCACCCCAAATGAATACGAGGCTCTTTACTGAGGATCCGTATATTACAACTAGTCAACTGCCATGTATTCAAGAAGCATTAGCAATAAGATAGGTGTCATTCTCATATGCACAACCTATTTTGTAGAAGCCCAAAATCCTCAATCACAGCTTTCTATGTGTGATCTAACAGAATATTTGCAACAAACGCGTAACATCAACCAACCTATTCCCCTTTGGACATTCAGCAGAAATTTGATCAAAAAGTTAGATTTGGTGATATGTATCTTTCCATTGGTTGATTTGAAAATTGAGGAGTCTATCTAGTCAAATTGCCACCACCACTGCTTCTTACCATGACACCACGTCCCCACCAAAACCATCCATACAAAAAATCAGAATGGAGCATCTTAACTGCGGTCGTATAATGGTCTAAACTGTTCCTCAAAAGTCAAAAGTTATATAAAACTTATGAAACAGAAGGGAGTTATTAATTTTAAACAATTGGGATTGACAAAGAATAATACAAAAGCAGTAATTAAAGTACATAAACCTTGGAGGACAACAAATATTACAACTGTTTTAATAGTAAAGAATACGTTTCTTAGGCTTAAAGAGATATCTAGATCCATACGTGGAGTAAAAAACATCCCCAAGAAGACGAAACTGCAATATGGCGAATAGAATGACCGGCATGCCAGCCAAACCGGTGATAGTGATAGGTATCCATTTCACCTTTTTATCATAAAGTACAAAGAAACTTGCACTAAATGCAAGCATCATGGTTACGATAGAGAGGAAGAGCGTTGCAAGCCCGAACATTAACTTTTTGGGTAACGACTCCAAGAAATCACGTTCCGCATAACGTGATGTGAGGATAGCTAAGAACATGAGGATCGAGGTTGATGAGGATATTAAAGAAACCGCGTCTGAGATAACAAAAATAATGAGGGCAGGGTCTTTGCGAAAGAAAGGAATACCGGTGCCCTGGTTGTATCCACCGGGAAGTGTAAAAGCGGCTGCAAATACAATGGTGGTTATGAGGGTTGCAACCACCATACACTGAGATGCTGTATTTTTCATCCAATCCTCGCCTTTGGTTACCAAGCTTTCATGTTTCTTTGTGAACAAGTCTTGTGCCATTTCACCAGCTACATTCTTCCTTTGTCTATATTGAGGTGGGATCGTTTTCTCTACTTCCTACATCAAAACATATAACTTTAAAATACAGGTCTTTTCAAATTGACCTACAAACATGGTTTGTTTATTTAAAAAATCATATATAATTAATGCATTACATATATTACGGAAACCACAACAATAAAAAATAAAATAAAATTATTTAGAAGGTTGTATGCATTGTACGCAATTTGGCCGACCTGGTTCACCCATTTGACCATTTCACCAGGTTCCGTTTAAGTGTAGTTGTTCATGTTTGGCGAATTTTATTATATATTTTGGCATTCAATTTGATCTTATGAGCATAAGAATAAAGAAAGATAGATAATCTTTAAAAGAAAGAGATACCTTGAACCATAATAACTCCCGTTGCATTTGTAAAGCAACTCCAGACACCTTTTGATATCGGCTTGGCTTAGCACTCTTTGCAACCATATGCAACATGTTATTGCCTTTTTTGTCTTTAATTGGAGTTATTAAATCCTTCATTGCACCGATCTCATATAACAAATTATAGATCTTTGCTTGACGGCGTTTGATTGCCAAGTGAAATATAGTTTTTCCTTTGTCATCTTGTTTCCATATGAGATCAGGATATGATCGAATGAGCTCAACTATAAATCGCGTGTTGCCCATTTTAGCAGCAAGAAAAAGTACTCGGGAAGGGTAGCCTTTTATTGTATTTCCCACCTTTAGAGGCTGGCCTCGGAGTATGTCATCAATATCACTCTTAGGCATTGTGGCAATTTTTTCCCAAATTATTCTTAATACTTGCAGGGCTTCACTTTCTTTTTCACCAGGCCCTATCTTCACATGAAACACTGCAAAAACTAAAAAGAAAAAAAAAACAAAAAGACCATCATATCATGTACAAAATTAATTACTCTCATATCATTATTGCCTTTATACTAGATTATAAATTGCGATAAAATGTCATTATAGTAATCTATTTAACATATTAATCACCATAAAGGAAAAAGGAACATTTGCATATCACCCAACCAAAGACCAAATATAATTGCTTGACTTGATAATTCTGAATGTATAACGAAGCAAAGAAAATAGAGTAAGGCACATATACTTACTTGACTTGATAATTTTGAAGACAACATTTGGTTTTTTTCTTTTAAATGCATGAGTCTTCTGAGCCAAAGCTAAGAGAATATCGGTAAGTAACCCCTTCTTGGAAATTAGTTCCGGGCAATCTTCAACTATCTTTAGAGCAACATCTACAAAAGATTTTATAGCCAATTTATGAGAGAAATCGCATCGTCTGGTGCACAAAAACAAACCACAAAGTTTCCATGGATGTTGGAATTTAATTTTTGACAATAAACAAATAGTCCATTAGGAAACAAATCATCTACAACCCACATCAAGCTATATTTGTAAACATAAAACACGCATACATTCGTGTTTCTCAAACTTATTATGGGTTAGAATTCGACGGAAAAAAAAATAAAAAATAAATAAAATAAATAAATAAACCATGATAAGAGTAACAACTTACCAAAGATATCAGCTTCAACACATTTTTGTAGGACCCAACCGCGATTATCATGCGACCAATAATCAGCCCTCATTTTCTTAGAGATGCTATACAAATACCTCGCCATTTCAGGTTTTGCAAATAAAGCAGCCATATAGAGTGGCATTGTTCGATTACTACCAGGGATTTCAGCCACAGCAGGATTCTTTTTCACCATTATCGTTGCTGTTTTTACATTTCCTGCTGCAGCCGCTAAACTAAGGGCAGTATTGTAATTTTTGTTTTGCAACTCCAAATCATGTTTGTCCATCAAAGGTACTAGATTCATCACAAAATCTTCCACAGCCTTAGTGCTTTCTGCTGATGCAGCAACATGAAGCAATGTTTCGTAATTTTCAGTGATGGCAAAACGGATCAAATCTGGTTGTTTGTCAAGAAAAGGTTTAGCAGCCTTCCAATCTCCTTTGATTGCTGCTTCGTAAAGCGGAACAGCAACTTTGATGTAGTCCAATCTACTACCTTCAATTTCAACATTTAATTCAAATATAGTGAGTACCATTTTCCACCTAAGTTAGCTTTCATTTAGCAACTTCAGAGTTAAGGTCTCATAAAATTGAGTTAATTTGAAAACGCATAATGACAAATTGGTCGTTTTTTGGTTGGGCTTAAGAGTTAAAAGTTGAAACCTTAAATAACGACTTCACATTGTAAAATCTAGCTAGAAATAAATTCCGAGTGTTGTCTTTTTGCTACTGAAGTCGCTATACAGTATAGTGAAATCGCCATCTGAGATAGCGAGAAGCGACTTCAACAGCATAATACCAAAGCTCTGTATGTTTGTTGTTCCATTTGCATACTATAATATTCTAAAGTCTTACTGAATAATGTCTACCCTAAACCCTTATATAGCAGCAACTCAATACTTTTGAAATCCAACATAAAAAAAACACCCAACTGTCATCATCTGTTTTCAAAACAACCCATTTAGATGGGAGAAAAAAAAACAAAAATGAAAATAAATAAAAAAATTAAAACCGGAATCTCATCATCATCATCATACTCAGTTAATCCCACCTATAGCAAAGCTAAGGTAGGGTCTGAGGAGGGTAAGATGTAGACAGCCTTACCTCTACCCCTAAGAATAGAGAGGCTGCTTCCATTGAGACCCCCGGCTCGATGTGGTTTGGTATCAAGCCTTGGACATAAGGCACAGAACGCTTAGCAATCGGGACAAACCCGATCGGTGCATGTACCCCTTTGTCTTTTGGCTATCAACGCCACCACATGATGCATGATTAACCGTCCATCGTTTTTAACGTTATTTTCACGAAATTAGTAAAATAACGTTAAAACTAGTGCAACTTACCCCCCCCCCCCCCCCCCTCCGAGGGCCACACATAAAACCGGAATCTAATTGCATCAATTTGTATTTAGGAAATAACTAGTTACATGCACATATATCAATAATAACACTAGCAGCTAGTAAAATTCAATAATTAATAATAATAATAATAATAATAATAATAATAATAATAATAATAATAATAATAATAAAACACTAGCAGCTAGTAAAATCCAATAGTAATTGAGAAATTACCTTCAAGTAGATCTGCACGAGGTAGGTTCGGTGTTTGTGGGGGTGGTGGTGGCACGGGTGGCGGAACAATCGGAACGATTGTATGCTGCTGGTGGTGTGGGTGATTATTGTTTATGCGAACGTTGTTCATCTTTTGGACTGCAATGTTTATAGCGATTGATGAGTAATTTTAGCTGGAATGGGATAATAAGAACATGGAAATGCAAATTTGGATATACCTTATGATTATTGACGTGATCTTTAAAGGGTGAAGCAGCAGAAGTGTTCTTGATCAGGAATGGAGAATACAGGGGCTTTGACTGAATTTACGTAAGTGAAGTCAACTAAAAGTCAATGTTTATATTTTTATTATTGGAGACATTGGCAGCCTTTATTGGTAAAAGCTACCACCAATAATATTAAAGGATGATGTGTAAATAAGTACTATCTATTATTGGAAAGAGAAAATTGTTCGAATGTTCCCTGTGGTTTGTACTTTTTTCACCTATAGTCCTCAAGTTTTCAAAATTACAGTTATAGTTCCGAAACAGTGAATTTTTTTAACTCGAATAGTCCCTGAAGCTAACTAAGGTTAAATAATCCAGTTAAGTGGGTGTGAAATTACAAAACTACCCTTACTATAAAACAAATAAATAATAACACTAGTGGGCCCCACATTTTATAATTAGATATATAAAAAAAAACCTTAATCCCTACACCACCACCACCACAACCACTAACTTCATCTTCCCTACCCTATCACCATGGCCGGAGCAGACCAGAAGTCCAGAACCAGACCAGGTCTGGTCTGCCCGACCCGACCCGAACCGAACCACAACCACCACAGCCACCATCATCATCTGCCAAACACCACCACCAACCACCCGAACCAAAGCCAACCACCGCCAATCGGACCAAAACACCACTAAGCTCCATCTTCACCCATCAACCGTAAACCACCAAAGCCGTCCCCATCATCATTCCCACCGAACCCAGACCAAACCCCCAACAGAACATCATCGGCCATCATCATCATCATAACTACCACAACCCACAGATTGTTAATCGAAGAGGAGAAAAGATTGGGTTTTACCTCCTTGACCAGATGTGACCCGGTTGGTACAGCTACCACCGTGAACTGTGTCGTCCTCCTCTTCCGCCTCCCAAGCTCTCTCTCTTTCTCTCTCTCTCTCTCTCTCTCCCTCTATTCGCCGTTCCTCTCTCTCTCACTTAATAATAATAATAATTGGTGAAAGGGTGAAGGTGAGGGGGTTGGTTGTGGTGTTCGGCTGCCGGAGCTCCGCCGGAGGCGGTGGTAGTAGCACCTCCGGCTCCTCCTCATCTCTCGAGCTCTCCCTAAGAAGTAGCAGTAGAAGTGTGTGTGTAGGGGTTAAAACGTGGGATGGTAGTGGGACTCACATTAAAAAAAAAATTATTTTTATTAAAGTAAGGGTAGTTTTGTAATTTCACACCCACTTAACTGGATTATTTAACCTCAGTTAGCTCCAGGGACTATCCGAGTTAAAAAATTTCACTGTTTCGGGACTATGGCTGTAATTTTGAAAACTTGGGGACTATAGGTGAAAAAAGTGCAAACCACAGGGACCATTCGAGCAATTTTCTCTATTGGAAACTCAAGATGAACAGTATTGTGGCATTTTCGTAATTTATCAGTTTTACAGGGGTATATGTGTCATTTTGGCCCACATATATATTATACTGTTGCCTCTCCTCTCTCATTTGTTCCAGACCAGATGTGTTTCCTGTGGCGGTGCCATTGCCACCGTCAGTAACATTACGCATTAACACTTGTACGTTACTGATGTGTTGTAAAACACATCTATTTTCCTATGTATTTTGTATATTATTTGGTCAAGTTTTTATTTGTTTTGTGTCATTTTTATTAGGTATTTATTTATTTTATTATATTATAGGTGTTCGTGGGAAGTTGGCTCAAAACGAAAGAATTTTAATCGAGACATGAACACTAGAGAGCATGTGTTCATGGACGTCGGAGCTAAACGAGAAACTTTGGTCGAGCCAAGAACAACCGAGCCAGGAACATAGAGTTATAATAATAATAATAATAATAATAATAATAATAATAATAATAATAATAATAATAATAATAATAATAATAATAATAATAATAAGATAATATATAAAAAAAAAGGTGTAAGCTTGGGCCGAAGCCCAAGCCCAAATAAAAAAAAACACAAGGCGGTGCACAAATCAAAAACACGGATATATTTACTTTGACGGCAGACTTGAATGGATGATTATTCATTCATACAACAACAATTCACAATTTTTTTTCGCACAGTGGATTGCACGAGCACCAAGAAGCTACGGTGACGAGCGAAAGGGCACGGAAGGAGAAAAGGCCACGGGCACGTTAAAGATCAATAGCCAAAGAGCCTTGGGTTAGGTTTAGTTTTTATTTATTTTTTCTATAGACATGATTAAAACTATTTTTATTTATTTTGTGAAGATGTTTTTAAATATTATTGGCTAAACCTTTTATTAGTGACTTGGGATGATGAACTAGATTATGGTTTTTAATTAAAGACTTATGTTTTCCGTTTTGGATGTGTTGGGTTACATGATTTAATTTTTATGTTTGATTTTGAATATTTGTGTGCTGGCGTTTTTTGGTTTGATTACTTGTTTGTTGGTTTTGATGTTCTAGGCACATAGGAATATCCCCTAGATCTAGAAATCATTCTAGTTTAAATAACTTTCGTTGTCGAGCTAGTTCTTGCAGTTAGGAATGACGCAAGTTTAACAGGTTTTTAAAATCAATTAGTTAAGGTGTGCAATCCCTTCCCGAAGGTTAGGAATATAATTCGGGATTGCTAGGTTGACTAACTAGGCATTGTTTGGTAGCTTGGTTATCGCTGGGGCGAGACCGGTTACTTATTCGTGTTTAGAGTTTTCCTAGGATTTCATTCGTATCAGTTAAGTCTGCTTCACAGTTTGGGAGTTTTCGATCCAAGAGTGGTTGATTAAAGGATTACTTTTGGGATTTGGTTTCGCTGGGGCGATCCACTTTCATTTTAGCATCTCAATACTTGTCCCGCCTTGAGTCTAGTCGACTATCCTTGATAGGAGGTTTATTAGGTGAGAACAGGGTCTCCAACCGGAATACATAAGTCAGCTTTTATAGCCAGAGTCTAGGGATTCTACCCAGGTTACCAGTCTTCTCCTCATTAGAGTTTCAACCCAGTTCGTCAGTTTTCGTTTATTTTCAGTTTCTTAGTTTATTTAGTAATTTAGTTTTAATTAGTTTTAATTAATTTATTTTAAATTTCAGTTTAAAACCCCCTAATCAATCAATTTAATAATAATAATATTTTATCAGGTAATTCATTAGGAGTAATTTCAAAAGTGTTAGATAAAGTCCTTAGGTTCGATACCTGGTCTTGCCTACTTGCTACTTGCGATCGGTACACTTGCCGATAGTGTGTGGTTTTAGAAAAGTCTAGGATTTTAACTTGATCAATTTATTTATATACTTAATTGCACACAACAAGTTTTTGGCGCCGTTGCCGGGGACTTTTTACTTGCACTTTTTGATTTTACTTGTTTTGTTTTGCTTATTTACTACTTGCTGGATCTGCCTGCGATTATCTGTGCTACTTGTGCTTTTAGTCCTAGGTTATTTGCTATCCATTAGTAACTCCAGCGTGGTTTGCACTTTCAGTGTATGCCACATACTCGCTCACAAGGACCACCTGAATTCACCACCTGCACGGATCCCAACCTCGACATCCACGAGCGCCTTAACGAGTTTCGGACGGTCATCCGGAAGAAAATTGATCAGGTACGCTCGTCTTTTCCATCCTCTTCATCCTTTTCTTTTTCTGAACCTAAACCCACCATCCATTCTCCACCAAAACCCATTCCTTTCCCACCGCTCACTGCTGAAATGGCTGAAGGAAATGTTAGACGCACTGTGCACTCTCGTGCCACTGAGGGACTTACTGGGATTCGTTCCCCCATTGCTCGCCCTGCTACTACTGACGCCAACAATTGGCAAATCCCCTCCCATGTCATGGCCACTATTACTAACGCTACTCAATTTCATGGTCTTGAGGAGGAGGATGCTCATGGACATCTATCCCGATTTGTGCGCATCTGTGACACTTTCAATCTTTCCCACATCACTAAGGAAGCCATTTATCTGCGTCTGTTCCCATTTAGTTTGTCTGGTCGTGCCGCCACTTGGTATGACACCCTACCTAATAGTTCCATTGCTACTTGGGAGGACATGCTTGGAAAATTCTTAAGAAAATATCACCCAGCTTCCAAGGATTCCCGCATTAGGGAGCAGATTCACTCTTTCCGTATGGATCCTGATGAGCCATACTACATGGCTTGGGAGCGTTTCCAGACCCTACTGAGCCGATGCCCTCATCACGGTCTTTCTGACTGGGCCCTTGTGGAGAAATTCTACAATGGCCTCACTTTTGAGACTCGAGTTCGTTTTAATACAGCTGCACAGGGTAATTTCATGGAAAAAATGGATATTGATGCAGCTAATGAGTTATTTGAGAGTTTTGCTCATTCTGAGAGACCACCAAAGCATACTGTTGGGAATTCAAATCCCATGACTAGTAACACCTCTCCTACTACCCGAGGTGTTTATCAGATTGCACCTGATACTGGTCTAGCTGCGGTGATTGAGAATCTAACTAAGCAAGTGAGAGATCTTCAGATGAGGTTAGATAGGTGTGAAATATGTAGGGGGGCCATGACACATCTGAGTGTCCAATTCAGAGTCAGGAACAGGTAGATTCTCTAAATTCTGGGTGGCTTAAACCACCTTATCAAAACTACACTTCCAACTCGAACTCCAACTGGAGAAATCAGAACTCCAACTGGCAAGGGGGTAACTCTTCTAGATACCAACCTCGCCAGAATCTGTTTCAAGCTCCCAACTCTGGGGGTCCCACTAGTCGTACTGAGTCTGACCTTACTACCATTCTAGAGAACCAGTCCCAGATGCTTAGTAACATTCAGTCAAAACTTGCTGAGAATGAAGCTTTTATGAAAGGTCAACAAGCTGCGTTTCAAAACCTAGAGGCCAAAGTAGGAGAATTAGCTAATCAGGTTAGCCAGAGACCACCAGGAGCCCTTCCTAGTAACACAGTTACTAATCCTAATTCATCTACTTCTGCTTTTAGACAGGCTCAGGCCAAAGCTGTTATCACTAGGAGTGGGAAGGGGGTAGTTGATCCACCACAGGTTGATGTTGAGGAGTCTGTAGATGAGGAAATTGAGTTAGAGACCCCAACTGGCAAAGTGCAAAATAGGCTAGTCCCAGAAAGTACAGCACAGTCCAGTGGTTCAAGTGAGGGTAAGAAAGAGGAAGTTCCAGTGCGTGTTTATAAGCCTAAACCACCGTTTCCAGGTCGTCTTGTGCGTGCTGATGATTCTGAGCAGTATTCTAGGTTCTTGGAGATGCTTAAAAAACTCCATGTGAACCTTCCATTTGTTGAGGCACTTTCGAAGATGCCTAAATATGCCAAGTTTCTGAAAGATTTGCTCACCAATAAGAAGAAACTTGAGGACATCTCTACTGTTACTCTTTCTGAGGAGTGTTCTGCAGTCTTGCAGAATAAACTACCTCAGAAGATGTCTGATCCCGGGAGTTTCACTCTTCCCTGTCTGATAGGAAATCTTCCTGTCAGAAATGCTCTTGCTGATCTGGGAGCTAGCATTAACTTGATGCCTTATTCAGTTTATGCTAAGCTCAATATTGGAGACCTCTCTCCTACTCGCATGAGTATTCAGCTCGCCGACCGTTCGGTGAAGTTTCCTCGGGGGATTGTGGAAAACATGCTCGTTAAAGTTGATAAATTTGTTTTCCCGGTTGATTTTGTTATTCTTGATATGGACGAGGATTCACAGGTTCCACTCATTCTTGGTCGTCCATTTTTAGCTACAGCTCGTGCCATTGTTGATGTTTATGATGGTAAATTGACCCTTCGGGTTAATAACGAGCAGGTCACTTTTGATATCCAAAACTTAATGAAGCACACTGGCCAGCATGATGACACTCTTTATTTTATTGACTCGTTTATGTCACATGTTGGGCGCTTTCTCACTCCACTCTGCGAGAGAGACACCCTTGATACACAACTGCTAGATTCACCACTTCAGGGGTGCATTGAGATGACTGAGCTGGATCTTGAGCAGGATCCGACTGCACCCACTGTGCAGCCTTTTCTGTCTGTTGAGATTTCCCAGGTTTTTGAGGTTATTGATGATGAGATACCTGTGGAAGCACCATCTGTTGAGACGCCCCCATCCTTAGAACTTAAGGAGCTACCATCTCATCTGGAGTATGCATTCTTGGGTGAGGGTTCTCAGTTGCCTGTCATCATATCTGTTGAGTTGACAGAGGAGGAGAAGAGTAAGTTGATGTGTGTACTGAAGGCACACAAACAGGCTATTGCATGGAAGCTTATTGATATAAAGGGTATTCACCCTTCATTCTGTACGCATAAGATTCTCATGTAGGAGGAGTTTAAGCCTGTAGTTCAGCCTCAGAGAAGGCTAAATCCCAATATGCAAGAGGTAGTGAAGAAGGAGGTGATTAAGTTACTAGATGCAGGTCTTATTTATCCTATCTCTGATTCATCTTGGGTGAGTCCTATCCAGGTTGTTCCCAAGAAAGGGGGTATGACGGTTGTCACGAATGAGAAAAATGAACTCATACCCACTAGGACAGTGACTGGTTGGAGAGTTTGCATTGATTATCGCAAACTCAATGATGCCACTCGCAAGGATCATTTTCCCTTGCCTTTCATTGACCAGATGCTCGAGCGTTTGTCAGGTCACCAATTCTATTGTTTTCTTGACGGCTTCTCAGGTTATTTCCAGATCCCCATTGCACCTGAGGATTAGGAGAAAACCACTTTCACATGCCCTTTTGGTACCTTTGCCTACCGGCGTATGCCATTCGGGTTATGCAACGCTCCGGGTACTTTTCAGCGATGTATGGTGGCTATTTTTCATGAGTTGATCGAGGATTCCATGGAGGTTTTTATGGATGATTTTTCTGTGTTTGGGAATTCTTTTGATCATTGTTTGCGCAATTTAGAACGTGTGCTTGCTAGGTGTGAAGAAACGAACTTGATGCTTAATTGGGAAAAGTGTCACTTCATGGTTCGTGAGGGTATTGTGCTTGGGCACAAGATTTCACAGGCGGGTATTGAGGTTGATAGAGCCAAAATCGACACCATTTCCAAACTCCCGCCGCCCACTTCTGTGAAATCCATTCATAGTTTCTTGGGTCATGCGGGATTCTATAGGCGTTTCATTAAGGATTTTTCTAAAATTGCTCGCCCAATGGCCCAACTTTTAGAGAAAGATCGACCATTTGAGTTTTCTACTGAATGTGTCAAGGCGTTTGAGTTGTTGAAGGAGCGGTTAGTGAGTGCTCCTATTCTTGTCGCTCCCGATTGGAGTCTTCCTTTCGAGATTATGTGTGATGCGAGCGACTTTGCTGTTGGGGCTGTGTTGGGCCAGCGTAGAGATAAACATTTCCATCCCATTTACTACGCTAGCAAAACACTAAATGATGCCCAAGTGAACTACACCACAACAGAGAAGGAGTTGTTAGCTGTGGTATTTGCTTGTGATAAATTTCGTGCGTATCTTGTGCTTTCTAAAACTATCATCTTTATAGATCACTCTGCTCTTAGGAACCTTTTCTCTAAGAAGGATGCAAAACCTAGACTCATCAGGTGGATCTTGTTGCTTCAGGAATTTGATATAGAGATTAGGGATAAAAGTGGAGCTGAGAACGTAGCTGCAGACCATCTGTCCCGTTTAGAAAACCCTGATTTAGAAAAGCATAGGGAAGAGAGGATTAGGGATGATTTTCCTCATGAGAGTTTGATGGCATTAGCTTCTTCTAAGCGTAATGACTTCCCATGGTATGCCGATATGGCAAATTACTTAGTTTCAGGTGAGTTTAGAGACAAAATCCCTTTACAAGAGAAAAAGAAGTTGATAGCTGATTCTAAGTATTACTTTTGGGAGGATCCGTATTTGTATAGGCTAGGTGCAGATCAGGTTATGAGGAGATGTGTGTTTGGATCTGAGATTGTTGATATCCTTAAAGAATGTCATGAAGGTCGGGCTAGTGGTCACTTTGGAGCCACCAATACCGCTAAACGCGTGTTCGATGTGGGTTTTTATTGGCCGACCATCTTTAAGGATGCTCATGAGTTCGTGAAGCGTTGTGACGCTTGTCAAAGGGCCGGAAATATCTCATCCCGAAATGAGATGCTTCAAAATCCCATTCAAGTACTTGAAATATTTGATATGTGGGGCATCGATTTTATGGGTCCGTTCCCCGTCTCTAGAGGGAATAGATACATCCTTGTTGCGGTTGATTATTTGTCTAAGTGGGTGGAGGCGCAAGCCTTACCTACAAATGATGCACGGGTTGTTGTGAGATTTCTTAAGAAGTTGTTTGCTAGGTTCGGTACACCTAAGTCGTTGATTAGTGATCGTGGTACCCACTTCTGTAATGATCAGATGGATAAGGTTTTGAAGCGTTATGGGGTCACCCATCGGACTTCTACAGCCTATCATCCACAAACGAGTGGTCAAGTGGAGAATACCAATCGTGGGATCAAAAGAATCCTAGAGAAAACCGTAGGACATAACCGAAAAGATTGGTCAGATAACCTAGATGATGCTTTGTGGGCCTTTCGTACTGCTTATAAAACACCTTTAGGCACCACCCCGTTTAGGTTAGTCTATGGCAAAGCATGCCATTTGCCGGTTGAATTGGAGCATAAAGCTTATTGGGCGTTGAAGAAGGTGAATCTTGACTTGGATAGTGCGGGAAAACATAGGTACCTTCAATTGAATGAATTGGAAGAATTGAGAGATCAGGCGTATATGAGATCTTGGGGGTATAAAGAGCGTACTAAGAAATTGCATGACAAGCACTTGAAGGTGATTAAAGAGTTCAAGTGTGGGGATAAAGTCTTGCAATACAATTCCCGTCTTAGATTGTTTCCAGAAAAGCTTAAGTCCCGGTGGTCAGGTCCATATGTGATTAAGCAGGTTTTTCCGTACGGTACAGTGGAATGTGAGAGTGAAGATGGTCGTAGTTGGAAGGTAAACGGTCACAGGTTGAAGCATTACGTAGAGGGACCGAATGCGGAGGTCGAAGAGGAGGAAATTGACCTCCCACCAATGAATCATTAGTCGTTTATATGCACACTTGGGGATTCGCCCAAGTTGTAGAGTTTGTAGATTCTATTTTATTTTATTTTTATTTATTTTATTTTTCTTTTATTTTTTAGTTTGTGTCTAGTGTGGGGATTGTCCGTATTATTAATTGCAGATTTGGAAGGGTCCTGCCTGTACTCAATCTCCATTCAGGCGGGGTCAATCCAATAATATTTTATTTATAAAAGGACATTCCTAGTCGTCGGTCTATTTTTATTTCATTTTACGTTTTGTCTTTTGAGTTTTTGTTTGCAAGATATATTGCTTACAACCGCGAATGAAATGCTATACGGTTGCTTTGCACTTGGATGGGGGCAGCTCAGGACATGCTTTGCGAGGATGTTACTGCAATATTACCAGGGGAGTCTGTTCCACTTTACTTGTTATATTTATTTTTATCTTCTTTATTTTTAGCTCCTTGTCGCTACACATTGAGGACAATGTGCAATTTTAAGTGTGGGGATGGGAACTGCGTTTTAGTATAGGTTGAGTCTTTATTTCAAAAAGAAAAAAAAAAGAAAAAAAAATTGTCCCTGATTTTTTGTGCATTTTATATGGAAAATGATAGTAAAATTGGGATTTTTGGTTTTCAAAATATTATATATATGAGAATATAAATAGATTGAAAGCGTGTTTGCTTAAGATGTGTCGGTAGGCCCAGCTAGCTTTGAAAGGTCCTAGGATTGTTCTTAATATACCTTAATAAATCATGAAATCTTGTGGGTTCTCATCTTAGGAGAAACGGTAGAACTGAAACCGCTGATTGTGATTAGAGGTACCACTGTAGGTTGAAAGCCCATATGTATTATTAATTAAATGGCACACTTGATCCTTTTTATGAGAATAAATCCGGTGAAAAGTGGCGCCAAAAAAAATCCACATGTCCATCAATTGAGCTAGACCAAAAAAAAAAAAAACTGAAGCCTCTGATTGAAATCCCTCGAGGTCAAGTTGAAAAAAAAAATACCAAAGCTCATGTTGTCGCTCTTGGGGATGGTGACTCTGATTGAGACAACCTCTGGGTTAGGTATGAAAAAAAAAAGTGTCTAAGCTCATAAACTTCATCCATCATCCATTATAAATTTAATTTCTAATACATTAGAGAGTTTAGTTTGCAGTGGTTGGTATATCTATATGGTTTAACCTTTGCTTTGAAAGCTTGAGGTGGGATTAGGTGAAGCTGGATATCTTGAGTGTGAGACCCATAGATTGATTGTAATAATATGAACTTAATTGCTATACATGATTGGGGCCTGATTAGCTAGTGGTTGGGTTTAGGTGGACAACAATACCGACAGTTTTGGTTGATGCGTAATTAGATCATAATTAATGAACCTAAAAGTTTTTGAAACCAAGAATTCTAATTATGATTCCATTGCAGTCTTTTTCAGGGACGAAAAAGAGTCAAGTGTGGGGATGTTTGATGTGTTGTAAAACACATCTATTTTCCTATGTATTTTGTATATTATCTGGTCAAGTTTTTATTTGTTTTGTGTCATTTTTATTAGGTATTTATTTATTTTATTATTTTATAGGTGTTCGTGGGAAGTTGGCTCAAAACGAAAGAATTTTAATCGAGACACGAACACTAGAGAGCATGTGTTCATGGACGTCGGAGCTAAACGAGAAACTTTGGTCGAGCCAAGAACAACCGAGCCAGGAACATAGAGTTATAATAATAATAATAAGATAATATATATAAAAAAAAGGTGTAAGCTTGGGCCGAAGCCCAAGCCCAAATAAAAAAAAACACAAGGCGGTGCACAAATCAAAAACACGGATATATTTACTTTGACGGCAGACTTGAATGGATGATTATTCATTCATACAACAACAATTCACAATTTTTTTTCGCACAGTGGATTGCACGAGCACCAAGAAGCTACGGTGATGAGCGAAAGGGCACGGAAGGAGAAAAGGCCACGGGCACGTTAAAGATCAATAGCCAAAGAGCCTTGGGTTAGGTTTAGTTTTTATTTATTTTTTCTATAGACATGATTAAAACTATTTTTATTTATTTTGTGAAGATGTTTTTAAATATTATTGGCTAAACCTTTTATTGGTGACTTGGGATGATGAACTAGATTATGGTTTTTAATTAAAGACTTATGTTTTCCGTTTTGGATGTGTTGGGTTACATGATTTAATTTTTATGTTTGATTTTGAATATTTGTGTGCTGGCGTTTTTTGGTTTGATTACTTGTTTGTTGGTTTTGATGTTCTAGGCACATAGGAATATCCCCTAGATCTAGAAATCATTCTAGTTTGATTAACTTTCGTTGTCGAGCTAGTTCTTGCAGTTAGGAATGACGCAAGTTTAACAGGTTTTTAAAATCAATTAGTTAAGGTGTGCAATCCCTTCCCGAAGGTTAAGAATATAATTCGGGATTGCTAGGTTGACTAACTAGGCATTGTTTGGTAGCTTGGTTATCGCTGGGGCGAGACCGGTTACTTATTCGTGTTTAGAGTTTTCCTAGGATTTCATTCGTATCAGTTAAGTCTGCTTCACAGTTTGGGAGTTTTCGATCCAAGAGTGGTTGATTAAAGGATTACTGTGGGATTTGGTTTCGCTGGGGCGATCCACTTTCATTTTAGCATCTCAATACTTGTCCCGCCTTGAGTCTAGTCGACTATCCTTGATAGGAGGTTTATTAGGTGAGAACAGGGTCTCCAACCGGAATACATAAGTCAGCTTTTATAGCCAGAGTCTAGGGATTCTACCCAGGTTACCAGTCTTCTCCTCATTAGAGTTTCAACCCAGTTCGTCAGTTTTCGTTTATTTTCAGTTTCTTAGTTTATTTAGTAATTTAGTTTTAATTAGTTTTAATTAATTTATTTTAAATTTCAGTTTAAAACCCCCTAATCAATCAATTTAATAATAATAATATTTTATCAGGTAATTCATTAGGAGTAATTTCAAAAGTGTTAGATAAAGTCCTTAGGTTCGATACCTGGTCTTGCCTACTTGCTACTTGCGATCGGTACACTTGCCGATAGTGTGTGGTTTTAGAAAAGTCTAGGATTTTAATTTGATCAATTTATTTATATACTTAATTGCACACATCAGTTACATCATTTTGAATAAAAAACATCAAGTTTCATTATTATTGTTCGCATTTAATTATTATTGTGGCGTTTTTGGAACCCTAATACTATATTAATTATAAATAATATATATACATATATATGGTTTTTTTAATGTCAAAAAATACACGCTTGGGCCGGGAATCGAACCCGCGCCCAAGCCGGGTCACAAACACACACGAACCCAACCACCTGTCTACCCACAGTTATTGTTTTAATTCCAACACACAATTATTATATCACGGGTATTAGTCCTTCACAGTTGACTTAGAAAGTCAACTGTGACAACAACTTACCAAAATCAAAGCCAATCAAACGCGTTTTAATCCTGTTTTCGCATGATTTCTTGATTACCAATCTATTCCGCGTCAAACACACGAATAATTATCTTTAATTCGTTCCAAAAATTAACCCAATTACGCGTCATCGTCTTTATACACGGTCAAACTTTCCAATTCAATGATCCAGACCTTATCACTATAAATTGGACATCCCTAACCCATCACAACTCGCCGAATATTCACTCTCAATCCCCAATTTCTAAATCAATACAACTGTTCTTGATTTCTGGTTCGAAGTTGACTTTCGGGTTTGACTGATCGATTCATATACAATACGTCTTTGTAAGTGTAGTTTTTCATATGGGTTTTAATCTTCAGCAATCACACAACAATAACCCTATGATTAATTGGGTTATTGTTGTGTGAATCATTCAATTGATAATTCTAGGGCACGATCATCATAATTGGGGAAGAACATTGTTTTTGCATATGTTTTATAATTTAAAGAAACCAGAATCAAACACAACCACTGATCTAGATCAAGTGGTTGTGTCTGATGATGTTAAACAAGACCACGCGGGTTCGAGTCCCGTGTAAAGCAATTTTTGAACTTTTCTTTTTAAACAATTATAAATCAATTTCTCTTATAGTATATAATTAATTTAATCAGAAATCAATCGTTCTCAGGGTCCAGACCAGTTGGTCTGGGCTTGTGATTTAAAACACACGGACCGGCCTAGGGCCCGGATTCGAACCAGGGCATCAACAAACATTCTTTTTAATTAAACATATATATATATATCCCTTTATATTTTTTTAAAAATTCATTTTAAAATACTAAAACTCTTTTAAAAATTCTACAAAAATTATATTATGTTAATCTAGTGAAAAAGTTTAACATACAATTTTTAGTTTTCAAAAATTTATTTATTTAATATATATAATAAATAATTCAAGTTTATTCTATTTTATTTATAAAATTCTATAAAAATATCAAAACAATTTTATAAATTTCCACAAAAATTATTCTGAGTTTTTATAACAATAAACTTTTCTGAAATGATTTTTATTTCTGAAAAATCATTTATTTAATATTTTTAATCAATTTTTGTTAGTTTTAATCATAAATAAATCATAATAAATGCATTTTTCAAGATTTTTGCACCAAAATTTTACATAAATTATTTCTGTTTATTTGGAACAGAAATACAATTTTTGAATTAATAAATCTTTAATTTTAATATTTTTAAATATTAAAGTTATATTTTGACAATTCGAAATAAATAGATTTAATATTCTATTTTTTAAGGAAATAATTTTATAAAAATTATTTTCATACTTTAAACTTATTACCATGACCATCTTTAATTTAAAATTTACAAAAAAGACTTTTGTTTATTTATTTATCAAATTTCTCTCAATTATCAAACATTTTAATTATTAATCAAACGAGCACTTATCCCCAATTCGAAGCCCTAGAATATATATTTGTAGACTAGATAGACTTAGACATATTTATTACCTTAATTATAGGGTAATACTTGGCATTGTTGGGCAACACACTATTCTATTTTTCAAGAGAAATAACATTTTGCTAAGGTGAGTTTTACATAGCCCCTTTTCTATTTATCACCATTTTTGGGGTGAAACATGTTACAACATTCTATATGCAATTCAATCATCAAAGTGTCTATGTGTTTTTCTATGTTGCATTATGTCTTAAACATGACTAGGGTAAGCACAATTCTAGCATAATCATTAACATTGATCAGCCGACGGTATACAATGATAGATCTATTGGACTGACAATCCCACCCGGATACGTGCCTCCTACAAAGGTAGCGTGGGTGATTATTATCGCATAACATAATCGAGTGACCCATGAGCGTATGGGATGTACCACAATACAACAGTCACAAGGGTTGATTATGCACTCGATTTACTTCTAGTATGTTTTCACATATGGACTAGACTTGCCATGACACTTGAATTGTACAAGTTTTATTCAATTATCAAAACCTATGTAATTCTCACCAACTTTTGTTGACCCAAAAATATTTTCAAAATTAACATGTTTCAGGTAACAATGAAGCTGAGACTTGAGTTTGCATGAGGATTTATCATGAAGTTTTTATTTGAAGCTATTTGAAGTTGTTGCATTACTTGATATCATGTATTTGAATTCCTAGACATTATTTCATTTGAATATTTATGTTATGAATAAATTATTTAAAATTCAATTTATACCATGTGCTACTGAAACAATTATCAATACGTGACATCCCGATGTTTCCGCCATCGGTTGGGGTGTTACACCGTCCCTACCCGCCTCCTTCACAGCGTCGTCGTCGACCATCCATCCATCACCACCTTGGCCACCCATCTCCTACACAGCGCTGCCGCAACCGTCTTCAACCATTCCGTCTGCATGTAAATGGGTAATGATTCTGTGTATGGTGTGTTTGTTTTTTGGGGGCTTTTTTTACTACTTCCTCTTTTTATCGCTATACGAATGTCCATTTTTTCACTCGATTCGTTAAAAGTGGTGGTGGTGAGGCACGACGGAGGGCGGTTCTTGCATGTTCTCAATCATCGACTCGTCACCTACCCCAAAATGATGTTGGTTTGCTACTTGGTATGGCAACTTCGGTTGCAAACGTAGTGCCACTGAACGGGCTGTTGGTGATGATGATGAGCATATGTGAAACAGTGGCGACCATTTCCGATGGCTTCTGACGACCGCGAACCTGTTTTGGTGTATATCTCAGTAAGTTTCAAAAGATAATTTGAATCTTTTGTCTTAGTTAGGGTTCTTATTAATTGATGCAAAATGTTAAAATTAATCATTCTATTGGTTTCAGGTTAGGGTTTTGAGTGGGGAGAATCGGTTTTGGTAAACATTTATCTTTCAATCTCATTTTGGTATTGTTAAGTTTTTGTTTGATGTACAATTGACTTATTTATACATACAGTTGAATTATTTTTTTAATCTCAAATAAGTATTTAATTTGATCGGTTCTTGATAGTGGCTGGTGACCTTTTGTGGGTATGATTCATGTTCTTATCTTTTGATGTTTAGGTATACCAGAGTTTGGAGATGATGTAGGTCGCAGCATGTGGCGGAGTGGGCGATGGACTGTCATTCCGCCGCCTTTGCCATCCTTCCATTTGGTTGGTGGCGGATGGTGGCGATGTTGCTGCCTATCAATTTTGTAAAGAAAGATGATGGTGTTGATGGTCGCCATTGCTGAGTGTACAGTGGAGGTTAAGGATTTGATGGTGTTGTGAGATTGTAGTGGCATACGCTGGTATGTTGTCTCATATGAATCGATAAACAATTTTTTTTTACCTGGCTATGATGAGTTAGAAAGATTTGCCGATTGTTGGTGGGGATAGCGTAGCAAGGATCGCGGATGGTAGGCTTACACCTGCAAACCTCCTTGCAGCTGTGGATTTTAAAAACTCTGAGCCACTCCTAGATTTTAAAATTATATTACATTATATTATTATACTATGTATTATTGGAAACTCAAGATGAACAATATCATGGCACTTTCATAATTTATCAGTTTTGCAGTGGTATATGTGTCTGAAATGGCAGTTGTCTAATTTATGGGTCTTTCAGGGGCATGTGTGTCATTTTGTTGCGATATGTGTACAACATTGCCTCTCTGCTCTCATTTGTTTAGCACACTGTCATTTTGTGTGTGCATCCATACATGTACATGATTGATGTCTTTCTTTACAATATTTGAATGGCCATGGTGTTGCCAGTGGTTGCAGCTGAATGTGCTTTGGAAGTTAGGTTTGTAGTGGCTTGGGGGTGTAACGGTTGAGTAAGATGCTGGTGGCATACGCTCCAGTGACACTTCATTCGAATCTATGATAGAATTGTTTTGGCTTGGCTATGATGAGTTAAATACATTTTCTAATTACTGGTGGGGATGGCGTGGCAAGGATTGCGAATGGTAGGTTTTCACCTGCAACCCGCCTTGCAGCTATGGAATTCAAAAACTCTGAGCCACTCATAGATTTTAAACTTGGTCTTTGTTGGAAAACTAAGGCATTGCTTACTAACATACTGTATGCAGTATTACAAAGCCAAGAGAAGTCATTGCATTTTGACATAAGAGTCAAGGAAACTAAAAAAAATTGGTTCGTAGATTTCAATCTAAGGTTGTGTGAGTTTTTTTTTCCTTGATAAGTACGCCTATTATTTGTTCATTTGTATTGATTACATGTGTATATTGTCTTTGACGGAGATCCGTTTATACGATGTAATATTTTTGTAGCTTCTGATCAGCGTAAAGCGTATATATTGCTTTCGGTGGCCATATCGAGTACCATTCGCGCTAACTACGTACCCACCCAAAGCCCGTTGTGGCACACTGGTAACCCTGTTACTTTTTTATAATTAGGTAAGTATAAAATACATTGCTTAAATACTTTGATTATAATCAATTAAATAGTTAGCGGCATTGGCGTTTTATGTTTATAAGCAATGTTTTTATTATTTAATTTATTTTTGCATTATTTGCTTAGGTTGATTCAGTTAGAATCCTTGGCTGTGCACTTCAAGTTGTTCTTGGACACTTGACTAAGGTATATGTTCCAGAGCCCGCTTTGAACACCACACCACACTATACCATTATAAACTTACCACATTCTAACATCTGCTAATTATGTATCATCCAGCAGGTAAAACAACATGCAAGAGGGTAGGCTAGCATCCATTGTTCTTGCAGGAGCTGTAGTACAATTGTGATTCATTCCATAACGAAGTGGTAACTGCGCCGGCAAAACAACGATATGCACTACCTTCTCATAGACAAACATGTAAGTCTTCTCTTCATGTGTTACAAATCCGATTAGAAAATTATGTGAATGATTTATAATTATGAAAATTGAGCAACATTTTAGCAATGATTTTCATTTTGAAATAGAATTTGTGAGATTTAATGGATTTAGCCATGCTATTTAGAGGCTATCATGATGCAAAAAAATTGGCGTCTTCGTTGTTTAGGCGTGGCAGTTAGTATTACTTTCAACCACAACGAATAACCAAAATTGGCATCTTCGTTATTTAGGCTGTGACAATGCAAAAAAAATTGATCATTCATTGTTAATGCGTAGCAATTATTATTGCTTGCAGCCACAACGAATAACCAATTCTGAGCCTAAACGATTTACGGTCATGTTTAGCTTATCTTCATTTTTGGTGTCTACTTTGGTATGCAAAACAAATTCACAATAAACTATTTTACGTGCTTCTTCACACATAGGTTCCCACCAGCATGTGCATATGTTTATATGTGTGGATTGGGTGGATATGTGGGTTGATGTTTCCGACTGAACCATTCAAATCAGAGCAACTTTGTAGGTTCTATCATTTTACATGTTGTACGATATAATTGTGAAACTAAATGTATGCTTCTTAAACGTAAACTGATTAACTACTACTGTTTGCACGAATTTTAACTCATAAAAGTGATTCAGCAAACATCAATGTCCTAGGAGTTACCAATGGCGACATTTTAAGCTGTGACAACAGAAGTGTTGCTGCAATCAGCAACTGCGCAGGCTGCGACCACAACAGCAGCGCAGGCTGCGACATCAGCAGCAGCGCAAGCTACGACAACAGCAGCTACGCAAGCTGTAACCACAGCAGCTTCGCAAACTGCGATAGCAGCAGCAGCAGCAGTGTACGCTGCGACCAGCAGCAGCGCAAGCTGCTACCAGCATCAGCATGAGGAGCTTTTGATTCGTTTTAACAGCGGTATAAGCAACCTTTGACCTATTATGATTAGATGACTATGTTTTCGTATGGACACCAAGCGCCTAGCCGAATAGGCGTTTAGTCACCTAGATGCATAGGCGTTTTATTCGCAATGCATGTTTTGGGCGTATGGGTGTTTGTAGTTTCTGTTTAATATTATAGAAGTGCTGAAGATAAGTGAAAATCCCAAAAATGTTGAAACGACAAGTTACCCTCATACGTTGTCCGGGGCAAGTTTTACTATCTTATCTGCTTCCAGGTTTTTTTGGTCAATTATTACTATAACAATTGTCATTTTTTTGCAACAGGTGGAGATGGTTGACAGGAAAAAAAAAGGAAAATTGGACCCAATGATACGGAAATGCAAAGAAATTAACTTGGTATGTGGTTGAACAACGCTCCAAACAAAGTAACTGTCTCAATGGTTCCTTCAAGTTTCATGAGAAGGTATTGCTTCGTTGGTTTAATTTCTAAATACATCCAATGTAACACATCCATTTATTGTTGACATGATAATGGCGAAATTTTATGCAGACATTAGGAATCAGGTTATGCATCAAAATTAATATACCATAACAAAAGGTAACACCTCTTAATTGATGTCCTGTATTATTTTAAGTCCGTTGTTTTGTTGTGGCAGCCGCAACGTTGCTTTGTATTCTATTCCTGTCCACACATGATATTTACTAAATGCAGCTACTACGGGTTTCCTGTTCTAAGCCTCAAGTGTCCATGTTCGGCGTCGGTTTACTTCATCGTTGAAGCCACCAACATGTTTCATGTTGGTGCTCTTTTTTATCTTTCAAGCGGAATCAGTGTTTAGAAGTATGTTTAGTTTATATGTGTTCAGGTTAGTTTGTTTGCATTTGAATTTAATAGTTGTGTTTGCAAATATAAAGCGTCGTTAACTGTTGAATTTAATTGTATATGTGTTTAGGTTCGTTTGTTGGCATTCATATACATTAACCGTGAAGGTTTTATTTCAATTAGCCTTTCCTATGCACCGCAAAATGTTATGCAGTTGGCCTGCCGCGAAGCGCAGGAGATCAATCTAGTTATTATTATAAATAACTAGTAAAATTCAACTGCGCGGCAATTTGGTTAACAGCCACAACATCGTAACCATCCAGCCGCAACCATCGCGAACCGCCGGTACACTGTCAACGACTATTGCTACCGTTGCAAAGAACAACACTCCACCTAGCTTCCTTTCTGTGTTAATGACCATCTCATTAACCGTTTGCTATCATCAGAACATTCATCCACGTTACCAATGATGGCTGGAAAAAAACTCGGGCTAATCACTCGCAACACTGACCTGTCACCCGAAAGAAGACGGTATGTTGAAGGTTCGAGTTGGTTTAAGCTCTACGGTGCATAATAGTATAAATTTGACGTAGGATTACGTTGCAAATTTCTTACATGCTTTGTTAACCTTTTATAAAGGGTACAATCCTTTATAAAACAAACATAGTAAGACATTGGTGTTTAAGCTGTATCTATACAACATCGCTTTCATTGTGTCCAATTATAAATTCATTGAGATATAATTATAACAATTATCGCATGGTTAGAAACAAAGTAAGAAAATTAAATTTTACAACCACAATATTTCCTTCCCTTTTCTATTTCTATATCCTAATCAAATTCTCAGAGATCTATCACCACCACCACAAGCATCACAACAACCCAGCAGCTACGACAGCCCCACCACCTCTGTTGCAACAGTTCGCCTCCATCGACTCATCCCTGTTCTTTCTCTCTCTCTCAACCTTTTTCACCACTAAAACCACAGATCTGGTTGCAGACAAATGCCCTTCTGCATGCTTCTTTCCCAGTTAGATCAGAAAGGGCTTTTGTTGTGGTTTCAGAAATCTGAACTTAGTTCGATCAAATTAAGGAAAAGGACTTCTGGTAAGGCACTTGATAGCCACAAACCAAAAAAAACCCCACACAACACACTTTACATAGAATTTAGAGAGAGAGAGAGAGAGAGAGAGAGAGAGAGAGAGAGAGAGAGAGAGAGAGAGAGAGAGAGAGAGAGAGAGAGAGAGAGAGAGTAGAAGCAAACCACCAACCATTTCAGCTGGCCGCGTTTCTGGAACAGAAAGATATGAGGTTTATATACACCAATCGAAGGCAATCACAACAAACTTTTTTCCGGCGACCAAGCGTCGACTAACACCCGCTGTCACTGTTATTCTCCGTCATGAAGCGGCCAAAATCGAAAGAGTAAAAGATTGGGGCAAGAAGTTGGAAAAGCAATAGTCGGCGCAATAGACCAAGCGTCGCCTAAAACGCGTCGTTGCCAACTTGCCGTTATTCTGCGTCATGTTATGAAGTGGCAAAAATTGAAAGAATGAAACGTTGGGGCAAGAAGTTGGAAAAGCAACAGTCGGCTGTTGCACTGACGGTTACAAATTGATATATATACTAATAAGAAAATGCACTTAGAGCATTCACAATAGATGCTCCATATTAGTGTGAGGGGAGCCTCTATATTATATAGAGCGGGTATAAGTGGTTGTGAGTAGAGGAGAGAGAAAATATATGGAAGAGACACTGTTCATCAGTAAATTTGGAGGAGACACTGTTCACCCTCCATAATTTTTTAATATTTTTAAAAGTGGGTGTGAATAGATGAGAAAGAAAATGTAATGATAAAAGTATAGAATAAGTATTATTAAATAGAAAAAGAAAGAGAAAGATAATGATTTTTAGTGTAATTATTGAGATTGAGATAGAGTATTTAGTAGTTTGCTAACATTAAACTTTTATTCTCTAGCTTTTTATATTACATGTATGCTACTTATGATATTTGACTACTTAGGATAGTCCTCTAATACCATGTGTAATGGTGGGTGAAAGGGGAATTTTTTTGACACTTGCCAATGTGGGACCACTTGGTGAGTGAAAGGGGTTTGAAATGGACAAGGGGCGTAATGGTAGGTGAATGAGGGTAAATATATAATGGTATTAAATTTGATTTAAAAAAAAGAAAAAATAAATAAAAATGAAGCGTCACTCAATGATTGGCCCATCCAAGTTTTAACTCACGCGAAATATTTCGCGCAGCTATGGTTCACGCCCATTTCACTTGGTGGGGGCGGTGTTCCCATGTGTGAATGGGGCGCCAATTTCCTCATTTAACGCCCCTTTCACGAACGATTACACACGGTCTAAGAGGGGAGGGGCGCTCCACTGAAAAAAAAAATTCACTTCACTAAATTCTACTAATCCTGCACTGCCACATTACTTAACTTATTCACTTCACTGAAACGGTTTTTTTGAGGCAGTACTTCACTGATTCTTTACCCAACAATCAATTATTTTCCCACATAATAATAATAATAATAATAATAATAATAATAATAATAATAATAATAATAATAATAATATATTAAAAAGTTTGTTTTCTTCTCCAATTTAACCTGTAACACTACGATTCTTCTCCATTTTCTTTTCCATCTTCCTCTCCATTTTTTCACTAATTCTTCTCCATATTCTTCACTGATTCTTCTTCATTTTTCATCAACATCATCTAGCCGCACACCGTAAAATCCCTTTCTGTGAACAAGAAGAACGGTGGCATGGTGGTGATGATTACAGATGGTGGTGATGATGATGATAGTTAGGGAAAAGGTGGTATAGAAAGAAATAATATTTTATTTAAATTCACGGGTTCACTCCCATTAGATAGAACCCGAATTCGGTTCACGAGACCACTACCAGCATGGGCAGTGGCGGATCTTGAACCAAACACCTGGCAGGGCCGGGCTCAATCTGGGCGGGCCGGACTCAATGCATATACAAATTTTCGAAAATTTTTGGTAAAATTTACACTACGAAATGAAAAAACTGGGTGGGCCGAGGCCCAGTCTTAGGTCCACTAAGATCCGCCCTTGAGCATGGGTGGCGGCGGTGTTACCGTGCTGGTAGTGGGTACTCGTGACCAAATCGGTAGGCGCCCCATCCCTAGGGCTGTAAACAAACTAAACGTTCAGCGAACCGTTCGTGAAATGTTCGGCGGGAAGTTTGTTTGTGTTCGTTCGTTTAGTTAAACAAACAAACATGAACAGGGGTCACGCTCGTTCATTTATGTTCATGAACATTCGGTAACGTGTTCATTTATGTTCGATAGTTCATTAGGGTTTTTAACTTTTTTACTTTTAGTTTATGTACTTCAAACTTCCCAGTGGTAGATTATTTAATATATACCAGTGTATCACATATTAATATTACCTTAACTATTTTAATTAACTGTTATTTTCGGTGGATTAAATGAGTATTTCAAGTTTAATATGACAATTTTGTGTTTTTATGAGACATTATGTGATCAAGATTATGTCAAGTATATTTGGGTAACTAGATAATTAGATTAGTATATTTTGGGTGGACAATGTTCGTGATGAAATTTCGGAATTTAATATGTCTTAGTTTGTGCTCAGTTTTGTTCATTAATGTTTGTTGGTGTCCGTTTATGTTCATTGGTGTTTTTATATGTTTGTTTTTGTCCGATAACTAAATTTAACAAATAAGCACAAATGAACAAGAACACGTTCAATTTCTTAACAAATGAAAACGAACAAAAACCTCGTTTGGTAATTGTTCATGAACAGTTCGTGAACACGTTATTTCTTTAACAAACAAACACAAACAAAAAATCTCGTTCGGTAAGTGTTCATGAACAGTTTGTAAACACGTTATTTCCTTAACAAACCAACACGAACAAGGCCATGTTCGTGTTCGTTTGGTTTGTTTACAGCCTTACCCATCCCCAAACTATATAGACCTTAGAGCATTCACAGTAGTGCCCTCATAATTCTTTGAGAGTAAACTCTATAATTTTTTATGGAGTTGGAAGTGGTTGTGAGTGTAGAAAATGGGGAATCTACTGTTTATCGGTATATTTGGGGTTATTTGGGAATCTTTTAGGGAAAACTGGAAAACTGTAATTATTTTTAAATTTTTGTTGAAAGTGATTATGAGTGGAGTGGAGGAGAGAGAAACTGTAATAATTTATATTGTAATATGTGGTTGTGATTGGTTGTTAGTGAATGAGGAATGAGGAAGCTACTGTGAGTGCTCTTAGTTAGTTAGAGTTAAGTCCATATGAAATAATGAAAATAACATTGCTGTTAATATATAATAATAATAATAATAATAATAATAATAATAATAATAATAATAATAATAATAATAAACAATTAAAACATATAAAATTAATATTAAAAATTTTAGTGGATGCCACCACCCCCTCCATTTTCTCCATTCTATACCACCATAACCATCACCATTGAGAACCACCAAATTATATCACCACAGGCCCGGTTTTGGGCATGGGTGGGTTGGTGACGGCGCCAAGGCCCAAACTCCCAAAAGGCCTCAAATTTTAAAAATTTAAAGTATATATCATGTATAAAGTGTATTTAAATTATAGTGGTGTGGAAAATGAGAACAAAGTCAAGATATATGTTCGGTTTTACAGTACAAACAACGATGTAATGATCGAAAGAAATGAAAAACTAAAATCTTAATATGCAAGGAAGATTATTTATATATGCTATATTTAGTAATGTTGGTGGTACTCACAAACTACCACTATTGCAAACATCACATGCTTTCCAAAAAAGTTTTGAAAGTGTACAACTCCGTTAAGCATGGTTTTTTCCTGTACAAGTTACTTTTGTTGTGATGTCTCTCTTTTCGTCTTCTCTGTTCTCTCTCTCACCAGACTACCCCCATCGTCACTTTTTTTATGCGATATCACTATTTTGAACATCTCTGTTTGGGTGCAGGCTGTTTGTGTGATTGTTGGTTGCAATCGTATGTGGGTGGTGATGGTGGCGGGCATTAGTGTTGCCCATATCTCTGACAGCAACGATACATAGTAGTGAAGTTTAGGGTTCCACCATAACATAGTGTGACGGTGGTGGTGTTACTGGACTTGTGTCACACCACGCAAATGGCGAAAACACGTGGCGAAACGCTCGAAAGCATATCAAAGTCAAGATTAACACAAACTATATTTAATTAGAAAAGATCATTTTATTAAGATGTCGAAAATAAGTATCTTGTCACAATATTTCACAAAACAACAAACAAGAAGTTCATAAATGGGGTTTTTCCGTTTTGGTTCCAACCCGATGGTAACAATAGGTGAAACCCCGACAAGTATCCGACATCCTGAATTCCACCGCACTAGCCCCATATCTATTCAGCACTTAGTTACCTGAAAGATATGTTTAAAAAGACGTCAATATATATAATATTGGTGAATTCATAGGTTTTAGTTTCGTAATAGCAGCATTTTTACATCCTGTGCAGATCCAACACCATTTGTGGCCTTTGTAAGGAGTAGCTAGCTCCTACAAACTACGATGATGAGCAATCCCTTGAGCCCCATAACCAAACCAAGACTAATAATAATGCCCCGCTCCAAGTCGTTTCTCGTAACTCAACGACTTAATTTCAGAATACGTGCACCCCTGGCATACGCCGATGCATAATCGACGCTATCGATTAGGGGTGGGCCTTGTCAGGCACCAATAGTACTATCCAAATATTCCTTCGGTTTCATTTCCCTGAATTAATGGTTACAGAAGAGAGGACTCAACCCCGAGTGGTGATCACTACTCAAGTACTCATCATGCCACTTATCACATTTTACCCTTTGAAAACATTTCAAGATGTGACAACATTTGACAAACATATCTTTCCCCTAGTTAAAACAGTAAAATGGGGCCGTGAAACTCACCTGATGTACAGCGTACAATCAAATAGCAGAGAATAGCAAGTCCGAGGTTAAGCACCTACGAACGTCCTGTCCTAGTGCGTGTAAGTCACTAAGTCTATAGCGTGTGTCTTTCCGGCAAGTTGTACACCCAACTCCCAACACCATATAATTCCCCGTTTAATTAAACATAGGTCCTAGGTCCGTTGGTGATGGATTACCCTCGTTACAAGTTACATTTATACTTTCATGAATATTAATTAATTTGTGTAATATTACTCTCGACCCAACTTCACTTAACGTATAATTATTTTCCCATTAAATAATTATACTTAAGATCTCGTCGTTCGATATAATATCTTTACCACTCGACACGACTCACTTTACCGTATATTTATTTTCCCATTCAAATAAATATACTAAGGTCTTGTCATTCGATAATATATTTTTAACGCCCGACTCGACTCACCACACCGTATATTTACTTTCCCGTTAAGTAAATATACTAAGATCTCGTCGATTCGGTATACTTATATAGATATATCGTTTACTTGACTCGACTTTCCTCCCCGTATATTTACTTTCCCATTAAGCAAATATACTAGAATTTCGTCGAGTCGAATATATATATATATATATATATATATATATATATATAGGAATGGGATCATTTGAGAACTCATCCCAGTTGCGAGAACTTGAGAACTCCATTTGGCCAATTACAAAGTGACACATAGGCTTCTTATGTATATTATATTCATGGGTATAATTGTCAATCCCCTATTATTATCTTTCCTAAATGAAATTATCATAGTGTTTTTTAATATTTTTTTTGGAGAGAGTATCTTACACACTTGTCACACTTGTCAGTGGTTAATATCCCTAGATATATTTTCCCGCCCATTAATTGATACCCCCATACCCTCATATATACTCTCACCTAAAAAACCCTCCATCACATGCAGATCACCTTCAACCCCAAATAATTCCCATCTTCAACAAAAGGAAAACCCTAGAAACACTGGTTCTCGTGATCATGAACGATCCAAACGACGAAGCACACAGTATTGAATTTTTCACTGAGCAAGACCTAGAGGACGTTGCTAGATTTATGGCAGAAGCACCTCTAGCAAGTAGTTCAGAAGCAGAGAATGGTTCGGTTGAAAGTAGTCTGCGATCGGTAGTTGACAAGGGGAAAAGGGTGGTGGATGAGTCAGAAGAAATGATTGGTGGGGTTTTCTCGGTCGATGAAGGTGGTTCGTCTGGTGAAGAAATCACTGCATCCCCTATAAGCCAACCGGCTCACATTGAGGAAGATGGTAATGTTTTCCTTTTTCTATATTTTTTTTGTGTCTTTTTTTTGGTGTGTCTTTCTTCTTCGTTGTTATGGTTATGTTTTTTCTGGTTTTTTGATCGGTGGTAGTTTGATCGCCGCGTGTTTTACACCAGTGTTTAAGTTCCTAAAAATACAATTCTGTAGGTGAATTTTTCTACGGACTTAGTTCCCTGCTTTTTACACCGAGGTAAAGTATAGATGTGTAATTGTTGGCATGTATTTTCCACCCTAAAAATGTTGTTTAGTTATATTACTTCACTGGACCACTATATGTTTTGTGTGAGTGACTGAGTGATATGCAAGAACAGCCAAGAAGTTTTTAGGGTGGGTTTGGATTTAAGGGATTTTAATGGGAATAGGAATGATAAAGGATGATTGTTTCTCGATATGAGTTTTAACTTACACAAGAAGCTGGGCATTAAATTATAGTAGTATAGTATTTTTAGACAATGTTACTTTTTGCATGAGAATTCATAATAGGAATGATAAGGGTAGACCTGTATTTTGTAATGGTTTTGTGTTTTGTTTTTTGGTTTTTTTTTTTTGTTTTTTTTTTGTAGGATCTGGGTCTGCTTTTTGGTTCACACCCAATGGCACTCGGTACTGGAAACCAATAGTAGACGAGTCGCTAAAACCGAACATGACTGCTAAGTATAGGGAGTGGCAAGACGTGGTTCAAATGTATGAGACGTATGCTAAGAAATGTGGGTTTTCTACTAGGATTGGAACCGTGAAAAGGGTTAAAGGCATCATCACCCATAGGTACATACTGTGCTCAAAGTCAGGGAAACCCCAAACCAAAAGGAAATTCGACTGCCTAGATGAAACATCTTTGAAGATTAGGCAGTCAACTTTCCAGGTGTGCGACTGTAAAGCAAGTGTCAGAGCCAAGTTATGCAATGTTACGTCAATGTGGGAGATTTATCACTTCGAAGAGAGTCACAATCACATGCTGGTTCCTTCGTACAACAGAGATTTAACTAAAATAGGGAGGAAGTTGGATTATTCTACCAAAGAATTCATCCACCGGCTAAGCCTCAACAAAGTTGGCCCCACAGTAGCTCACAAGATGGAAGTTAGCCTAAAAGGGGGACATCACAATGTCAAGGACACTCCCGCTGACTACAAGAACTTTGCCAGGAGTATCCGCATGTTCATTGGTAACAGGGACTCCCAGATGATGGTTGACAAGCTGAACGACCGGGTGAAGAATTTGCCAAACTTTTCTTTTAAGTATAGCCTTGTCAATGGCGAGCTTAGACATGTTTTCTGGGCTGACGAGATATCAAAGATAAATTACCAAGCGTTCGGCGATGTGCTTCATTCGATGCGACATACCAAACAAACAGGTAAAGTGGTATTGGTGATCTCGTATTTTTAGTTTTATGCAGCTGGGAATTGTTGTTCTGCTATTTTTTTTATTACATTGCCTGTTTCACTTATGTAGGTACAATCTCATATTCGTGCCTTTCACTGGTGTGGACAACAACAAACGTTGCGTTACTTTTGGCGCCGGGTTACTGTTCAGTGAGACGATCGAGTCTTATTGCTGGTTGCTCAACACGTTCCTTGGAGTGCATGGGAAACAACCTAAGTTGGTGTTAACGGATCAGGACCCAGCAATGAAGCAAGCCGTGGCGGCCATTTTTAATGAGGCAAGGCATCGCTTATGTATGTGGCACATTATGAAGAAACTGCCGGCGAAGGTAGAAACTTTTTACATAAAACCGTCGACTTTTGATGAACATCGCTTATGTATGTGGCACTTTTGATGAACAGGTTGTTGGAGGCGGCGCTGACAACGCAGAAGTTCGGGCGGCTATCCATAAGCTGGTCTGGAATGTTTACATAAAACCGTCGACTTTTGAAACCCGATGGGGTAAATTGCTGGACAAGTACGGACTTGCAGAAAATGAGTGGCTGCAGGACATGTTTAATATCAGGGAGATGTGGGTTCCTGCGTACTTCCGTGAAATCCCAATGTCGTGCCTCATGAAGACCACCTCCAGGTGCGAAAGCTCGAACGCGTCATTCAAAGTCAATTCTAGCTGGGCCAATACACTTGTGCAGTTTTTGTTGTGTTTTGATACAACAATGGACTCCCAGAGATATAGGCAAAGGGTTGCGGAGCATCAAACAGAGTGGCGTCTCCCTGAAATGAAGACTGGTATGGCGATCGAGAAGCAATGTGCCATGATATACTCTCAAACAATATTCCATGAAGTCCGAAAGGAAATTCAGAAGTCTGTGTTGTGGTGTTTCATCACCAACCAAGCTGAAGTCGATGGGGCGAAGGTGTACACTGTAACACACCTTGACAAGCGCACAGACCCGGTTAACGACTACACGGTACACTGTAATTTCCATGATTATTTTTGTTTGTTTTTTTTCGATGGTTTATTTATTTATTTATTTTTTTTGAATAGGTCACGGTTGACTCGAGCAATGGAGATGTAACATGCTCATGCAACTCTTGGACCCGCATTGAATACTTGTGCCGACACATTTTCTGTGTGTTCAGATACACAAAAGTGGAGGAAATCCCTGAAAAGTATATCATGGACAGGTGGAGGCGTGACGTGTTACCCAAATCTGTGTTTTATGTAGATGCGCGTTACGGGGTTGACAATAGCGACCATGCTGTTATGCTAAATGCGCTGCTCGACATGTTTAATGAATGCGTTGATCGTTTAAGTGTTTCGCCTGATCGTCTATCTACGTTTTCAGAGCAGCTCAGGGGTATCAAGGACGATGTATTTAGGAAGACCAGCGAGCCAGTGCAGCCGCAACCCGAAAATGTCAATGTGATTGCCGATTTGTTGGGGGTACAAGACGACGTTGAAGTTTCGTGTTCAAACCCGCAGGGAATAAGGAACAAGGGATGTGGTACCAATCGCCGCCTGGTGGGACCTGGTGAAAAGGCCGTGAACAAGAAGAAGAAGAACCCGCGCCAGTGCAAGACATGCTTTGAATTTGTCACCGACCACGACTCCAGGAACTGCCCGTTGAAGAACAAAGACGGAGGGACGTAGCTGTTTCGCTGATTATGATCCAGGCTCGTGATCCCCTCTTTTTTTGGTGGTAATTAATGTCTATCTTGTAGTAGTAATATGGAACCTTTTTTAGAAAGCTGGTGGGTTTTTTGTTTTTTGGCGCCGGTGTAAAATGTTTGTTCAGCATGTACCTAAGCTGTACATGCCGAACGTGCATTTTTTGCAAAGCCACGCACGATGTGTAACCCTAGGCTGTGTCTTTTGGTTTTTATGTGGTTAGCGTGTAAAAACCCAAGGTTCAAACTACGGGGGTGGCGGGCCTGGGTGTTTTTTTTGTCGAACGATGGATGTTTTTGTGGTTTATTACTGTTTATAAGTATGGTTTTATGTTTAAATCCTTTTTTGCCTATCCTTTTTTATTTTGTTACATGGGTTGTCACTTTTGTTTAGGTTTTTTTTTTCCAGTTTTTTATTTTTTGTAGACCATACAACCTGGATTTATGACAAGCATTTAAGATAAGCATAACATAATGGGGTGGTTGGTGGGACCTTTTTACACCAGTGTAAAAGACCCAAGCAACAGGGAATACCTAGAACAGTACACATAACAAGCACACATGGTCACACCTACATTATTTTTTAGATACATTGACCACATTAAAGCCTACAGGCCAGATACCTCTCTAATAACGCCCTTTCGGCGACATAACTGCATCCCAGTCAGTCTCGTCTTCAGAAGGCCAGTCAAAACCAACAATGTCGTCGTCATTTGCGGTGTCTGGGTCCCAGTACTCTTCCTCTGGTAGGGGCGCCTTTGATGCATTTGAAGTCGGGTTGTATGTCGGTTTGACGGGGCTGCTTTTTGCCGACCTGTTCACGACGTTAGGATTAGTATCCGGCACGCGGGGACGCATATCCGGACCCAGTGGTGTTCCGTACCCCAAATCGAGCAACCTGTCTTCAGTCCCTTTCCTGCTGCGTTCGGTCCCCTGGCCCCTCCACGGTGGGCTAGTGTAGTGACCATGGGGCTGAGACCCTCCGTAACCTGCGACTCCATGGCTGGAGTATAATGGCAGCGGACCGTAACCAGGTCTGGTCCCGTACGCGTCGTGTGCGATGGACTTGCCCCTGTCCAAACCTTGCTGTGCTGGTGGCTGCGTGAACTGAGGGACAGGCAACGCTGGCTGGCGGGGCGGAGGAGTGGTTGCGCCCGATGTTATCCCCATTTGCGAACGATGCCATACTTGCACTAGTTTCCCCGTCTTCTCATTACGTGGGAACCTAGGACGTTTCTCTTCGCCGCCACTCATGTCTGTTATAGGTGGACATAAAACATGGTAGAAAAAATAAGCAACAAATTTTGTTAGCCATGCAAACAATGCAGAAATAATAATAATAATAATAATAATAATAATAATAATAATAATAATAATAATAAATAAAAAAAACAAATAAAAAACAAAAAAGGAACATGTAAATAAATAAATAAATAACTTTTTTTTAAGCAATTTTTTTTTGTGGGCGGTGTTACCTTGTGTGTTTCTACTTTTAGCAATTACCAGTGACTTTCCTTCCCATTGGCACCCTCAAAGAGGGGGTATAAGTAGTGAAAAAAGGAAGTGGGGCCAATGTATCACAGAGAGGGGTGGTGGTAATAATCATTATATTAGTTGAATAAAAAGTGCTTTGCCATGTGGGGGGGGGGGGGGGGGGGGAAGGCAAGTGTCTTTGTTTGGATGTTGATTTGGGGGCATAGTGTTTGTACGGTTTTTACTTATTCTATTCACTCATATTTTTTGGCGGGCATGGTAACAGAGTAGTTTTACATTTTTACACCGGTGTAAACACAATTAGACAATTTTTTTGTACGTTTTTTTACGTGATGGCTTTTTTTGTACAAACTGTTTTCTCACACAAGGTTTTTTTACACATGGCTAAACATGGGCAATGGCATCCCTTTTTTTACATATTTTTTGTTTATATTGTTTTATATATTATCAAGTGATAACGTGAGACCTTTAGGTTGTTTAAAGCACATGGAGTCGCAAATTAGATAATAAAATTAGTTTACTTTTTCACAGTAAAACAAAAACTAAGTTTACTAGATAACATTTTTTTACACCGGTGTAAACACAATTAGATAATTTTTGCACGTTTTAAAATTTTTATTTTGCATCTGTATCCCGTACAAAAAACATCACAGGAATAAAGTGGGTCCGGACCTTTCCCACTCGGGAATCTTTTTTTTTCCTGACCAAGTGGCTCAAACTAGATAATAAAACCAAGTTTTACCATGGTGTAAAAATCAAAAAGGGGGAAGTGGGGCCAATGTATCACAGAGAGGGGTGGTGGTAGTAATCATTTATATGAGTTGAAAAAAAAGTCCTTGCCATGTGGTGGTGGTGGTGGTGGGGGGGGGGGGGGGGGGGGAAGACAAGTGTCTGTTTGGATGTTGATTGGGGGGTATAGTCTTTGTACTGTTTTTACTTATTTTAGTCACTCCTATTTTTTTTGGCCGGGCATGGTAACAGAGTCGTTTTACATTTTTACACCGATGTAAACACAATTAGATAATGCCACACTGTTTTTATTTTCCTACCTTAGAGTATCCCAGCTAACCACCACCAACACCAAAAAATAAAAAACAACCAAACAAACCCACAACAAAAAAACATCTAGTTTTTTATACACCGGGGTAAACTGAAAGATACGTTTTCCCTAACGTAGATTAACCTACCTAACAAACCCACAACAAAAAACATCTAGTTTTTTTTAGTTACACAAAAGTTATAAAAACATCTAGTTTTGTTTTTTTTTTTTTTTTTTGCAAAACACCATAGAAGACCAACACAAACACGTCACTCACTTCCTAACCGCGTCTCGCCAAACCCGGTCTATGTGGATGTTTGTCCCCGACAGCAGGATTGCCGCCGCGTACCTCCTCTGCAATGTGTCCAGCTGCGATTGCTTTCTTTTACCGTTCAGGTTAAATCCACAGTTGAAACGTGATGAAACCCCGCAGTAGTTCTCCATGTGCCGCATCGCAAAGACGCCACAGTCCACTGTGTTCTTGTATGTTTTCCACGGCAAAGTTACCGGCCTGATGTCGCGCTCGCTCATCGTAGCCGCCTTGGGGTGATTGACCAATAACAGGTACTCAACGAAGATATGTTTCTGCAATGCGGTTTTTAGTCAGATAAGTTACGGGACTGAAACATTAATAACAAAGCAGAAAAGAAATTTTAATTTTTTTTGTTTATTTTTCTCACCACTTTATACGGCGTGCTTTTAGCGTAATATACGTTGCTGTCAGACAGGATCACGGGCGACTTCTTTGGGGCAATGTTATCAAGGAGGCAGATGTCTTCATGTTTGAAGTCGAACACAACAACGTAAAAGTGTTCACTTTGCAGGACCGGGACAAAAACCATGTCGAATGACTGAAACCCCAGCTGGTCCTGATTGCCCTTCACCGCCCCAGATACACCCTTCTTGAAAGCTGCCAAACGAAGCCCCTCCGGGTCATCAACCAATCTCAACATCCAGTCAACCTGGTAAAAATAAATAAATAAATAATTATCACGGTTAAAGCCTAAGCCGGGGGGAAAAAATAAAAATAAATACTCCACGCAACCAAAAACTTGGCCGGCACGCGTACTCACAATTGTGGTACTTGCAAGGAACAAGCGACGTAACCCTCCAACGCCACGGTACAGCGGGTCGTTGTTAAGGACATTAACCCAAGCATCCACCACCGAACCATACAACCTTTTCCCCACCGCCAAAGACTGCAGAAGTGGGGCACCAGACCGTACACCATAGCGGTCCTCGTACATCACGTACCTGCAATATCAGGGTCAGTACATGTGCTGGAGGGTGGTGTGGGATCATTTTTCTAAGTTGGTGTAAACTTACGGGTAATGTTCGGTGGGGTCGATGTTTGCCTCATCTAGATGGCCACTACAACAGCAATGAACATGAAAAAAAAATTTAAATGTATGTTTTCTGTAAATAAAAATTATCAAGTAGGTAGGTAAAAAAAAAAATAAAAAAAAAGAGAAATAGCCCTTTTTTTCGCATCTTACTGTTGTTTAGCCTCACGGATTGCCTTTTCCATCAGCTCTGTCCTTTTGGTAGTCCTAAACAACAACTCCCACACCATTAGCTCCGTCCTTGTATTCCTTGTGTCCATTTCACCACGATCATTCAGCACAACAGGTAATCTAGCCACCATAGCTTTAGTCACGCCCCGGGGTACTTGGGTTTTCAACGCAGTGATGCGCATGGAATCTGGTTGAAAAACAGCAGGGCAAAAAAAAATTAAATAAATAAGTAAACAAACAAATAAAATTAGTTTTCCAGATAATAATTTTAGTTTTCAATTTTTTTACACCGGTGTAAACACATTTTGTTACCATGATGTAAAACTAGACAATTAAACCAGGTGTTACCATGGTGTAAAAAACAAAACAAAACACCAAAAAAAAAAAAAAAAAAGGAGTGCCCAACACTTACCCTCATTAGTCTCGCCAGCGGTCGTTTGTGTACTAGCTAGCCCCTTACCAGCATCCTTCAACGGCGCAACCTGAACTGCAGGGTCCCCGCCTGTCTTTGTTAAATCTACGGGTTCTTAGGTTAGGCCCAAGCTAAAAGACGGCTGGCTAAAAACAACTGCGCAGTTGTCCGGCTCTACAATAAAAATAATAGACAAATTAAACTAAAAAATAAGTAATAAAAGTAGTGTATAAGGATTAAAGAATGTCGACACAAAAACCTTGAACGTCCATGCGATCCGCAACAATACATTCAGTCGCCATCTCCTGTGTGAGACCAAGTCCAAAAGCTGGTTGAGTCAGGGGTGTTTTCTGTTGGTCACTCACTTTTGGCCCCTCGGCGGGCGCGATGTCTTGCGTCAGCCCTAAGCTAAACGTTGGCTGACTCAATACTGAATGGACCTTACTCGAGGTGCCTGGAACTGGGGGGTTATGTCCATGCATAACAAAAGCACAGGTTAGGGTACAACCACAGAAACAAAATAACTGGAAAAAGAGCGTAATTTTTACTAAAGAACGGGGGGCTTACAATCTGAACCAATCCAAATTGTTGAAAGACCGAACTTTTTCCTATGTACATAAGCTCACTTGCCAATGATTTAGCCACTCCTCCACTCTTCCCAACATCAACAACCAATGACGCTACAGGATCAAAGAAAGGAAAAAAAAAAAAGGTAAATACCAATGATAATAAAAAAAAATAATAATAAAGATATAGATAGGTGGACTCGGAAGACAAGTGTCAAGATGGGGGACCTTTGCTTCCACTGGCCACACCGACACTCTCAGCAAGGGGCGGCTCCTCAACCCTATTATCCGGTGGTTTAACATCGGCAACAGGTTGTGCGTTATGGCAGGTAAATAACCATTGACCATCACTAGTTGAATCAGATGAGTCATCGGTATCAACTGCGATGCCCTTACAAACAGCGGCTGAAGATGGCCCAGGCACATCAACGGGTGCATCATCGCCTGCCATGTACACAAGTGTAAAAAAAATATATTATTTTCTTTTTTTTTCATGTACCCCAGTATAAAAAAAATAAAAAGTAAAACAGCAGGTGTTAGGTTTTTTTTTTTTTAACCTTCGAGACTAGCGGTGTCAGCACTTGGAACTGGATTCTTGTATTCGTCAGACAATTCTCTAACAACTTTGTTTATCACCATTGATGGTGTAGCTAAATGCTTTGACGGATCCTGGTTAATTCCTAATTCCTTTTCATAGGCAGCCCTCAAACTGACAACGCTGTTCTTATTGGGGTATCGCGAGGTTAGGGAAGACAGCACTGTATCTACTCGCAACTTCAACACTCTGAACTCCGCTACCGCATCACGAGCCGTGCGCAATTCAAGCTGGTGCACAGCAAAAATCAAGTATAAATCGTACTCGTAGGTACACACCAAAAAACAAATAAAAATAATAATAAATAAATAATATTCCCTAAAATCAAAATACCAAAAAAAGAAGGAAAAACACAAAAAACTGTTTTACCTCAAACCTATCACCAGCGCTGCCCGCTGAATCTGTCCTAAGATCCGTTTGCCATTCAGCCTCACTTGCAGTAACACTGATGTCCTTTAACCTACCGGCACCAAAACCACCGTGGCTTATCTCATAATCTTGACGCTTCGTCAACAACTGCTGCGTCCAGTGATGCATTGCCCGTACCCCAGCTGGAGTGTTCATTCCATCACGGAGGGCAAAACTATCCACATATAGCAGCTGAAAAATAAAATAAAAAGGGAAACAACTTATTAAAAAACAAACAATGGCAAGAATAAAACAGAATAAAAACAAAATGCAGTTTCCAAGCTAAAATGGGAAAAAGTATACAGTCAGGAAGGTCAATGGTCCAGCAAAGGCAGATCCTGGATCACTACGTCTCCACTTTTGCTTACATGTCCGCAGGGAAGTTATCATGAATTCACACCAATCAATACTGTCAAACTTTGTTTCACTCGTAAAGCACTTGGGGATCTCTTCTCTGCAAAGGCCATTCCCATGACAACTGATCATGGTTGTGACAAATAGCATAATGAAGTCGACTTTGAAGATGAACATGTCATCATAATCGTCTTCGAGTATCTTCTCCGTTATGGACGACGGTGAAACATAAACTACTGGTGGATAACGACTGCGCCATACCAACAACTTTGGATGCCACTCGTCCGGCTCTGTTAAGCTTGAGAAGTTGATCCCACCACATGGAATCCCAAACACCTTATGCACAACGGTTGCGTCAATATTCACTTCCTGTTGCTGACATTTCAGGCGCATTTTATCTGGTTGGAAGGCATCCACTACGTAGTGAGCTAGCTTAACAGGGATCCCATCAACCACAAATCCCAACAACGCCCCAAATCCCATCTGGTGAACAGCGTCGCGCTGCCTAGCACTAAGTTTGGAAATCGCCAAGAAAAGTTGACGTGGGGACGAACGCGATTTTAAGCTGCACCACATGTGTTGGTGGGAAGAGGTTGCAATTGTCTTTTCTAGTGGCGTGTCAGACACGTAATCATCGTCGGATTCAATGTCTATCTCAATCCTTGATCGCTTCTTTCTGCTTCGTAGCCCTACTAATAACGGCTTGGCGTCCCCGCCTGTAGACGATCCTATATGTATTGGCTTAACAGAAAATGTGTTTTTTCGTTGCCCACGAGTCTGAACAGGGGTTGCGTCAGCTGCACATTTGACAAATCACGGCGCCATTAACCAAACAATGAGTAAACAAAATATACAAATAAAACAGAAGGATCCTTTTTTTTTATTTTACCTTTGTTATCCGAATTTAGGCAAATAACTTCTGCATTAGCTGAGAGGTCACCATGGGGTCGTTTAGAGCTCCTGGTACCAGCCACCATGTTTTTGTTGTCTTTACTGGTATCACACAAATAATCAAAACAGCCTGAAAATCCAAAAAATGCTTATACCCTAGTACAGTTTTTTACACCAACGTAAAATTCCACACACATAGCAATAATGATTATCTCCTAACAAAGGCATTCTTTACATCAAAACACACACAGACAAACCATAAAAACCATTTATCCCCTAATAAAATTCTTATACACATAAGAAAAATATCTGAACACATAACAAAACTGTTTATCCCCTAATAAAATTCTTCACACATAACCAGAACTCTTTACACCGACGAAGTGGTTTGCAATAAGTAGGGTTTTTTTTTTTGCAAGACAATGGACACACTTAATAATTTTTTCAATCTATATTAAAAAAAACAAGTCTTAACTAAATTCTAGGGTTTCATTTATCCCTATCAGTCCTAAAGAAAAAAAAACACAATGTACAGTTAAAAATTTTAAAACAACTAACATAATACCTCTGTAAAACGACGATGATTCACGACGATGATCGGAACCAATAACAAACAACGGCCCTAATTATTGATCACCGGTGTCGAAGAGGAATTAGAGGCGAGGGGGAAGGGATGAAACACCAGGTGCAGAGAGGAATTGGGAACGGTTTTTTGATGGTTTTTGAATTTTACTAGAGAGAGAGAGTAGGAAGTGATAGTTGTCAGATGGAGGGAACCGAGGAAGGTTTGGTATGCTTTTTCCTTTCCAATAATACCCTTTTCAGGGTTATTTTTATAAATTGATAATTAAAAAGATATATGTATACAAAAAAGACAAAAACAACCCAACATTAAATCTCATCCATTGGATGGTTATGATCAAGGGTCCAAAAGAGTTCCTATGGTTCTCACAACTCAAGTGAGTTCTCAAACTATCCATTCCCTATATATATATATATATATATATATATATATATATATTCCTTGTTAAGTCCATACGTTTGTTTAACATTTAATCGTTAGATTATTTACGTTACTTTTCTCCCACGAATATTTTCCATCACTTAGGAAAGTGTTATGTATTTTTCACCCAAATCATATATTTTAAATCCTTAAAATATATTTATACTCATCTTGACGTAATGATACTTTTCTCGTCCGTCCGTTTTTACGTCTTAGTTCGTTCACACGTCCAAGTCTGATTACACTTGACTTATATATATATATATAGTTAATTTTTCCCAAGTTTCCCAATATGTGTATTCTAGGAAAGTTATTCACCTCTTTAATTTCCTACACATATTAGTTGGAAGTTTTATAAATACCTTTGTATTTTTATCACAAGACTTGGTATCTTATGTATAAAAATGCTCCCACACTTTTATATTCCCATTTATATAAAAGTGTTCATTTTTATATAAGTTCTCCCAAGTTTTTAAATTTGTCTAACATTTTTATAAAAACCTTTGTTTATATATATCCATATGTTAGAAAAGTCCATATTTTTATAAAACTCTATTTTATAAAAATACACTCTTATACAAAATACATGTGTATAATTACTAGTATTTACCAAATCTACCTTGAAAAATTATTATTTACACTGTTGACACCAAACTTTCCATAGTTATATTTTTAGACACAAGTTTCTAAAAATATCTTCTTTAATCCCTCAACTTTTAAAGTTACAAAGACAGTCCTTTAACTTATAAAAGTTGCATTTTTGCATTCTATCTTTCAAGAATAACAATTTTCTACTAAGCTAGTAGACTTTAATGGATCATTTTTGTCATGTTAGTTTATTTTCACATTTCAACACTTTTGATAGTCTCATAATATCTTATTAAGGCTACTAATAAGTGTAATTTGTGTATTTTGTCCAACATGTCCAAATTATATATTGTAAGTTTGTAGATTTTGATGATGCAATTTTTACAATGCTTATTTTCTAACAAAAATAACCTTATAACAAGTCTTATATCTTTATGTTAAGATGATTAAAACCATTTTTAAGCTCATTCAAGTTCTAATAACAAGTTATCTCTAAATCACCATTTTCTTCAAGTATTCATGAACTTAATAAAAACTACAATAATACTTAACATCCATCACCATAATTTTGACCATTACAGACTAGCTTAACACCATTTTAGTCTTTAAAAATCATATGTTTTATTATGAAAAGCTTATTCAAGTTCACCCCTTGTACAACTTGCTTCAAGCTATTAAACATAACCTTTTAAATACAAAACAAGATCAAGAATACTTACAACTAGCACAAGGCTAGGGAAGCTATCAATGCTTGATTTTGATGGGGTTTAGTGTGTTCTTCCTAAGTGGTTAAGCTCCAAGCTTGAAACACACAATGGGGGTTCAGAAGATGGATGTTTATGAGTGATTTGGAGGTGTTAAAACTTGGAAGAAAAGTGTGGGTGTGCCCTTGTAAACTGACGGCCAAACAAGGAAAGAAGAAGATTTTGGTTCAAGTGTTAAGCCTTGTGATTCTTTATAACCTCAACATATCTTACAATGATCTTTCAAGATTTCAAGGATCCATCACTAGATTTTAATCTCATATGAAATGGACATGTATGTACTAGTGATCTTAGGAAATCTTGGTGAATTGTTTTTGGGCGGATATATGGCCGTGAGTTTCTAAGGAAAAGGGAGGATTTCTTGTAAATCTTATAAGGACACAAGGATCTCATATGCAATCTAGTTAGATTTTAAATCCCTTGAATCAAGGATGTAGTGTACCATGGCAATCTTATGGAGATTATGGTGGGAGTGTTGTGGCCGAGATTTATTAAGAATGTGGAGGATTTTCTAATATCTCCAAAGGACACACAAATCCATCCAAGATCTCATAATATCCAATATTAGATTTGAATCCCTTGAATTATGGAGAGGTGGTACAAAAATGATCTTGGATAGATTTTAAGAGGGTGCTTGGGCCGATTTTTATCATGGAAAAATGGAGGATTTTAGTAAATCTTACATGTAGTCATAATATATCATCAAATCCATCCCATATCTCCTATGATATTCTTTAGATTATTTTTTTTTATGGATTATTTGTACAAAGGAGATTTTGGACATTAAAATAGCCTCTAATAACCCTTAAACATAGTCTAGTTCAAGTGTTGGTTGGTTAGTTAGGCTCTTGTTGGGTGAAATTATAAGTTATACGCGTACCGGGTGCGGTACACGCACTTTATTCGTTACCGGGAGATTTGTATGTAAAGTTTTCACTTGTGGTTTTGGAGTTCCAAAACACATTGTATTTTGTGAAAATACCCTTTATTTTATATCCTGGGTGTCCGGGATCCTTTTCGTTTATTTAATTTTTTTACCGGGTAATCACCAACGTCCGTACCGGACAAGTTTGTTCGCACATGATCCTATCATGCTTCATCATTAAACGTGTGCATTCCTATGCATCTTATGGGAATTTGCTATTCTCTACGGCATCAGTTAAATTAATCCAATTAATTTAAACATGCACTTAAACCGTTAATAACATATACTAATTACGTACGGAATCACATTTATTTTTGCCGGATGTTACATTCTCCCCCGTTAAGAGAATTCCGTCCTGGAATTCAATTCAAGTTATCCATCACAATAGTATCCTTGAACAGGGTGGAGTGTTAGCGACTCATGCAATCTCCTCTTTCTTTTTAAACTGAACTCAGGTTCAGCTTAGCGTTCTATCGAACACAATATAATGATCCAACTATGACTAAGCTCTTGGAAATCCCAATCCGTCACATCCATCGGTTTCCCGACATAGTAGAGCTTAATGTCAACCTAGATCCCGTCGGTCGAGGAATTGGCAACACTTCCTCGGTCTCGACTTGCGGAATTCATCAAGAGTCCCACTAAGTTCTTGCAATAGTTTGAGCTTAACCGTCACGAGACCAATTTTGATAGATACCTCCGTGCCACTGGAGTATCAAGAATTGTGCCTACTATAATTCCTATGCTCATCTACACCCTCTCAGAGTATAACTCCAAGTGAAAACCTATTACGAGTTCGAAGTTCTTAAGGCCTACGCCTTGTTCGTATGACTTCTAAATGGTTCGCTTCTCATCCAAGCAGTCTCTAAACTGCAAGATTTACTAGCCATCTTTCGAATAACTCAAACCAGGTTATGTATCTGTCTCCGTCTGTCATTCGACGTACTGGAGATGTACACGTATGCCCTCCAAGGGCTTTGAGTAGTACACCCCGAACACTGGGGTGATAATTCCTATAACATAGGAAATTTTGGTGATGAAGCTCATGGATTCGATGTGCCACGGACATCAATCGTGTCAACACGAAACCATTCCGTCAAGTACATTCAATCTGTCCGAGAATGACAAGCCATACTCGTATCAAATAGAGTATCCCATGCTTGTGTACAAAGTTTGTGGAACTCAAGGTAGAATGACTACTACAATCCGATATAATGGAAGTCGGCAATCCAGTATTTAGCCACAATTCTCCAAGAGTATAGGTAGCTATCCATATGCCTCATCTCGAAGCCACAGATGAGTACGGAATGAGAGGGTTCCAAACAACAATCAATCATCACTCGGGTCACATCCAGACCACGGGACACCTCGGGTGGCTTGGTAATGTTAAACATGTGATCTTACCGCAGCACATAATAGTTATAAAAGTCCCCTTGGAAACCCCGTCGGGTATTCCATTTTATTTATCCTTCGGCTCGACTCACTTTACCGTATATTTATCTCCCCATTAAGATAAATATACTAGGTTCTTGTCGACCGAACAACTACATTCAAAATGGGACTTTATTTCCGTAGAATCCTCTAGGTACTGATTTGCTACCTTCAATCCGAGCAATTGTGGTTAATGGTACTAGGGCGCTTAGTGTGGACTGATGGAGGTCAAAAGTTTTTGCGTTGCTTTCACCCCTCAGTTCCCTGATAGTAAGCAGTGTATATATGACACCCGGGCCATACAATTCCACAATCCGTGCGAATTAAAAGCCGACTTAAACACCGATGACTAGAGGCTCACGTTACCTCGTCACATTCGTCAACACGAGCATGATGCATATGATTCATCGTGATATGGTTGCCGCAACAAACAGGGGACAGGGTTCCGACAACATCTTGACACACTGGTCTCCACCGAAACGGTATACAGAGAATCGGTATCCACCCAAAATAAGGATATCCAATACTTGTCCTGTTAGACGTGCCTTACGGGCATTGATGTCTTATCGTCATTAGTAACCAGCTAGTCAATTCTAAATAATACAGGCCACATGCCCTTGAATTGACTATCGGATCTCATGCAGAGATTTGAGTGAAAGGAGTCCTGAAACCGGAACCCTTACTCATCGAAGGTTCCATCCTTTTGGAATCTTTCGAGGTAAATGGCGAAATCGAGTCATAGATGCATGCATTTGACATAGATTTCACGTTTGGGCTTGACAACTTCATGCGCCAAAGTCGTTACTTAAAACAAACGATCGACTGAGATTGAACCACAAGCAATAGTCCAGAGTCTCCCCATAAGGCATCCCATTCAACGACTCGGATAGTCACATATGGGCGCAATACGTAAGCCTTCAAGCTCATCTTGATTAGTCAGGTACCAACGCACTGACCTGGCAGCTCACATTACTATGGTGTCTCAACAACGTCTGCCAAAGAAAGGGATTTTTCTCTAGCGCGAGCAATGCTACTAAAAGATAACTGGGAACACTAGTATCGACCCACGGTCGAAATGGTTCCATTGTTCCAAGAGCCCACGCAAAGACACCAAGATAAACCAACCATCAGAGGAATAACAACATAAATCGAAGGGCTGAGCTGATCGACCATCTCATAACGATAGGGTAGCACCCTTATAGAGTAGATAATGCTACACGCCCTTTTGGATTCAGGGTTCATAAAACCTCCGAATCATATACCAGGGACTTCACAATGCACGCCCATGGGTGGGTCCACAATGGTATTTCCATAATCATCAGTATGATACGTCGTTATGTATGACATCAAACGAATCCACTGGGATGAGCAATAAATGAATTGAGTCATTCAACTCTTGCTAGTCCCAAAGGTATGGGTCATAATATTGCTCATAATCACTCGGTACCTTCGTGGTTCAAGACGCTTTCGAATCCCTTATCACGAGCCTCGCCTCTTCATGTGTGGATCCCGGGATTTCTTCTCGACATTGGTTTGCATAGCCGATCGTTAGTCGACCAAATTGCGCGTAAAAGGTTAAGGCTGGGCATGGCGTCACTGATGCCTTAGTTCCTGAAGATGTAACACTCACGGAATACGTGAGCATATACAGGGGTCGACACATGATTCGGTCAATTACTCAGACGACCACGGGTTTCGGACTTTAGGGGAATACACGCGCAAGTACTAAGACCAGAGTGTCTTAGTACGACTTTTAGAAAGTCCGCTGAGCACCCAAAATCTTACATAATCAATGTTGGCGCTACACAATCAAACAAACAGAACAATGACAGCAACGAGGGGTTTACGTGATGTCTCCATCCCGAGGGAACCGGAGCGAAGCAAACGACAAGTAATCGCATCATCAAGTAAATCCTACAGCTGTAGCAATGCGCCCTCTGTGCAACACGACAGTAGAAACAACCCCGCAATGACAGCAACACATCCACGAAGCATATCAACTAGGGAACACCACACAGGAGCGACACGACAACAGAGAAGCATGACGACAAGGCAACACCGCAACAGGAACCGCATGACACAGAGAAACACGACAACAAGGCTACACTACTGGAGGAGTAGTAAACAAATAGGAATGCATCCTTGACAATGCAGCGTAACCACATGGATACGCAATCAACAAAAATAACGCAACTGCAATCATGCACAATGGCTGGGGGTAACACAGCAGCATGAATGCACACGACAATATGACGCTCAATTCGGAAATTCCCCAGTCCACATCAACAGAAGGCTCCGTTATGGTGAGCACGCATCCCCGTGCGTCTCAGATCACTTGTGGAGGTGGGATTTGCATTCGTACCTTCGGCCTCGAGCCTAACCTCCATAGGCTCAATGGTAAGAATGGTTAGATTGGCCAGCGCATCAGTCATCATAACTTAAATGGGAACAACGGGTTCCACATAATTTAGCTGACTTCTCAAGTCGATATTGTTCATAGAGAGAACGACCGTAGGCTTGGTTTGAGTCACTCAAATGATAGCAACAGCAACATCGACAGTCTCAACCGAGGCCTGAGAACCATTGACAATGTTAGGCTTGCTAAGAGCCCAAGGAATGATAACGAGGGAGTCAATGAAAGCCTCAAAGAAAATGGAATTAACAACAACGAACTCCACAGCGATGCAGACATGGTCATAGCAGCTTGGCATGGGTCATAGAGACGTCTTTGTTGATGACATTCACCTCTGCAGGAGCCTCAAATACATCAACAATATCAGCTCGAGAAGAGCCATAGAAACAACATCAAGCCCAACATGGACTATAGAGACAACGACAACAATAAGCTCAACAACAGACATGGAAACAACGGTATCAAGTCCGATAAGTGCTACAGAATCACTGACAACAACAAACTCAACAAGAGCTACACACTTAGCAAAAACACCAGGCTCTACTTGAGCCATAGATCAATAACAGCAGCAGCAACATCAGGCTCGGCCGGAGCCTTAGACTCGTCGTAGTTATTATGTGTGTGGTAAATAGTATCCGTAGGGCCTAAAAACCAACCATCGTCTATCCCAATTTCAAAGATTGTGGTCACCACAAAAATAGCAAGTAGAGGTAGAAGGATCACGATTTATCGAGACACCTTGATAAAATGAAAACGATACTGACTCTGGCGACCCAGCCGAGTCATCCTTCTCATTAGAGTCCTCTTGCATATTATTTTGGCCTTAGCACCGATAGCCATCAATTGGAATGCCTCTCCGCCACCTAAGCGAGACCGGTGAACTTTCTTCCCGATAGGCCACGCAGTGAGAGTATCAAAATACGGCAAGAGATTAGACAGGTCACCGTGTCCATAACGAATGGATCCTGCAACCTTAGTTTATAAATCACCGTAACGAGGGGATGCAACGTCTCAATATCTACAGGGATTGATGGAAAACACTTCGCATCAATTGTCACTCCACAGGGATAACTAGTCTTGTTGTCGTGACGTGGGTGACGAACGTTATTGCAACAAGAGCAATGGAATTGTCGTCCCATGGGTAAGTTTAATTTAACAGAATAGCGTGACCACTTCCAGTAGTCCCTCATTTGATTTTCGAGGGGGATCCCAATGTCAGCAAAAAGTGTCTTGCGACATAATTATGGAACACACCCTTACGACTACGCTTCCCAAAGAGAAGCAAGTACTGTTTAAGTCCCTAAGGTTATAGTCTAGATTATTTTCTAATAACCTAATTCCCTATAACCAAGGCTCTGATACCAATCTGTAACACCCCAACCGATGGCGGAAACATCGAGGTGTCACATAAGAATGAGTATACAGTAGCACATGGTAATCAAATTTTAATTGAAATTATTTTAAAGTGCAAATATCCAAAAGTGAAAATACATAATGAGTTTTAAATGGAAATCTAATACATCAAAATAGCCAAATAAGCATAAACTTCAATTTGTCTTCTCATGCTAACACTCTAGTCTTCACGCATCATTATTTCCTATTGGGTTGTAAAAATGGGGGGGGGGGGGGGTCAACTAGAAGTTGGTGAGAATACATAAGCCATGTCAAGCAAATGAGTTTAAGTATAAAAGTTTAGCAATTCATATGTTTATCGTAAGTTTAAGTCTACATGAATAAACATGAAATGTTGAATCGACATAATCAAACCTCCGACTAGTTTAGGTCCATCCCGTCATCCACGGTTCACCTTAATAATATGTTGGAACGATAACAATCACCCGCGCTCCCCATAAAAGATGGTCAACGAATCTAGGTGGGATTGTCAATCCAATAGATCTATTATTGAGTATCGCCGGCTTGGCCATAGCTAATGATTATGTATTGTTGAAACTTGTTGAAACGAGTCTAACTATTGTTGTTGTCTAAATCATGAGGCATTAAAGTTTACAACTAGACATGTATGTAGAATTGCTTAAGTATAATGTTGCAAATATAAAGAATTGCATAAACATGGTAACGTAAACTCACCTTAGCAAAGAATTAAGTCTCGAGAAAAGTATAAGTGTAGCCCCAAAGTTGCCAAGTATTACCCTATGTATAAGGTAACAAATAAGTCTAAGTCTATCTAGTCTACAAGTATATTCTAGGGTCTCGAATTGGGGATAAGTATTCGTTGGATTAATAAATAAAATGTTTAAGAGAAATTTAATAAATAAATAAACAACAGCCTTTTTGTAAATTTTAAAACAAAGATGGCCACAATATAAAGTTTTAAGTATGAAAATAATTTTTATAAAATTATTTTCTTAAAAATAGAATATTAAATCTATTTATTACAAATTGTTAAATTATAACTTTAATATTTAAAAATATTAAAATTAAAGAATTTTTAAATTAAAAATTGTATTTCTGTTCCAAATAAATAGAAATAATTTATATAAAATTTTGGTGCCAAAATATTGAAAAATGAATTTATTATGATTTATTTATGATTAAAACTAACAAAAATTGATTAAAATATTAAATAAATGATTTTTCAAAAATAAAAATCATTTCAGAAAAGTTTAATGTTATATAAACTCAGAATAAGTTTTGTGGAAATTTATATAATCGTTTTGATATTTTTATAGAATTTTATAAATAAAATAGAATAAACTTGAAATATTTATTATATATATTAAATAAATAATTTTTGGAAAACTAAAAATTGTATGTTAAACTTTTCTACTAGAATAACATAAAATAATTTTTGTAGAATTTATAAAAGAGTTTTAGTATTTTAAAATGAATTTTAAAAATACAAGGGAATATATATATAAGCTTTAAATGAAATAAAAAAGGTTTTTTGTTGATGCCGAGAATCGAACCCGGGTCTGGCACCGGTTCGGGTTTTAATCACAAGCCCAGCCACCAACTGGGCTGGACCCTGAGAACGAATAAACTAGATTTATAATTGATTATATAGTATATGTTGAAATTGATTTTATAAACCTTTAAAAGAAAAGATTAAAAACCGTTTGGTGTGGGACTCGAACCCGTGTGCTTTGTTTAACAAACAATAGACACAACCACTTGATCTAGATCAGTGGTTGTGTTTGGTTTCTGTCTGTTTAAAATATATAATCATGTTCTTCAAAGTGTTCTTCCCCAATTCGATTCCATTCGTGCCCTAATTTTGCAATTACTCGTTTTACACAACAATAACCCAATTTATCATAGGGTTATTGTTGTGCAGAAGCCGATGAACAAAACCCATCAAAAATAAACAACTTACAAAAACGAATCGCGTTTAGGAGTGTGGTCAAACAGAAAAGTCAAAGCACAATCAAGAAGCCTTGAAAACTGAATTAAACCAGAAATTGAAGATGGAGAGAGATGTTTCGGCGAGTTGAGAGTGATTTGAGAGGTTCAATTTATAGGGAGAGGGTTCGGGTTGATGAATTGGAAAGTTGACGTCGATAATTATGATGACGCGGTGATTGGCCCTTAATTGGAATGATTAACGAAGATTGGCTGTGTTATTGAACGCGTAATAGTCAACCATTCACCAATCATTCCATAACAAGATCAAAAACGCGTTTGTATGGTTTGATTATGGTAAATCGATGTCACAGTTGACTTTCTAAGTCAACTGTTGATACACCAAGACATTATATAATAAAAACGTGCTGAAGATAAACCAAATGTGTTATGTAGACTAGCTAGTTGTGCTGCTTGGTGTTGGTGACCCGGCTATGGGCGCGGGTTCGAATCCCGGCCCAAGCCCTTTTATTTTTGATAATTATTTCCTATATATATGTATAATATCTATATAAAACATAGTATTAGGTGTCCAAATGCGCCACGAAATAATTTTTAAAAGGCGATAAATGATGAAACTTGACGTTTTATGCAAAATAATCGTAACGTACAAGTATTTAAATGCAAAATGTTACAGTCTCCCCTACTTTTAGGAACTTCGTCCCGAAGTTGGAGTTGGAGAGTCTGGTGGAAGAAGATGTGGGTATTTAGACTTCATCTGGTCCTTGCGTTCCCAAGTGAACTCTGGACCTCGTTTAGATTCCCAACGAACCTTAAAGATCGGTATGCGGCTGCGCTTGAGTTTCTTGACTCCAGTATCTACGATCTCGACGGGTGTGACACCCCAGGAAAATCCCATATCGGCCGTGGCCAGGAGAGATCCTTGGTTCATAAGTAATGTCTTGCCTCTTAAATCACCAACGCGTTTTGGGGCTTAATGTTAGTGGATGAGAGGAGAACTCCACAGTTAAGCGTGCTCAGGTGGGAGAAATTTCAGGATGGGTGACCTCCTGGGAAGTCTCCACTTGGGCAACCAAAAACAAATCCGTGAGCTATGGATGGGCAAAGCGGACAATATTGGTGATGAGAGGGGTGGGGTGTTACAAATGGTATCAGAGCCACTCCTGCGCCGTTCGGGATGGTGGGTGCACACCTCATCGGGAACGATGAGACTCTAACAGGGGGTGAATGTGACACCCCAGGAACACACCTCATCAGGGACGATGAGACTCTAACAGGGGGTGAATGTGACACCCCAGGAAAATCCCACATCGGCCGTGGCCAGGAGAGATCCTTGGTTCATAAGTAATGTCTTGCCTTTTAAATCACCAACGCGTTTTGGGGCTTAATGTTAGTGGATGAGAGGAGAACTCCACAGTTAAGCGTGCTCAGGTGGGAGAAATTTTAGGATGGGTGACCTCCTGGGAAGTCTCCACTTGGGCAACCAAAAACAAATCCGTGAGCTCTGGATGGGCAAAGCGGACAATATTGGTGATGAGAGGGGTGGGGTGTTACAACGGGTTTCTCGAAAATGTGCATAGTTTCATCGATCTGCACATCTTCAAGAGGGACATGGAGGTTCTCATCTGCTAAGCATTTCTTGAGATTCGAAACATGAAAGGTTGGGTGAACATTGCTTAGCTCAGGTGGAAGATCAAGTTTGTAAGCCACTTTTCCAATCCTGTCAAGAACTTTGAATGGGCCTACGTATCGAGGAGCTAGTTTTCCCTTTCTACCGAAGCGAATCACTCCTTTCCAAGGGGATACCTTAAGAAGTACAAGGTCCCCGACTTGAAATTCCAAGGGCTTACGACGTTTATCAGCATAGCTCTTCTGACGACTTCTAGCCTTGAGAAGATTATCCTAAATGAGTTTGATTTTATCTGTGGTTTCCTGGATCAGTTCGGGTCCCGTAATCTGGGCTTCACCAACCTCAGTCCAACAGACAGGTGAACGACATTTACGACCATAGAGTGCCTTGAAAGGAGCCATGTTAATGCTGGCATGATAACTGTTGTTGTATGAAAACTCGACCAAAGGAAGATGAGAATCCCATGCGCCACCAAAATCGATGACACATGCCCTGAGCATATCCTCAAGTGTCTGGATGGTCCGTTCAGTCTGACCATCTGTTTGAGGGTGATAAGCAGTACTCAGGTTCAACTTGGTGCCCAAAGCGTCTTGTAAGGAATCCCAAAAGTGAGAGGTGAAACGACCATCACGATCAGAGATAATGTCCAAAGGTCATGACGACATACGATTTCACTTACGTACATCTTTGCCAACCTTTCCACAGAATACTTCTCACGAATAGGTAAGAAATGGGCTGACTTGGTCAAACGGTCGACGATTACCCAAATGCTGTCAAAACCTTTGGGTGTACGAGGGAGTTTAGTGATGAAGTCCATTGCTGTGCTTTCCCATTTCCATACAGGAATTTCTGGTTGTTCGAGCATACCAGATGGTCGTTGATGTTCAGCCTTGACCTTTGAACAAGTGAGGCATTTTGCAACGAAAAGAGCAATATATTTCTTCATACCAGGCCACCAATACCAATAACGAAGATCTTGGTACATCTTGTCAGCTCCAGGATGAATAGAATAACGAGACTTATGAGCCTCGTTCATAAGAAAAGTACGAAGATCATCACGGTCAGGGATCCAAAGTCGATTAAGAAAATAGAGTAGACCATCAAGTTTGGTTTCAAGTCGAGTCTCAGCACCACAAGACATTTCGTCGTACATGTTACCTTGGGTGACTGAAGTATGTTGAGCCTGGAGGATACGATCCTGAAGATCAGTACGAACTCTCGCACAATGAAGTTTGATACGCTCTTTACGACTGAGTGCGTCAGCCACAACATTTGCTTTGCCAGGATGGTAGCGAATTTCGCAATCATAGTCGTTAAGTAACTCAACCCAACGTCGTTGCCTCATGTTAAGATTTTTCTGGTCGAAGACATGTTGGAGACTTTTGTGGTCCGTGAAAACCACACATTTGGTTCCATAAAGATAGTGTTTCCAAATCTTAAGATCAAAGACGACAGCGCCCAATTCAAGATCATGGGTGGTATAATTCTTTTCGTGAGTCTTGAGTTGCCTAGATGCATAAGCAATAACCTTGCCTCGTTGCATGAGTACACAACCAAGACCTTGGTTTGATGCATCACAATAGACCACGAAGTCATCATTACCATCAGGGATTGACAGGATAGGAGCTTCACAGAGTTTCAGCTTAAGAGTTTCAAATGCTTCCTCTTGCTTTGGTCCCCACTCATAAGGTTTACCCTTATGAGTTAAGGCAGTGAGAGGAACAACGATCTTAGAGAAGTTGGCAATGAATCGACGATAATAACCAGCCAAACCAAGGAAGGAACGGACTTCTGTTGGAGTTTTAGGAACACTCCAATCTTTAACAGCCTCGATCTTTGTGGGATCAACATGAATTCCATTTTTATCAATGACGTGTCCCAAAAATTGAACTTCCTTAAGCCAAAATTCACATTTCGAGAACTTGGCATACAGTTGTTCTCTCCTTAGGAGACCCAAAATTGAGTGAAGATGTTGTTCGTGATCGGATTTTGATTTAGAGTAAATCAAAATGTCATCGATGAAGACGATCACGAATTTGTCGAGGTAGGGTCTACAAACCCGATTCATTAGATCCATAAACACTGCAGGAGCGTTGGTCAACCCAAATGGCATGACCATGAATTCATAATGACCGTAACGTGTATGAAAGGCTGTCTTGGGAATATCTTCATCGTGGACTCTAAGTTGATGAAAACTAGAACGAAGATCAATCTTCGAGAAGTGGGGTGCTCCTTGAAGTTGATCGAAAAAGATCGTCAATCCTAGGCAAGGGATAACGATTCTTGATGGCGAGTTTGTTGAGTTCGCGATAGTCGATACACATCCTGAGAGATCCATCTTTCTTCTTAACGAACAAGACAGGGGCTCCCCATGGAGAAGAACTGGGGCGAATGAAACCTTTACCAGAAAGTTCATGTAGTTGACTGGCAAGTTCTTGCATCTTAGAGGGTGCAAGGCGATAAGGAGCTTTGGCGACAGGATTTGCACCAGGAACAAGATTAATCCTAAATTCCACTTGTCGAACAGGAGGCAAACCAGGTAAATCCTCTGGAAAGACTTCAGGATAGTCCCGAATGATTGGGATGTCTTGGATACTTTTGCCCTTGTCCTTCTTTTCTATCACGTTAGCTAAGAAAACCGTATACCCCTTTCGTAAGTATTTTTGGGCAGTAGTACAAGACATGAGCTTAAGCTCGCCACAACGCTTTTCACCATAGATCTTCAAAATATCGCCAGATTCGAGAGGAATGCGAATGACTTTCTCAAAGCATAGAATTTCAGCACGATGGATTGACAACCAATCCATGCCTACTATGACATCAAAACTTCCAAGATGCATAGGGATGAGATCGATAGAGAAAGTATGTTCGTCGAGGTTCAACACACAGTTACGAATAATAGAATCGATCGAGATAGACTTCCCATTAGCTACCTCTTCCACTAAAGGTTCCTCTAGGTTAGTTTGGGGTAAGTTAAGTAAGGGTTCAAACTTTAGTGATTCAAATGACTTATCAGCTCCCGAATCAAATAATATGGATGCATAGTGGTTATTAACGAGAAGCGTACCGTTAACCACCTCGTTGTTGTCGCGGGCCTGGTTAGCATTGAGGTTGTAGGCGCGACCTCGAGCACCTTGGTTCTGGTTGCGGTTCAGGTTTTGGTTGCGGTTTTGGTTTCCAAGTCTAGGGCAAGCATCCCTATAATGTTCCGTGCTTCCACATTCATAGCACTGGCCACGAACAGGCCTACCATTTTGAGCATTAGGAGCTAGATTATTTCCGGCAGGGTTGTTTTGGATGGCAGGGGCTTGACAAGCATTGGTGTAGTGTCCATACCGCTTGCAGTTATTACATTGGCGGCATGGTCTGCCAGCAAGATGGTGGTATTGACAAGTGTTGCAAAGAGGGTGGTTCCCGCCATACGGCTTCTTGGCTGGGTTTTGTGCTGCAGGTGGGGTGGTAGCAACCATGTAGTTCCTTGCCTTGCGCTTCCTGTTGCTTGAGGTCTCGGGCTTAACCTCAATAGCGGGCTGAGGAGTGTCTTTTGCAGCAGTCTTCTTGGTGTTCTTGCGGAAGAGAGTACCGTTCTTCACATGATTATCGGTGAGAGTAGCCGCCAGACGTTTGGCTTCCTCCAAGGTGGCAGGATTCCTTCCCCATACCGTGTCCTGGATTTGCATGGGCAGACCACCGATATACTTCTCGATGGCTATAGGTAAGGGAGTAACTTTATGGGGCAGCAACAAACTGAGCTCGTGAAAGCGGGTATTGTAAGCAAGGATTTCCCCACTATCTTGAGCAAGGGTGTGGAACTCGTCTTCTAGTTTCTTAATCTCGTTGCGGGGACAGAACTCATCTTTCATAATCTCCTTGACTTGATCCCAGGTCATAGCTAGTGCAGCTTCGGTTCCTCGAGTGCGCTTTTCCTCATTCCACCAAGTGAGTGCTCGTTTGTGAAGAACACTCATGGCGTAACGAACTTTAAAGTTATCGGGACACTCACTGTTAATGAAGGTATTCTCAATACCCTCGAACCATTGTAGAAGACCCGTAGCTCCTTCTTCTCCACTGAACATAGGGGGATTACAGGTATTAAAGTGCTTAAGAGTGCAAGATGGGAGACCATTCCCGTTTCCATTCCCGTTTCCATTGTGGTTTCTATTACCGTTTCCGTTGCCGTTGCCGTTTCCGTTTATCTGGATGACTTGAGCCAGTAAGTTAGGAACCAAAGTCGCGATCTGTTGTGCCATTTGTTGAGAGATGATCGCAGCCAGTTGAGCATCAACGCCATTGTTGTTGTTGTTATTGTTGTTGTTGTGGTTAGCGTCGTGGTTATGGTTATGGTTGTCGCCACCTTCCTCGTGGTTCTCACCATTGCTATTGCGAGTGCTGCGACGTTGAGGCATGATCTGTAAGAGACACAATGAAATGAATGAGGTTATATAAGGAATGTAATCATTTATTCATTAATTAAAACGAATAAACAAAAACGTTGACTTATCAAAGATTCTAGATTCTAATAACATAATGAAGACATGCTTTAGCCTATAAGTGAACACTCATCCCGAGAATTCCCAGGTAGGCATCCGGGTCCCTCGTCTGATTGGGATATATGCGCAATGCCAGCCTAGACAGAAGACTCAGAATACAGGCGTTCACCCTTCCAGATTGCACGTGTTCATTATTAAAATCTAGAACTTCGACGAGATCTCAAGGTGGTTCAGGTTAAACCTGAGGATTTTGTCCTATTAATCTAATGGTGGATCAGGATTGCAGCAGACGAATAAGAGTAGTCACTTGTAGGGCTTAGGGTCGTATAAGGTATAGGAGAGGGATAAGATTATGGAAGCAATTAGGGTTACAAGTAAGAGAAGCAAGTACTGTTTAAGTCCCTAAGGTTATAGTCTAGATTATTTTCTAATAACCTAATTCCCTATAACCAAGGCTCTGATACCAATCTGTAACACCCCAACCGATGGCGGAAACATCGAGGTGTCACGTAAGAATGAGTATACAGTAGCACATGGTAATCAAATTTTAATTGAAATTATTTTAAAGTGCAAATATCCAAAAGTGAAAATACATAATGAGTTTTAAATGGAAATCTAATACATCAAAATAGCCAAATAAGCATAAACTTCAATTTGTCTTCTCATGCTAACACTCTAGTCTTCACGCATCATTATTTCCTGTTGGGTTGTAAAAATGGGGGGGGGGGGGTCAACTAGAAGTTGGTGAGAATACATAAGCCATGTCAAGCAAATAAGTTTAAGTATAAAAGTTTAGCAATTCATATGTCTATCGTAAGTTTAAGTCTACATGAATAAACATGAAATGTTGAATCGACATAATCAAACCTCCGACTAGTTTAGGTCCATCCCGTCATCCATGGTTCACCTTAATAATATGTTGGAACGATAACAATCACCCGCGCTCCCCATAAAAGATGGTCAACGAATCTAGGTGGGATTGTCAATCCAATAGATCTATTATTGAGTATCGCCAGCTTGGCCATAGCTAATGATTATGTATTGTTGAAACTTGTTGAAACGAGTCTAACTATTGTTGTTGTCTAAATCATGAGGCATTAAAGTTTACAACTAGACATGTATGTAGAATTGCTTAAGTATAATGTTGCAAGTATAAAGAATTGCATAAACATGGTTACGTAAACTCACCTTAGCAAAGAATTAAGTCTCGAGAAAAGTATAAGTGTAGACCCAAAGTTGCCAAGTATTACCCTATGTATAAGGTAACAAATAAGTCTAAGTCTATCTAGTCTACAAGTATATTCTAGGGTTTCGAATTGGGGATAAGTATTCGTTAGATTAATAAATAAAATGTTTAAGAGAAATTTAATAAATAAATAAACAAAAGTCTTTTTGTAAATTTTAAATCAAAGATGGTCACAATATAAAGTTTTAAGTATGAAAATAATTTTTATAAAATTATTTTCTTAAAAATAGAATATTAAATCTATTTATTACAAATTGTTAAATTATAACTTTAATATTTAAAAATATTAAAAGTAAAGAATTTTTAAATTAAAAATTGTATATATGTTCCAAATAAATAGAAATAATTTATATAAAATTTTGGTGCCAAAATATTGAAAAATGAATTTATTATGATTTATTTATGATTAAAACTAACAAAAATTGATTAAAAATATTAAATAAATGATTTTTCAAAAATAAAAATCATTTTAGAAAAGTTTAATGTTATATAAACTCAGAATAAGTTTTGTGGAAATTTATATAATCGTTTTGATATTTTTATAGAATTTTATAAATAAAATAGAATAAACTTGAAATATTTATTATATATATTAAATAAATAATTTTTGGAAAACTAAAAATTGTATGTTAAACTTTTCTACTAGAACAACATAAAATAATTTTGTAGAATTTATAAAAGAGTTTTAGTATTTTAAAATGAATTTTAAAAAATACAAGGGAATATATATATAAGCTTTAAATAAAAAAATTTTTTTTTGTTGATGCCGAGAATCGAACCCGGGTCTGGGACCGGTTCGGGTTTTAATCACAAGCCCAGCCACCAACTGGGCTGGACCCTGAGAACGAATAAACTAGATTTATAATTGATTATATAGTATATGTTGAAATTGATTTTATAAACCTTTAAAAGAAAAGATTAAAAACCGTTTGGTGTGGGACTCGAACCCGTGTGCTTTGTTTAACAAACAACAGACACAACCACTTGATCTAGATCAGTGATTGTGTTTGGTTTCTGTCTGTTTAAAATATATAATCATGTTCTGCAAAGTGTTCTTCCCCAATTCGATTCCATTCGTGCCCTAATTTTGCAATTACTCGTTTTACACAACAATAACCCAATTGATCATAGGGTTATTGTTGTGCAGAAGCCGATGAACAAAACCCATAAAAAATAAACAACTTACAAAAACAAATCGCGTTTAGGAGTGTGGTCAAACAGAAAAGTCAAAGCACAATCAAGAAGCCTTGAAAACTGAATTAAACCAGAAATTGAAGATGGAGAGAGATGTTTCGGCGAGTTGAGAGTGATTTGAGAGGTTCAATTTATAGGGAGAGGGTTCGGGTTGATGAATTGGAAAGTTGACGTCGATAATTATGATGATGCGGTGATTGGCCCTTAATTGGAATGATTAACGAAGATTGGCTGTGTTATTGAACGCGTAATAGTCAACCATTCACCAATCATTCCATAACAAGATCAAAAACGCGTTTGTATGGTTTGATTATGGTAAATCGATGTCACAGTTGACTTTTCTAAGTCAACTGTTGATACACCAAGACATTATATAATAAAAACGTGCTGAAGATAAACCAAATGTGTTATGTAGACTAGCTGGTTGTGCTGCTTGGTGTTGGTGACCCGGCTATGGGCGCGGGTTCGAATCCCAGCCCAAGCCCTTTTATTTTTGATAATTATTTCCTATATATATGTATAATATCTATATAAAACATAGTATTAGGGGTCCAAATGCGTCACGAAATAATTTTTAAAAGGCGATAATTGATGAAACTTGATGTTTTATTCAAAATAATCGTAACGTACAAGTATTTAAATGCGAAATGTTACATTCACTAGGTTCCAAGTTTAGCATTCCTCACATCGTACCAGTCATTCATCTCTTCGGTAGGCAGCGCATCCTCGTACGCCCACTCCTTTGGAAGAATTTTGTGGCGGAGGCATTCAATTCTTATACAAGGAAGTTTTCGTCTCCTATCACCATCCGATGCGAGGATTTACGTCAGATTACTTATATGAATAGACGTTCGAGTTTTTTGAGGCAGTACTTCACTGATTCTTTACCCAACAATCAATTATTTTCCCACATAATAATAATAATAATAATAATAATAATAATAATAATATATTAAAAAGTTTGTTTTCTTCTCCAATTTAACCTGTAACACTACGATTCTTCTCCATTTTCTTTTCCATCTTCTTCTCCATTTTTACACTAATTCTTCTCCATATTCTTCACTGATTCTTCTCCATTTTTCTTCAACAGCATCTGGCCGCACACCGTAAAATCTCTTTCTGTGAACAAGAAGAACGGTGGCATGGTGGTGATGATTACAGATGGTGGTGATGATGATGATAGTTAGGGAAAAGGTGGTATAGAAAGAAATAATATTTTATTTAAATTCACGGGTTCACTCCCATTAGATAGAACCCGAATTCGGTTCACGAGACCACTACCAGCATGGGCAGTGGCGGATCTTGAACCAAACACCTGGCAGGGCCGGGCTCAATCTGGGCGGGGCGCCCCATCCCTAGGGCTGTAAACAAACCAAACGTTCAGCGAACCGTTCGTGAAATGTTCGGCGGGAAGTTTGTTTGTGTTCGTTCGTTTAGTTAAACAAACAAACATGAACAGAGGTCACGCTCGTTCATTTATGTTCATGAACATTCGGTAACGTGTTCATTTATGTTCGATAGTTCATTAGGGTTTTTAACTTTTTTACTTTTAGTTTATGTACTTCAAACTTCCCAGTGGTAGATTATTTAATATATACCAGTGTATCACATATTAATATTACCTTAACTATTTTAATTAACTGTTATTTTCGGTGGATTAAATGAGTATTTCAAGTTTAATATGACAATTTTGTGTTTTTATGAGACATTATGTGATCAAGATTATGTCAAGTATATTTGGGTAATTAGATAATTAGATTAGTATATTTTGGGTGGACAATGTTCGTGATGAAATTTCGGAATTTAATATGTGTTAGTTTGTGCTCAGTTTTGTTCATTAATGTTTGTTGGTGTCCGTTTATGTTCATTGGTGTTTTTATATGTTTGTGTTTGTCCGATAACTAAATTTAACAAATAAGCACAAATGAACAAGAACACGTTCAATTTCTTAACAAATGAAAACGAACAAAAACCTCGTTTGGTAATTGTTCATGAACAGTTCGTGAACACGTTATTTCTTTAACAAACAAACACAAACAAAAAATCTCGTTCGGTAAGTGTTCATGAACAGTTTGTAAACACGTTATTTCCTTAACAAACCAACACGAACAAGGCCATGTTCGTGTTCGTTTGGTTTGTTTACAGCCTTACCCATCCCCAAACTGTATAGACCTTAGAGCATTCACAGTAGTGCCCTCATAATTCTTTGAGAGTAAACTCTATAATTTTTTATGGAGTTGGAAGTGGTTGTGAGTGAAGAAAATGGGGAATCTACTGTTTATCAGTATATTTGGGGTTATTTGGGAATCTTTTAGGGAAAACTGGAAAACTGTAATTATTTTTAAATTTTTGTTGAAAGTGATTATGAGTGGAGTGGAGGAGAGAGAAACTGTAATAATTTATATTGTAATATGTGGTTGTGATTGGTTGTTAGTGAATGGGGAATGAGGAAGCTACTGTGAGTGCTCTTAGTTAGTTAGAGTTAAGTCCATATGAAATAATGAAAATAACATTGCTGTTAAATATATAATAATAATAATAATAATAATAATAATAATAATAATAATAATAATAATAATAAACAATTAAAACATATAAAATTAATATTAAAAATTTAAGTGGATGCCACCACCCCCTCCATTTTCTCCATTCTATACCACCATAACCATCACCATTGAGAACCACCAAATTATATCACCACAGACCCGGTTTTGGGCATGGGTGGGTTGGCGACGGCGCCAAGGCCCAAACTCCCAAAAGGCCTGAAATTTTAAAAATTTAAAGTATATATCATGTATAAAGTGTATTTAAATTATAGTGGTGTGGAAAATGAGAACAAAGTCAAGATAGATGTTCGGTTTTACAGTACAAACAACGATGTAATGATCGAAAGAAATGAAAAACTAAAATCTTAATATGCAAGGAAGATTATTTATATATGCTATATTTAGTAATGTCGGTGGTACTCACAAACTACCACTATTGCAAACATCACACGCTTTCCAAAAAAGTTTTGAAAGTGTACAACTCCGTTAAGCATGGTTTTTTCCTGTACAAGTTGCTTTTGTTGTGATGTCTCTCTTTCGTCTTCTCTGTTCTCTCTCTCACCAGACTACCCCCATCATCACTTTTTTTATGCGATATCACTATTTTGAACATCTCTGTTTGGGTGCAGGCTGTTTGTGTGATTGTTGGTTGAATTCACAGGTTTTAGTTTCGTAATAGCAGCATTTTTACATCCTGTGCAGATCCAGCACCATTTGTGGCCTTTGTAAGGAGTAGCTAGCTCCTACAAACTACGATGATGAGCAATCCCTTGAGCCCCATAACCAAACCAAGACTAATAATAATGCCCCGCTCCAAGTCGTTTCTCGGAACTCAACGACTTAATTTCAGAATACGTGCACCCCTGGCATACGCCGATGCATAATCGACGCTATCGATTAGGGGTGGGCCTTGTCAGGCACCAATAGTACTATCCAAATATTCCTTTGGTTTCATTTCCCTAAATTAATGGTTACAGAAGAGAGGACTCAACCCCGAGTGGCGATCACTACTCAAGTACTCATCATGCCACTTATCACATTTTACCCTTTGAAAACATTTCAAGATGTGACAACATTTGACAAACATATCTTTCCCCTAGTTAAAACAGTAAAATGGGGTCGTGAAACTCACCTGATGTACAGCGTACAATCAAATAGCAGAGAATAGCAAGTCCGAGGTCAAGCACCTACGAACGTCCTGTCCTAGTGCGTGTAAGTCACTAAGTCTATAGCGTGTGTCTTTCCGGCAAGTTGTACACCCAACTCCCAACACCATATAATTCCCCGTCTAATTAAACATAGGTCCTAGGTCCGTTGGTGATGGATTACCCTCGTTACAAGTTACATTTATACTTTCAGGAATATTAATTAACTTGTGTAATATTACATTCGACCCAACTTCACTTAACGTATAATTATTTTCCCATTAAATAATTATACTTAAGATCTCGTCGTTCGATATAATACTTTAGCACTCGACACGACTCACTTTACCGTATATTTATTTTCCCATTCAAATAAATATACTAAGGTCTTGTCATTCGATAATATATTTTTAACGCCCGACTCGACTCACCACACCGTATATTTACTTTCCCGTTAAGTAAATATACTAGGATCTCGTCGATTCGGTATACTTATATATATATATATATATATCGTTTACTCGACTCGGCATTCCTCCCCGTATATTTACTTTCCCATTAAGCAAATATACTAGAATTTCGTCGAGTCGAATATATATATATATATATATATATATATATATATATATATATATATATATATATATATATTTTCCTTGTTAAGTCCATACGTTTGTTTAACGTTTAATCGTTAGATTATTTACGTTACTTTTCTCCCACGAATATTTTCCATCACTTAGGAAAGTGTTATGTATTTTTCACCCAAATAATATATTTTAAATCCTTAAAATATATTTATACTCATCTTGACGTAATGATACTTTTCTCGTCTGTCCGTTTTTACGTCTTAGTTCGTTCACACGTCCAAGTCTGATTACTTAACTTATATATATATATATATATATATATAGTTAATTTTTCCCAAGTTTCCCAATATGTGTATTCTAGGAAAGTGATTCACCTCTTTAATTTCCTACACATATTAGTTGGAAGTTTTATAAATACCTTTGTATTTTTATCACAAGACTTGGTAACTTATGTATAAAAATGCTCCAACACTTTTATATTCCCATTTATATAAAAGTGTTCATTTTTATATAAGTTCTCCCAAGTTTTTAAATTTGTCTAACATTTTTATAAAAACCTTTGTTTATATATATCCATATGTTAGAAAAGTCCATATTTTTATAAAACTATATTTTATAAAAATACACTCTTATACAAAATACATGTGTATAATTACTAGTATTTACCAAATCTTCCTTGGAAAATTATTATTTACACTTTTGACACCAAACTTTCCATAGTTATATTTTTAGACACAAGTTTCTAAAAATATCATCTTTAGTCCCTCAACTTTTAAAGTTACAAAGACAGTCCTTTAACTTATAAAAGTTGCATTTTTCCATTCTATCTTTCAAGAATAACAATTTTCTACTAAGCTAGTAGACTTTAATGGATCATTTTTGTCATGTTAGTTTATTTTCAAATTTCAACACTTTTGATAGTCTCATAATATCTTATTAAGGCTACTAATAAGTGTAATTTGTGTATTTTGTCCAACATGTCCAAATTATATATTGTAAATTTGTAGATTTTGATGATGCAATTTTTACAATACTTATTTTCTAACAAAAATAACCTTATAACAAGTCTTATATCTTTATGTTAAGATGATTAAAACCATTTTTAAGCTCATTCAAGTTCTAATAACAAGTTATCTCTAAATCACCATTTTCTTCAAGTATTCATGAACTTAATAAAAACTACAATAATACTTAACATCCATCACCATAATTTCGACCATTACACACTAGCTTAACACCATTTTAGTCTTTAAAAATCATATGTTTTATTATGAAAAGCTTATTCAAGTTCACCCCTTGTACAACTTGCTTCAAGCTATTAAACATAACCTTTGAAATACAAAACAAGATCAAGAATACTTACAACTAGCACAAGGCTAGGGAAGCTATCAATGCTTGATTTTGATGGGGTTTAGTGTGTTCTTCCTAAGTGGTTAAGCTCCAAGCTTGAAACACACAATGGGGGTTTGGAAGATGGATGTTTATGAGTGATTTGGAGGTGTTAAAACTTGGAAGAAAAGTGTGTGTGTGCCCTTGTAAACTTACGGCCAAACAACGAAAGAAGAAGAAGATTTTGGTTCAAGTGTTAAGCTTTGTGATTCTTTATAACCTCAACATATCATACAATGATCTTTCAATATTTCAAGGATCCATCACTAGATTTTAATCTCATATGAAATGGACATGTATGTACTAGTGATCTTAGGAAATCTTGGTGAATTGTTTTTGGGCGGATATATGGCCGTGAGTTTCTAAGGAAAAGGGAGGATTTCTTGCAAATCTTATAAGGACACAAGGATCTCATATGAAATCTAGTTAGATTTTAAATCCCTTGAATCAAGGATGTAGTGTACCATGGCAATCTTATGGAGATTATGGTGGGAGTGTTGTGGCCGAGATTTATTAAGAATGTGGAGGATTTTCTAATATCTCCCAAGGACACACAAATCCATCCAAGATCTCATAATATCCAATATTAGATTTGAATCCCTTGAATTATGGAGAGGTGGTACAAAAATGATCTTGGATAGATTTTAAGAGGGTGCTTGGGCCGATTTTTATCATGGAAAAATGGAGGATTTTAGTAAATCTTACATGTAGTCATAAGATATCATCAAATCCATCCCATATCTCCTATGATATTCTTTAGATTATTTTTTTTATGGATTATTTGTACAAAGGAGATTTTGGACATTAAAATAGCCTCTAATAACCCTTAAACATAGTCTAGTTCAAGTGTTGGTTGGTTAGTTAGGCTCTTGTTGGGTGAAATTATAAGTTATACGCGTACCGGGTGCGGTACACGCCCTTTATTCGTTACCGGGAGATTTGTATGTAAAGTTTTCACTTGTGGTGTTGGAGTTCCAAAACACATTGTATTTTGTGAAAATACCCTTTATTTTATATCCTGGGTGTCCGGGATCCTTTTCGTTTATTTATTTTTTTTACCGGGTAATCACCAACGTCCGTACCGGACAAGTTTGTTCGCACATGATCCTATCATGCTTCATCATTAAACGTGTGCATTCCTATGCATCTTATGGGGAATTTGCTATTCTCTACGGCATCAGTTAAATTAATCTAATTAATTTAAACATGCACTTAAATCGTTAATAACATATACTAATTACGTACGGAATCACATTTATTTTTGCCGGATGTTACATTCTCCCGCCGTTAAGAGAATTCCGTCCCGGAATTCAATTCAAGTTATCCATCACAATAGTATCCTTGAACAGGGTGGAGTGTTTGCGACTCATGCGATCTCCTCTTTCTTTTTAAACTGAACTCAGGTTCAGCTTAGCATTCTATCGAACACAATATCATGATCCAACTATGACTAAGCTCTTGGACATCCCAATCTGTCACATCCATCGGTTTCCCGACATAGTAGAGCTTAATGTCAACCTAGATCCCGTCGGTTGAGGAATTGGCAACACTTCCTCGGTCTCGACTTGCGGAATTCATCAAGAGTCCCACTAAGTTCTTGCGATAGTTCGAGCTTAACCGTCACGAGACCAATTTTGATAGATACCTCCGTGCCACTGGAGTATCAAGAATTTGGCCTACTATAATTCCTATGCTCATCTACACCCTCTTAGAGTATAACTCTTAGTGAAAACCTATTATGAGTTCGAAGTTCTTAAGGCCTACGCCTTGTTCGTATGACTTCTAAATAGGTTCGCTTCTCATCCAAGCAGTCTCTAAACTGCAAGATTTACTGGCCATCTTTCGAATAACTCAAACCAGGTTATGTATCTATCTCCGTCTGTCATTCGACGTACTGGAGATGTACACGTATGCCCTCCAAGGGCTTTGAGTAGTACACCCCGAACACTGGGGTGATAATTCCTATCACATAGGAAATTTTGGTGATGAAGCTCATGGATTCGATGTGCCACGAACATCAATCGTGTCAACACGAAACCATTCCGTCAGGTACATTCAATCTGTCCGAGAATGACAAGCCATACTCGTATCAAATAGACTATCCCATGCTTGTGTACAAAGTTTGTCGAACTCAAGGTAGAATGACTACTACAATCCGATATAATGGAAGTCGGCAATCCAGTATTTAGCCACAATTCTCCAAGAGTATAGGTAGCTATCCATATGCCTCATCTCGAAGCCACAGATGAGTACGGAATGAGAGGGTTCCAAACGACAATCAATCATCACTCGGGTCACATCCCGGCCACGGGACACCTCGGGTGGCTTGGTAATGTTAAACATGTGATCTTACCGCAGCACATAATAGTTATAAAAGTCCCCTTGGAAACCCCGTCGGGTATTCCATTTTATTTATCCTTCGGCTCAACTCACTTTACCGTATATTTATCTCCCCATAAAGATAAATATACTAGGTTCTTGTCGACCGAACAACTACATTCAAAATGGGACTTTATTTCCGTAGAATCCTCTAGGTACTGATTTGCTACCTTCAATCCGAGCAATTGTGGTTAATGGTACTAGGGCGCTTAGTGTGGACTGATGGAGGTCAAAAGTTTTTGCGTCGCTTTCACCCCTCAGTTCCCTGACAGTAAGCAGTTTATATATGACACCCGGGCCATATAATTCCACAACCCGTGCGAATTAAAAGCCGACTTAAACACCGATGACTAGAGGCTCACGTTACCTCGTCACATTCGTCAACACGAGCATGATGCATATGATTCATCGTGATATGGTTGCCGCAACAAACAGGGGACAGGGTTCCGACAACATCTTGACACACTGGTCTCCACCGAAACGGTATACAGAGAATCGGTATCCACCCAAAATAAGGATATCTAATACTTATCATGTTAGACGTGCCTTACGGGCACTGATGTCTTATCGTCATTAGTAACCAGCTAGTCAATTCTAAATAATACAGGCCACACGCCCTTGAATTGACTATCGGATCTCATGCAGAGATTTGAGTGAAAGGAGTCCTGAAACCGGAACCCTTACTCATCGAAGGTTCCATCCTTTTGGAATCTTTCAAGGTAAATGGCGAAATCGAGTCATAGATGCATGCATTTGACATAGATTTCACGTTTGGGCTTGACAACTTCATGCGCCAAAGTCGTTACTTAAAACAAACGATCGACTGAGATTGCACCACAAGCAATAGTCCTGAGTCTCCCCATAAGGCATCCCATTCAACGACTCGGATAGTCACATATGGGCGCAATACGTAAGCCTTCAAGCTCATCTTGATTAGTCAGGTACCAACGCACTGACCTGGCAGCTCCATTACTATGGTGTCTCAACAACATCTGCCAAAGAAAGGGATTTTTCTCTAGCGCGAGCAATGCTACTAAAAGATAACTGGGAACACTAGTATCGACCCACGGTCGAAATGGTTCCATTGTTCCAAGAGCCCACGCAAAGACACCAAGATAAACCAACCATCAGAGGAATAACAACATAAATCGAAGGGCTGAGCTGATCGACCATCTCATAACGATAGGGTAGCACCCTTATAGAGTAGATAATGCTACACGCCCTTTTGGATTCAGGGTTCATAAAACCTCCGAATCATATACCAGGGACTTCACAATGCACGCCCATGGGTGGGTCCAAAATGGTATTTCCATAATCATCAGTATGATACGTCGTTATGTATGACATCAAACGAATCCACTGGGATGAGCAATAAATGAATTGAGTCTTTCAACTCTTGCTAGTCCCAAAGGTATGGGTCATAATATTGCTCATAATCACTCGGTACCTTCGTGGTTCAAGACGCTTTCGAATCCCTTATCACGAGCCTCGCCTCTTCATGTGTGGATCCCGGGATTTCTTCTCGACATTGGTTTGCATAGCCGATCGTTAGTCGACCAAATTACGCGTAAAAGGTTAAGGCTAGGCATGGCGTCACTGATGCCTTAGGTCCTGAAGATGTAACACTCACGGAATATGTGAGCATATACAGGGGTCGACACATGATTCGGTCAATTACTCAGACGACCACACGATTCGGACTTTAGGGGAATACACGCGAAAGTACTAAGACCAGAGTGTCTTAGTACGACTTTTAGAAAGTCCGCTGAGCACCCAAAATCTTACATAATCAATGTTGGCGCTACACAATCAAACAAACAGAACAATGACAGCAACGAGGGGTTTACGTGATGTCTCCATCCCGAGGGAACCAGAGCGAAGCAAACGACAAGTAATCACATCATCAAGTAAATCCTACAGCTGTAGCAATACGCCCTCTGTGCAACACGACAGTAGAAACAACCCGGCAATGACAGCAACACATGCACGAAGCATATCAACTAGGGAACACCACACAGGAGCAACACGACAACAGAGAAGCATGACGACAAGGCAACACCGCAACAGGAACCGCATGACACAGAGAAACACAACAGCAAGGCTACACTACTGGAGGAGTAGTAAACAAATAGGAATGCATCCTTGACAATGCAGCGTAACCACATGGATACGCAATCAACAAAAATAACGCAACTGCAAGCATGCACAATGGCTGGGGGTAACACAGCAGCATGAATGCACACGACAATATGACGCTCAATACGAAAATTCCCCAGTCCACATCAACAGAAGGCTCCGTTATGGTGAGCACGCATCCCCGTGCGTCTCAGATCACTTGTGGAGGTGGGATTTGCATCCGTACCTTCGGCCTCGAGCCTAACCTCCATAGGCTCAATGGTAAGAATGGTTAGATTGGCCAGCGTATCCGTCATCATAACTTAAATGGGAACGACGGGTTCCACATAATTTAGCTGACTTCTCAAGTCGATATTGTTCATAGAGAGAACGACCGTAGGCTTGGTTTGAGTCACTCAAACGATAGCAACAGCAACATCGACAGTCTCAACCGAGGCCTGAGAACCATCGACAATGTTAGGCTTGCTAAGAGCCCAAGGAATGATAACGAGGGAGTCAATGAAAGCCTCAAAGAAAATGGAATTAACAACAACGAACTCCACAGCGATGCAGACATGGTCATAGCAGCTTGGCATGGGTCATAGAGACGTCTTTGTTGATGACATTCACCTCTGCAGGAGCCTCAAATACATCAACCATATCAGCTCGAGAAGAGCCATAGAAACAACATCAAGCCTAACATGGACTATAAAGACAACGACAACAATAAGCTCAACAACAGACATGGAAACAACGGTATCAAGTCCGATAAGTGCTACAGAATAACTGACAACAACAAACTCAACAAGAGCTACACACTTAGCAAAAACATCAGGATCTACTTGAGCCATAGATCAATAACAGCAGCAGCAACATCAGGCTCGGCCGGAGCCTTAGACTCGTCGTAGTTATTATGTGTGTGGTAAATAGTATCCGTAGGGCCTAAAAACCAACCATCGTCTATCCCAATTTCAAAGATTGTGGTCACCACAAAAATAGCAAGTAGAGGTAGAAGGATCACGATTTATCGAGACACCTTGATAAAATGAAAACGATACCGACTCTGGCGACCCAGCCGAGTCATCCTTCTCATTAGAGTCCTCTTGCATATTATTTTGGCCTTAGCACCGATAGCCATCAACTGGAATGCCTCTCCGCCACCTAAGCGAGACCGGTGAACTTTCTTCCCGATAGGCCACGCAGTGAGAGTATCAAAATACGGCAAGAGATTAGACAGGTCACCGTGTCCATAACGAATGGATCCTGCAACCTTAGTTTATAAATCACCGTAACGAGGGGACGCAACGTCTCAATATCTACAGGGATTGATGGAAAACACTTCGCATCAATTGTCACTCCACAGGGATAACTAGTCTTGTTGTCGTGACGTGGGTGACGAACGTTATTGCAACAAGAGCAATGGAATTGTCGTCCCATGGGTATGTTTAATTTAACAGAATAGCGTGACCACTTCCAGTAGTCCCTCATTTGATTTTCGAGGGGGATCCCAATGTCAGTAAAAAGTGTCTTGCGACATAATTATGGAACACACCCTTACGACTACGCTTCCCAAAGTGTGGTTCCACTCCCCAGGACTTATGGCAGATCCAGGCTCAGTACACGTATCGAACCTACTCTGGCATTCATCGACTGAAGCGAGACTACCAATAATCCTTGAAAAACAAACATGAGGTGGATAGAGGAGTCTTACGATGACTTTTGCACCTCAGGAAAGTAGTATAGAATAAGTACCAATGTGCTAAGCCCATCACAAATCATCTTTCGGAATATGATCCCACGCTATTGCAAAGGGCGTTAATCTATACTTGAACACTTAACACATCGAGCAGTGGCTTCCCATGAGTTAATCGTATGCACTTCCGAGTGAGTCCATAGCCAAACGCCGACTGGGGCTTACTGTTCCACTACACGCCGTCATCATAACACTGGCAACAATGCCGCGGTCATGATTAGTGCCCGAAATTTTCGACATCATCGAAGTTCATCACAGCCCTATGACTCGCGGATGTGCAATATGGCATGCTAATTTTACCATCAGTCCATGACTGCATGGGAACAACCAATACTGTCGATTCAGATAAGGGCTATCGAGCCTTCCAGATAACAATGATCAATCTTCCTAACTCAGCAACTTCGATTCTGTCCTCCACAAGGAGAAGAAAATACTCGACCCTTGAAGACAACTTGGGCATGTGTTAGATCGAACATGTCTTATTCACCATGATAACACAGAAGCACATGACCACGAGTCTCATATCTGATCCACACAGGGCTCCGTTCTCAAAACGCACTAGTTTTACAGGGACACACCCTAAGTCTTCACTGTAACACCCCAACCGATGGCGGAAACATCGGGGTGTCACGTAAGAATGAGTATACAGTAGCACATGGTAATCAAATTTTAATTGAAATTATTTTAAAGTGCAAATATCCAAAAGTGAAAATACATAATGAGTTTTAAATGGAAATCTAATACATCAAAATAGCCAAATAAGCATAAACTTCAATTTGTCTTCTCATGCTAACACTCTAGTCTTCACGCATCATTATTTCCTATTGGGTTGTAAAAATGGGGGGGGGGGGGTCAACTAGAAGTTGGTGAGAATACATAAGCCATGTCAAGCAAATAAGTTTAAGTATAAAAGTTTAGCAATTCATATGTCTATCATAAGTTTAAGTCTACATGAAAAAACATGAAATGTTGAATCGACATAATCAAACCTCCGACTAGTTTAGGTCCATCCCGTCATCCACGGTTCACCTTAATAATATGTTGGGACGATAACAATCACCCGCGCTCCCCATAAAAGATGGTCAACGAATCTAGGTGGGATTGTCAATCCAATAGATCTATTATTGAGTATCGCCGGCTTGGCCATAGCTAATGATTATGTATTGTTGAAACTTGTTGAAACGAGTCTAACTGTTGTTGTTGTTGTCTAAATCATGAGGCATTAAAGTTTACAACTAGACATGTATGTAGAATTGCTTAAGTATAATGTTGCAAGTATAAAGAATTGCATAAACATGGTTACGTAAACTCACCTTAGCAAAGAATTAAGTCTCGAGAAAAGTATAAGTGTAGCCCCTAAGTTGCCAAGTATTACCCTATGTATAATGTAACAAATAAGTCTAAGTCTATCTAGTCTACAAGTATATTCTAGGGTTTCGAATTGGGGATAAGTATTCGTTGGATTAATAAATAAAATGTTTAAGAGAAATTTAATAAATAAATAAACAAAAGTCTTTTTGTAAATTTTAAATCAAAGATGGTCACAATATAAAGTTTTAAGTATGAAAATAATTTTTAAAAAACTACTTTCTTAAAAATAGAATATTAAATCTATTTATTACAAATTGTTAAATTATAACTTTAATATTTAAAAATATTAAAATTAAAGAATTTTTAAATTAAAAATTGTATTTCTGTTCCAAATAAATAGAAATAATTTATATAAAATTTTGGTGCAAAAATATTGAAAAATGAATTTATTATGATTTATTTATGATTAAAACTAACAAAAATTGATTAAAAATAATAAATAAATGATTTTTCAAAAATAAAAATCATTTCAGAAAAGTTTAATGTTATATAAACTCAGAATAATTTTTGTGGAAATTTATATAATCGTTTTGATATTTTTATAGAATTTTATAAATAAAATAGAATAAACTTGAAATATTTATTATATATATTAAATAAATAATTTTTGGAAAACTAAAAATTGTATGTTAAACTTTTCTACTAGAATAACATAAAATAATTTTTGTAGAATTTATAAAAGAGTTTTAGTATTTTAAAATGAATTTTAAAAATACAAGGGAATATATATATAAGCTTTAAATGAAAAAAAAAACGTTTTTTGTTGATGCCGAGAATCAAACCCGGGTCTAGGACCGGTTCGGGTTTTAATCACAAGCCCAGCCACCAACTGGGCTGGACCCTGAGAACGAATAAACTAGATTTATAATTGATTATATAGTATATGTTGAAATTGATTTTATAAACCTTTAACAGAAAAGATTAAAAACCGTTTGGTGTGGGACTCGAACCCGTGTGCTTTGTTTAACAAACAACAGACACAACCACTTGATCTAGATCAGTGGTTGTGTTTGGTTTCTGTCTGTTTAAAATATATAATCATATTCTGCAAAGTGTTCTTCCCCAATTCGATTCCATTCGTGCCCTAATTTTGCAATTACTCGTTTTACACAACAATAACCCAATTGATCATAGGGTTATTGTTGTGCAGAAGCCGATGAACAAAACCCATCAAAAATAAACAACTTACAAAAACAAATCGCGTTTAGGAGTGTGGTCAAACAGAAAAGTCAAAGCACAATCAAGAAGCCTTGAAAACTGAATTAAACCAGAAATTGAAGATGGAGAGAGATGTTTCGGCGAGTTGAGAGTGATTTGAGAGGTTCAATTTATAGGGAGAGGGTTCGGGTTGATGAATTGGAAAGTTGACCTCGATAATTATGATGACGCGGTGATTGGCCCTTAATTGTAATGATTAACGAAGATTGGCTGTGTAATTGAACGCGTAATAGTCAACCATTCACCAATCATTCCATAACAAGATCAAAAACGCGTTTGTATGGTTTGATTATGGTAAATCGATGTCACAGTTGACTTTCTAAGTCAACTGTTGATACACCAAGACATTATATAATAAAAACGTGCTGAAGATAAACCAAATGTGTTATGTAGACTAGCTGGTTGTGCTGCTTGGTGTTGGTGACCCGGCTATGGGCGCGGGTTCGAATCCCGGCCCAAGCCCTTTTATTTTTGTTAATTATTTCCTATATATATGTATAATATATATATATATATAACATAGTATTAGGGGTCCAAATGCGTCACGAAATAATTTTTAAAAGGCGATAATTGATGAAACTTGACGTTTTATTCAAAATAATCGTAACGTACAAGTATTTAAATGCGAAATGTTACATTCACTAGGTTCCAAGTTTAGCATTCCTCGCATCGTACCAGTCATTCATCTCTTCGGTAGGCAGCGCATCCTCGTACACCCACTCCTTTGGAAGAACTTTGTGGCGGAGGCATTCAATTCTTATACAAGGAAGTTTTCGTCTCCTGTCACCATCCGATGCGAGGATTTACGTCAGATTACTTATATGAATAGACGTTCGAGCTCTTCCGTGCTCGTACCTTAAAGGTAATGCCGAAGAAAGCTCATTAGGTTAGCTAGGATCAAAATCAAGGGGCATCGACGAGACCTCCCATTTAACCCATTGGCCAATCAAAACTAAGACTGAATCTAAAGAACAAGAACAACCAAGACAAGGAGTGATCACCAATCCCGGCCCTAGCGCCCACCAAGGTTACCGTGCACCCCAAACTATTATTACGTGTGCACCCGTAATGATAATTTGCGTTGCCAGGTAATCTTGTTGCCCGCTAGTTCCGAGCTTCCTGATCCAAAACAAAGATTTCATACAACAAAAGACTTGGTCTAGTTTCGTCTCCAAATCATAAACAACATGGCGACATCTATTATCGCGATAGAGATTAGTCCTTCCGATCATTCCGTCTACAGGTAAGCGAGTGAGCTCCTCGTAGACCACAGCATCCATCCTACTTGCAGGTACCGGTGATCGATGCAAGAGTGCGGACTAATGTGAAGCGTGACACAACATCCTTACTGGCAAAATATCCGTACTACGTATATGTATTAACTAATCTTAGAATATCGGATTCCTATGCAACATAAACATCTTATCCGTATTTTCTAATACTTCATATATTGACACACATGGCTAGTCGGTCGGAATTCCCCCTTGTACATCCCAAGTACAAATTTCTTTCTTTTCTAAAAAAAAAAACATTTTGTTGTGTTTTAGTTTTGAAAACTTTGTCTTCAAGCCGAAACCGGTTATAGTGTAGATTTTTCAAAAATGCTAGTTCGCTATAACCTTGGCTCTGATACCACTTCTGTCACACCACGCCAATGGCGGAAACACGTGGCGCAACGCTCGAAAGCATATCAAAGTCAAGATTAACACAAACTATATTTAATAAGAAAAGATCATTTTATTAAGATGTCGAAAATAAGTATCTTGTCACAATATTTCACAAAACAACAAACAAGAAGTTCATAAATGGGGTTTTTCTGTTTTGGTTCCAACCCGATGGTAACAATAGGTGAAACCCCGACAAGTATCCGACATCCTGAATTCCACCGCACTAGCCCCATATCTATTCAGCACTTAGTTACCTAAAAGATATGTTTAAAAAGACGTCAATATATAAAATATTGGTGAGTTCACATGTTTTAGTTTCGTAATAGCAACATTTTTACATCCTGTGCAGATCCAGCACCATTTGTGGCCTTTGTAAGGAGTAGCTAGCTCCTACAAACTACGATGATGAGCAATCCCTTGAGCCCCATAACCAAACCAAGACTAATAATAATGCCCCGCTCCAAGTCGTTTCTCGGAACCCAACGACTTAATTTCAGAATACGTGCACCCCTGGCATACGCCGATGCATAATCGACGCTATCGATTAGGGGTGGGCCTTTTCAGGCACCAATAGTACTATCCAAATATTCTTTCGGTTTCATTTCCCTGAATTAATGGTTACAGAAGAGAGGACTCAACCTTGAGTGGCGATCACTACTCAAGTACTTATCATGCAACTTATCACATTTTACCCTTTGAAAACATTTCAACATGTGACAACATTTGACAAACATATCTTTCCCCTAGTAAAATGGAGCCGTGAAACTCACCTGATGTACAGCGTACAATCAAATAGCAGAGAATAGCAAGTCCTGAGGTCAAGCACCTACGAACGTCCTGTCCTAGTGCGTGTAAGTCACTAAGTCTATAGCGTGTGTCTTTCCGGCAAGTTGTACACCCAACTCCCAACACCATATAATTCCCCGTCTAATTAAACATAGGTCCTAGGTCCGTTGGTGATGGATTACCCTCGTTACAAGTTACATTTATACTTTCATGAATATCAATTAACTTGTGTAATATTACTCTCGACCCAACTTCACTTAACGTATAATTATTTTCCCATTAAATAATTATACTTAAGATCTCGTCGTTCGATATAATATCTTTACCACTCGACACGACTCACTTTACCGTATATTTATTTTCCCATTCAAATAAATATACTAAGGTCTTGTCATTTGATAATATATATTTAACGCCCGACTCGACTCACCGCACCGTATATTTACTTTCCCATTTATACTAGGATCTCGTCGATTCGGTATACTTATATATATATATCGTTTACTCGACTCGGCTTTCCTCCCCGTATATTTACTTTCCCATTAAGCAAATATACTAGAATTTCGTCGAGTCAAATATATATATATATATATATATATTTTTTCCTTGTTAAGTCCATACGTTTGTTTAACGTTTAATCGTTAGATTATTTACGTTACTTTTCTCCCACGAATATTTTCCATCACTTAGGAAAGTGTTATGTATTTTTCACCCAAATCATATATTTTAAATCCTTAAAATATATTTATACTCATCTTGACGTAATGATACTTTTCTCGTCCGTCCGTTTTTACGTCTTAGTTCGTTGACACGTCCAACTCTGATTACTTAACTTATATATATATATATAGGATTTGGTTCAAATGAGAACCTTTTCCCAAATTGAGAACTAGAGAACCATTCTGGGCCACACATTTCTCTAAGGCAATTTTTTTTTTTTTTTTTTTTTTTTTTTTTTTGTAAAAATCGCTGCTTTATATGTAAGGAAATTTTTTTTTTTCAGTATACACATGTGTATAATTGCATTATACACATATGTATAACTGAAATATACACATATGTATAGCTGAAAAATGTTATATACACATATGTATAATTGCTATATACACATATGTATATATGTCATATACACATATGTATAAATGAAAAAAAAATTCAAAAAAATTCAAAAAAATTTTCCTTGCATAAAAATGTGCGATTAAAGCAAAAAAAAAAAAAAAAAAAAAAATTTTTTTTTTTTTTTGCCTTTATATGAAATGTGTGGCTCAGAATGGTTCTCTCAGTTCTCAAATAGGGGTTGGTTCTCTTAGGATCCCTACCCTATATATATATATATAGTTAATTTTTCCCAAGTGTGTATTCTAGGAAAGTTATTCACCTCTTTAATTTCCTACACATATTAGTTGGAAGTTTTATAAATACCTTTGTATTTTTATCACAGGACTTGGTAACTTATGTATAAAAATGCTCCAACACTTTTATATTCCCATTTATATAAAAGTGTTCATTTTTATATAAGTTCTCCCAAGTTTTTAAATTTGTCTAACATTTTTATTAAAACCTTTGTTTATATATATCCATATGTTAGAAAAGTCCATATTTTTATAAAACTCTATTTTATAAAAATACACTCTTATACAAAATACATGTGTATAATTACTAGTATTTACCAAATCTACCTTGGAAAATTATTATTTACACTTTTGACACCAAACTTTCCATAGTTATATTTTTAGACACAAGTTTCTAAAAATATCATCTTTAGTCCCTCAACTTTTAAAGTTACAAAGACAGTCCTTTAACTTATAAAAGTTGCATTTTTCCATTCTATCTTTCAAGAATAATAATTTTAAACTAAGCTAGTATACTTTAATGGATCATTTTTGTCATGTTAGTTTATTTTCACATTTCAACACTTTTGATAGTCTCATAATATCTTATTAAGGCTACTAATAAGTGTAATTTGTGTATTTTGTCCAACATGTCCAAATTATATATTGTAAGTTTGTAGATTTTGATGATGCAATTTTTACAATGCTTATTTTCTAACAAAAATAACCTTATAACAAGTCTTATATCTTTATGTTAAGATGATTAAAACCATTTTTAAGCTCATTCAAGTTCTAATAAGAAGTTATCTCTAAATCACCATTTTCTTCAAGTATTCATGAACTTAATAAAAACTACAATAATACTTAACATCCATCACCATAATTTTGACCATTACACACTAGCTTAACACCATTTTAGTCTTTAAAAATCATATGTTTTATTATGAAAAGCTTATTCAAGTTCACCCCTTGTACAACTTGCTTCAAGCTATTAAACATAACCTTTTAAAGACAAAACAAGATCAAGAATACTTACAACTAGCACGAGGCTAGGGAAGCTATCAATGCTTGATTTTGATGGGGTTTAGTGTGTTCTTCCTAAGTGGTTAAGCTCCAAGCTTGAAACACACAATGGGAGTTTGGAAGATGGATGTTTATGAGTGATTTGGAGGTGTTAAAACTTGGAAGAAAAGTGTGTGTGTGCCCTTGTAAACTTACGGCCAAACAAGGAAAGAAGAAGAAGATTTTGGTTCAAGTGTTAAGCTTTGTGATTCTTTATAACCTCAACATATCTTACAATGATCTTTCAAGATTTCAAGGATCCATCACTAGATTTTAATCTCATATAAAATGGACATGTATGTACTAGTGATCTTAGGAAATCTTGGTGAATTGTTTTTGGGAGGATATATGGCCATGAGTTTCTAAGGAAAAGGGAGGATTTCTTGTAAATCTTATAAGGACACAAGGATCTCATATGCAATCTAGTTAGATTTTAAATCCCTTAAATCAAGGATGTAGTGTACCATGACAATCTTATGGAGATTATGGTGGGAGTGTTGTGGCCGAGATTTATTAAGAATGTGGAGGATTTTCTAATATCTCCCAAGGACACACAAATCCATCCAAGATCTCATAATATCCAATATTAGATTTGAATCCCTTGAATTATGGAGAGGTGGTACAAAAATGATCTTGGATAGATTTTAAGAGGGTGCTTGGGCCGATTTTTATCATGGAAAAATGGAGGATTTTAGTAAATCTTACATGTACTCATAAGATATCATCAAATCCATCCCATATCTCCTATGATATTCTTTAGATTATTTTTTTTATGGATTATTTGTACAAAGGAGATTTTGGACATTAAAATAGCCTCTAATAACCCTTAAACATAGTCTAGTTCAAGTGTTGGTTGGTTAGTTAGGCTCTTGTTGGGTGAAATTATAAGTTATACGCGTACCGGGTGCGGTACGCGCACTTTATTCGTTACCGGGAGATTTGTATGTAAAGTTTTCACTTGTGGTTTTGGAGTTCCAAAACACATTATATTTTGTGAAAATACCCTTTATTTTATATCTTGGGTGTCCGGGATCCTTTTTGTTTATTTAATTTTTTTACCGGGTAATCACCAACGTCCGTACCGGACAAGTTTGCTCGCACATGATCCTATCATGCTTCATCATTAAACGTGTGCATTCCTATGCATCTTATGGGGAATTTGCTATTCTCTACGGCATCAGTTAAATTAATCCAAATAATTTAAACATGCACTTAAACCGTTAATTACATATACTAATTACGTACGGAATCACATCGATTTTTGCCGGATGTTACAACTTGATTAACGGTGGCGACGATAAAGGGGTTTCAGGGAGAGTACGTTAACGGCGGAGGGTGGTTGAATCGTCACATAAGGCTACGATCCGAAACCCTATGTGTGTTTAGATGAATGATGATGGTGCATATGATTCAAGATATCGGCGGCCTAGAGTTGCTAGGGTTCCGGCAAGATATATCGGTAGATCTTTGAAAAATTGAAGCATAAAAAAGCCTCGCATAGAGGTATGGGTAACAATTCTAATAATTAGCTAAAAGTTATAATCAGAAAGGTATTAACAATAATCATGAATATAATATTGCAATAATTGTAGGTAAAGGTTTGTTTAGGAACTATGTCATCTGCCAAGAGTATTCATCAAGATTGAGATGAGCTAAATTGTTTATGTTACTATTTTTTGGCGTTTTCAAACATCAAACTTTCATCTTTCTTATATATCGTGAGCCTAATGCATTTGGAGTGAATAGATGATTGGAATGAAGATAATCAGATATCATAGGGTTTATCAATGGAAAGTATCCCTCCTGCTTATCTCTCTCCAATTTCAATACCAAATGAATCAAGTCCATATGTAGCAGATAACAAAAAAGCTAAGTTTTTTTTGGTTCTACGCAATTCATTTGTAATTGTCTCAGCCGTTTTGTTCTTGCTTAGATTGTTATTTACAGAGGCTACATGATTACATAGGACTAAGTGTTGTTGGTTAGGTTATTGCTCTATACATGTACTTATCATTGCTTATTTCGTTGTCATGTGTCGCTGATACCATTTAGTTGTTAAGGTTGTCTGTGTATGTTCTTTGATGATGCATCGGTTAGATATTGGTTGCACAATTGGATTCTTAATGATGTTGGTAACGCCTTCGTATCCTATTTGAGAACCAAGCTTCGCCACTGAGCTACGAGAAAACAATAGGTTGAGATTCCAGTTCACACACATGTTCAACATTTTCGGATGAAACTTAGAAACATTACGCAGTATGCACGCAAATCGTAGAATACCACTGGCTATTGTTTTCTAAGGATTTTTTTTTCTTTTTTACGGGAGAATATGATATCATTCTGATGGTGGTTTTTTTGGTTACAGGGTATAGGGGGCAGTGGATGTTTCTTCGTTTACAATAGTAGCAGCTCCGATGAATACGATGGAACGTGACAAACCAGAACCATAAACTTTGGCGGGTAGGGTTCCGATCCAAAATCCAGTTGCCCCTCTTAATCGGCATATGAAAGGTTCGGTCAACACCGGTAGTAGAATATGTGTATAATCTGCAAATTTATGCATTGTACCTTATATAATATTGTGAACAACCTTTGGGGTTCAATTTGATCATTTTCCTATTCGGGATTATAAACTTTTTAGTGTTATCAATATATTTGTTATAATCAAACTTTTAGGCTTCTGGCGTTGCTTCTGCAACTCCATTTTCTTTCGCTCGGGAATGTTTGTTTCTATCGAAGATTTTTGTTTTCTTACGGTTTTGCTTGCTTCAATCACGACGTCTGGTGGTTATATAGGTGCTTATGCATGTGCTTTTGCCATATGTTTTCCTCTATTTTGAAGCTTCATTGGGATTGGGATTGCGATTGTAAATTGTTTTAAACTTTGTTGTTGGGCCTATATGCATTCTGTTTCATCCTCAGCTTATTGTTGTTGATCAGAAATTATATGTGTGATTGATGAATGGATGCTACTTAATAAATTACCTTTTGCATACATGGATTGAAATTATTTAATGTGCTATCAAAATGACATATCTAAATTTGTAATTGAATCTTACACGTTGCACAAATTACATACGGCCAATGGCAAGAAAAAGGCGAGATGTTGTATATTCACAAATCTGACCAAAATGTAAGCCCATGTTTTCATATGTTACTATTTTTTGGTATACAATTTGCAGTCACATATTGTATGTTGTATTCACTATCTCTTTTATTTTTTTAAATAATTATTATTATTTATATGAATTTACAACGTCCATGAATTATGTTTTTTAAGTAATTGTTCTATTTTTAGTATGGTTGGTTCTTGATTGCATTTCCACCAAAGGCTTTTAAAAATTTGCTTATGTTATCATAAAACACAATTTGCAGCCATCTTGCACTAACATATACATGGTGTAGTTTATTTAATATTGAATTAATAAGATATCCCCTATAGGCTTTATAATTATATCCTATTTCTTTCATTGCAGGTGGGGTAATCTTAGTTGCTAACCAAATCATTTTACCCAGGTAATCTTAGTTGCTAACCAAATCATTTTACCCAGGTAATATACACTAAAGGCCTTTTGCAGCCCTTTTTTTGGCGTTAACTTTTTTTTTTTGGTTATCAAGCCGAGACCGATTCGGTCAGGCGCGTCGCAACGCACGCGGCTATAAGCCTAGTTAATAAATATCAAATCTTACCAATTGTAAGATATAACACTGCTCAAAATTATTTATAATAATAAAATAGTAAGTACAAGTTGAATTATAATTTTGTAAAGTAATTCTCACGTTCTATTCCTAAAAAACATTACATGGAAATTATATACCAGTAGCTCTATTTTCTTATAATTTTCAATGAACCTCCTTATTAAATTAAATCATAGGTATAGACTTAAAAAAAAGAAAAAAGAAAACAGAAAACACTAAATTTGCTCTGTAGTTTGAACTTTTGATGATGGTGAGTCGGAAGAAATGACAAAGAAGACCGCCATCTAGATCTCATAATCTCTTAATTCACATCCTATCCACCATCTTCTACCCTATATTTTAACTAAAAATCAACTTTTCAGTTAAATTATAGAAAGTAATGTAATGAGTAATGACTAATGTAACATGGCTTATATATAAAGCTAGGCAAGCAACGAAGTGTAATGGATGTATGGATCATCTCAACCTCATTAATAAGCATCCTGCTTTAACACACAGTGTGCTTGTAATTTTATAAACATATAAATTGAGTACGTCTCTAAACATATAACCTTCTCACTTACATTCCTTACCCCACAGAGGCATACTCAGTGGAATGTCGTTTGGTTTCTTGTTTCTATACATGTGAAAAGTTAGCCCTAGAGTGTTACACATGAAACAAAACAGAGTTAGTAATTTAATCAAGATAATTACCGCTTAGAAATCAAAGAATAAGAAAAGTATTATTGAAAAGTTGCTTAGAAAGTAAAAGAAACTCCATTCTTAGTGACAATGAAATAACAATTGAAAATTGACCGGTTACAAAACTATAAATGGAACATTGGAACTGACTGAAAAAGAATAATACAAAATTGTGGGTAAAGTATATGAAGAGAACAAAGTTGCAATGCTTTTAATAGTAAAGTATACGTTTATTGCGCTTAAAGAGATTCCTAGATTGATATGCAGACTTAAAAACATCCTTAAAAAGTCGATATTGTAGTAAAACATATAGAATGACTGGAATTCCTGCCAAAACAGTGACGGTGATTGGCATCCAGTCAAGCTTTTTGTTGTAAAGTACAAAGAAACTCGCACTAAATGCAACCATCATGGTTACAATAGAGAGGAAGAGTGTACCAAAACCATTCACTAGTTTTTTTGGTAAGGACTCCAAGAAATCGCGTTCCGCATAACGCGGGGTGAGGATAGATAAGAAAATGAGGACTGAAGTTGATGATGATATTAAAGAAACTGCATCTGAGATCACAAAAATAATTAGGGATGGTTCTTTGTGAAAGAAAGGTATACCGGTGTTCTGGTTGTATCCACCAGGAAGTGTAAAAGCTGCTGCAAATACAATGGTAGCTATGAGGGTTGCAGCCACTAGACATTGAGATGCTGTATCTTTCATCCATTCCTCACCTTTGGTTACTAGGTCTGCATGTTTCTTTGTGAACAAATCTTGCGGTGTTTCTTGATCTTTATTTTTCTGTTCTCTATATTCAGGTGGGATCATTTGCTCTACCTCCTGCAACATATATCTAGTTGTTTTAACTGGTAAAAAAACGATTTTTCCATGAAATTGATTCCGTTCAAGAAAATATTATTATATAGTGGGGTCGAATCACGTTGACCTTTACGTTTTTGTGTATCTATTGTAAAGTACATAATTACATAAATGTATAAAAGATTAAGTCTGAACACGAAAGCTGTAATATTACAATCTTAACCAAGTTTATAAAAATGTTTTAACCAATTTACATACAGTTGCCGACTTTATACATGATTAACCCGGTTGATCATTTTAACCATTTACTTTTGAGGTTAATTCTGCTTTTTGACAAGTTTAATTAGATATTTGACATCCAAGGTCAATATGATGCGTAAGCGTGACAAGAAACATGTACCTTGAACCATAATAACTCTTGCTGCATTTGGAAAGCAACTCCAGACACATTTTGATATCGTTTCGGCTTTCCGCTCTTTGCAACCATATGCAACATGTTATTGCCTTTCTCATCTGTAATCGGAGTTATTAAATCCTTCATTGCACCAATCTCATATAACAACTTATAGATCTTTATTTGACGCCGATTGACCGCTTTGTGAAATATTGTTTTTTTCTGGTCATCTTGTTTCCATATTAGATCAGGATATAATCGAATGAGTTCGATTATAAAACGTGCATTGCCCTTTTTAGTAGCATGAAAAAGTGCCCGAAAAGGGTAGGCTTTAATTCTTTGTCCCACTTTTAGAGGTGGCCCTCCAAGTATGTCATCAATCTCGGTCTTAGGCATTCTAGCAATTTTCTTCCAAATTATTCTTAATAATTGCACAGGTTCACTTTGTTTTTCAATGGCTTCTACCTTCTTCACATGAAACATTGCAAAAGCTGGGAAGGAAAACAACCAAAAAGACCATATTACATATCAAAGATTTGAATAATCATCCATACATGAATGATAAAGCCAACGACCTTCTTCGCCTTATGTGGTCTTATTATTTCTCTTCTACTCTTTTGCGAAATCATATGCAACATGTTGTGATGAAAATATCGTTTAATAATCTATTTAAAACCTTAAACACACAAAATTTATAGAAAAGAAAAAAAAAGGGTTTTACACCCAACTGAAAAGTCGCATGATTTTACGATTACCAGAAACGCCTTAGCCACCTCTAGTTTATACACACATAGGGTTGAATAGTACTAAAAGTGGGGAAATTCTTAAGAAGCAAATGGCATCAAGGGACAAAATATCTTCCAAACTATTAGCCTCACTTCCATAAATCACAAGCATAATGACATCAAGGATAAAATATCTTTGAGATAATATTTTTTTTAAAAATCCAAATAAATAGCTTATTTAGTGTTTATGTTTCCAAAGTAGAATAAGGCAAAAGTTATTGATAAACGTACGTATACGTACTTGACTTGATGATTCTCAAGATAACATGTGGTTTTTTCCCTTTAAATGCATCAGTCTGCTTAGCCAAAGCTAATAGAATATCAGCAACTAATTCCTTCTTGACAATAAGTTCAGGGTGATCATTCACAATTTTTAGAGCAACATCTACAAAAGTATGTATGGTCACTTTAGGAGAGAATTTGCATAGGTTGATGCATAAAAGGAAAAGAAACTCCTGAAAATGTCCTAAAAAAAACATATAGAAATACACCAAGTAAGAACTACTCACGAAAGATGCCAGCTTCAACACATTTTTGTAGGACAGAACCCCTATTATCATCTCCCCAATATTTGCCGGTCATATAATTAGAGATACCATACAGATACCTCACCATAATTGGTTTTGCAAATAAAGCAGCCATATAGAGTGGCATCATTCGATTTCTACCAGGGATTACAATTAGTTTTGGATTCTTTTTCACTATTGTCATTGCTATTTCTTTATTTCCCGCTGCGGCTGCAAGACTGAGGGCAGTATCGTAGTTTTTATTCTGTAGCTCCAAATCCTTTTCTTCCATCAAATTTACTAGATTTATTACAAATTGTTCCACAGCCTTGGTGCTTTCTGCTGATGCTGCAACATGAATCAGTGTATCATAATTTTCAGTGATAGCAAACCGTATCAGATCTGGTTGTTTGTCAAGAATCGGTTTAGCTGCTTTCCAGTCTCCTTTGATTGCGGCTTCATAAAGTGGAACACCAACATCAACGTAGTCTCCTCTGTCTCCTTCAATTTGAACAATTTCGTCAAACAATGAACTCACCACTATTTATACAGATTGAGTATCACTACTGAACAACTTACTAACTCACTGGTGAACATAACTAGCTCAATATAGACATTTAGCTGGAAACGAAATAAGAAAATGGATATAAAAATTAAAGGATGATGGGCCTCCTCCACACCCTTGGACCATCATCCTGTTGATGCTCCTATCCCACGCTGACGTGGCAACTGAGGTGGAGGCCCATCATGAGAATGCCACCCTTCTCCAAACCCTATAGTCTAACCTCAAGCTCTACGTTTTACTCATTAAGTAAGTGAGCTGTGAGCCGTGTAAACTGCAAAGCTAGCTCATTTAACATCAAGCCGATTTTGAAAGGCCAAATTATTGAGCCTCAAACTGTTTTCAGTTGCGTGATCCAGCCCAAAACCCATGTTGGTGAGCCCAATTTAAGTGTTGCACACCACGGCAAGAGGGGTGCGGTTACGGTTTTCAGATTCCCTTCTTCCCCAATCTAAAGATTTCTGAGTATTTTCTTAATATGTGATGAATCTAATTCTTATTCTGAAATTGCTGGTGTAATAGCCTTGAAGTTGAATCCAATACTTTTTCTACTTTCTTGTCAATCTAATTCTGTTTTCTTCTATACATTTGTTATTTACTCAGATTCTTTTTTTTTTATCGTTGTTGTAATTCTTCCATCTGTTAGCTTTTAGTTTTTACCATTTAAAGTATTGATTGAAAAAAGAGCTGCATATCTTATCTACCCCTAAGCAGTCGAGAAATTACCTCGAAATAGATCCGAACGAGGTAGGTTCGGTGGAGGTGGAATTGGTGGTGGCAAAGGTGGTGACACTGGTTGTGGAGCAACCTCAACGACTGTATGGATCTGCTGTTGACAATCATGCTTACGTAAAGGAACGAAAGGAATTTCAGGACCAGATCCTGCACTTGGATGGCTCATCTCCTCAGCTGCAAATGTCACAAGAGTAACTGGTGAGCAGTTGATTCATGAATGGGGTCTAAAGGGCGGCTTACTTACTCCTGAATGTACAGACGTAAAGTAAATAAAGTCAATGGGAAAATCACAGCACTAAAATTCACCCAACAACCCTTACCGAAATAAAAAAACTTAGAAGATATGTAGTAGGGGGCTTTATAAGGCTTAAGGGTGTGGAGACGCCCCTCTCCCCCGTTCTCGCTTTTTGCCCCGTCCCCACCCACACACCGCCCCCTTCCCCCGTCCTCCTTACCCCCGTACCCCTCGTCTCTCTGAGGACATAAGCCACTGACCAATCAGAATTTTTTTTTTTTTTTTTTTTTTTTTTTTTGAAAAAAGAACATTGTACAACGGCTAAAAAGCCAAACGGTATTTTTTTTAATATTTTTATGTTTTCAAGGTTAAAAAATAATATATATACCCCATATCATCCAATTTCTACCTCATTTTATACCATATATTTTATAAACTAACCACATATTATAAAAAAATCTCATGGATCCCTTCCACCAATTCAACCAAAACCCAAATGAAAACCCCACTCATCCTTTCTCATCACCGGGTTCCACGCCGGTAGTCGATCCACCCATCTCACAAACCGTTACACCAATGCCGGCGGTAGCCTAAATGCTTCAAAACCCGGTCGCCTTTGCACAATTAAACCCGATCGCATATATGCAAATGCAAAGCTATATGCAACAAATTCAAAACTTCCAAAATACCCAACAATTTTCTCTACAACCACAACCCATGACACCTCTTGGAACATCCCAACCCGCTACACCTCTTGTACCATCCCAACCCGCTACACCTCTTTGTAACACCCCAACCGATGGCGGAATCATCGAGGTGCCAAGTAGTGACGATTGTTCAAAAGCTCATGGTACTAAAATGTAAATATTTGATTATTGAATATTGTTTTACAACATGTGAAAATAAATACAAGATAACAATAATAGAGAAATTGATTTATTTAATCTAAGTCCAAAGTCCTATGTGAAGCGTCAAGCAGCTTATCCTGAAACATGCACGAAAATAAATTTTGTCAACATATGATGTTGGTGAGTACTACCTAACTTTGTACATATAGTATAAGTTTGAAAAGTAGTACAATTCATGTGTCTAGTATCACCAAGGCATTATGTAAACACGCAAGTAACCAAACAAGACAAGATCAAATGTAAAGTTGATAAGTTGAAATTGATAATGAGCACCTCAACACGTGTCAAGTCTAAAAGAGCACCATAACATAAGTTATGTCTAAATGAGCACCGTAACATAAGTTACGTCTATATGTAAAGAGCACCATAACATAAGTTATGTCTAGATGTATGATTTTGTACGTAAGCTACATTCATGTTCAAACATAAGGCACAAAGATAAACAAGACACTATATGAATTGTAAATGAAGAAAATGTATGTGTAACTGAATATGAAAGTTTTGTATACTTGTGCATGAATCACCCCAAAAGTTGTAAAAGCGAAAAATGGGATAAGTAATACTCACCTTAGCAAGGTGGTAAGTCTTGTGGAATTGAATAAGTATAATCCAACGTTGCCAAGTATCACCCTATGTATAATGTAACAAATAAGTCTAAGTCTATTTAGTTTATAAGTATTTTCTAGGGTTTCGAATTGGGGATAAGTATTCGTTTGATTAATAAATAAAATGTTTAATAAATAAGAGAAATTTGCTAAATAATTTTGTTGTAAATTTTAGACTAAAGATGGTCACATCATAAAGTTTTAAGTATGAAAATAATTTTTATTAAATTATTTTCTTGAAAATAGAATATTTAATCTATTTATTTCAATTTGTCAAAATATAACTTTAATATCTAAAAATATTAAAATTGAAGAATTTTTGAATTAAAAATTGTATTTCTGTTCCAAATGAATAGAAATAATTTATGTAAAATTTAGGTACAAAAATATTGAAAAATGAATTTATTATGAATTATTTACGATTAAAACTAACAAAAATTAATTAAAAATATAAAATGAATGGTTTTTCAGAAATAAAAATTATTTCTGAAATGTTTATTGTTGTACAAGTTTAGGATAATTTTTGTGGAATTTTATAAAATCGTTTAGATATTTTTATTGAATTTTACAATTATAAATGAATAAACTTGTAATATTTATTATATATATTAAATAAATGATTTTTGAAAAACTAAAAATTGGACAGCAAAGTTTATCATTGAAATAACATAAAATAAATTTTGTAGAATTTATAAAATAGTTTTAGTATTTTAAAACGATTTTTAAAAGAATAAAGATAATATAAGTGTAAAGGATAACACAAAAAAAAGGTTGTTTATGGTGGAAGTCGAACCTGGGTCAGACCCGGTTCAATGTTTTTAGGAAAACACCCCAACCAACTGGTCTGTACCTTAGATTTGTAAATGTTTCAGTTTTGAAAATATTTATCACATGCGTGAATTGGTCATCTTCCCCATTTATAACCCAAGAACCCTAGACCTTTAATTATCAATCAATAGCCATAGAATTCATAGGGTTAATAATGATAGAGGGCCGATTAACATACGGTAATAAGGAATTAGAACATACCAAACACGAAATGCTTTAAATCGCGAGTCAACGCTCAAAGTCAAACTACGAGAAAAGCTTGATAATTACGAAGGTTTAAGAGGAATTGGGAGTGGGGGTTTGTGTTTCGGCACCTAGAGGTTGTCAACCGAGGTTCAATTTATAGTGTTCGTGTCTGATTCGTTGTTTAGGAAAGGATTGACCGGGTTTAATTATTCACGCGTGGTATTTGAACAAATTGGGAAGGTTTGAGCTGATTAAACGCGTTAATGGTGCATATGGTTGACGTGCATTGATTAATCGTTCAATATAAGGCAATAATTTGTGATAATGGTGCAAAATTCGTGGCCAAATTGATGGTCAAAGCTGTCGCACAGCAGCAAAAGGAAAGGGGAAGAAGAAGGGTAAGGCTTAGATGGGCTTTTATATTATTTGGGTTGGAATTAGAACAAGGATGAGCTATAGCTCAACTGGTTGGTGTTTGTGTGTTGTGTGGGCCGGCTCCCTGCCCGGGTTCGAGTCCCGGCAGGAGCAACCTTTTTTTTTTTTTTTTTTTGTAAAAGGTGAAGGGAAGGGTAGTTGGGCCGGATCCATGGTGGGCTGTTTGTTTGGGCCTGTGTTGTGGGCTCCGAAAAAAAAGGAAAGAAAAGGTGGGTTTGGCTTGGTTTGGGTTACGTGTGGTTTAGTTTAGTCTACAAAATAATAAAAAAAATCCGATTATTATTATTATTATTATTATTATTATTATTATTATTATTATTATTATTATTATATAAAAATAAAAGGAAAAGTGACGGATGTCACACTCTTGGACCATCTCAACCCGTAGAATCGGAGAATGAAACGATGATGAGATAATTCCCGAAACCTAACCTACGCCACGAACCAAAGGCAAACGCAAAGGAAAACAAAGAGAACCGGGACCGGGACGTGGTAAACCACTAGAGGGAGCCCCTAGACCATGGTCCGATGTCGAAGAGGAAGCCTTAGCTAAGGCGTATGTCTTTGCTTCAACACGTGCCAACATCGGTAAATTATTTAAATTTATAGATATGTATTTTTTTTTCGAAATATATATGTTTATGTTATTACTTTTTTTTTCGAAATATATATGTTTATGTTTTATATTGTTGATGTTATTACTTAATTAAAGGTACCGCCCAATCGATATCCCAATTATGGGATGCGGCGAACGAATACTTTCACAAGTTGATGCAAAGCCCCCCGTATCGAAAAAACGACGCTCTTAGCTCGAAGTGGAGAAATCAAAACTGCCTAGTGGTTGGAACGAGCAAAATATTTTTGAGGCGGCGTTGAAGAAATATAAAGATGAGACAAATAGATCGTTCTCCATGATACGTGTTTGGCAGGTGTTGAAAGATGAACAAAAATGGGCGGGGGTTCGGAACGAGGTTGAACGGGCCAAAAGAAAAACTAAAGCTAAACAGGGAGGTCCGTCTGTTCCAATCGACATTGATATCAACGACGAGCCCGAGTTCGATGAACCAGTATTCATGGAGGAGCCACGCCCCATAGGTTTATAAATTTATAGTTATTTTTATATATAATTCGTTGCGTTTTCGTTATAGTATAAAAATATTTTAATTTTTATTATGTAGGTCGGGACAAAGCTCGAAAAGAGGCGGCGGCCGGGAAGAAAGCGGCAACGGGTAGCTCGAGCGGGAGCGCTTCCAGGCTTGAAACATTAAGCGCGCAAATGGAAACATTCAACCAAGCTAACGAAAGAAAAATAAAAATCAAGGAAGATAAGCTTAGGTTGATTGACGAAGCGAAGGCGGTGGAAGAGTGGAAGATTATGTCCGCCGATATCTCGAGTTATCCCGAAGATAAACGCGCCGCGTTGAAAATTTGCAAGACAAGTTGCTTAACAAGTGGAAATAGTTTTATATATTTTAGGATATCGTATCTTTTTTTCGGTGTGTTCGTTTTTATTTTTAAAATTTATCATGTCTTGTACTTTTTATTTATAATATTTAATTTTTAATTTAACATTATTTTATTTATTTATTAGTTTTAAAACAAATTAAAATTAATATTTAAAAATAAATTAAAAAGTAATTTAATGCTTGAGACATGGGTTTCTCATGTCTCCACACCCCACCCATGTCTCAAGTATATGGAGACATGACTTTGTTGAGGTGGCATCCTATGTGGCATGGAGACATGACCTTTCTCATGTCTCCACACCCCATAGCCTAAATAAAGTCCTTCTTTCTGATTGGTCTACATGGCAGCTGAGTCAGCATGAAGAGATAAAGTGAAAAAGGGGTGTAGTGGTAGGGGCTTTATTTATAAAGCCCCTATTAATATTTTATTTTATCTTTTAAATTAAAAAAATAATAAATAATAATAAAGAGAGAGGGAGAGTATTAGGTGGCATGCAATGATTGGAGAGGGGCTAAACAAACCGGCGCTATAGTGGTCACGCCAAAACAAGTTTTGCAAAAATAGAGCCCCTATGTAATGGTGTTTGGGGCTCTATTTTACAAATAGCGCCCAAACTCACGCCCCATTACATACACTCTTAGGGGGAAGGAGCGCCTATTGTAAAAAAATTTCACTTAACTGATTTTAACTAATCCTGTACTGCCACATCACTTCACTGATTTACTTCACTAAAACATCTATTTGGAGGCAGCACTCCACTGATTCTTTTATTTATTTTTATAATTTCACTAAACCTTTTTTTATTTCACACGGTTTTAAAGGGTAAATATTAATTACTTTTACTATTTCAACCGTCCCACACCCTCACGGTCAGTGTTATCAATTTGGAAACCGTTCAATCGAATTAAATGGCATTGACACCGTTCCACCAAACCGTTCGAAATTTGTATATATAAATATAGCAAACCGTGGGGTTAAACCACACTTTTACCACCGTAGATACCAACAAACACACATGAAGATAACTCGTTGGACCCCTGAAGAAGAGATAGCCTTGGTAGTCTGCCACAAAGACGCTTCAGCCGACCCGGTTCTTATACAACGTCGACGCATTAGGGCCTCCCACCCAGAGGGTTTTTGGGACCGTGTGCTGGCGGATTTCACCCGTCATGTCGGCCCCAATGACCGGACTACAGTGAGCCTGCAGCAAAAGTGGGTCGATCTCAACATAAAGTGTGATCGGTGGACCACCCCTGTACGAGAACACGTTGAGTGAGGAGACGAGCATCGAACTGGAGTGGGCTATCGAGTTCATGCATTTGGAATATGCGGCTCGATACGAAAGCACATTTGACCATGTTGAGGCATGGCAAATGTTACGCCAACTCTAGGTTTTTATTTTTTATTTTAATGTATTTTGTTTTTATTTTTAATGTTTAATAGTAATAAAATTTAGTTTTTATGTTTATCTTTAATGTTTTTTATTTAATTAAATTACAAAACAAACGGTTAAAATAACTGTGGTAACAATACTATAAAACAAACGGCAAATATAATAAAAAATTATAAGGCAAACGGTAAAAAAACAAAAAAAAAGTATATATAAGAATCAAAAATTAAAATAACAACCGGTACCAGCCCGTTAGATAAAACCAGCAAAACGGTCCATGGGACCACTACCAGCGTGGGTGGCGGCGGTGTTACCGTATGGTAGTGGGTACCCGTGAACAATTCGGGTGGCGCCTCCCCCCCCCCCCCTTATAGGCTAATATTTAGGGATTTCAAGTAAAACGAGGAAATAAAAATGTGACATGTGTCTACTTGGCTAAACCTAAACTCGACGTAACCTTTAACCACTTATTTACCCCTAAACTCTAGACATCTCTACACCCACGCCCCTAACCTCTAACCTAATCTTCTTTTTTTTTTTCAAGTCTTCCCTAAACTTTAGGGGTTTGATTCTAGAGCTTATTATTTTTCCCCCTAATCTATCACTTTTTATTATTTATTTAGCCGTTTCTTCTTATTCCCCCAAATTAAATTAAGTCGTTTCATTAAGCTTCCCTAAACTCTAAGGGTTTAATTAGTTTTATTATTTAATTAGATTTTATTTTGAAACATGGCTAAACATGGCTATAACTTAAATGTTTTCCCTTTTTTTTTTCAAATTTGAAGAGATTTAATGGGTTGAAAAAGTAGGGGTCCACCACCTTAAACCCGTCTAGATTTTAGACACTTATGTAGTTGCTCACTAAACTCTAGCCATCAATAATGTTTATTTTGGTAAAAGGTCAGAGTCAATGTTTATTCCTGTGATTTGTGACACCCGGCAACTTCCGATCTACACTGACGTGATTTTTATGATTAAAAATAAATATTTATTACAAATATTATTAATTATTAAGTTTCGGAAGTTTACTGACCGTTTTTACAGTTGAAACTGCGACCGATTTAATTAACGCGATTTAAACGTGTGTTCTGAACACACGCGTCAGACATCGAAGATATTTATATTTATGCTCGGTTTTGTATTTCGAACAAAACCGACTACTTTTTATAATTAGTTATCGGGCCTAGAATAGAAACCGAGGCATTTTGTGTTAATACGGGTTCGATACGCGGTATCTACCTACTAAACCCTAACCCTAACTATAAAAGGAGAACTCTCCTTCTTCCTCTTCATTTTTCCCGCAGCCACACCCCCCCCCCTCGAAACCCACTCTCTCTCTACTCTTTCTCACCGAGCTCTCTCTCTCTCTACCATCTCTCTCACTCTCTCGTCTCCCCCTCTCTCTCTGGAACACATACACGGCTGGCCACCACCATTGTTGGTGGTGGCGGCGCTGAAAAAGGGGGACAGGGGTGGTTGTCCTTGGTTCAGAGGTGGTGGCAGCGTGGTTTTGTGCAGAAGACGAAGTGGCACGGTGGTTGTGAGGCCCGAGATCTGGTGCACCATGACTTGTGGAGGTTGTTAATGGTGGATTCGGTGGTGATGGTGGCCTAATTAAGTGGTTCGGTTGCTGTACAGGTACGTTCATATGGGTTTGTTGTGGTTGGGTCCGGTTATGGTTGTGTGTTGAAGGCGGCAGCAGTACAAGGGGGTCCAATGGGTTGGGTTTTGATGGGTTGGCTCGGGTCCGGGTCTGTTTAGGGCTCGGGTTCGGGTCAGGGTTGAAGATGGTGGGGATGCTTGGTCGGGTCCGGTTGGTGGTGGTTCAAGAGGACGACAGCGGTGGTTCTTGGTGACTCGATTTGTGGGTTCCGGTGGTAGGTGCGGCCGGTGGTGGTGTCACGAGGTGGGGTTCGTGGTGGTCCGGTGGTGGGTTCAGGTTGGGTCCGGCCCGAGTCAAGTGGATTGTTGGTGGTTCGGGTCACTCGGGTCAAGTCAAGTTCGCGTTCGTTTTGGTCTCGGGTCAGTGGGTTAGGCTTGGGTAAAGGAATGGGTCAGTTTTGGTGTTGGGTTCGAGTCGCGCAACAGTTGGCCTCGAGTTTGCATTCGGGTTAGATCTGAGTTCGGGTCAAAGTTTAGTGGTTTTGGTGTTCGGGTCAGATTCGGTACGAGATCGAGTTCGGTACGGGTCTTGTTCGGGTCAGATCTGGATGGTCAAGCCTCAGTCAACACGCGGTCAAAGCTGGTCAAACTTTGGTTCCAGTCTACACGTAGTTCGAGGTGGCTTCGGGTTACGCGCGTACGAATCGGTATACTTTAATTCGTATTTGTATTATTGTTGTGGATATTATTTATATATAAATAAATACATTGATATTCTTAAAATAGTTTTGACTCGCGAACGAACCGAATAATAATAATAAACGGCAACTATATATTAAATCGGACGATTGGTAATAGTGGCTAGAGAACGTGACTTATAAAATCGATATCGGACTAAATTGGTTGGACTATAATATATATATACACACATTGTCGTGTCTTGTGTAAATAAGTAGTTTATATGAAAAGTTGTCGAAACGTATAAAGTCTTGTATTGAATATTGATTTTTGGGAAAATTGTAGGTAACTTGTGTCGCCTGGTTCGTACAAAAACAGAGGAAGCTCTGCCCAAATTTTTATAAAATCCACGGCGCAACGAAAATAGAAGTGTCGCATATTTTTATAAATGAAGTTCCCTAAGTGTCGTGATAAGTGTAGTTATGCAAAATAGTGACGTTTTGACAAAAGATATGTTTAACAATAATAAGTAAATCCCGGACAATATTTTGAAAACATATTATATATAGTTTCGCCGAACGTCAAGTATGACGAGTTTTCGAAAGGTTTTCGGTATCTAAATAATGTTTATTGTTTGGATTTAAGAATATGTATATATTTTACTTGGGAACTATTTTTACAAAAAGCAAAGTTTTGAATAACTTAAATGTTCGGATTTGGAAAAGAAGGAACACGTGTTATGGATCAGTTTTAAATAACTATACTTATATTTTTATCAAAGAGTATTTTCCTAAAATATAATTATAAGACGAGATACGGCTCGGGATAAGTTATACGTTTCATAATATTGGTCCAACGTGGTTTATACACGAATAGTAACAAGTGATTAACTTGAGTATTAAGTCGCATAAAACATATTTAAGTCACGATCGGTTCGACGAGTTAAAATGCTTAAGACTCGGGTTAATACCCACAAGTCTAGATAGTTGGATAAACTATCTTTTAGCCGGATAATAGGCTAGGTTTATATGTGTTAGACTTTAAGGTGTCCTTTGTTGGTAATTAGGGCACGAGGAAGTCGGTCGAGATTTCAGGCTTTGTTTGCTAGCTAAGCGAGGAAATTAAGGTGAGTTCATGACCCCACTTTTTACTGTTTTATAATTGTTTTCGGGGTGGAAGACATGCTTCTTTTATGAAAATTTGAGGAATTCCAAACGAACAAGTTTTTGAAAAATGAAATGGGCGCGTGAGTGTCACGGCCCTACTTTTACTGGTTTTGCTTTCGGGGGAGAAACAGGCTACTTACGAACTTATTAAAGGTCATGTTATACTATGGGCACTTTATGTTACTATACGGATTTTACAGAAAGTCCCAGGGGGAAACCATGAATGTGCTGGAATGCACAACGAGGGAAATGTGGATAGATCTATTGGGCCTCACAAACCCCACTCGACGGCGGGGATGCCTGGCGGGTGCATATTGTCTCTAACTATCGGGTTATCGAGGCATCGGTAACCCAGTCGATCTGGGCTGGCTTCATCATTTGGTACATGTTCAGTAATGGGTTCCCAACCGTAGTAGTAAAAACACTTAACGTCTAGCTAACGTTCTTATGACATAGTATTAACGGGAATGATCTTTTCAGACTTACGGAAACTCTTTTATAAAAACTTGTGGAATTATTTCTGCAAAACTTATGAACTCACCAGCTTTATGTTGACTTTTTTTAAGTATGTCTTTCAGGTGTAAACTTTGGTAACGGCACGGTTGGAGTAGTCGACGTGTTGGGATCGGGGATCCTAGAGGGTTAGCAATGACGTTCAGGAAATCAGGGCCTTAGATGCAACTTTCCGCTGCGTGGCGAAGCTACCAAACGTCACAACCAACGAGGGAAAAGTCGGGGTGTGACAGTTTGGTATCAGAGCCATAGGTTTTAGCGAACTAGGTGTCTGGGTAGATATCTAGGCTTTAACCTGAGTTTGTTTCGAGATAGGGACCAAAAATTTCTAAGATATAAAATTTAGCGCGAACGCCTAGGAACTGGAATTCCAACCGTTGCCAAGTATGTTACATGACTATTAGTGCATCACATTAGCTCAGTGTACATTCCTTCGGCGCAAAGAACATTTTTTTTCCTTATGTGAATAGGAAGTCAGTATTTTTTTTATAGTTGTATATAGAAGGGACATTAGCACGTGGTGGCTAGGCATACCCCATTAGTGACTGGCGAGTCATCGCTTTAGATATCAGAGTGTTTATTCACATAGAGTTTAGCCGAGTCTTTGTTTCTTGGTATGAGGAACAATTTACTTGTTTATATACTATGTGTATTTATGTAAAGTATATATAGTACATATCGCCAATGGTTGTCGACTCAAGCTTGGACGTATCTACAACGCTCACACGTATCACGTTAGTTGGACGAGTTGGCAAAGAGATTGTTGTAGCATCTGCGGTTTCGTATCCTTGGTTCGGAGTATGCTATGTCGTCAAGGTCGATTTGTGTCGGAAACATCTTGATGAGGCACCTCATTCTGCCGATGATGCTGCGAAGCTGGAATGCGGACGGGAAGAGCACTTGGAAAAGTGGCGCACACGACGGACATTATATTATGTTATATATACGTGTTATTATATGGATATAACGAGTGCTCGTGATATAACTTATGATGGAGATTAATAGGATGATCTGGTGAGGTAAATTTTCGATAACGCAGACGTCACGTTATCGCAGGTTTACAGGCACTTGATAGTTCTAAGAAATTCTATCATGAGGGTATCCTATGTGTTGTTGTATATATTTATATATGTAAATAATGGATGAGGGTTATTCATTCTTCGGTTGTTGCGGACGTGATTGTCGATTCTCCCCTCTTCGTGTCATTTGTGACTTTGCTTTTCTTAAACCAGTTTAAGATCTTGATGATCTTGTTCCTCGAGCTTCTAAGGTTCATGTTGTAGAACCTAGTTATATCTTTTGAGTATGATTTACATCTCTCTTCTTTTGTATTTGTGGCCTTCGACATTCAATCATAAAGGAATTTAATTTTTGTTGATTCCTTATTCTTTTCACCAAATTAGACACGCCTTTTGTACACGTGTCAATTGTTATATGTTTGAATTCTTTAAACCTGTGAAGGTTTATTGTAGGGCTTCGCATCAAACAATTGTTTCATTAATGATTTGTTTTATCATTACGTTGCTCGTAATGTACGTCTTCTAGTCTTGCTATGTTAGGCCATTGTGGGCAATGAATCCTTTGATACTTCGTCGAAGAGTTTCTTTAAAGTCGACATTTCAGTTGAATCAAATTGTTGGAATTTGATACAGCACCTTGCGGTGAATATTCAATCGACTTGGAATGATGAATGATTTTTATTGACATGTCTTGCTTTCATCAACTTGTTTGTTACTGCCTTAAATGCAGACACACCTTGTGGTGTGTAATGAAAAAGTTGGTGCACTAGTTGTTTCGTTTGAGGTGCGCCAATAGTGCTTGTTGACAGAGTTATTGTTTACACTTTGCATCCAGTTGTTTCTGAAACTTTATCTCGTGCCATTTGTACCGGCAAATCCGTTGACTATTTTTGTTGTATCACCATTGGTTCTTGGATGATATCCTACCTCAAATTTTGAGGACAAAATTTCTGTAACATAGGGAGGATGTGACACCCGGCAACTTCCGATCTACACTGACGTGATTTTTATGATTAAAAATAAATATTTATTACAAATATTATTAATTATTAAGTTTCGGAAGTTTACTGACCGTTTTTACAGTTGAAACTGCGACCGATTTAATTAACGCGATTTAAACGCGTGTTCTGAAAACACGCGTCGGACATCGAAGATATTTATATTTATGCTCGGTTTTGTATTTCGAACAAAACCGACTACTTTTTATAATTAGTTATCGGGCCTAGAATAGAAACCGAGGCATTTTGTGTTAATACGGGTTCGATACGCGGTATCTACCTACTAAACCCTAACCCTAACTATAAAAGGAGAACTCTCCTTCTTCCTCTTCATTTTTCCTGCAGCCACAGCCCCCCTCGAAACCCACTCTCTCTCACCGAGCTCTCTCTCTCTACCATCTCTCTCTCTCTCTCGTCTCCCCCTCTCTCTCTCTGGAACACATACACGGCCGGCCACCACCATTGTTGGTGGTGGCGGCGCTGAAAAAGGGGGACAGGGGTGGTTGTTCTTGGTTCAGAGGTGGTGGCAGCGTGGTTTTGTGCAGAAGACGAAGTGGCGCGGTGGTTGTGAGGCCCGAGATCTGGTGCGCCATGACTTGTGGAGGTTGTTAATGGTGGATTCGGTGGTGATGGTGGCCCAATTAAGTGGTTCGGTTGCTGTACAGGTACGTTCATGTGGGTTTGTTGTGGTTGGGTCCGGTTATGGTTGTGTGTTGAAGGCGGCAGCAGTACAAGGGGGTCCAATGGGTTGGGTTTTGATGGGTTGGCTCGGGTCCGGGTCTGTTTAGGGCTCGGGTTCGGGTCAAGGTTGAAGATGGTGGGGATGCTTGGTCGGGTCCGGTTGGTGGTGGTTAAAGAGGACGACAGCGGTGGTTCTTGGTGACTCGATTTGTGGGTTCCGGTGGTAGGTGCGGCCGGTGGTGGTGTCACGAGGTGGGGTTCGTGGTGGTCCGGTGGTGGATTCAGGTTGGGTCCGGCCCGAGTCAAGTGGATTGTTGGTGGTTCGGGTCACTCGGGTCAAGTCAAGTTCGTGTTCGTTTTGGTCTCGGGTCAGTGGGTTAGGCTTGGGCAAAGGAATGGGTCAGTTTTGGTGTTGGGTTCGAGTCGCGCGACAGTTGGCCTCGAGTTTGCATTCGGGTTAGATCTGAGTTCGGGTCAAAGTTTGGTGGTTTTGGTGTTCGGGTCAGATTCGGTACGAGATCGAGTTCGGTATGGGTCTTGTTCGGGTCAGATCTGGATGGTCAAGCCTCAGTCAACACGCGGTCAAAGCTGGTCAAACTTTGGTTCCAGTCTACACGTAGTTCGAGGTGGCTTCGGGTTACGCGCGTACGAATCGGTATACTTTAATTCGTATTTGTATTATTGTTGTGGATATTATTTATATATAAATAAATACATTGATATTCTTAAAATAGTTTTGACTCGCGAACGAACCGAATAATAATAATAAACGGCAACTATATATTAAATCGGACGATTGGTAATAGTGGCTAGAAGGCGTGACTTATAAAATCGATATCGGACTAAATTGGTTGGACTATAATATATATACACACACATTGTCGTGTCTTGTGTAAATAAGTAGTTTATATGAAAAGTTGTCGAAACGTATAAAGTCTTGTATTGAATATTGATTTTTGGGAAAATTGTAGGCAACTTGTGTCGCCTGGTTCGTACAAAAACAGAGGAAACTCTGCCCAAATTTTTATAAAATCCACGGCGCAACGAAAATAGAAGTGTCACATATTTTTATAAATGAAGTTCCCTAAGTGTCGTGATAAGTGTAGTTATGCAAAATAGTGACGTTTTGACAAAAGATATGTTTAACAATAATAAGTAAATCCCGGACAATATTTTGAAAACATATTATATATAGTTTCGCCGAACGTCAAGTATGACGAGTTTTCGAAAGGTTTTCGGTATCTAAATAATGTTTATTGTTTGGATTTAAGAATATGTATATATTTTACTTGGGAACTATTTTTACAAAAAGCAAAGTTTTGAATAACTTAAATGTTCGGATTTAGAAAAGAAGGAACACGTGTTATGGATCAGTTTTAAATAACTATACTTATATTTTTATCAAAGAGTATTTTCCTAAAATATAATCATAAGACGAGCTACGGCTCGGGATAAGTTATACGTTTCATAATATTGGTCCAACGTGGTTTATACACGAATAGTAACAAGTGATTAACTTGAGTATTAAGTCGCATAAAACATATTTAAGTCACGATCGGTTCGACGAGTTAAAATGCTTAAGACTCGGGTTAATACCCACAAGTCTAGATAGTTGGATAAACTATCTTTTAGCCGGATAATAGGCTAGGTTTATATGTGTTAGACTTTAAGGTGTCCTTTGTTGGTAATTAGGGCACGAGGAAGTCGGTCGAGATTTCAGGCTTTGTTTGCTAGCTAAGCGAGGAAATTAAGGTGAGTTCATGACCCCACTTTTTACTGTTTTATAATTGTTTTCGGGGTGGAAGACATGCTTCTTTTATGAAAATTTGAGGAATTCCAAACGAACAAGTTTTTGAAAAATGAAATGGGCGCGTGAGTGTCACGGCCCTACTTTTACTGGTTTTGCTTTCGGGGGAGAAACAGGCTACTTACGAACTTATTAAAGGTCATGTTATACTATGGGCACTTTATGTTACTATACGGATTTTACAGAAAGTCCCAGGGGGAAACCATGAATGTGCTGGAATGCACAACGAGGGAAATGTGGATAGATCTATTGGGCCTCACAAACCCCACTCGACGGCGGGGATGCCTGGCGGGTGCATATTGTCTCTAACTATCGGGTTATCGAGGCATCGGTAACCCAGTCGATCTGGGCTGGCTTCATCATTTGGTACATGTTCAGTAATGGGTTCCCAACCGTAGTAGTAAAAACACTTAACGTCTAGCTAACGTTCTTATGACATAGTATTAACGGGAATGATCTTTTCAGACTTACGGAAACTCTTTTATAAAAACTTGTGGAATTATTTCTGCAAAACTTATGAACTCACCAGCTTTATGTTGACTTTTTTTAAGTATGTCTTTCAGGTGTAAACTTTGGTAACGGCACGGTTGGAGTAGTCGACGTGTTGGGATCGGGGATCCTAGAGGGTTAGCAATGACGTTCAGGAAATCAGGGCCTTAGATGCAACTTTCCGCTGCGTGGCGAAGCTACCAAACGTCACAACCAACGAGGGAAAAGTCGGGGTGTGACAGATTTTCACCTTTAAAAATTAAAAACTAATCTTTTAAGACTCCCAGGACTAGGGATGAGTATTTCGTGGTTCAGACCCACAAGAACCTTAGACCTGACTCGCGAGAACCTTGGACCCAAACCTTTTTAAATATATGGGTCGGTTCGCAATTCTAGATTTATATAAATTATCGGTTCCGAGTCGGGTCGGTTTCAAACCCGTGGTTCTAATATAAGAACCACAAGAAACGTTTGTATTAGTATATATATATAGTGGGTTTACCCGCGCGTTGCAGTGGGATCGACATATTGGTTGCAATATAACATTATGATACTTAGTTTTTTTACCGCAAGTTAAGCAAAAAGAATAGAAATGTGCACACTATGTTTTAACAACTATTCGTAGAAAGAAAAGAAAAGAAATGTTCACCGCCACTTACAACTGATTGCAGTTCACCACAAAAACCATGCACTCATTATTGAACAAATCTTAATAAACTAAAGGTATATTACCGTAACAGACCAATATGAACATAAACATCACTCTTGTGTAAGTTGTCTGGTCATTGCATATCCACATAATCGTGTCGTTGAAGACACCTTGCTTAATGATAAAGTTCATTTACATGACAAAAGCATGTAGTAATAATATGATATTGTATACACTATCATATGAAGGTCATTGTCCATTTAGAAATTAAAAGTTGTTATTTGTAAGTTTGTAATAGAATTGCCCAACTTGACTCAGCAGCTAAAAAATTGCCCAATGTAGCCAGTGAGCCGAACCATCCCGTCCAGTTTGCCGCTGGGTAGACGCATATATATGAAAAGGGTTTATAATATAAATATTATTATGGCAAAGTTTTAAAATTCATACAAGTTTAGCTGAGATAAGACTATTCATTGTGGTAACATAAATTATTATATTTCGTCGCCATTATATGAAATTTGTTAAAAAATATTGCTATCCCATGTGTTTATTTAGTTTGGGTGAGTTCCATTTTCATATAAAAGTTAATTATCTTCTAGGAGCATTTAGGGAATAAAAGTGGTAAAATTTAGAAAATTGTAAAGAAACTCTTGGTATGCCATCTTAACTTTGGACAATTTGAACATATTTGCTCATCCCTCCTCCTTTATAATGTAGTATTGACTTCATGGTGATGATTATGAGCAGAACAAAACGCCTGATGGTTCACCATAGTAGAGATGCGTGAGCTAGAAAAATATATAAAGATAAAAAGGGAGCAAGTATAAAGATAAAGATAAAGTAATTTGTTTCAGTAATTCTCATGATGAACGACACTGTATATTTATATTTATATAAACATATGCAATTTTAAAGAAAGAAAGAAAATGTAAAATTAATATTTGTTAAATATAATTATTTAAAGCTTGTGGTCATACCACATCACATGATATTATATATAAGAATTTGAACGGATTTTGCGAGCAAATATAGAAATTTAATTATCTAGAAAATAAACTTTTATTTATCTCTAATACATGATACAAGTATCTTAATGCATTGAAGGGTAATTTGGGGAAAGTTTATATGACATTTGAAGGTTAAAGCACATGGCTTTTCACATCCCATCTTAACTTTACTAAGTTGGACATGTTTGCCTATTGCTCACTCTTTATAATGTAGTAGAGATATATTAATTCATAACATGTGGAGAAACAGTTATTGTTTGGTATTTTACGTTTGGATCACCGGGGTTCCTCGCATTTAATTTTAGCCACACCATCCTCTTACCTGCTCGGCTGCTTTTCATTTTTACATGCCTCCTCATTCGTTTAGAAAGAGAAATTCGAGAGGATCTGAGAATCAACTTGACCGAGGAATACCCGCCGCTCTCGGTGGCTGTTTGGTCTATTGATTGATAATGTGTGAAAAAACTATAATTTATAAAAATAATTCAATAGATAAGCATTGTTAACAAAAAAATAAAACAATACTCTTTTTTAGTCTTTTCATTATGTTTTTTACGTGTTATTGTAATAGGTTTCACATAATGTTAATACAATATTAAAAAATATTATTCATAAAAATAACAAGGTACTTTTCTTGAAATATTTTTTGGCTTGATGTATATGCATAGATGCGATACATTATATCCAAAATTGAAGTAAATATTTATATATGTGGCTCTGATGTGTGTGTGTGTGTGTATTTATGATGTATAAAGAATACATTACAGATTCACATAATGTTTCTAGTGATTAGAATGACAAAATTTTTAACAAAACATACGTCAAGAAACGAAAAATGGTTACAAAAGGCAACTCGTGAGCTATTGTTAGAACCATATGGAGGAACTCTTTTATGAGCATGGTAAAAGAATAGGAATATGTAACCCTCTAAAAGCCTATTACATTAAAAGGTTCTAGATGGTCAGACTCTTTACCCGACCCATGAGAACCTTTAGGACCCGGGACCACATAGCCTTTTTAAGGTTCGGTTCGTGGTTCCTATTTTCAATAATAAAAGGGTATACGGTTCTAGTAGGTCCGGGTCGGGTCGGTTCTTGACCCTTTGCACAGCCCTACCCGAGACATGCCACCACTATTGTTAAAAACCACCCCATAAAACAGTTAAACACTAAGGGGGAAGGGGCGCCACCGAATTGGTCACGGGTACCTACTAGCGGCACGGTAACACCGTCGCCACCCATGCTTATAGTGGTCTCGTGAACTGTTTTGCTGGTAATCATTTCTATTTTATTTTGAATTAATATAATTCATTTTTTTATTATGTGAGTTTTATCACTTGTTTGTTATTGTTTTTTATAATTTAAACCGTGTGTTTTAAAAATAATAAAAATAAATTAAAACAAAATTAAATAACAAAAAACATAAACATAATTCATTAAATATTAAACATTAATAAAGATACATAAAAACAAAAAAAAAATAAAGCTTAAAGCTGGCGCATGAGGTGCCACGCCTGAACATGGTCAAATGTGTCGCCGTAACTGTAACATCGCAAAATTTTCCACTTTATCCTAATACGTACATTATATTTTTTTGTATCATTCACAATGTGCCTAAGTCCTTATTTTACTACCACACAATTTATATATATATATATATATATATAGATTTATAAGAATAATAATAATAATAATAATAATAATAATAATAATTATAACATATACTAGATAAAAAAAAAAATTGATTTTATGTTGGTCTTACCCAAACCATCGACCCAAAACCCGTAGCCCAGTGTGACCAGCCCAGAGTCAGCGGCCCAAAGACTTGGCCCACCTGGAACCAGGCCCCACTCTCCTATTTGTCTCCCTTCACTGTTTTTAAAAAAGAAACAAAATTGTTGCCTTTGCCGGGGTTCGAACCGGCGTCACACCACACACACACGCGCACTAACCAACTGCTCCACACCCATGTGTTGATTTAAACTTAACAATTATTATATTTAACCACTTTTGTCCCTCCTTTCTTTCTTCTCTGTTGGCACGCAGCAGCAGATATGACGAAGAAAATTCCATTTTGACCAACATAATCACCGTAATTCACGCGTTTTTGACTAAATTAATATGGGAAGCAATGTCTTCGGCCCTTTCTGACTAGGAAACACGTTGATTATCAATTGATTGATAATCAATTAGCCATGTACGCGTATAGTATTCATTATGTGGTCAACCTTACCAAATCCTTCATCCAGACCATAGAACTATAAATTGACCATCTGCGAGCCATCCCAACTCGCCATTTCACCTCTCTCAACCTTCATTTCTTCTTAATTACACTCTTCTATTGTTTTGCTATCGTATATTGACTTTTCGGATTGACCATTCAATCGTGCTCGTTTCTACATTGTAAGTATAATATTTTTAGTGGGTTTTGATCTTCGGCATCCACACATCAATAGCCCTAAGGTTAATTGGGTTATTGATGTGTGAATCAAACAATTGCAAAATCTAGGGCTTGTTCTTATTAATTTGGGGAAAAACACGATTTTTATATGTTATATATATTAAATGAACTAAAACAAAACACAACCACTGGTCTGGACCAAGTGGTTGTGTCTGGTGCCTTGTAACCTGGACCACACAGGTTCAATTCCCATCATATGCATTTTTTTTTTGGCTTTTAAATTTGAAGGTTTAAGTTACACAATTATTTACTTTAATTATTTAAAATACTTATAAGCCTTCAAAAATTCCCAAAATTTTACATAATGATGTTCATGCCCTGAATATTATTATTCAGATTTTTATATCCAGAAATTTATTTATTTAATATATATAATAAATAAATCAAGTTTATTCTATTTTATTTATAAAAATCTATAAAAATATCAAAACGATCTTATTAATTTCCACAAAAATTATGTTAAGTTTTTATAACATTAAGCTTTTCAGAAATGATTTTTATTTCTGAAAAATCATTTATTTAATATTTTTAATCAATTTTTGTTAGTTTTAATCATAATTAAATCATAATAAATCCAATTTTTAGTGTTTTTACACCAAAATTTTATACAAATTATTTCTGAATATTTAGAACAGAAATATAAATTTTAAACTAAAAATTCTTTAATTTTAGTATTTTTAAATATTAAAGTTAAATTTTGACAATTTGTTATAAATAGATTTAATAATCTATTCTAAAGAAAATAATTTTATAAAAATTATTTTTATACTTTAAACACATTCTTGTGACCATCTTAGATTTAAAATTTATAAAAAGACTTTTGGTTATTTATTTACTAATATTCTCTCAATTATCAAACATTTTTAATAATAATCAAACGAGCAATTATCCCCAATTCGAAGCCCTAGAAACCTATACATTTGTAGACTTGATAGACTTAGACATATTTATTACCTCATTATAGGGTGATACTTGACATATTTTGACAACACACTATTCTATTTATCAACAAATACAAAAGTGAGTTTTACATAGCCCCTTTTTCTATTTATCACCATTTTTGGGGTGAAACATGTTACAACATCATTTATGCAATTCAATCATCAATGTGTCTATGTGTTTTCTATGTTGCATTATGTCTTGAGCATGATTAGAGTAAGCACCATTCTAGCATAATCATTAACTCCGTACAAGCCGACGGTATACATTGATAGATCTATTGGACTGACAATCCCACCCGGATACGTGCCTCCTAAAAAGGTAGCGTGGGTGTTTGTTATCGTATAACATATTCAGGTGAACCATGAGCGTATGGGAGGTACCACATCATAACAGTCATCAGGGTTGGTTATGCACTCGATTTATTTCTAGTATGTTCTCACATATGGACTAGATTGACATGACACATGAATTGCACAACATTGTTATTCAATTATCAAAAACCTATGTAATTCTCACCAACTTTTGTTGACCCAAAACATTTTCAACTTAACATGTTTCAGGTTCTATTTGCTTGAAGATTTGAATTGATGCTTGAAGATATGTGTATAGTTTTATTCAAATTGATGTACAAATTCTAGAACAATTGTATGTAATTCATATAAATTATTTAATGGAATTTATTATTCACCATGAGCTACTGAACAATCATCAATACGTGACATCCCGATGTTTCCGCCATCGGTTGGGGTGTTACAGTAACGACCCGCATAGGTCGCCTGGGTCATCTCCACAGCAATCTCCTCCCCAACGCCCGGGTGGCGGCTTATTGTGCGCTCGTACAATGTCGTCCACCGATCACACTTGACGTTATCTCGATTGTGCGGGCACTTGGGCCAACTTGTTGATTGAAGTCACCCAAAACACAGTCCGAGAACCGTATGTCCCTGCCACCTGACCCTTGGCGACGTTGGCGCTGCAAGGATGGGTCATTTTGTGCGTCTTTGACGCACACAACCAGGCCGATTTCTTCATTTTCTGTCCAACGGGTCATTCTGATGTTGTGTGGTGTGGGTGTTCTTGATGTTGTGTTGATTTGAATTGTGTTTTCACCACTGTTGTATGGTGGTTTATATAGTAGAAAATCCAACCATATTGCATGTAAATTTAAAGATAATTTGACGGTTAGATGAGACCGATTTTAACGAAAATAAATATTTTTGACCGTGTTGGGTGGAGACGGTTATGAGAAATTAAATCGTGCTGACGGTTTGGTGATAAAATTAATTAAAACGTGTGAATTCAAAAAAAAAAGTTATATTTGTATTTAAATGAAAACAAAAAAAGAATCAGTGGATTATTGCTTCTAAAATAGTGTTTCAGTGAAGAAAATCGGTGAATTGATGTAGCAGTGTATCATTGATTAAAATCAGTTAAGTGAAAAAAATAATAATCAACAAGCGCCCCTTCCCCTTAACTTTGGACACTGGTGTCGTGCCTAACAAATTTTAGCTAATTAATAATATGAAAACTGCATTTCATTAATAAAAAAGATAAATGTTATAAAAAAGAACCCCTAATAATGGACTTACGACATCGTGACCGGCATCATGCTTGCAAGACGTTAGCCAACGGTCATATGACAGTTTAAAATGACCAAATCTTTTTTACCTTACACACACACACACACACACACACACACACACACATATATATATATATATATATATATATATATATATATATAGGGTATGGATTTTAAGAGAGTCAACCCCTATTTGAAAACTGAGAGAACCATTCTGGACCACACATTCATATAAAGGCAATATATATATAGGATTGGGTTCATTTGAGAACTCCATTGAGTTGAGAGAACTTGAGAACTCCAATAGACCAATCAACAAATGCCACCTCATCAGATTTGTATTTTTTGGTATTTTTTTAATCAGGGGCAAGAGAGACTTTCTACACAAGTACCTAGGGGTATTTTAGTAAAAATAACACCCCACCCCACCCCACGACACCCCACCCAACTACCCTTTTAATTAATAATAATAATAATAATAATAATAATAATAATAATAACAATAATAAGTATCAGATCTCTCACATCTCTCACACACAAACACACACATGTATATATATATATATATATATCTCTCTCTCATTCTCTCTCTAAAACAAATAAGAGATCAGATCTTTCACCTCTCTCACACACAAACACACACACGTCTCTCTCTCTCTCTCTCTCTCTCTCTCTCTCTCATTCTCTCTCTAAAACAAAGAAGAGATCGACGGTGGTGAGGGTGATGGTGGTTAGAGGGGTGTGACGGCGTCTGACGGTGGGATTCACGTGGGGGGTGATGGTGGTTCGATGGGTGGCGTCTGACGGTGGTTTTGGGGGCTGGTGGGTTGTTGGATGGTGGTGAGTCGTTTGGTGGTGGTGGGTTGTTGGATGGTGGTGACTCGTTGGATCTGATGAGGGGTTTTGGGGTGGTTCGAATGGTGGTTGTTTTGGGTGGTCCGAATGGTGGTGGTTAAGGGGTGGTTCGTTTTGACGAGGTGGGGGGTGGATCTGATGATGGTGACGGTGGGGGCCGGAGATAAGGCTTTTTGCAGGTGGTCGATGAACAAAGATGGTATTTATTATTATTATTATTATTATTATTATTATTATTATTATTATTATTATTATTATTATTTGTTTTGCAGGTGATCCGGTGAATGGTGGTCCGCCTCTGATGGTGCTCGATAATGGTGGTGGGGGCTGTGGTGGGTTTTAGAGGTGGTTGAAGGTGGTTTCGACTTGTTTGGATCTGAAGGTAATATTTTTGTTTATTATTATTATTATTGTTGTTGTTGTTATTTGTTGCTGTTGTGTGTTGTTTAAAAAGGGTTTTTAAAAAGCAATCTTTTTTCTGATTCTTGAAGTGGGTATTACAGCAGGTATGATTTACACTGGTGTAATTTTTATAAAAGTTTGTGTATGCTAGTTTTACAGTGGTGTAAATTACACCAGTGTAAATCATACCCAGTGTAAAACTGGCATACACAATTGATGTTTTCTTTATCGTAGTTTGGATGTTGTAACTTACATCTTGATTTAGGGGTGTTTTACATCTTGATTTGGATGATAATGTGAAGAAGATGATGGTTTTGAAGACAATGATGATGATGATGATGATGTTGTTTTTTTTTTTTTTTTTTTATAGATGTTTTGGTTTTTTACATTGATGTAATATACAAATTTTGTTGATGTTGTGGGTCGTTACAGTGGTGTAAATACGAATGTATAGATGGTTGTTTTGGTTTTTTACACTAGTGTATTTTGTAGAAGTATTGTGTATGGCAGATTTACACTGGTGTAAATAATTACACCACTATAAATCATCCTCATCATATGTTTCTTTGGTTTCACCAGCGTAATTTTTCTAAAAGTTTGTGTATGCCAGTTTTACACTACTGTAATTATTTACACCAGCGTAATTTTTATAAAAGTTTGTGTATGCCAGTTTTACACTGGTGTAAATTACACCAGTGTAAATCATACCAAAATTATGAAAATTACAAAAAAAACTAAATTAATTAAAAAATAAAATAAAGTTAAAAAAATGTTTTTTTTAATAACAAAATAAAAATTAAATGAAATAAAGTAAAAAATGATTTTTTTAAAAAGTGCTGTATATTACAGAATCTACAATTTGTTTTTTAAAAGTAATTTACTTCAAAAAATAAAATAAACTTTAAAAAAATGAATATTTTTATAATAGAATAAAATATTAAATGATATTATATTAATAATATTTCTCTCACATGGTGTTTTTACTTTAATACCCCTTAATGTACTTTACATTAAAAAAATACTTATTAACCAAGTCAAGACAAAAAGTCCTAACTTTTGATATCAACCATTAGATCATCAAGATCAATGGTCTAGATGAGTTCCTATGGTTCTCACAACTCAAGTGAGTTCTCAATATATATATATATATATATATATATATATATATATATATATTTAATCGCACATTTTTATGCAAGAAATTTTTTTTATTTTTAATTTTTTTTTCATTTATACATATATGTATATAGCATTTTCAGCTATACATATATGTATATTTTAGTTATACATATGTGTATATTGCATTATACACATGTGTATAATTGATGTGTATAATGCAATTATACACATGTGTATATTGAAAAAAAAAATAGAAAAAAAATAAAAAAAAAATTCCTGCATAAAAAGCAACGATTAAAGCAAAAAAAATTGCCTTAAAGAAATGTGTGGTCCAGAATGGTTCTCTCAGTTCTCAATTTGGCCAAAAGTTCTCATTTGAAACAAATTCTACACACACATATTCAGCATTTTAACTCGCAAATACAAAATTCTTCTTGTATCACATTAAAAAAAAAAAAAATTCAATTTCTTCTCCTAGCACATTCATAATTTCAACAATGGTGCTTTGGTTGAAAGAGGAGGAAATTGCGCTAATCATCGGCGTACGACAATGTACACGAAGATACGACATCAACGAATCGGGTGGTCAGAATAGTCAGGCTCTACAATGGTCTAAAGTTCTAGCCGAGTTTGGTGTCCTAGTCATGGGAACACAAAGTATTGTGATTTAATCTCGCACAAGTATAACGTTCTCAAAGAGAACTGTAAAACCTTTGAAAAAATGCTTAAGAAAATCAAGAATGACGCCCAAGACCCCAACTTAACCGAAGACACGCTTATAGACCTTGCTCAAATATCATATGTATCTAAGGACGACCAAGATTTTTCACATGATTCGTTGTGGCAAATGTTACGGCCAAAACTGCGTTAGGTTAATTATATTTTCTACTTATTATGTAATGTCTATGTTATTTTAATTTTAGTTCATGTAATGTTTTTATTTTATTTAATGTAATGTTAATTTATTTTACTTAATTTAATGTTATTTATTTTTTAGTTTATTTAAAAAACATTAGTGATGGGTGTGATGACCACCCGTAATGTTTTGAGATGGCATGTGATAAAATGAGGTGGCACATGGGGATTGGTTAGTTTGATGACAAGCCCACCCACCCTTAGGTTATTTAGAGTAAATGTTATGCACGGGGCATGCAGCGCACCTTCCACGACGTGGGCTAACGACTTCAGACGCGCTACCCCAATTTTCTGGAGCTGGAGCAAGGAGTATTAGCGCCTCTTCACATGTAGCCAAAGGCCCAGCAGTAAGCAAACGATGATGACCCCAGCCCTCCGTAGCCACCACCGCAGCTGCAATAGCAGTACCCGCAAAATATTTATGACAACATACCTCCTGTTGCGCGGTTGATGGCTCGGGACTTTGATCAACTCCTCCGCTGTTACAAGCGCCTTTAGGGTTGAACGGTTGACATGTTGCAGGCGATGGCACAACATGCTAGAGTGCCTTTAATACCACTACCACAGTCACCGCTGCTAGAAGATGAGTGATTGTATATTTATGTTAGTTTGTAGTAAACTTTCACTTATATTTTTATTTTTTTATGTACAAACTGATTATTATATATTTATGCACTTGATCTTTTGTTTATACGATGTTTGTTTCGAATGCTTATAATCTTTTTGAATGTTTGTTTTGAATGTGTATAATCTTTTTGAATGTTTATTTCGAATGTTTATAATCTTTTTGAATGTATGTCTCGCAACATATTGTACGATGTAGCATTTAATTAAACATGTTTGTGTTATTTATAAAATGTTAAAATAATAAGTGGACTAATATATAACAAATGAACAATAAAATCGGTTAAAATTTATAAATCGCATTAGCATAACTAGTAACCTTTTCAAATCAGAAGTTAAAAACACATCGAAATAGTGCTTTAACATTATTCAAAATTTCAACATTCCCGCTAAATTAGTGGATACCATTGAACAGGGAGATTTAAACTTATCAAACTCATATATTGTAACGACCCGGAATTTACGAGTCATTACGGATTGGTAATCACGACAATAATTCTTTACTAAATAAACATCCATTTTATAAAGAAAACATCACACTTCATTATATTACAAAATCATCAAACTTTCTTGTTCAAGTTACACAACCACAAGATTTTTAACCAAACCAACAACAAGAAAAACAACATGGCCGAAGGCTATTTTGGACACAAATCCGGCCCACTAGGCCGGTTATTTATGGACTTTGCGTCGACACATTTTAGACTACGTTGAGCTCGGGTTCCACCGTTTCATTCATTAACCTGAAATGCATGTCGAAAATACGTTAGCGATGCTAGTGAGTGGTGCCAAAAACGACCGGTTAACACTTTTCTTTTTATAAAACATGCAACTTTCGTATGGTTCGATCTTTTCTAAGGTAGAATGTATATCGATGGAACATTTTGACGTATGTTATGTGGTCCGATCCTCTAGGTGGTCGGAATACATTCTTTTTAATACCGAATGGATCCACTCTCGTTGTTTCTATATGATCGAATTCTATGGTTTTTCATGATCATGACACAATGCAACAACAATTACTCGACCAACATGCATTTACCCCGAAAACATTATAAACAAATATGGGGTACACACACTCACATCTATGATTTCTGATTGATTCTTATCACCTTCCGTAAGGATTTGAGGTGCTCCGCTTTCCTGTTGCATGAATAAATTAGAATGTCATCCAAAAACACAATTACACACTTATCTAAATAAGGTCGGCAAATTCTATTCATCAAATCCATGAATGCTGCAGGAGCATTAGTTAATCCAAAAGGCATCACTAAAAACTCATAATGTTTGTACCTAGTTCTAAAAGCAGTTTTTGGAACATCTTCATCTCTTATTTTTAATTGATGATAGCCTGATCTAAGATCAATTTTTGAAAAATATTTTGACCCATGCAATTGATCAAAAAGATCGTCTATCCTAGGTAACGGATATCGGTTCTTAATGGTTAACTTGTTAAGTTCCCGATAGTCTATACACATTCTCATAGACCCATCTTTCTTCTTAACGAAAAGCACATGTGCTCCCTAAGGGGATGTGCTCGGTCTAATAAATCCTCTTTCTATGAGTTCCTCTAATTGATTCGTTAATTCTTTCAATTCGGTTGTAGCTAACCTATATGGTGCTCTGGCAATAGGTGCGACTCCAGGAATTAGGTTAATCTGGAATTCTACTTGTCAAGGTGGGGGTAAACCTGGTAACTCGTTGGGGAACACATCTCTAAATTCCGAAACAACTTTGATTTTATCTAAACCCTTTATCTTCATTTCCTAAATTCACATGTAGTAAAAAGGCTTGATGTCCCTTTTTTAAATATTTCATCATTTTAGCACTAGGAATTAGGTTTAACGCTCCTTTGGGTTTTTCTCCATAAATGGTTAAGATTTCTTGGTTAGGTAACGGAATTTTTACCAACTTTTCCTTACAAAGTATTCCAGCTTGATTTAAGGCTAACCAATCCATACCTATGACAATATCGAATTCTCCTAAATTCATAGGTATAAGGTTAATTTTGAATTCCCAAGTTTTGATGGTTAATGTAAAATTTTTAAATACTTCAGTAGCTCTTAAAATTTTACCATAAGCTATTTCAATTTCATAAGGTTTGTTTAAGGGCTCTGGGAGTACATATATCTTGTCTATAAATGTTTTGGAAATAAAACTAAGATTAGCCCCAGTGTTAAATAAAGCATAAACGGGTAATTGATCAAGATAAAACATACCCGTGATTAGATCCGGTTCATCACATGCTTCTCCTGCATTCATAACAAAAGCTCTACCACGTCCTTGCTCAATTTTTGGAAGATTTTTGAGTTTTGGACAGTCAACATTATAGTGGTCGGGGTTCTTTACACTCGTAACATAGCTGAGGACGATCAGGGTTGAACCTGCACTCTTTGGTCAGATGTCCGACTTTGTTACATTTCTGACAGTGTGGTCCCCTGCATTCGCCAAAATGAAACCGTCCACATCGGTTGCATCTTTTCTTACAATCTCCTGTATGGTAGAACTTACACTTCTGACAAAACAGATTGCTTCCCTTATAAGGTCTCTTTTCTGGTTTCCGTCTTCTCGGGAATTTTCTTGACTTTTTCCCGAAGTATTATAATTGGTGGGACGGAAGGCTTCACTCCAACCTCTCTTATTACCTACTTGGACCTTATCTTTTTCTCGATGTCGAATTATGTCATCGGTTAAACTTAATGCTAGCTCACAAGCAACATCAAACTTAATTGGTTTGGAACCCCTGACTATTCCTTGGATTTGTGGATATAGACCCAAATAAATCTCCTTATTCGTTTCGGTTCGGGTGTTACTTGGTGTGGTACTAAACGAGTAAGTTGATTGAACTTATTGATATAGCTAATACAGTCTAGACCTTTCATCTCCAGTCCTAAAAATTTCATTTCCATTTTCTCTATCTCATTTATAGGACAATATTTTTCGGTTATCAAGGTTCTAAATTCTACCCAGGTCATACTTGCCACAACACCTGTTCCTCTTACTTGTCTAATCATGTTCCACCAATTTAAAGCCTCAGCTTTCAATGAGTGGGTGGCGAATTTCACTTGGTCACGGGGTGCACAGTTACTTATTTCTAAGATTGCTTCCATTTTCTCTAGCCATCTAGTGGCTCCAGTGGCCCCTGCAATACCGTCAAAAGGTTTGGGTTTACATGCCATGAAAGATTTGTAATCACAAGTTTTTCCTGAATTGTTTTCTAGATTGACATATTCTTCATCCCTATTAACAACGGGGGTTTTTGAGGTAGGTTGTTTTTCTATTCCTAACATGTCTGTCAAAGAGGGTAGAGAATCATGGATTCCATCTAATACTAATTTTCTCATCTTTTCTTGTAACTCCGTTGTTTCGGTTGAGGTGGGATGTTCTTCTATGATTGGTTCTTCAATAGGTTCGGTAGGTTTAGATGAGGAAACACGATTTTTCTGTTTAGATCTTAAATCATTTTCAACTTCTGGCGTAGTTTTTGATTTTCGCTCTGATCGTCTAGGACTAGTCTTTCCACAAGGCATTTTTCTATAAATACAAATTTAATTTAATTAGTAATCTATTATAGTTTAGTTTTTATTTAAATATTTTGTTTGAGACACAAAATAATAAAACATCTAGATATTCCATACATAATCTTGACCACCTACGAGATTCCATACACATTCTTGACCACTTACAATTACTAGATAACTAAGTTACCTTACTACCACATACATTACTACATTACTAATCATTACATGCACATTCTTTTTAGATTACCACATAATTCCTACACATAACCTACTTATTATTTCAAACTTCCTTCATGCACTTCATACTTCCACCACCACCTTTTGACCTCTTACTCAAAGCACCAAGGGGTACTTTGATTCCTCCATAATTTGCTTGGTTTAATAACTAAACCTCCTAACCACCTTCTTGAGTTCCTCCACCATGTCGAGTGCTTGGTCGCGTTGAGCTTTCATTTTATAATAACTTTCCACCAAGGCTACATACTCTTGTTGACTCACATAGTCATGAGATTGTTGGGCTATGTTGGTACGATTAACTATGGCCGCTTCTAGGTAAGGTTCAATAACAGGAGTCATGGGAGGAACCGGGGGATAAGTAGGGTAATAAGCCGAAAGGTAGGGGTTTGTTTGGCTTGATCCTTCCATTGAAAGGTTACTAGAGGAGCTAAGAAAATCACCGAAGGTCGGGTCAGGATAATAGTGGGGTGTCGGCTCAACATACGGGTACGGGTGGATGGGTTCGGATGGGGCGTATATCGGCTCGGGTAGTGGCCCAATAATGCCAATTGTCCCAAGGCTCGGGTAGCTGGCCGTTACAGCTTAGGCATATAAATAACTAAGCTAAAGCTGGCCATTACAGCTTGGCACTCGTGTTCCTACTAGATTAGAATAGATTACTTACCCGGATGTGTCGTAAACTTGATAATATAACCGGCCGATTCTTATCTGGGCTAGTTAGTTTCTAAAACTATAACTAATACTATTATTGATGGTTAATATGGTATGGGAGGGTAGGGAAGTTTCGATCGCTGCATGTTAATAAAGAAGAGAGGTAGTGGTTTTTGATGGATGCTTGGTTTATATTGGTGGTTTTTAACAAATATTGAATAGCTAGTGGTTTCTTTATTTAGGATCTTAGTGCATGCATGAAATGATGAATAATCTCTAGGATAGGTTGATGTGGAGGGATTAAGTGCAAGGATAATCTTACTCAAGCCTTAGGTGTAATATTCTTTACACAAAATGGTGGCACCTCATAATTGAGAGATATGGGCCGATTTCAACTCTTAGGTGGTAGTAATAATTGGGCTTTGATCTTAAATGTCGGTTTATAATAATGGGCTTTGCTTATTATACTATTGGGTTTAAAGTGTAGCTATAATACTAATATAATGGGCCGAGGATATGGGTTAGTAACACTTTATCGGGCCCAACTAATAACTAAAAGTTTAATTTGGGCCTTTACTTCTATCGGGTCCACTGTTACGGCCCACTTATGCTCTATTGGGCTTTCGAGATGTTCCGGTTATTGGGCCTTAGTCTGGTAACTAATGGGCCGGTTATTGGACTTGGTCTATTATCCGGGTAAGGTTATTGGGCAACTCCCTTGTGTGGCCCAATACTATTCTCTTAATTAATTAAGATTAACTACAATCGTGATTAATTTTTAAAGTCGTTACATATATATAGCCGATGCAAATGACTTCTCATTGACTTGTTACAGAAAAGAAAAGAAAGTTAGATTTCAATAGTTTTTCTTGTCTAAAAAAACCTTATCGTATAATTTAGCATGTTCACACCAATATATTTTCAAACAAAAAAACCTTACAAAATACACATTAAACACACCTAAAATCCCACAAAAAAAACCCTCACATCAAAACCTCACAAAAAAAAACCCAATCCTAATCCCATTAAAGACTGACCTGTGACACCCGGCAAATTCTGGTTAACAACGTTGTCTAGATGAAAGTCTACCTTAGCGAGTCACGCGTATATTGTACTTAACTGGGTTAGTTAAGTCGGGTTATGGTTCGGGAACTATCGGTTAGTCTAGAAGATCATTGGATGTTGGTCTAGAGGTTCATTAGATGTCAGTCCTTAACCAAGTGTACAAACGGTGACGATTTGTAGGATCGTCAAGGCATACGGAACATACAAGTCTCGAGTCCCGGGAATTGGTGAACGAGTGTGAATATGTGTATTTACAAGTGTTATGTGCTTACAATCATTATGTGACTTGTCGGTATGTGAATATGTGTTAACATATGTTAAAACGGGGTTTAACGCGCAAAACACACGGAACAGGCCCCTATAGGCGATTAGGATAGCCCAATCGCCTATAGGAGGGGCGAGTGGGGGACCTTAGGGGCGAGTAGGGGACTAATTGCATGACTATTCATGCGATTAGGCCCCAATTGCATGAACTTATATGCGATTAGGCTTCCTAATCGCGTGTAAGGGCTGCATAATCGCGTGTTACGGGCTGGACGACTAAAAACGACTATAAATACCATACTTGACCTCATAAACTTCATTATACAAACCCTAGTCGTCCCATAACCTGCCCCAACACACACACAACCTCTGGAACACGATTTTTGATCAAAACACAAGGTTTCAAGCTTAATCCATCATTCTTTCACAAATCTAAGGTTTGGCTTCCATCCATGAATCTTTATAAACGTTTTTAATCAATCCCTAATGGTCCAGACCTGTTCTAAAACGGAAAAGCTTTCTGAAAATCGTTAATAAGTGTTGATTAATCGGATTTTAACTAGTATACATGTGTTATGTGTGTTTATGATTAGAAAGCTAGGGTTTTTATGATTCTAGATGAATGAGTGACATGTTATTATGTTAGATCAGAATAATAATGATATTATGATGATAAAAATCTGAGTAACTGATTATTAGGGTGATAGTTACGCATGTTAGTGTGATGTTGCATGCTATGTGAATGGTGTTTGGAATACGTGATTGCATGCAGGACTGATAATACGAGGCAAAACGAAGGATTTTGGTTTAAACATGTTTAGAATAGTTGTTGGGATGATATTGGATGGTTACACACGTTCTGGGTCTGATTTGGAGCGTTAAACGCGCGAAAAACCGGAACAGCAAGGTTACAGGCGATTAGCAACCCTAATCGCCTATGTTAGAGGCGATTAGGAGGCCAATCGCCCATCTTTCATGCGATTAGGCCCCAATCGCTAGTTTTTACATGCAATCAGCCCTAAATGCTAGTTTTTACATGCAATCAGCCCTAAATGCTAGTTTTTACATGCAATCAGCCCTAAATGCTAGTAGTTACATGCGATTAGCCTCCCTAAATGCCAGTTGACCAACCTAAATGCTAGTTGACTTTTCCTAATCGCGTGTACTGCTGCTGTAAGTATAAATTAGCATTCCGAGACCCGATTTGACATGTAGGAACATGCTAGGAACCCCGTAACATATCTAATAACTTGGTAACATATGTTTGGATGTAATTCGGTGATACGTGAACTATGTGCTATAACTTGTTGTGCGTTAACGTATGTTAAGTGTGATTGCATGATTGCATGTTTGAGAGCGTAAACATAACACGGGGAGTCTCGGGTCACCAATGGGATGTCGAGTCTTGTACTTTGGGTCAGTTAAACAGTCACGGTGTTTTCAAACGAACTTGGTTATGGTCTGGACATCTAGGGACTAATTAACCTGCGGGTTATTAGTCTAAGTACTTGTAACTGTCATATGTTAGGTCGCCACATTACGGGACTAGCATAGCAGCTAAGTTTACTCAGGTTAAGGAGTAACGCAACTTAAGGTGAGTTTACGGCCCCTCTTTTAAACTGGTTTCATACTTTCGGGGGAGAAAACATGTGTTAAAACGATTATTGGGTAACTACTGTCATACTATGGGTTTCTATTGTGTACTACACGATCTTTGGAAGTCCCGGGGGGAACCATGAATGTGCGGGTTTGCACAACGGGGAAATGTGAATAGCGCTATTGGGAGTGACCAACCCCGCTCGTCGGTTTGGAGGGCCGGGCGAGTGCATATTGTCTCAAACAGGAACAACAGGAACAACTGGTTTACTTTTCGGGCACAACATCTGGTATGCGTGTTAGTAATGGTTTTCCAATCGTGGTAGTAACAAAACATACGCCTAGCTAGCGTACACTGGTTTTCGATTTGTTATAGTATGGACAGGTGGACTTGGTGCTTGGATTACAAAACCTGTAAACTCACCAGCATTTTTGTGCTGACGTAAACTTTTACATGTTTTCTCAGGTCGCTAAGGTAGCACTACTGGACTAGGGCGCACGCGTCTGCACGGCGTCTAGTTAGAGTCGCATGGTTTTCATATGTTGAACATTGGGTTTACTTTTGAGATACTGTTTTGAATAAGCTTCCGCTGTAAACGGGGATTTTAAATTATGTTTTGAAATTGCATTATATTCATGTTAGACTTGTTTATTGTGATCGTTGGTTTGGATCCTGGTTTGTCATGCGCCTCGCGGTAAAACTCCGCAAGTGGATTTTGAGGGTGTGACATGACCTTTGTTAGTTTTTGTACTTTGGCATGTTCACACCAATATATTTTATGTTCGTAGCGTAGCACTTTGACAACGTGGTGTGTGAAAAAAGACAAGGGGGTGAAAATAGACGAGGCCCGGAATAAAGGGGTAGTTATGTTTTAAGTTATTTTTTTAAAATCTATCTATACATCTAATATTTAAAAGCAATGTGGGACACTTGGCACTCCCACATTGCAAGTTCAATTCTCTCTCCTCCTCTCATTAAGCCACATGGCACCTTGTGGGTTTTTATAAAATTTTCGTTTTTCTTAAATCAAAAATCACAAAAATATATAAGGTTAAAAAAAAAAACACTGTTTGTAACCTAACCCCCAAATCATCCATCATCCTCTACGAGAACATCAAACCCTAAGCAGGTGATTTGAAGGCGATTCCACTACAACGATTCTTTTAATCTTCTTCTCCAAGGTTTCATCTCTACCATTCTATATTAATCATTCTTTCTTCATTTGTTTCTTTTTTTTTTTGTTTGTTTTTTTCCTGTTTTTCGGTGATTTGTGTCTCGATTAATGTCTGCTAGATATGTTTTTGTTGATTTAAATTATTTATCTTCATTGTTTTTTTTACTTTGATTCTATTATTGTTGAGTTTTATTTATTGTTTTGATTTTTTATAATGTTATGGGGTTTATGTTGTAGTTTCCGATTTATGTTTTTAGGGTTCAATATATGTTTTTAGGTTTGATTTATTAAGACTGATTAGTGGGTTAATTGCTAGATTTCGAATTAGGGTTAATGTTTTTTTTTTGTTTTTTTTCCTGTTTTTCGGTGATTTGTGTCTCGATTAATGTCTGCTAGATATGTTTTTGTTGATTTAAATTATTTATCTTCATTGTTTTTTACTTTGCGTCTATTATTGTTGAGTTTTATTTATTGTTTTGATTTTTTTATAATGTTATAGGGTTTATGTTGTAGTTTCCGATTTATGTTTTTAGGGTTCAATAGATGTTTTTAGGATTGATTTATTAAGACTGATTAGTGGGTTAATTGTTAGATTTCGAATTAGAGTTAATGTTTAAGGTTTTGATCTATGGTTAAATTGATGTTTTTAGAAAGCTGGCAATGGATTGTTATTGTTTTAGGTTTCAATTTAAGGCTTTATGATTTAGGTATCGATTTAGTTGTTTTTAGGGTCAATTGATGTTTTAAGGTTTGGTTTATTAAGACTGATTAGTGGTTTAAGTGTTAGATTTCGAATCAGTGGTAATGTTTAAGTTTTGTATTTGTGGTTAAATTGATGTTTTAAGAAAGCTACCAATTCATTGTTATGCTTTTAGGTTTCAATTTAGGGCTTTATGATTTAGGTATCGATTTATGGATTTTTAGAGTCAATTGATGTTTTAAGGTTTGACTGATTCTTCTTTATTTTTCATTTATTATTATTCAGATTGATTAAGGCTTTATGTTTTAGGTTTCAACATAGGGTTTATGTTTTAGGTTTGAACATATTTTTCGTAATGTTTTTTGAACCTTTTATTGAAACTGTATTTGTGTTTTTGGCAATGAGTTTGATCAATGCTTAAACTTTTATTTTTTGTTTTTTGAAACAGTGACACAATGGTGTATGGCTTTTGGTTATACATGGAGGATAACGACGTAGCTGCTTTGGTAAGATATCTAACATGGTGTACTACTATATGTATAATATATGTTTTATACAATAATCTGTTTTCAATATCTTAAGTTGTCTGTATTTTGATTCAGGCGTTACCTTCTGATTATGGTGAATGGATCAAGAAATATAATTATCCCACTGGTGTTACCAAGGTCCGCACATTAACCTCTGAGGTGTTCGAGGTTACAGTATCAAACATCAATGGAAACTGGTACTTCTACGATGGCTGGAGAAGCATGATCAATGCATTAAGGTACCTGTAACATCGCCAAAAATTTCAAATTTATAAAACGTATATTATTTACATAACGTGCCTAAGTTTTATTCCACGACTACACAACTTATATATATATATATATATATACATACATATATATATGATAATAATAATAATAATAATAATAATAATAATATTAAAAATAAATCTCAGATTTTATATGTAAAAAAAAAAAAAAAAAAAAAATTTTTTTTTAACCAAACCATATTAATCCTAAGCCCAATCTAGACTTGGCCCAACACCCAAGCACCTTCTCCCTTGTCCTTGTTACCAACCGGCCCAACAAACCAGCCCAAACATTTGGCCCAACCATTCCCCTCCTTATCTCCGTTTTAATCAAAAAAAAAAAAAGGGATCCCAGCCGGATTCGAACCGGGGACCCTTCATATGCAGACACTCGCCCACACCAGCTAAGCTATGTTGTTCTTTTGTTTTATATCCAACTCTTATTTTATATAAGCACTCCTTTGAATGCTGTTGTTACTCGCTGTTTGCAACAGACACGCGAACACAGCTTCTTTCCCATGATTGACTTTAATTTTGAACCCAATTCATGGAAATATTTGACTAAATTCTTTCGTGACATGTAAGTGACTGTGTATACGCGTATTATACATAATAATCGGCCAAAACATTCCAATAATATACCAATCATCGCGTCATAGTTATTAAACGAGTCAACCTTACCATTCCACTGATCCAGAGCGTAATACTATAAATTGATCATTGTAGAACAATCCCAACTCGCCAATACATCTCTCTAAATCCCCAATTATTCTTAAAATCCTCTGTTCGTTGGTTTTCGTTCGTATCTTTGACCAAGCCGTTGACTCACCAATCGAGCTTGTTCCTGCATTGTAAGTTTAATTTCTGCTATGGGAAACATTAATCGGCATAAACACAACGTTTACCCTATGGTTAATTAGATTAACATTGGGTAAATTGAACGATTATAAATCTAGGGCTCGTAGTGATGAATTTGGGGAAGAACATTGTCTCAGCGTAGGATGTATATATTAAACAAACTGGAATCAAACACAACCACTGATGTAGATCAAGTGGTTGTCTTGTTGCTTGGTCACTGAACAGGCGCGGGTTCGAATCCCAGCGGCCACAGTTTTCTTTTATTTGTTGTTTTTACTTGACAAACAAACTCAAACCATTATATATATATATATAAATTACCTTTAAATCTTGTAAATTCCTTTTTAAATATCAAAACCTTTTTATAAATTCTACAAAAATTATCTTATACTAATCTGATGTAAATGATCAAACTACAATTTTTAGTTTTCAGAAATTTATTTATTTAATATATATAATAAATAAATCAAGTTTATTCTATTTTATTTATAAAAATCTATAAAAATATCAAAACGATCTTATTAATTGCCACAAAAATTATCCTAAGTTTTTATAACTTTAAACTATTCAGAAATGATTTTTATTTCTGAAAAATCATTTATTTAATATTTTTAATCAATTTTTGTTAGATTTAATCATAATTAAATCATAATAAATCCAATTTTTGGTATTTTTGCACCAAAATTTTATACAATTTATTTTTAAATATTTAGAACAGAAATATAAATTTTAAACCAATAATTCTTTAACTTTTGTATTTTTTTAAATATTAAAGTTAAACTTTGACAAATTGTTATAAATAGAATTAATATTCTATTTTAAAGAAAATAATTTTATAAAAATTATTTTTACACTTTAAACACATTCTTGTGACCATCCTAGATTTAACATTTATAAAAAGATTTTTAGTTATTTATTTACTAAATTTCTCTCAATTGGCGAATATTTTTTTTATTAATCAAACGAGCAATTATCCCCAAATTCGAAGCCCTAGAACTTATACATTTGTAGACTTGATAGACTTAGACATATTTATTACCTTATTTTAGGGTGATACTTGATACATTGGGTCAACACAATTATCCAAATTTCTCAACAGATATAACATTTTACCAAGGTGAGTTTTACATAGCCCCTTTTCTATTTATCACCATTTTTGGGGTGAAACATGTTACAACATCATTTATGCAATTCAATCATCAATGTGTCTATGTGTTTTCTATGTTGCATTATGTCTTGAGCATGATTAGAGTAAGCACCATTCTAGCATAATCATTAACTCCGTACAAGCCGACGGTATACATTGATAGATCTATTGGACTGACAATCCCACCCGGATACGTGCCTCCTACAAAGGTTACGTGGGTGTTTGTTATCGTATAACATATTGGACCATGAGCGTATGGTATGTATCATTTTATAACAGTCATCAGGGTTGATTATGCACTCGATTTATTTCTAATATGTTCTCACATATGGACTAGATTGACATGACACATGAATTGCACAACATTTTTATTCAATCATCAAAAACCTATGTAATTCTCACCAACTTTTGTTGACCCAAAACATTTTCAACTTAACATGTTTCAGGTTCTATTTACTTGAAGATTTGTATTGATGCTTGAAGATATGTGTATAGTTTCATTCAATTTGATGTACAAATTCTAGAACTATTGTATGTAATTCATTTAAATCATTTAATGGAATCTATTATTCACCATGAGCTACTGAACAATCATCATTACGTGACATCCCGATGTTTCCGCCATCGGTTGGGGTGTTACAGTACCCATCTGAATGTAACTTCATATTTCAATATGAAGAAAATCTTCTTTCATTCTGGATCATCAGTTTCCATCAGGATGCAATATCTGCACCTGGAAACTTTCTTTACTGCAGCTTAAAGGACTGTAAATCAACGCACAAACGTCTGGTAAGCTTAATGAAATATGACTCAAATACATTATATAAATATTTTTTTTACAAAAACATATATTAATGTTTGATAATTTATTTTGTTTACTTCTTAGCATATTAGTCCTTTCGTTGGACATGGATTATTAAATAAACAGCTTCCACTAAATCCAGTAGATTGCAGATCTGTTCGGCGTTCATGCTTTGAGTTAGAGATAGAATATGAAGATGGCCATTTTTATGTTACTAGAGGATGGCCTTGGGTGCAGGATGCTCTTGAAATAACAAAGGAACATTTGATTGTTTTTGAAATCTTTAAGCCGGTATTATTCTCTTCTATATTTGTTGAGTTTTTTGTATTTTTTAATAATTATTTTACTTCAGTTATGCTAATGAGTTTTAATTTTTCAATTTGAATAAAAAAGAGGATCTACAATTTGTCGCTGTTTTTGAAGAACAAGCTTACTCTTCCTTGTGAGGAGTTTTGGGCAACAAGGGTTAAGGTGGAATATGAGGATGAAAATGAACTCGATGAAGATGTCATTATTCTTTCTGATGATGATGGACAGGAGGATGCTGAAGGTGAACTGGTTGAGGATGTTCAAGACAATTCAAAGGAGGTTGATGATGATGGAGCTGAAGCGGTGGAGGATGAAGGTGTGCCAGTGGTGTTCATTGTTGACAATCACTTTGTAAGTGTTAGAAGTTAATTATTACACTTTCCATTTATTTGCACATAAGTCAATCAGGTTTCAAAAATGTGTTTAGACTATACTGTTGACACGTTTGACTTTAGTGTTTAGACTTTAGTTTTGCAAAAGTTAATTTTTAATATGTCAAAGTTTGTTGCAGTCAGTTGATGTTCAGTATCAAGATATATAATATATAGTCAGTTAATAGATTAGTTTGCATTTAATGGCTCACTACTATGTTTTGTGAAAGTTGGTTAATGGGTCAAATAATGAGTGTATGTGATTGTTATTACTGTTTCAAGCTTTATGATTTATGTTTCTTCTTAATTCAACAAATATGTAGGATGCTTTGAATTAATTGTTAGTGTTTAGACTTTAGTGTAAAGTTAATTGTTAATCTGTCAAGGTTAGTTGCAGTCAGTTGATGTTTAGTATAAAGATAGATAATATATATTCAGTTAATAGGTCAGTTTGCATTCAATGGGTCACTACTATGTTTTGTGAAAGTTGGTTAATGGGTCAAATAATGAGTGTATATGATTGTTATTACTATTTCAAACTTTATGATTTATGTTTCTTCATAATGGGTCAAATATGCAAGATTTTTATTTGATTGTTATAAATCTGTTTTATAAACTGAATCTGTTTTGAATTGACTTGTGTAGCGTATGAAGCTTGAGTGGGCAAAGCAAAACAGTTTGACGAGTAAGAGGGCATTAACCATATCTGATGGTGAGGGTCGGTCATGGGGAATGTCTGTGGGAATCGAGTTGTCCAGAGGAAAACCCCGTTACAACATCAGAGGTATGCAAGCTTTTGTTGATGCTAAGGGACTTCATACGGGTGATGAAATGCACTTTCTCTTTTTCAAAAACCAAGGTTTGTTCAGGCTTTCTAATGTGGTTAGAGGTGACGGTAATTAGGTGGTTTAGTTTATGACGTTATTTTGGTAGGATGACAACTTTTGGTGGGTAACATAAGACAAAAATGGTTTGTGTTTTGTAGTGACCAACTTTTGCACGTTTACTACTCATGTGGTAATTCGTGAATTTTGGGATTTTTTTATGTTTAGCATCACTAATATTTTGACCCATTATGTGGATTAGTTAACAACACTATATTTTTCATAGTATGTTATGGATATTAGTCATCTATGTTAATGTTATTTGGTTGTTTAGGAAGTAAGATAGTAAACATAGTTTATAAGTTTTTTTTTTTTTTAAAAAAAAAACTGTTTTTAAAAAATAGTGTTATTTGTTTTTAGTAAATGGTTTGACCTTTTTTAAAAGTTGTTAGTAATCTCTTATTAATGCCATTTTTTTAATTATGGAAATAATTTAATTTTTAACAACCAACCGTGATAATAAAACAATGATTTTTTTAAACATTAATTCTTATTTTAGCTTAGTTATGGTTTGACTTTTTTAAAAATCATATTAATTTTGTTATTAATGCCAATGTTTGTAATTATGGAAATAATTTATTATCACGCAACCACCTGTGATTTTTTTTAAAAAAATTACTTTCCAAAACAATGATTTATTTTTCAGTTAGTATATGGTTTGACCAGTTTTGAGAATTCATATTAATTTCTTATTAATGCCAATTTTTGTAATTATGGAATAATATTTTATGTTTTACAAGCCATACTTGACAAACAATCAATTATTCATTTTTGGTAAATTCAAATCGTCCAATTTTAGCAAATAAATAAACAATGTTTGACTTTGTTTTTTAAAATGCAAACACAATCTTTGAATGCAAAACCGATTCAGTTTTTTTTTCTTCTAACAATTTATGAGTTTTTATTAACTGTAATGTTTAAATTTTATTAAAATTTAAAAAATAACAATTAATAAACCCAATAAAAAAAATTTAACAAACAATTAAAATAAATTTGGTAGATTTACATCTTTAAGTTATGTTTGACTTATTTAACCACCTTAATTGTTTGACACGGTTTGACTTTTTGCAGTCAATATATACTAACAAACAATAAATTATATTTAAAAAAATATAAAAAATATACCTATATAACTTAAAAATCCTATGGATTATATATGTTTAAGTTTGTTTTGATGCTTTTAGCAATGTTTGACTTATTTAACCACCTTAATTGTTGGACACGGTTTGACTTTTTTCAGTCAATAGATACTAACAAACAATAAATTATATTTAAAAAAATTTAAAAAATATACCTATACAACTTAAAAATCCTATGGATTATATATGTGTAAGTTTATTTTAGGTAGATTGAAATCTTTACATTTTATACCTATACATTTTAAAAATCGTCTATAATTGAAATAAAAAAAATAGAAATTTTTATTATAGCAACGTTTTAATCTAAATTAATTTTGATTTCCATTTCATATTTACCTTTTTTATATTACTAATTGCTTAACATAAATAAATCGTGTAATTTATATTATAAATACAGATTTTATTTCGTAAATTTTAGTATCAATATTTCTAGGAAAACTCTATCAGGTATGTCTATCATATATTACATATTAATTCAATTATTTATTTTGCATGTACTGATTTAATAGTTACATTCTATTAACTTGCAGGTTTATGTATCCAAACAGCGTTACCTTATAGAATGGCATCAATTGGCGGATGAGTCAATACAAATCAAAGTTAAGTTACTTAGAAATTTGGAAGCGACCAAATCGAAAGATGCAGGGAGAGACTCTTTGTCTAGATATGGTTCTGATGGATGAACGTGTTAGTTTCTAACGTATTCATGGTTTCATTTATGTTGTTAACATATTACACTACTAGAAAAATGGTCTTTCTTGACACACATTTTATGACACGCGTCCGGTTATGACACGCAAAAGCGCGTGTCATAAAAAAATTGTCATGATTTGAAAATTTTGGTTAATTAATGACACATTTTTTTGTGTGTCAAGAATGTAATGTCAAAAAAAGAAAACCATGACATATAAAATATTGTGTGTCATTGTTTGGTGTCATAACATAGTTTCAGAATTTTTGTTTCCCTCCTAATCCCGCCCAAAAAAACTTCACACAATATTAAACCCTTTATTGTTTTATCAAACCCCCACTCCCAATATCAAACCCTCTGAATTACAAACCCTCTTAATTTCTAATTTCTAATGTTCATCCCAAAAACAATCACCCAATTTCTTCCACATTTCCATCGTAAACCTTAACATTAATCTTCGCAGACATTCTCTCAGTCGTAACCCTAACCCTCAGACCATCTCATGTCTTCAGTTATCTAGAAGCCGTCACAAAATTAGGGCTTCTCTTCAGCCATCTAGGGTGCTTCTTCTAGCTTCAGGTAACCGTCAGCGATCTATATATTGGTTTAATACTGATGATGCCTTTTATGGCTGGCGTGGGAATAGATTCAACATTTGGTTTAAAAATTACGATTTAATGGATATTGAACATGTTGTTCTTTGTGGTCTTTGCATAATCTATTACACGATTTTATGCATGTTTTCTTATCCTTCGTGCTTAATAATATGTTTTCGTACGGTCTCTCACTACCTAACAATAATAATCAATCAGTTTGTATAGATATTTTGCTTGAAATCTACTTCTGAATGTTGTTTTTTATTTTTATATTATTTAAGCTTTGATATCGATGTTTTGATGGACTGTTTTGTAGTTTCATGTAAGAGTATGTTGGAAGAACTTGATTACTAGTTAGTTAATGAAAATAGTCATGACTAGATAATAAATTAGAGAATTTGGTATTGTGTTTGTAGCATAGTTTTCAAAGGCGCAACGCGCAATTGAGGCATAAGTGCCAGACGCAAAGCGCATATCATAAACATACAATTTCTTGGGATTTTATACATGTTTCGGGTATGTTTCGGCTGGTTCTAGCTTCTAGCCATTTTTCGATGTTTCAGACCGGTTTGCCCAAAATATCTAGGATTTGGCTAGAATCACGCTTGAGGGCCTAGGCGGCGGAATATGTATGATTTATGATGATTTATGTTTTGAATTGCTGAAATATGTATGATTGCTGATGCTTCATTTTGCTTTTCATATATATTATGATTGCTTTTCATATATACCAGCTTGTTGTTTGTCTCTACTTTTACTTCCTCGTGGTTTACTCCGGTTTTTCTGTTTACTCTTCGACTTCTTTTACAATGGTTTACTCCGGTATGGTTTGTGTTACCATTGTGTTCAGTTATATTTATAATCCTTAGGTAGACATAAACTGTTTTAGTTATGTTTTCTAGTGAGTGATATGAATACATTCATTTTTTTTTTTGAAATTTACTTTCATAAAACACGAGCGCACAGCCTCAAGCCGAGGCCGCGGCCAAACGATTACAGCATATACAATGGAAACTCAGACCAATCCTTCCATTTTAGGCGTTCCTGACAAGATCAATTTTTAAACCAAAAAAACGATAACATTTTAACCTCTGCCGCTGCCTCCGTAGGTTTAATCCGCTTTCCATTGAACCTTATGTCGTTTCTGGCTCGCCAAATGATCCAGCAAGTCACCATAATAATCCCGTGAATGATTTTCTTCCTCGACTTGTTACCTCCAACCTGCTTATGACCATTTGAATTTAAACTCAGGTTGATTAGCTTCTGCGCAACTGATCAGCCCCTTAACTGATTTAACCGAAAAGCTACCATCTTTTTCCGCTGACCAAGACCAGGAATCAGGTCTGTCCCGAACAACGCAGCTGCTAAGGTCCTCGTTTAAACCCCTCCATTCTTCTTTGGTTTCAACATCTGTGAAAGCGCCCAGCCACACAATTGTCCAGCACCCTATTGAACCCATAACTGCCCAATTGTCATTAACCCAACTGGTCTTTTTAGCCGCGAGCTGAAACAGTTTTGGATACTTTGTTCTCATCGGTTCATTCTACTACACTGCCATACCTCAGCTGCTGATGTGTTTCCTCAGCTGCATTGTTTTTGAGTTAACTGATATGCAGGAAATTTGTGTCTTTTAACATGAGTAATAACCATCTAAGATCATCTAAGTGATAGGTAACTTAAAAATGACGAAGGAATAATTGAAAACATAATCTGACCCGTTAAGGATTTAGTGTATATAAACAGTCCTTGACGCAATGATCATGATATCATAGGTATGCCTACATGTTAGTAAATATATAAGATCTGTTTTATGTTCATTATATGCTAAAAACATGGCTGGAAGTAAGATTATTCATAAGATTATTCATGTTAGTAAATATATAAGATCTATTTTATGTCAAAGCAAGAGCGAAGCAACCAGATCTGGACTGGGAGAAGTGGCGCGGATTCAACCTTGGTAACATTCTGTGGTAACACTTTTGGAGGTCTGCTGCTGCAAGTTTTTGGGTGGTTTTCGTGTCTGTTTTGGGCTGGTTGGTAACACTCTGTGGTCATAATCTAGGGGATATGCAGCTGCAAGTTTTGGTGGTCATCTTATGTTTGTTTTTTGGCTGATTTTGGCCTGTTTGTATATAGTCTACTAGGGCGATTGTAACGGGTGATTTTTGCTAGTTCCCCGCTAGCGCTTGGTGGTTAATAAATTTTGTTGGTCGTTCAAAAAAAAAAAAAAAAAAAACATTTCTGAACTGGCCTAAAACATGTCTGAAACATATGCAAAATAACAACATGATGATCTAGCCCTCATAGGTATTTGACTTACATAAGACAAAAAATTTCAGTTCCGTATCAAACTTTTAGCATTGTATCATTTACATTCTTCCTCTCCCATTGATGTGATATCTCTCAAATCCAAGTTCCGGATAAGTTACTCTGTACTCTTTAGTCCATAAGTGGCTCTGAGTATTATTAATTTAGATAATAATTAGACAAAATTGATGTTATAGGTATGATTGTGATAGTTTAAATCTATGATTGATATATCTTTTTTTTTTATTTTGATATGGAAGTCAAAAACCAAGAACATGCAGTGATCTCTTTTTTGCTTCTTTCTATATATTAATCAGACAATATATATTTTGTTTTGAAGCCTGTAATGTATTTTTGTTGTTTTTGTAGGTTCACAATCGAACTTCTTATATATGTAAATGCAGAAACTTAGTCTGGTCCTATAATCCATTTTGGGTAATCTGGTGTCTTTTGTAGCTTTGGGCTAACTAAATGTTGGCCGGTATATTCATAAAAGTCTCGTTGACCGTTAAAAAAAATGAGTGTCAGTCCATTACCGTTTTGTTCAACTAATTATTCTTGTTCCCACTTTTAGGATCATGCTAGTGGACATTTAGCTGTTGAGAAAGTGGTGGATGGACTCTCTGAATCCTACAAGTCATCTGAGATATACATGGATGTCAAAAGAGAAAGCTGCTATATGTGGACAGGTATAGATCTCACTATGTGCTCTTATTTTAACCAATGTCTACACTGAATTTTGTCCCTGAGTTGACCTCTCCATTATTCATGGCCTGTCCCACATAATAGTCATTTTAATAGTCAAAACACATCATACAAGTTATTTGACAAGCCGAAAATTGGTTAAACTAGCTAAATGATCAGACTTTGCGAGTGGTCGCATCAATCATTTATTTGCATGTCAGTCAAACACATCATCAGGGGCGTATGATTTGTCCCTCATATGACCTATATGACCATTTTTGCTTTATCAAATAATCCGTATGGCCATTCTCGCCCAATCATAAGGCTAGTATGACTCTACGGGTCGTATGAAAGCTCGATAGTGTTTCAGTTATCTTTGTTTAACGATCATAGTAAGCTTTCCTGACGTTCTAGTGACTATTGTTTGTTTTGTTTTGGTAGCTGGAGTGTTTCCAAAAGATAATACGGTTAATTTTCGAGGTGATTCCGGATTAGACGATGGGAACAAAACTCTTGTCGGCGGATTTTACGACTCGGGAAAAAACATCAAGTTTAGCTTTCCAACCGCGTATACGATCATGTTGTTGAGTTGGTCGGTGATTGAATATCATCCGAAATATGAAGGGATTGTTGAACTTGATCATATCAAGAGTATAATCAGATGGGGAAGTGACTATTTGCTTAAGCTTTTCATTCGTTCAACTGAAACTTATCCTGGTTCAGCTACATTGTTTTCACAGGTACACTAGAAACTCACTATATATTGAGACATGTTTTAGTGGCAAAATTGATCTCTTTAACCAATAAGATGTTGAAATAAGGTCTGTTTATGAACCAACCTATGCTGAATTGTGTGCTAATTACAAAGTGTAGACCAAGAATGCCATTTGCATTCTGGTGATGATTAGATCGAGTCAAATTCTACCCACCTTTGTTTTCTTGAAACTAAAACCATCATGAACCTTAACCTTCATCTTATTAATTTAATTGTTGTCTCATGTTGGGGGAGGAGTAGATGTTTACAAGGATGCGGATATTGATGTCAGTCGTGAAGAATGGTCAAGTTATGCCGCAACCTTTATTTTCAAGTGATCCGTATGTTTAGGTATAGACTAACGTAGAAATACTTGTCGTAGAAATCGACAAATACTTATATTGTAATGGTTTTTTGGTATATATAATATATATGCATATTATTATGGGGAAATTTATTGATTTGTAGCTTATTAGTGTAGGTTATTATAAGAAAATTAGCAGCAATTATTAATAATATACGTAATAAATTTTTTTTAGGAAAAAAAAAAAGCATGACACGCAAACTGAATGTCATAAGGTAGTGTCAAAAACGCGTGTCATAAATGCGTGTCAACAACGTGTGTCATGAATGCGTGTCATTAATGTGTGTCATTAAAAGATGACACGCGCCTGCATGTCATATTATTTTTATGACTATGCCTATAACGACGTTCTTTTGCGTGTCATAAACACCCTTTCATGACGCGCAATGCGCGTCAAGAAAGGGCTTTTTTCTAGTAGTGTTATTTGCTTTCAACATTACATTTGGATAATTCAACATTGATAAGCATCTTAATGGTTATGTTATACGCAAACTTACAATCAGTCTTCAATAGTTGCTTCTCATGAAGAAAGGTTCCTTGACATTCAGGTTATTATTATTATTCAATTATTCCTATATTATTAATCTTATGAATCATTATTACATGTTTATTATTGTTTTTACTAATGTTATTTGTTTATAGTATAAACGTTTCCTTTGACGTATTACATGTTTATTTTTTTTCTAGCTCGATCAACCTGTTTTTGAAAACATCGATATGGGTTAATCTTCAACACAGAATGCATTGTCTTTGAACGTTGTTGTTTGACTTATTTATTTATATATTTAAATATAGTTTTTAATGTAGTTTATTCTAACAATTTTGACATTTCATTTAATATTGTAGGATTCTGTTGGAGATAACACTACTCCAGAGTCATCTTCTATAGTTAGTGTTATACGCGATGATGAGGAAGTGAATCGTAGCCTGGACAAACTGTATGAGCTTGACGATGATGCAAGTTAATCTACAACTAAAGTTCCAAAGAAATCACCTGAGATCCCTCGTTTGGTTCCTAAGCTTGAGAAATAGGAACAGTTAACAATTTCTTTAAACATTTGTCTATTTTCAGGATTTTATTTAATGTTTGTGACAATTTGATTTCGTTTATGATTGGTTTGGTTTTTTTGGACAAATTTCATCTAAATAAATTGTGTGTTTGCATTTTATGTTTCTTTTTTGTTAGTTTGTTAAAATTCAAAAATGATGCAATATATTTTTATGATGTAACATTGTTATTAGAAATTTTTTATGACTTAATTTTTTTAAATTAAAATTATAACTTTATGATTTACAAAAATTAATAAAACCAAATTAAGTGATTACCATAAAATAAGCAAGTTGTTATAATTAGTATCAATTATACATATTTATACTAAATATAATAAAAATTTTGAAATTTTAAAATTTCGAATTACATAACATTCAAAAATTTTGAATTCGATTTCGTATAAAATTATATGTATTCCTTAAAATATTCAAGTTGCCATAATTAGGTTCAATTAAACATATTTATACTAATCTATACATATTAGAAAAAAAAATTTGAATTACCAAAAATTTGAAAATTTTAAAATTCGAAAAATTTATTTTCGCCAGATTTCAAATTCAAATTTTTAATATTCCTTAATAATTGTAATTCATTAAACATATTAATTAGCAGTTTTAATTATATATTTAATGAAATCCTCTATAAAAACCACAAACTCTCAACAAAAATTACATACAAAAATTACCTCCTGCTTTAAGACTTTGATCAAACAAAGTTTCACAACAATCAAAACCTTCAAAATAATTCTACTTTGCTGTTTTATGTTCGCTCGGCTGTTCCTTTGTACAACTTGAATGTATGTCAATCTTTTCTTTCATTAGTGCATTTTTATAAGTTAATAATTGAAGGTCATGATTATTTGTGTTGATTTATATTGTGTTAAATTGTTATGAAACATTTTATGTAGACATTGGTTCCTTTTAGGTGAAATGGGACGTAAAAGGCTTTTTAACACTTCAAATGGTAATTTTTTGCTTATATCTACAATATATTCCATTTTATATTACCTGTGTTTTGTCATTTAACTTATGGTTTTTTTTAAGGTAATGACAAAGGAACACCGTTATCTAATATCTCTAACGGTAAACGAATTTCATATATTTTACATCTTTATTTATATGATAATGGTATTATGCAATTAATTTATTTTTCTTCACAGTTCTCTCGAATGAAGAAAAAATTAAGAATGCGGTCGAGTGTCGCAAATTTAGAAAATCACAACTAGATGCCAAGAGATGCAAGGTCAATAATCCTACAAATTATGGAATACAAAATGTACCACCAAGTGGAGTATTTAACCGCGACTCCATTGAATCTTCACACCATTTCAATGTGTCTACACCTGGTAAAATTTTATTATAACACTTATTGTTTTTATATCTTTGGATAGAGTTTCAAATTCCAATGCATATTAATAATTCTTTTAAATTTGAATTTATTTTTCTATTTTGTTAAGGTCAAGTGCAACAAACTCCTATGTCTAACATTTCAAACGGTATGTTTTTTTTATGACATATTTTATGTTAAGAGACCTTATTTATTTTCATATAAAAACTATTATTATTTAATAATTTGTTTCTATGGTTGAAGTCAAAAGTAACATTGCACGTGATTGTCGAAAATTTCGAAAATTACAACTTGATGCTAAGAGGCATAACATTGAGCAACCTGAAAATACAAATCCGTCAACATCCACCAACAATGTATTTTCAATTGATATATCTGGCATGACCTCAACCTTCAACACCCCATATACCGCATCTTTTTCCGATAATAAGTATTGTTTCAATTTAATAATTTATAACAGTTTATTAATTTCATAATTTTTAAATCTGTTGGTAACTTATTTATTTATTTATAAACAGGTTCAACAGAACGTACTCCTTTGTCTAAAGTTACAAACGGTATTATACTTCTATCTTGCTTACGTTTGTATTTATATTATGATAACATTCTATAACTAAAACTCCATTTACTATCCAAACTTATTTTATTTTTATACATAGTGTCAGTGGCTGATATCAAAAGACAAAATTCTATCGATTCTAGAAGTTTAAGAAAAGCACAACTTGATGCTAAAAGATGTAAAGTTACTTCCGTTATTGGATTGCGGAGCCAATCCATTGTTACATCTGGTACCACTTTGTTTGAATAGATTTATTGTATAAAGTTGTTACTCTTATTAATATTAAAATTTAATTTTTAATATTATATTTAGGTGAAGGTATTAATTTTGATAGAGGCTCAAATGCAACATCTTCTGTTCAGACAACAACCATGAATACATCAACTCATATTTCCGTGTTAACACAAAGTTCAAGTTTAAGTAACTTAGAAAATTGCAACAATGGATTAAGAAGTAATCGACGTTGCATCTCCCTTGTTCGCATGGTTAGTTTGTCAGACGAAGAAGATATGAATCCTCAAACCATTGCAGATTTTCGATATAAGGGTGGCTCTAAAGGTAACTGTTATTTTTAAAAAACCAATTACGATTTTATATTTTTTTTATTTATGTTAATATGATTTCAATTTATTCTATTCACAAGATTATTTGGATCACGGTGATCAAACGGTTGTATGTGAGATGTGTAACGCGAAACTGTGGAAATCGGAAGCTGGCAGAGGACAACAAGTTAGTGGTAGAACATGTTACATGCTATGGTGTGGCTATGGCAAGGTGCAACTTCCAGATTTCAAAGAGAGCAGTATAGAGTATCAGAATCTTTTCAAGAACATAGACTTCCGAAGCAAATATTTCTTAAAGCACATTCGGCGCTTCAATTCTATGTTCTGTTTTACTTCAATGGGAGGCAAGGTCGACTCAAATATTAATAAAGGTAAGGCTCCGTTCATATACAGAATATGTGGTGAAAATTATCATGCCCTAGGTGGTCTTATTCCTAAAGATGGAACCACACCAAAATTTTCTCAGTTGTATATCTATGACACTGAAAACGAAGTCTCCAACCGGAAAAAAATGCAGGTAATATTATACATTTATTAATATTAAGTTTTACTTATACTTTATTTTTTAGCATTTTTGTCGTATGTTCATTTTTTTTTAAATTTTTATTTATTTATTACAGTAAGGAAAAAGGAGAGTCTAAAGATTTTGATGAAGTAGTTGATGTTGAAATCATTCAGTACCTCAAGTCGATGTTAGACTCTAAAACTCAGCTTGTGAAAAGCTATAGGAGTGTACGTGATCGATTTCATGAAAATCCTAAAGTTAGCCTTAAGTTACGTCTTATTGGGAGTAGAACTAAAGATGGCCGACTATACAACTTACCAACTTCATATGAAATCGCTGTCCTTATATTTACAGACCATGATGACGAGCTTGACAATCTAGATATTATTGTGGAATCAAGAAAAGACAGTCTTAAGCGGATAAGTGAACTTCATCCAAAATATTTAGCTCTTCAGTATCCCTTGCTTATTCCATTTGGAGAAGATTGTTATAGGGTTGATACACTGCATCGGGAAGAAAGGAAATCCAAAAAGAAAGTAGATTCAAAGTGTTCAATGACAGAGTATTTTGCCTATCATATTCAGGACAGAGTTGGTAAGTTCTCATTGATTTTGAATGCAAGGCGCCTTCTTCAACAGTTTTTGGTTGACGTTTATATTATGATAGAGAGTGAGCGGTTGTTTTATGTACGTCATCAGCAACAAAAACTTAGGTGTGACTCTTATACCAGTCTTCAAAACTTGCATCAAAATGGACCTATAGATCTGGCAACGGTAGGTACACCTATAATATTACCCTCTTCTTTTACTGGTGGTGCACGTTACATGAGGGAAAATTATCTTGATGCAATGACTATTTGTAAAAAACATGGATACCCTGATTTTTTCATCACAATCACATGTAATCTGAAATGGCCTGAAGTTAGAAGGTTTCTGAAGGATAAGGAGACAAATCCTGAAGACAGACCAGACATTTTAGCCAGATTATTCAAAGTTAAACTAGAATCAATGATGAAAGATTTACGTGAAAAAACACTATTGGGGAAGACTTCAGCACCTAAAATACATTAATAACAAAAATAATTCTTTTTATATATTTATATACACATTATTACCGTAATAAAGTAATAAATTTATTCAATATATTTTTTTTGTTTTATTTTAAATCATGTTTTTATTTATTTCATTTATATTTTAATTTTATTACCATTTATTTCTACAACGGTTTATACTATAGAGTTCCAAAAACGTGGCCTTCCGCACGCTCATATCTGTCTGTTTCTTAAAAGATGATAGCAAGCTTCCCACGATTGAGCATGTTGATCGTTTCGTTTCTGCTGAAATCCCAGATAAGAATTTAGATCCTGAGTTGTTTAGTCTTGTGAGTGACTTTATGATTCATGGACCCTGTGGACGTGAATATCCCAACTGCCCGTGCATGATTGATGGTAAGTGCTCGAAGAAATTTCCAAAGAAGTTTTCTCCCGCGTCAATGATAGATTCAAATGGATATCCGGTTTATAAAAGAAGAGACTTGGGAGTATTTGTTGAAAAAGGAACTGCTCATTTAGACAACAGACATGTGGTTCCTTATAACCCAACACTATTGAAGCGTTATCAAGCTCATATTAATGTTGAATGGTGTAACCAGGCCGCTTCAATTAAGTATTTATTCAAATACATTAACAAGGGACCGGACAGGGCTAAAATTGCTTTTGTAGAAGATGATGGAGAAGGTGAACAAGTTTTGCAAAGAGATGAAATAAAAAAACATTATGATTGCAGGTTCCTTTCAGCATGTGAAGCCTCATGGAGGATATTTAAACACGAGGTGAATTACAGATACCCTCCAGTGATTAGGCTTCCTTTTCGTCTACCTGGTGAGCAAACTGTTGTATACGGTCCACAAGAGAACCTTCAAAATGTACTCAACAAACCATTAGTGTCTTCTACAATGTTTCTACAATGGATGCAACTAAACCAAACTGAAGCTGTGGCACGTGAACTTAGTTACATCGAAATCCCAAGTAAATTTGTTTGGAAAGGTGATGAAAAAATGGGACTTTCGGAAAACAGGTAAGGCAATTGGTCGTGTTCACAAGGTTAATCCATCAATGGGCGAGGCTTATTTCTTGAGAATTCTTCTTAATAAGGTAAAAGGTCCTAAATCTTTTGCTGATATAAGAACGGTGAATGGAGAAGTTTTACCAACATTTCGAGATGCATGTTACGCTATTGGCCTCTTGGACGATGACAAGGAATATATAGAAGGTATTGAGGAACCTTATTATACAGGTTCAGGATACTCTCTTCGTAATTTGTTTGCGATGATGTTGTTGTCTAGCAGCTTATCTAGGCCTGACCATGTTTGGGAGAAGACATGGAAGTACTTGTCAGACGGTATTATGCGTAGACACGAAGACGTATTCCAAATTGAAGGTAAAAAACTTATAATTCAAAATTTATTTTTTTTATTTACGTCATTATTTGTTCTTTGAATAATAATTAGAATCTTTTTCATTATCAGGTTTGTCTCTTCCTGATGATCAAATCAAAAACCTTACATTGCTTGAAATTGAGAAACAGTTGATTCGGAATAACTCCAGCCTACGTAGGTTTCCTTCTATGCCTTATCCTAATAATGATTCTAATGCATCTGCAAATCACCGTTTGATACTTGATGAACTGAATTATCAAGTAAGTACGATGGCTGAAGAATTTCATAGCAACGCACCTTCTTTAACAGATGAGCAGCGTTTAATTTTTGATGAAATAATTGATGCGGTTGATTGTAACAAAGGTGGCCTATTTTTTGTTTATGGGTTTGGAGGCACTGGTAAAACCTTTTTATGGAAAACGTTGTCTGCTGCCATTAGATCTAAAGGGCAAATTGTTTTGAACGTTGCATCCAGTGGTATTGCTTCTCTGTTGTTATCAGGTGGAAGGACGGCGCATTCTAGGTTCCGTATACCTTTGAATGTTACTGAAGAATCAATGTGTTCTATGAAGGCGAATAGCGATGAGGCAGATTTATTGAAGCAAACTAAGTTAATTATTTGGGATGAAGCTCCAGTGATTCACAAACATGCTTTTGAAGCTCTTGATTGCACAATGAAAGACATCTTGAAATCAAAGGATTCTGTTAATTCTGAGCTGCTTTTTGGAGGTAAGGTTATGGTTTTGGGTGGTGATTTTAGACAAATCCTTCCTGTTGTTCTCAATGGTAGTAAAAGAGATATTATAAATGCCTCAATAACTTCGTCTAAGATTTGGAATAGTTACAAAGTCCGTACATTAACAAAAAACGTGAGGTTAACATTGGGTAACAACACATCTGAATCCGAAGAAATAAAGGCATTTGCAAACTGGCTTCTAGAGTTAGGTGAGGGTAAAGTTGGTGATTCAGTTGATGAAGATGAGGCAGATGTAGACATTCCAAATGATCTTCTTATTAAGCATTCATCAGATCCTATTTGTAGCTTAATTGACTTCGTCTACCCTTCACTTCTTTAGCTTTACAAAGATAAAGATTATTTTGGAGAACGAGCAATACTTGCACCAAAAAACGAAGTGGTACATGAAATTAATGATAGGTTGCTTGCATTGTTTCCTAGAGATGAAGTCGAGTATTTGAGCTCTGATAGTATATGCCAGACTGAGAATGCTAATAACCGTTCACAGGAAGATTTATATTCTCCTGATGTCCTTAATGGTTTAAAAATTTCTGGATTGCCTAATCATCGATTAGCACTAAAGATTGGTGTTCCCGTTATGTTGTTGAGAAACATAGATCAACAAAATGGCTTGTGTAACGGCACGAGGTTACGAATCACCAAACTTGCAAAGCGTGTTATTGAAGCCGAAATCATATCAGGTGGAAACATTGGTACCAAAACTCTTATTCCTAGAATAAATATGATACCATCTGATAACAAGATTCCAGTCAAGTTCCAAAGGTGTCAATTCCCAATAAGCGTATGTTTCGCAATGACCATCAATAAAAGCCAAGGACAGTCTCTATCGAAGGTTGGATTGTATTTAAGAGACCCTGTATTCTCACATGGCCAGCTTTATGTCGCCCTTTCAAGAGTTAAAAGCAGGGCAGGTGTGAAGTTACTTATACTTGATGCTGATGGGAAGGTGAAGACTAAAACAAAAAATGTGGTGTATAAAGAAATATTTAGTGATATTTGAATAAAATGTGTGTTGGTTTCTTTTAAATTTTAATAAAATATTTCTACTGTATTTTTTTTACGTCTTACCGCTCAAAATAATTGTACGTTGGTGAACCGCGTGTAAACGCGGGCAAAAGTCTAGTACCTAATATAGTTAGATCTCCTTGCTAACAAGCATTGGTTCGGCTGTATCTCCTTTGAATCAACACGTCCCTGAGCGATTATTTGCTATATCTCTGGCATCTTGATTATCACAAAACATAGCTATTACTTTAAGATAGTGATTGCAAAATAACACCAGGATACATCTAAATGTGGCGGTTTTTCAAGGAAGATAGTTTTCTCAAGATTAATATGTTAGAAGACATCATGACAATTGAGTTCTTATGGGTGGGTCAAACACTGAACGAAGTTATTTAAATTAGGATCAATGGTGCTATTTTTATCATGTTTATTGTTTTTGTTTCTCCATTTCTAGCTCTTGGCTACTTTCATCTACTTTCTGTTCTAATATCATTGCCTTTAAAAAATAGTAGAAGAAATTCTAATAGGTATCGAAAGTTGAAAGGTCATTTAACTATGTAGTCTTTAAACTACTATATGTAATGATCAACAATATTTGACAAAGAAGAATAAAAAGTAGTCATTAAAGTACAACAACCTTGGAAGAAAACAAACGTTACAATGATTTAATAGTAAAGAGTACGTTTATTATTGCGCTTAAAGAGATGTTTAGATTGATACGCGGCCTTAACAACATCCCTGAAAAGATCTTGTTGCAGGAAGACATAAAAAACGACTGGAACACTTGCTAGAGCGGTGATGGTGATTGGCATCCATTTCAGCTTTTTATGGTAAAGTACAAAGAAACTCGCACTAAAGGCAATCATCATGGTTACAATAGAGAGGAAGAGTGTTGTAATACCATTCACTAGTTTTCTCGGCAACGCCTCCAAAAAATCATGTTCAGCATAACGAGATGTGAGTATAGATAAGAACATAAGGACTGAGGTCGTTGAACATATCAAAGATATAGCATCTGAGATCACAAAAATAATCAGGGATGCTTCGCTGCGGAAAAAAGGAATGCCGGTGTCCTGATCGTATCCACCGGGAAGTGTAAAGGCTGCTGCAAATACAATAGTGGCTATGAGGGTTGCAACCACCATACATTGAGATGCTGTATGTTTCATCCAGTTCCCTCCATCTTTTAATAATTTTTCATGCATCTTGGTGAACAAATCTTGTGGTGTTTTACCTTCATTGTTCTTCCTTTGCCTATAATTAGGTGGGATCATTTTCCCTACCTCCTGCAGCATATATGAAGTCATATTAATTAATTATTTAAAAAACCACCTCCTCCTTGTTTAAATATTGGATTCAGTCAAAACCATTTTTCTTATTAAAATTATAATGTTACAATAGTTAACTAATTTCTTATTAAACATAACTTTGTGTAATTAGAATCAATCTAAAAAATAAGTAACTTATAATGTTACACTTATAATGTTACAATAATTAACTAATTTCTTATTAAAATTATTTAGAAGGCTTTGTAGATACATTAGTGACGTTATGCCTTAATTATGAATTTGCTATATTCCGTTTAAAGGTAAAACTTTGATGTCTGGCCTGTTTAAGAAACATGCAGAGAAAGAAAGAACGATGATCTATAAGCTTAAACATTTTTTACCTGGAACCATAATAACTCGCTTTGCATTTGGAAAGCAACTCCGGACACATTTTGAATGCGTTGTTGCTTTACGCTCTTTGCAACCATATGCAACATGTTATTGCCATATATGTCTTTCATAGGAGTTATTAAATCTTTCATTGCACCAATCTCATGTAACAACTTATAGATCTCTACTTGGCGACGTTTGACTGCTAAGTGAAATATGGTTTTCTTCTTGTCATCTTGTTTCCATATGAGATCGGGATATAAGCGAATGAGCTCAATTATAAAACGTGTGTTGCCCATTTTAGCAGCAACAAAAAGTACTCTGGAACGGTGAACTACTCTTTGTATACGTCTCTCCCTGTCTGTGAATACAGTAGTAGCCGGCCCACGGATTATGAAGTCGATGTCGTCCTTAGGCATGATGGCAACTTTTGCCCAAATGATTTTTAATAATCGGAGGGCCTGAGTTTCTTTTTTACTTGAGACCGCAAAAACTGAAAAAGATAAACATCAAGAAGAAGAAGTTGGCTATAGGTGTGTGATAACTAGAACAATATACTAATTGTTATGTTTTATATATTAATCGTGATCTACACGAGACTAACCACTTTTTTTCTCATTCTTTTGTTTTTCTACTAGATTACAATATACTAATTGTTATGTTTTATATATTAATCCTATATAAAACATACAGCAGAAAGAATAAAATTGTGTTCAAGGAAGCTAATAGATTTAGGCATTCACCTAGAAATCACATGCATAATGAATGTTTTTATGTCAAAGTAGAATGAAGCAAAGAAAATGGAGTAATGAGCATATATTTACTTGAGTTGATGTATGTGAAGATTATATTTGTTTTTTTCCTTTCGAATGCATCAGGCTTTTGAGCCAAAGCTAAGAGAACATCAGTAAGTAACCCCTTCTTGAGAATGAGGTCCGGACGGTCGTTCAATATTTTTAAAGCAACATCTGCAAAAGAATTTGTGAGAAAAATTGCATAAAATGGACAAGAACTTGTAGGAAGTACTTACCAAACATATCAGCTTCAACACATTTTTGTAGCACCCAACTACGATTATCATCTGACCAAAAATCCCCTGACATGTTTTTAGAGATTTCATACAGATACGTCACCATTTCACGTTTTGCAAATAAAGCAGCCATATAGAGTGGCATAACTCTTTTGTCATTAGGTATTTCAGTCAATGCCTGATTCCTTTTGACCATTGTCTTTGCTGTTTCTATATTTCCCGCTGCAGCAGCTGAACTGAGGGCAGTATCCCAACCTTTATTTTGCAGCTCTAAATCCTTTTTGTCCATCATATTTACAAGATTTATGACAAACTCTTTCACATCCGTGGTGCTTTCTGCTGACGCTGCAATGTGAAGCAATGTTTCCTCATTTTCGGTGATGGCAGAACGTATCACATTTGGGTGTTTGTCAATAATGATTTTAGCAGCCTTCCAATCTCCTTTCATTGCTGCTTCATAAAGTGGAACAGCAATCTTGACATACTCTTCTCTACTTCCTTTAAAATTTAAACATGGTTCGCGTCATTTTTCTAGAGATCCCGTGGATCATTGTATCAATTTATAAATCAAGAATAAAATAAATTACGAGAGAAGAATAGAGATGAATTCTAAATTGAATTGTATCGATCAATCTCTTACAACTAAATGTTTACATCCATACTTATACTAGACATCACAGCGACGGATCAGTGCAATCATCACACTGTTGCATCCCTTCAGTTACAAGTACGGTTACAACTAAATACAATTACTCAGTTGACTCTAAATATATTTTCTAGTATTGACAATTCTAACCTAAACTTTAATTTCTCCATGGATATCAATCTTGATCTAACAATTAATCCAAAATGTATGGATTTTACTTGTACGTGGAAAGATAAAAAAAGTAAAGTATCGTAGTTTGATATTGAAAGGTTAATTAACCATTCAAAGTTACTTCACATATTTTTGTGAAATAGTTAGATATTGAGTTTTTATATGCGATTATTGAGTATAACATCACTTTAAAAACACACATTGAAATAAAAACATTCACTCATATAGAGGTTCGAGTATGAATGTCGAATGAAAAAAAGAAGTTGACAAATTACCTTGAAGTATATCTAAACTAGGTTGGTTACGTTGAGATGGCACTACTTGTGGAGCTGGTGGTAGCACTCCTTGTGGAGCTGGTGGTGGCATTGGCTGTTGATGAATCTGAACGATAGTATCGTTTGGCTGCTGCTGATTAACTGGAATTGCATGAGCCGAGCTTGTACTTGGGTGGTTCATTTTTTCGGCTGCAATATCATAGTGATTAGTAACTAAAATATAACAGTAATGGAATCACAAGAATACCACGTTAAGTTGAAGAATTATCAAGGACGGTTTGACTCAATTTAGCTCTTAACTTTGAGCATCAAGTTTGCGTGGAGACTAATCAGATATTCAGATTAATATATTCTATTGTTTTTGTGAAGTATAATCCGGAGATACATTTACTCCCATTTGATTTGGGAAGACACCTCTGTTAGAAGATCAATTCTATTGTAATAATTTGTTTGTATTTGTTATTTATTAATTATTACATGTTTATTTAAAGTTTAGAGCTATTGTTGCTTAGTATCATAGTTGTCAAAGCGCCTAGGCACACTCAAGGCGCATAGGCCGAGCCCGGAGGCCGGAGCCTAGGCTCAAGGTGCATAAAAACAAGGGCTTTTAATAATTAGGCGCATAGTATAAAATACATTTTTTAGGGATTTTAGAGATGTTTTAGGCTTGTTTAGGGCTACTTTGGGATGTTTTAGGGTTGTTTAGGACTTGTTCATAACTCATTTAGGATGTTTTAGAGGTTTAGGCAACTTTTAGCCTGAATTTGGCCGGAAAATCAGCCTGAAACAACCCTGATAATGCGCCTCAGCACCTAAATGCGCGCCTCACAGGGCGCAGCGTACTTGGTGCGCCTAGGCGCGCGCTTTTGACAACTATGCTTAGTATCATAATTGTGAGGGCTGGAGCGTAAGCTTATGTGAAGTATGAGGTCTGGAAATTAAAGAGTTTGGAAACTGGAGAGTGGATGTGTATTTGGAGTCTAGCATATACATGCGCTTCTTACACATTTATGAAAAGTAAGAAACGATTTACTGTTTCTAGCTCTTCTGCATACACCTAATACAGACCTATGTGTGAAATTAATTCGGCAACAGAGGTTTTAGAAATATTAAATGTGTCTTGTTCTATACCAATTGATTTATTATGTGATAATTATTGTACCAGACTCTGAGGGATCAAGATCACGATTCAATCATCGAATCAGAACAAGACTTGCAAGGAAAAACAAGAGAGATCAACCCTAAAAACTTGTATTGATGGAAAAGGACACTTAAGTGCTTTACAATGGCTCGATATATGTACAGACTCCATGCATGTATGCATTGTTTCTGATACATCGTGCAACGCTTCACATACCCTAATTGACATACACAAAACAAGGCACTCTAAACAATTTCTAACTTACAATCTGTGACTTTTACAGATATATAAAAGACTAATAGAATACTAATCACATAATTGACACTAAACTTTATCAAACAATTAAGGCTAGCAATAATAAAGAAGCAATATTAATTTCTACATATCCAACAATATATGAGTGAACAAAACAACTTAATATGGACTGTAACTTTCAAGGGAGAGAATAAGTATTGGAGTAATAAAACTAGTTAAAATTGAATGTCGTTGGTATATTTAAAATTTGATTTGATGGCCAATGTTAAAATTATATTTTGTTACTTGTTATTTACTCTGTTTATCTTTTATTCAGTGGTAATTGTTGTTGATATGTATAATTGTGTTAGCTGCAGTATGATCAGCAGATGCAAAATATAAGGGCTGGAATGTATAGAGTTTCGAAGCTAGAGAGCATGGCTGTACAATTGGAGTCTGGCATGTGTAAACGCTCGTTGGTTTGGGTTGTGTTACTTAGAGTACATGTAGCGGGGTAATGCCACGGCAAAGCTTGATTTATTTATTTATTTATTTATTTTGTGGGTGTGGGGGGCTCAAAGAGCTTTGCCCGTGGGTAACGGCCACCACCACGATGGGCGAAGGATAGAGGTCAGGGTTTTCTTGGTAGTGTAAATTTATCAGTATTTTGCCTAAAATTTTTTTACGTATTAAGTCTGGCCACTCCTAATTTAAGAGTCCTGTGACTTTCGGCCATAGGAAAATTTCGTTTAAGCTTCGCCACTGATCACCACGTTAGATTAAGTCGGCGTTAGCACCGTTACGGCGACACCAACAAGATTTCTGCCTAAAATTTTTATATGTATTGAGTCTGGCCTTGGCCACTGCTAAACAGGTTTTTTTTTTTTTTTTTTGGAAGAGGGGGGGGGGGGGGGGGGGGGGGGGGGGGTGAAATCTCAAGTGGCACATTACCCACTTTTTTCGTTTAAACCACTAGACACTTGTGATTGTGACGGTGTAGTTTAGTTAAAGTATAACTAACAGGCACTTTTTCATTTTCACTTAAAACCAATATACATAATCTTACTTTCAAAACTTAAGTAAAAAATAAGAAGTAAGAATTATAGCAACCTGTAGCAAGATAATTAATTTTATAATAAATGACAAGAAACTACCTTCAAGTAGATTTGAACCAGAACCAGGTAGTTTAGGTGGTTGTGGCTCTGGTAGCGAAGCAATCGGAACACTAGTATGGTTGGGCTGATGGTGGTGATTGTGGTTTATAGGAACCAGTGGTATACCAGAACCAGAGCCTGCATCTGTGTTTTTCATGTTTTCAGCTGCAATGTTATAGGGAGAATGATGAGTAGTTTTAATTGGAATCTAATTACATGAACATCAACATTGCAATTTATATATATACCTTTCATTATGGAAGTGATCTTTGAAGCCTGAATCAACTGTGTTTTGTCCTCAGTAATGGCTTCGACCTGAATTTATTCAAGTGAAGTCAACTCAAAGTCGATACAATATTTTTATTAAAGACTCGTTTTGCTCAAAGCTGCCTACCACAATAAAATAAAAGGATTAGACAAATTAACTTTGGATGGTGAATAGAAAATGCAAAGCAACTTGTTAATATTATATTAATTAATATTTATAATAATTTATCTATACACCTTTTTTTTTTATCAGCAAACTTCAAATTTCCCTAAATTATTTACATGATATTTATCTATACACCTGATTATTTAGTACAACCTCGTTGTTTAAACGGACATGGAAACACATTTTGGGGATGTAAGGTAGCTAAGAAAATAATGAAATATTATTGAAAGAAGCATTTGCGAAATTAGCCTAGAGCATGTTTGGCTCACCATTTTTTTCACTTTCTTAGAGCTCTCACATCCCATCCACCAAATGTATGTGAGTGTGTCCACCAAATTATATGGGATGAGTGTAAGTGGTTGTGAATGGAGGAGAGAGAAAATATTTAGTGTAAGCACTGTTCCACTCAAATATGAAAAGTTACTGTTCACCCATATATATATTTTAATATTTTTGTAAGTAGTTGTGAGTGAGACGAGAGAAAATGTAATAATAAAAGTATGATTATTTTAATTAAGAGAGAGAAGATTTATGGGTGAAGTAGTGATTTTTAGTGTAATTTGATGGAGGAGATTTAGTGGATGGGTTGTAAATGCTCTTATTACTTATAACTTCTCCAATAAGATAAGTTGAAAGAAATTGTTTGGCAAACCAAAAGTCCTTATCATTTTAACTTTTTATTTAATCCTGGAATAATGGAAATAAATAATTCCAACTATTGACTATTGGCCAATAACAGCCCAACTATGAAAATTACCAATAGTGGTCCCAACTTTCAACATATTGGAATATAATGGACCTAAACTAACGGAGTCTAACTCCGTTAGTGTGATGCTGATGTGACATGCTTGGGTGACAACTTGATCCTACATGGCATCTGACGTGGCAAAATGATCATACGTGGCAAAATGATCCTATGTGGCATCCTACGTGGCATGCCACGTCAGCATCACACTAACGGAGTTAGACGCCGTTAGTTTGGGTCCATTATATTCCAATATGTCGAAAGTTGGGTCCACTATTGGTAATTTCCGTAGTTAGGACTGTTATTGGCCAATAGTTAATAGTTGGGATTATTTATTTCCATTATTCCTTTAATCTTTGCTAAGTTGTTTTGGAAAAGTAAGGATTTGTAACTTATCAAAACTCCTTATTACTTATTGGTGAATATTTACCCAACATGCACCCTTTACCCAATGAGCTAAGGTAGGATGGGACACTCGGGGCTACTTGCTTGAGGCTTTAATAGCCACGGGGCTACACCGGCCCATGGCATGGGGCTAAGGAATTCGGCTTCAATTCAAGGCTTCCATAGAAACATGGGGCTTGTTCAAATGTGAATGTTGGGCATTCAATGCATTTAATGCATATTACCGTTGAAGTAAAAAAATAAAAATAAAACCAATTACGTTTTCATTAATGTATTGACCGTTTGGGATTTAAATAAAAAAACCTCTTTATAAACCACAACATTTCATTCGATTGGGGTCAGGATGAAGAAGTTGCTTTGGCGAAAGCATTCGTACATGTTTCGGTCGATCGGGTGAAAGGAAACGAACGGAGTGCCGGTACTTTATGGGCTGCGGTGTTAAAGCATTACAACGAACTACTTGGTGGTTCCAATCGCACCACTCATCAAGCTCGTTCAAAGTGGGGTAAAATGTTGACGCAATTGAATTCGATCAACGGCTTTTACATTCAAGCGGTACTAAATTTTTTTTCTTATATTTTTTTAATATTTTTATAAAACCATTATTTGACCTTTAAATATATTTGTAATTTTTATTTTTATAGTAGCGGATCCAGAAAAGCAGTTGCACCGGGGTAGATGTCATGACAAGGGCGCTAGATGATTATCAAGAAAAAGCAAAGAAGCCTTTCAAACATTTATGGGCGTGGAAGATTGTTAAAGAAACTGAGCAGTGGTTGAAAGTCCCGTTGATGAACGAGGAGTCGGGAAGTAGTTCGGATAAGCGAAGAAGGCTGTCGGAATCCGGATCGCACTTTTCTACAGGAACCGCGGATATGGGATCCGGTGGGTCGGTGCCGGACTTAAACGAAGACAATAACCTGACACATCCTAGGAGAAGAGAAAGGAAACAAGTCGGGTCGTCTAGCAAAAGTGGAATGGGCGAAACATTCTCGGAGTTCGTCAAGAGTAAAGAAACAACAATTAAGGAGATGGTGGAAACGAAAAAGAAAGCTGCGGAGGAGTATATGTCGTTACTCGCGGCACAAATGGCGAGTCTCAAGAAAATAGATTTTAACACCGACTTCGACTTCTTTAACAAACCGCATGACCATCTTAACGGCCCGACGAAGAAAGTGGCCATTGCTCGTAAACGGGAAATTGCGTTAGCATATAATTGGCCGATGGATGGACTCGAGTTGGATGAGGATTAGTTTTATTTTTTATGTTATGTTTCGTAGTATTTTTTTTTATTGTATTGATCTTTATTTTATTTTGTTGAATGAATGTTTATTTGGTTTTATTTTGTTTTAATTAATTAATATTAAAAAAGAAAAAACGGATGAGGCTACTTGAGGCTTGGGCATTTCCGGTGATGGGGTTACTTTGGGCTGCTTCAGGGTACAAATGATGTGGTATAGTTTTATTGGTGGGCATGGGGCTACATGGGGCTTGTCCCCCCTCCCCCCAAGCCAAACACTTCTTACAAAATAACATATTGACTTTCCTTACTACATAAGCTAATTCAAATATTTTTTTAAAAACTCTCTTTTGAAAAGTCATAAGTTAATAAGTTATTTTAACCAAAAGTCATTTTAAACTTAAATAAGTTTATCCAAACATGCCCTTAAGGAGATCTAAACAAGGTCGTTTCCGTTAAGGTGGACAGTCGTACTGCGGACCAATCGATATAATAGTATGGTTCATCCTTTTCAACCTGCAATGTCATAGCGATTAGTAAGTAAAATAACTGGAACCGATTCACAAGAGCATCTAGTAAGTTGTTGATTTAATTTGAAAACACCTGTGGTTATCTTTCTACCCTAGTCAAATGTGTATATTCTTTCTCATGAATGGAGATCTCAGTGGCTTACACCTGAATTTATGGACGTAAATTGAGCTGTAAACAAACCAAACGTTCAGCAAACAGTTTGTGAACTATTCGGCGTGAAGTTTGTTTGTGTTCGTTCATCTAATAAATGAATGAAGACAACCCAAAAACTTTTTTTTGTTTAGTTACACAAACGAATATGAACAGAGACTGTGTTCGTTCGTTTATTTTCATGAACGTCCGATAACGTGTTCATTTATGTTTGTTTGTGTTCGATAGTTCATTATGGCTGCCATTCTTTTTACTCCAAGTACTTCAAATTTCATAGTGATAGATTAGTGTATCACATGTTAATATTACTTCATCTATTTTGATTAACTAAAATTTTGAGTGGATTAAATGATTATGTCAAGTATGTTTGGATAATTGGGTTAGTATATTTTGGGCGGACAATGTTGTAGATGAAAATGTTGATTTTATTCGAACTTTAATACTTGTTAGTTTGTCCTCGGTTTTGTTCATGAGTGTTGTTTGTGTTCGTTTACGTTCATTTGTGTTTGTTTGCGTTCGCTTTTGTTTAACACCTAAATTTGACAAATAAACACAAACGAATATGAACACGCTCATTTCCTTAAATGAAAACGAACATAAAATCTTGTTCGGAAAGTGTTTATGAACAGTTCGTGAACACGTTATTTCTTTAACAAACAAACACGAATAGAAAATCTTGTTCGATATATGCATGTTAATGAACAATTCGTGAACATTTTATTTCCTTAATAAACAAACACAAACAAAACGTTGTTTATGTTTATTTGGTTCGTTTAGTGCTGTGAAGTCAAGTCAAGTCAACGTCCCTAAAAAAGTATTTACTAAAGACTATAAGTGATAGAGACATGAAACGACTTTTGTTGGAAGGTGTCCCATCAACATAAATTGTGGACAATAAGTTGATTGGAAAACTAAAGCGACTTGTTAAGTTCATACAACATTTAATTGTGTATCTATAAGGTGATTGTATCAATTTGGATAACACTTAATTATGTTTATATATATATATATATATATATATATATATATATAGGTAAAGGATCCGGTAGGAAAATTGTTTTGTGTAGAAAGTGTAGGAAGTATTTTCAACCATTGGATCAAATCTTATTAAATCTTTACATGAATGACATTATAGACTTTTTGTCCGTTTTTTATTTATTACAAACCCACTAAATTAGCAACTAACATCTACATATTTATGAAGATTAATCATCCTAAATTAACTAATTATTCATTATTTTTCATAAGAATCATAAGATATTCATATCAAAATAAGTTGATCAATACCCAAAACTTGTTCAATTCTTCAAACATATAACCCATCTCTATCACTTGTTCTATTATTCAAGTCATAGCAGAAGGTTAACATCGGGAGTATTTTATAATAACGTCAGGAGTGTTTTATAATGAAGGAGAAACTAGTATGCATTAATAAGGAGTGTTTTATAATATCATCGGGAGTGTTTTATAATAACATCAAGAGTGTTTTATATTGAAACTAAACACAGTAGAAGTGTTTTAAAACAGTTGAAGTGTTTTAAAGCTGATATGAGAGAGAAACTAGTGTGCATTAATTAAGGAATTATAGGAATGGTTTCAAAACTAATAGAAGAGAGAAATTGGTTTTCTCTAAATAAAGTGCATGACTGCTTTTGTTTTGTGAATATGAATGTTTGACTTTGAATGATATTATTGAAAAAAATAATTAGGAGAGAGAGAGAGGTACCATAAATGTAGGAAGCATTTAAACAGTTTCTAAAAAACTTGATACGTAATGACTTTGATACCCTCGTTTAAAACAAATATTGACAATCCTACCCTAATTTCTTTAATATATTAATTAGATTTTAAACACCATCATATCTTTAATCTCCACCTTCCATCTTTAAATCTAATGGTTCAAAACACTTCCTACACTTCCTACACAAAACCATTTTCTTACAGGAACCCTACCCTATACACACACACACACACACTCACTACGCCAAAATAGACCTATGGCCACACTAAAAAAGTGTGACCATATGCCTTTGGTCACACTTTTTTTTTTCATCTCAAGTGTGACCAAAGGTCAAGTCATCATAGGTATCATACAGCCACATTCACATTTAGTGGCTGTAACGACATAAAAGTGTGGCTAAAAGATACCAATATTTTTTTGCTAGAATCAAGCATTATATCCATTAAGTGTGGCTAAAAGATTGTAATGGCCACATGAATTTACTCTAAGTGTGGTCGTTTATATTATACAGTTACTAGAAAATATGTTTTAGCCACATCAATTTAAATAAAACGTGGCAAAATGGGTTGTTGTAATCAAGCATTCTGTTTATTAAGTATGCCTAAAGGGTAGAAACAGCCACATTAATTCACTATAAGTGTGGCAAAAAACTATTTCTTGACACAAAAAATATTTTTTTAAATTTTAAGTGTGGCTATTGTATAACATTTGGTCACACATAGTTTTTCTACCATGACAGTTGTTATCATGCTGTCACACAAAAAAATAACAAAGTGACAATAGTGTGGCTAACTGTTACGTAAAGCCACATGAAATTTTACAATCTTTAGTGTCACTATTGTGTAACCTTTAGTCACACATAATTCATTTTACACATGACGATTTCTATCGTTTCGTCACGCATAAAAAAAAAGTTTGGATGGTGTGGCTAATGGATATGTAAAGCCACATGAAATTTTAAAGTTTTTACTGTGGCTATTGTATAACATTTGGTCACACATAATTCATTTTACACATGATATTTGGTATCATTCCGTCACACAAAACAAACAAAGTTAGCATGGTGTGGCTAATTGTTATGTAAAGTCACATGAAATTTTATAGTTTTTAGTGTAACTATTGTCTAACATTTGGCCACACATAATTCATTTTATCCATGACGTATGTAATCATTTAGTCACACAAAGAAAACAACAAAGATAAGAGGGCGTGCTAATGATTATTAAAAGCCACATGAAATTTTATAATTTTAGTGTGACTATTGTTAAAGATTTGGTCACACATAATTCACTTTAACCATGACGTTTATTATTATTTTGTCATGCATAAGAAAAATAAAGTAAAGATGGTGTGACTAATGGTTATATAAAGTCACATGAAATTTTGTGTAGCTATTGTGTAAACATTGGTGACACATAATTCATTTTGCTAGTGACATTTGGTATCAGTTCGTCACACAAATCAAAATGACGATGATGTGACTAATGGTTACATGAAGCCACATAAAATTTTCTAACGTTATTTGTGGCTATTAGCTAAAATTTGGTCACGCATATTTACTATTATAATATGTGGCCTTTATACGTAATTTGCCATTTTATTTTTATTTTTTGTAAAATAATTGTAAACACCAATAAAAATGAGAATCTAAAAACCAAATATTTTCAAGAATAATAAATAAAAATTCATAAGTTAATTTCCAACTTAAATATTAAAAATCTATTTCTAGGTTGGTTTTCTTCTCCTTGCTCTTTGCCTTCTGTTTGTTTATATTGTCCAGCGTTGTATAGCACTTCTTTTGCTTCTTAACAACTTTAGTTGTATTTTGTGTTTGATTGGATAGTTGATCTGGTAGCTGGAGCAACAAAACATGAAAATAAATATAAATAAATATTTAAGTTGTATTTAATCATATATCAATTTAAAACAAACCTTTTTGTCAGATTTAACAAGCTGTTTTGGCCAAGGAACAAAAGAACCAACTGCCTGCTCAACTGTTTTAAACTCGCCTGTTTGTATTGGTAGAAATGCTGCCCACTTTATAGCTTGATCAATAGAAACTCTATAGCAATTATCTTGTAGCGGAACTCCATGAATGGTTTGCTCCTTAGTTGAATAGTAAATTGTACCCAATGCCACACGATTGTTCAAGTTTATTGTATACAGGGTACACTTAAATGTCTACAAAAATTTACGGCATATTAAGATGATAAAATTAAAGTCAATTTATATGTGCATTTAGGGCAATACATAACGATATGACATTTTCTTGTGATTCCAAATGAGATGACCTTGCAGGAAGTGGAGTTTCAGGCGTAGACATATTACCTCTTTTCCTGGTTTTCATAATTCCCTAAAAAAACAATTAATAAGATTACAAAAAAGTAACACTCACATGAAAATTACAAAGCAATAAAATTGTAAATTACTAACCATTGTTAGCTTTCCTTTTTGCACCGGTTTAGATTTGATACTGTCAGGGGTGACTTCTGGTTGCACTACTTTACATGATGCATTAGATGTGATAGCATTAGCATTGTCCTTAGAGGTAAGATTGTTTTCCAAAGAATTGACCTACAATTTTTTTTAACTATGTTTAAACGAAATTTATAATCATATGAAAATTTATCAAAAAAATAATGAAACTGTTAAATACTTAACATATCACAATTTCATTTCGCATTATCTTAGAAATGGTAGTTAACATTTGATAAATAATAATCCGTTAACTTGTTAATAAAATAAGTCACTTACTTGTGGTGGTGACATTCTGTTCGTGGAAGATGGACAAACTGGTAACGTAAGTCCTTGTGTAGCTAGATGAGTTAAAACTTGATTAAGTGTGTTATTTGTTTCTGCAATTTGCAAGGATAAGGTCTTAATTTGATCATCTTTTTTCTCACGCTCTAGTCTCTCATTGTGTAGTTGAAGCTCAAGTTGTGCGATTTTTTCTTTTGATGATCCTTTTGTTCTAGTTTTACGTAATTCCAATTGAAAACTGTCATGATTATCGTTACGTTGTTATAGTGTTTGCTGAATATATATTGACTGAATAGGTTTAAGTGAAAATGATGGTTCATTTGTTTTTATTGAATTTTAGTAGATTGTAAAAGAAATAACAACTTAAAAATTGTTTAGTTAATTTTAACGGGTGTTTATAATAGTCGCGCGTTGCGCGATTTCAAAACGGCTTCATGAGCCAATTATCTCGACTTCGTTAGTACCCTGTACGGTGTCACAAGTACCTTATGCGTACGCATTTGGAATTTTTTTGCAGCGTACCATGACTGCCTATCTCCGCTGTCCCTCACGCCTCTGCATGACTGCGTACCATAACAGGTTTAGTATTGTTCATTACATTAAATGAAGTCGGGTCAAAACAGGTTTAGTATTGTTCAAAAACAAGTCAGGTCAGGTTGTTAAATTACATTACAACAGAACATAAAAGAGGTTCAGGTGATTTAGAGGTGGTAACAACTTTACGGCACTCGCATAAACTAAAGCTTGAATATGCTGACAATTTGATTATACCAGCAAGTTCCTGAATCAAGCATGATTATACAGTTGTTATCAGGCTTAAACTCCCCAAAAATGCTTGCTACCATCTGCACATGTATGAATCTGAAATCCATGTCAATGGCCTTTAAACCATTCAACAGCATACATATCCCCCTGTAGGATACCATCCACCATTCAAAGAGTAAACCATGTGGCGCGTCAACTGTTGCTGTGTAAAAATCAATAAAGAACCTCAGTTTTGAATCCTTTATATAAAGTAGAAGCACGTATAAGGTGTTATCGTCATTTACCATGGTAGTTATTAAATACCTTTTTAGAAGCATTAAGTTTTCTATTGCAGTGTGTTAAAGCGCCTAAAACAACATGCCTCGTATTATCATCGAGCAGCTGTTCACCATCGATGTTGCGACTGCTGCCTCTTTGTCGCCGCTGGCATGACCCAGCCAATCAAGTTTAGCCAGTGGCAAAGCAATGACGCTGCCCCGCTACATTACAACTGAATAAAACTAATACTTTGTGAACAGATTCCATGGTGAAATGACGACACAAATGGGCAGGCATTTCTGGAAAATCTTCGCATATAGCGAACACCTATGAAGTTCAGATTGCAGCAAAGGTGCATCCATCATCGCATCACATTAAAAAAGGCTCAGACGAAGAGTGCTATGTTGATCGGTTGCGCTGCAGTGGCGCCATCACAACCGACATTACATCTCGAACGTAAACATCATAGCCTAATATTAGTAAATATATATATATATATATATATATATATATATATATATATATATATATATATATATATATATTGACCATCCAAACGAAACAAACTTTATTACCAAAACAGTCATACAAGTATACATCCAGCAAGGAGCTAGACACAGTGTCACCAAGCATACTAACCACAAAGAAACAAGCACCAAAGACACAACAGACTACCCAAAATCATCACAGTTGTACCAACATTCCGCCGTAATGTTCCTCGCCTTCGACCTTTTCCGCATCCACCATAGACCTGTTTCCTTGATATCTTCGACTATCTTAGGAACAGATGGAGAGAGGCCCTTAAAACATTTGTCATTCCTTGCCAACCACAGTTTCCATATCGTAAGTAGGAATAACGCGTAGACAGCGTCCTTCATTATAACCGTCCCCTCCACCGATCTTCCCGGCTGCACCCATTTCGCCACTGTGTCCATGTCCGGCGGACAGCAGATCTTCAACCAGTTACAGACGTGCCACCAAACTGCTCGAGCCCATAAACATGTAGCAAAGATATGGTCGACGGAATCCAGCCCCACTCCACAACTTCTGCACGTTCCATAACCCACCGAAACACCCCTGTATTCCGGATTAACCACCATTGGGATGCTGTTAGATAGTGCCCTCCACACGAACAGGTTTACTTTGGCACCGCGAACTTGATCCACTTAAAGACGTCCGCATCCGAACCAATGTCCCCAACGCTCGAGATGTCCCTTCTGATCCGTCCCATAGAAAATGGAATCACCTTATCCCCAGGCTTCCATTTCCAAACATCTACCTGATCCGAGCCCGAGAAGCCTTGCATCACAATCTGCAACTGCGTCCACTGATCCAATTCCGCAGCCGAAGAGGGCAATCTTTTCCATTCCAAATCCCACACTAATGCATCACCTTCCCTATGGTAAGCGTCCTCAAGTTGAATGCCCCTATACTTTGTGAGCATGAACAATGATTGAAACTTGTCTTTTAGGATGCAGCCTTCGACCCATCTGTCACCCCAGAATTTGCAGCTATTACCTTTGCCAACAATACAAATGAACCGGTCTTCTAGCCGAATACCTCTGTTCCGAAGTTCCAAACCAACATTCCAAATTGCTTTCCAAACACCCGCAGCCGACTTGTTGCACTGGATGAAGCCGCCTTCCCTATACAAAAACCTGTCATGGTCAAATAACGCATTTATTTTTGTAGGGCATAGGCTAAAAATAAGAGAACATTAAATTCCCAAAAGGATCTCATCAACTGCTCAACATATCAGAAAAAAACACCAAATAGTCGAAGTAACATGTAGTAAATATTTGAGGCAAAAATCGTTGTCCTAAGAAACAAAAATGATGGTTCCTCTGTCCTCTAAGCACAACAGCAATAACAGGTAAACGAAAAGGCCCTTACTAATCACTTATCTCGTAGTACAGCAACATGACGACTAATATCAAAATCTTTAGAAAGTTTGGTGATTGTTACTTAAATGCGGTACTATCATGCATAGAATATGAAGAAAAATATGAAGAAAAATAGATTATTGGTGTTTACATATCGGATGGTATTCGGTTATTGAGCAATTAATTACTTGTGATTTGGTTTTACTTTGCACATAAAACCAATACGTTTCCTCCAACTATTGATTTTGTTTACATTAAATTAACATCTATAAAAGTGGTCAACATCTATCATATGGAAATCTTACATCTCAACCATATATATTTTCTAATATCAGGAACAACTCATGTGAACATTAATACATATAACTGAATTCAATTGAGTGCTCAAAATCAGAATAAAGAATTGTTACCGTCACCACCGTCGGTCCAGCGGCGGAGCTCCGGCGACCCTGCAACCGAACAACAAAACCATAAAAAAAAACCCCAAATCACCTTTCCTGATTATTTATTCTCAAGCACACACCTATGGGTGTGCTCGGTAGGGACAAAAACACAACGGACAAAGAGAGAGAGAGATAGAAGTGGACAGACCTGGATTCCGGTAAGCTATTGACGTCGTAGATAACAATGAAACCATCAAAGGCACGCACAGAGCCTTTACCGGCGCGGGTTCAATACCAACGCTATCGCCGACGCTACCAACGACTTCACAAAAGAAGCGGGCAACAACAGAAAGCACGGGTAACAGTGACCAAAATTAGGGCTCAGAGCCATTTGAAAACTACACAAACCAGACATACAGAAGGCGCGACTTATGGCTGCAAGTGCTGAAAAGATAGAAATGACCCTGCAGTTATTTTTGGTTGATTGGCGGCAAAAACGAAACAGCAGCAGTTGATTCAGATAATCAAACAACACACCTCTTCAACATGTATATATAGAAGAGAGACATTTCATTGTAAAGCACCAAGATTGTTCAATTAAGACTCAATTGCTGCATATTTTGAATTAAGTTGAGAACAATCATCAGCTTTAATGTTATAATTTAAATCCAATTCCTAACCTGGTGACTTTTGTTCATAAAGTGACTAAAATAAAATAAGCATAAACAGACTATTCTCAGGTACAAGTAAAAAAGATTTAGAATTGTGACTGAGAATTAGCAAACAAGATTTGAAACAGAAACAGAGCTTCAATGGTTCAAGGTTCTCTTATTTAAAGAAAATAATAAGCATCATCAATTCGTGACTCGTGAATTAATTACCTGAAAGAGCTGTTGCTGTCCGTCCCTTCGTGTTCAAGACATTGGTTTCATTCCTCTCTCATCTTCATGGTTTGTTGCTGGCTACTGTTGCTTTCTGTACAATTAATGACACACACTTTAACAAAAACAATAAAAATTGGATGAATGGTAGAAATTGGATAAGAGCTGAAGATGAAGGTATAGTAGTACGTGATAGATTAGGGTTTCGATTGGGATGTGGAGGTAGCTGGTGCTGATGAGGGATCAGTACAGGGAATCGAAATTTTTACGTTTATTTCCATAAAACAATAAACTAGTCAGCACTCGGTTGTGTTCGAGATGGGATCGCCGTCTTCCAGATCATCGGCACGTCTGAAAGTTAGAATATTCTAAGGGAAGATGGCATTTTTGAGTGTGGGTAAGGCTAACCATGGGAGTGGGTAGAAGTGGACAGAGTATTATGTGTACTAGGCGATAATTGATGAGTTTGAAACAATAGCGAGATCATTATATTGAGTTTTGAAACCTCGTTAGACAGCCACACATACAAATTTTAATGTGTTCATTTGTTAGTTTTAGCCACACATAAAAATTTTAAACGTGTTCATTTCTTACTTTCAACCACACTTAAAACATTTTACTATAACCATTTTTCACTTTTAGCCATACATAAATTCAAACAAATACTAATATGACAGTTGGTCACATTTGGCCACACTTTTCTAGTGTGACTAACAAATGTCACAGTTTTTTTCTTAAAGTGTGGCTAAATGTTATGAAATGATATGTTTTTGGTCACATTAAACAAATATTGTGGCCGTTGATCATATTTAGCCACACTTTTAAAGTATGGCTACTAAATGACATGTTTTTTCTTCGTGAAGTGTGGCTAAAGGTTTCGAAAAGATGTGTCTTTGGTCACATGAATCAAAAATCAAACGAATATTGTGGCCATAGATCAAATTTTGCTACACTTTTCTAGTGTGGCTAGAAAATGTCACATTTTTCCTTAAAGTGTGGCTAAAAATTTTGAAATAATATATAATGGTCACATGAGTAAATAAAATGTGTGGCTAAAAGTAAGCTAGAAGGTTTAGAAATGTAATTAATGACCTTTAGCCACACATATAATCGAAAGTGTGGTAGGACAGTTTTAGGAAAAGTGTGGCCATAGGCCTATTTTGGCGTAGTGACTTTCCATAATAGGAGAAGGGTGAGTGACGTCAGAAAGCTGATGTATCAACCGGAGAGACTGGCCATCAATGCGTGTATGATGCAAAAACTGACGTCACATTAAATAATAAAATAATCCCACTTGCCCGAATAGTGGTAATAGGTTGTGGTGTTGTCGGAAAGTTCCACATATCGTCTGAAAATTACAAAACACGAAACGATTAGAAAAATTTAACAACAGTTTCTACGTTCGACCGTTTACAATTATCGTGTGGGCGAATGTGGAAATTATTCCAGATTCGAACGTTTATAAAAGTTCGAATGTAGAAAATAACAAACTCGTTTCACTTTCGACCAAATCTTTTTCACTTTCGACCGCCCGATTGGTCGAATGTACAACTGATGGTCGAATGAATCAACAACACACTAAAAATTTCTAAGTTCGAAAAAAATACACTCCACGTTCGACCAATAACTCCCTGGTTCGACCTAAAAACTCCACTCTCGACCTTTTCTCCCTAGGTTCGACCCTTTCATTTTGAAAAATGGTTATACTTTGAAAATCAGTTATTTTGATCCAAAATTTTCAAATGTTGATGAAATTTGATGATCTTATGCAGGTTTTGCTTCGGGTTAGATTTGGAACAAGTTTAACAAAGAGAATTTTGAATTTTATCCATGAAAACAAGTTCAAATCAATCAATTTACATCAATTTTAATTGTTCAATGAAAACAAAAAAGTTTTGATCAAATTTGGGTCCAAATCAGCTGAAATATTATCAATTCGTGGTGTTTGATCCTTATGGCTCTGATACCACTTTGTATGTGTATAGGATCGGCTATTCAAACAAAGAATACGATCAAACAAGTTCAATTCAGGTGCGGAATCCCTGAATTGATCACGAAATGATAATAATACTAGCAAAACACACAAATCATCACAAACGTTTTCATTTCATTCATAAACATTGTTAATAATCTTTACAAAGCTTGTTTATAATGATTAAACTCAATTACAGACTTGACAAAAACCCTAGGGAGACAAACACTCTGAGAGGGAAACAAAATGACCAAAAGTTAAATATTCAAAAATGATTCAGCCTTATATAGACCTGCACATTTGACCAAATGATTGGGCGAATGTGCAGGTTCGACCAAACAAGGTGGGCGAACCAAAACATATATACAATCAAAACTTCATTCGACCTCCCAGAGCTCCCTTCGACCAAACAATTCTACCTTGGACCAGTTAATATCCACCTTCGACCATTCGACATCAACAAAACATATTAGAATTTGCAATTCAATAGCACTAGTCGCACTTTCGTGTATCTACAACCTATCACTGAGAGTATACACCAACACGTGACTGGGCCTGAGAAAAATCAACTGGCTAGCCCACGAACAGAGGAGGTTACACCCCTCGAGTTACTTGTAACTCAAGGTGAGTTTTCAAGTGATGCAACCACTACTGATGTAGAGACCATTGTCTCACAACAGGACAATGGTTACATACCTAAGACTTCCTTGAAGGCAATAACTGATGAGGCCACTATAGTAACCCCAAAATCAGTTGGAAGTCCCCAGAACCAAGAAAAAGGGGCATTTGGTTCTTATTCTATAGACTCACCTCCTAGAACTGAACCAGTTACAACTACCACCACTAGTAGGAATCCAGATGATCCTATTAACTTAGGTGATGGATTAAAATACCAAGAATTGATAGAGAGAGTCCAATCCATTGAAACTTCTGTTGCTGAAATCAAGACTGATCTCAAGACAATTATGGAGTCTTTGGTTGTTCTCACCAAAAGTCAACCATCAAAAGAAGATATTGCTAGTGAGCTATGGAAATCTGTTTCCCCATCATCATAGCTCATCGAAAACTGGCAGACCAAACACATGAAATATATATGGCTCAGATCAGGACCATGGTAGATGCTAGGTACACAGATACCCAAGCAGACATTAAAGCCATTAAAGATCATTTGCTGAAGACCACTGGCTCGGCCCCTACCACTATTCTCAGAGATGAAGATGATGATGAATTCACAGCTGATGATGCCAAAAAGGGGGAGAGTGGCAGAGATAGATTGCCAAAGTTAGATCCTTTTGGATGTCCACCTTCACAAAATGGTCAATCACAAAAGTCTGCTGCCAACAAACCAGGGTCTGCACCAGCACATAACAACCCACTGATCAAACCACTGCTAATGTTGAAACTGCCAATGCTGGTAATGCAAAAGAAGTTGATAACTCTGCCAATATCATTGCTGAAACGGCTGCTGAAGCTAAGCAAAAGAGGCTTGATACATTGGAAGTCAAGAAAGAGGCTCTAGTACAAAAGAAGCAAGAGCAACAACAAGAAGTTGAGGATGTTGGCTCCTCAAAAAGGAAGAAAATGTCTGCAAAACATGTTAGACAACCACCATCTAAAACCACTGCCGCTTAAACATCTGCTGCTAGAACCACTGTTACCACCAAAACATCTGCTACCACCACAACCACTAAACCAACCACTGAACCCACTACCACAACCACCAATACACCACCTACCACTTCTCCACTGCAATCCCAAACATCTGCTGGTCCTACACAAGTACCAACAGATGTTAACTCAACCATTGCTACCCAAACACCATCATCACCACTTATCCTGTACAAAAGGAAGAGAAAGTCAACCTTTGTGGTACATAGAACAATACTTGAAATTCAAAGCTGAACAGACTGATTTGATCATCAAGGAGAGATGCAAAGGGAAGGATGACAGGACTGCTCAGAGCATCCATTCAACAGAGCTTAGCAAATTGAGAAGGATTGAGGATTTTCCTAAGACCCCTGAGCAATTTTATGTCTAACATGCCACTCAGCAGTGATTTGGAAAGGGTAGTAAGGGAATCTATTCTTGAACAGATCTTAGCAACCATGCCTTATATAAAGCAAACAAGAAACAGTTTGCAGGCTGGACCACTCATGCACTTCAAGAAGAACTTTTTAGGATCGAAGAGATGACCAAGAATCCTACTTTGAAGGCCTCTGCCCCTAACTTTAGAAAAGGCAGAGACCTAGCCAGAGCTTTGAAGTTTAAAAGAATGAGGGAAGAGATTGTGGCTGCAAAGTATGGAGAGATGAGGTCTGTTGCAAGATAGGCTGAGCTGAGGTTGGTTGAAACTTACAAGAAATTGGAAGAGAATAGAAAGACAGATCCCACTCTACCTAGAAAACCAATTTACCCTGATGCACCAGTGGTTAAGAGATCCCAGCAGGCCTTTACACTTGATAGCCTACTTGAAACATCTGACCTATCTGCTGCTGCCAAAAGACAGTAAAAAAAAGGCAGAAGGTGATAACAGAAGAAGATCAAAAGAAGTTTGCTGATACTTTTGTAAAAGAGGGAATCTTCAACCAAATTCACTATTTCTCTGATCCCATTACTGAAGAACTCAGAAAACTCATTAGGAGACCTCCATCACCAAACTCATCTAGAATAAATTTGCAACTTAAGAAATCCCCAGGTTCAAAAATTCTAAAATGGAAGGTCAATAAAGACACCCATGAATTGACTTAGCTCAGATCTGATGGAGAGGCTCAGAAGTTAAGTATGGATGATGCACATGGCCTGTGTGCAGATGATCTCCAAAATCTTCTTAACTTAGAGCTAGAAAGAGATGTTGAAGACCTATTCTCATTGAACTTTGAGTTATAGTTCAAAGGGAAAATTAGAGAAAGTTTGATGAGGAATAAAGATCAGCAATAAAGGTTGAGTTTTGGCATCATCTGTTCTAGGGGGAGATTGTTGGGTCTGCTGACCTGAGAAGAACAGATGATCTGAAAAGCCAAAACATACTATATGTGATCCAGAATAAAATCAGTGTTTACAACTTACTTCTCCCAAAAGACTGTTGACTCTAACAACTGTTGTTCCCCAACATCTGCTGAACAACTGCTGATCACAAAGGACTGATGAATAAATAACTTCTGAGCCAAAGTACTGAAGACACAAGGTCTGTTGGAGCCAACAGCACTTAGGCTCCAACAGATGATTCAAGCTATCAGAGGTTTACATATCAGCTGTTTAGATATTAGAGGTTTCCAATGTAACAGTGTTCGTTTAGATCAGATGTTTTATGTTATTATTAATCTGTTAGATGTCACTTTCATAGGTGACGTTAGTCATAGGTCATCAGTGGTTTAGTTTGTCTATAAATAGAACAGTGCATGTACTGTTCTATTCATCACTCCAAACATTCTCTCAGACAAACAATCATTGAGTGATCAGACTAAGGGGGAGTACTTGTGTAATCGTTGTGTAATCATTTGATATATGAGAAGCATTCGATTCGAAAACAATTATTCTCTTTGTTTTGATTCATAGTTTATTATTCGGCTGCACTTTCCACTTTTAGATTAACTTCTTTCATCCTTCATTTACTAAACAATCAAAACAAATCAAACTCAGATCCTAACATAAACACTGAAGGACTTTTTTGTTTCAACAACGGTTGTAAACTCAACAGATTTTATAAAAAAGGCGCAAAAATAATGATTAGACTTTTGAAGTTACTTTATTAATAATATTATTTTATTATTATTGTTTGTTGCAATTGTCTTTATTCTATTAAAAATATATAAAAAGTACTGAAAGTAACTTGCAACTTCATATTTACTTTAAATCCAACTGATAAAGTTGAAAACCAACTTTAGGAATAGTTAGTATATTTTTATTCTTCCTATAAAAGGGGAGAAGTTTTTAATCAAATAAAGATTAATATATTTTGTATTGACAGATGATATACTTATATTTATTATCTTTACTTACATAAATAAAAAATCAAACAACCTTTTCATGTTGATTTTATATAAACTATAAATTTAACAATGATTTATAATATAAAAAACCTAAATATCTTATATTCATATTTCTACAAATATTGTTAAATAGTATTTCTTTTTATCTTGAATTTTCTATTTAATAAAAAGAAAAAGAATTTGAAAAGTTTTCTCAGTGGAAAATAAACGGATTAATACCGTGTGTATCCAAGATTAATAAAAGTTCATTGTAATTAATAGATTCATTATAGTTAATTCACAGCAGTTAATAGATTCATTATAGTTAATGGATTTTTTTACTATAAAACTCGATTTTCATTTCTTTGTATAGCACACTATTCAAACATATTTTCTACATCTGTATAGGTTTATCAATCTTCTAAAAATATTAGCAACATGGATTCTAGCAGCAGCCAGTGGTCTAAAATGCCAGGTGTTCAAAAAATCGTTTTGGATTGTTTTAAAGAAGATGAAGAGTTGGAGATTCTTCAAGTTATTGAAGGTGCTACACGCCTGTTGGAACATCACATATGGAAGACCAATCTCAAATTGAATCAAGTCATTACTACCGATGTATCAAGGGAAAGATGGAATGCCTCTTCATTTCTATTGGAAAACATAATGTCAAATGAAAAGTTCGGTGAGGACACACAAAAAATATGTATGTCGTACAGAAACTTTGTTAAAGAGAAGAACAAGAGATTGAAGGAATTGTTGAGTACCACAGAATAGTAATTTAAATGTGTTTTATATTTTTATGGCTATAATTATAATGAAAATTTTATTTTATATATTATGTCTTTTTTATTTAATTGTTTATACTTATATGATGGAAAATAATGATTAGAATATATCAATAGTCTACTGTTAAAGTAGAATACCAATTAGAATATATCAATAGTCAATTGTTAAACTAAATATTGTAACACGTATTTAGCAAAAAAACCATTAAAAATATATGTGATGTCATTGTTAGTTAGATCTATTTAATGCAACAACTGTTTGAAAGAAACCGTTGAATTAAAAACTGTTTGAATCAATAGTTTTTTTACAATCAGCTGTTTTAAAAAACCTGCTTAATTGATGTAATGAACAGAGTTATGAAATGAACAGACGTTGAATTACAAACCGTTGAATAACAAACGATCTATTGCCTCAGTATATTATTAATTGATGTTGTGAAATGAACAAAGTTACAGAATACATTTTTCTTTTAACGATTGATCGAGTGTTTTAGAGGGTTTGGTCTGTTGACGTGTCGGTGGTTACCGTACAGCGGATAAGGCTTGGCTTAATCGTCCCGTGTGTTTCCACACAGGATCTCGCCTAGTACTATATTATAAAGCATGATGGAAGAATTCCAACAAAAATTAAGTAATTACAACATTTTATGCTTATGGTATAGCAATTTGTGAAGTTAGTAAAGGGGTAAAATGGTCTTTCTACATGAGTATTAAATTAGATGAAATGGAGTGAATAATCATTTTACATAAGATTAATTGTCCTTAAGTAATTACAAATGAAAATGCACATTATACAAACTTTTTAAGTTATATGTATAATTAAATTTCAAATAAATATGTAATCACAACCATTAAAACCTTTTTTCTAACTTTTTTTTTGAGAACGGCGAACACTTTATAGCTTCATATAAAGAGCCAGCAAGAAGTTGGAAAGTACAAACACCAAAGAAAACAACAAAAACAACCGAAACAAACTACACCAGATTGATTACATCGAATGTGACCCAATCGGCCCAAACTAGAGATTCAGCTTAGCATGGTGCACAAGACAAAAGAACGTTTCCTCCTTGATGTGATCGACCAGAACTTGCACCGGCATAAACTTAGGGTTGAACACTTTGGCATTACGAGCAATCCATAACCTCCAAGTAGTCGTTAAAAAGACCGTATAAACAATTTTCTTCCACGTCTTGGATCCCAGAGACAACAGCAACTTCTTGATCAAGTCAGAGAAATTAAACGAACCTATGGGCCATAGAATTATTAGCCACACCAGAACTTGCCACCAAACCGCTTGAGCCCATAAGCAATTCAATACCGCACCTATCACAAATCGTATTACCCACATTTATACCCCGGATCAGCAGCTTCCCCAACAGGACTCTCCACATGAGATAATTGGCCTTAAGAGTCGCCCAAGGATTCCACTGGAAGACAGTTGAAACCGAGTCAGAAACATCTGTAGCCGCTAACTCGCGTCTGATATCTTTCACCGAGAACCCCGAACCCAAGTCGTTGTGCCACACCCATTTATCATCCCCATTGTCGAACTTAACCAGACGCAAAACAGCTTCGGCAGTCTCCATTTGTGCAGTAGCATCAGAAATCATCGGGCCCGAACACAGCTTCCATACCCATTTAACTTCTTGACCCTCAGGCACAAAGCAGTCGGCCACCACGTCCTCCTTATTAACCACCCAACACTTGGGAAGGTCGTGTACCAGCATTTAAGGGATACTATCTTTTGAACTATTGTTGTGATGGTTTGATCTAAACACTTTAAACAATGGTTTCTAATCCAAACAATTAATGTTATGTTTTGTAAGACTTGAATGTTTTAAATGGTAATTCCTGTTTTATTAAATAATGCTCGTATGACTTTTATGCTTGGAAATCATTTCAGTTGCACCTCGTGTTTCCGCCTTAGGCGAGGTGTGACAGAGTGGTATCAGAGCACAAGGTTATAGCGAACTAAGATTCTTTTTGAGTCAAACTATAATCTAAACAAAATTTATTTTGAAATTTTTTTCCAAAGGAAAGAAACACAACAAGTATCCCTACACGCTACACAAGTTCCATGCCAGTTACATACTTCACACATTAGTAGATATATTAAGTACACTACATACTTTCTGACACACACGTGTATTCATTGATTTCCAGGATCATGGCACACAGTGGTTCCCATATGACTATCATGGATTCTGAGGACGAGCATGTACCAGACAGCCCTCTAGCCGAGGACGTTCAGCAGGGCTATGAGTCCGATTCTAGTGATTCCGACGTTGAGGAGGACCACATGCAGGTGGACCACGTCGTTTCGGACGACGAGGATGTTGTGACCGCTGGAGAGGCATAGTAGGAGGATGCACCAATACCGCATCCAGAGCCTAAGATGCCATAGTTCCGTTCTTATCGCCCGTATCTGGGTGGTGTGCGTCTGATGTACACACCTCGGAAACGAGTACTTCCCCCACCGGCTCCTATCGCTCCAGTCGAGGCTCCTGCCCAGGCTGACCCTGAGCCTCCAGCACCTGCAGACCCTAACCCCCAGCACCAGAGGTAGCAGAGCTACCCAAGAAGAAGCTACTTAAGAGATCTCATGCTCGTAAGAGGACTTACCTACCGACCATGGATGGATTCCTGGCCTACTCCGATGAGGACACTGATGACCAGGCTCCCTCCACTTTTGAGATTGGTGAGTCATCTCAGCCTCCATCTAACACTCCGTTACCCACCGGCTTTGAGCCAACTCCCATGCATCACACCCTCTACTCTGTGTGGGACATGGTTGGATGTCACGACACTGAGATTGGGGTACTGCGAGGGAGTGTTCGGGAGATTGAGGATGATCTCTATCTGATGGGTCATACCCAGGATCCACTCCTCTATCGTTTAGCAGAGTTAGGTACGCGTGTGTATGAGGCGGATTAGGGACGTACCACAGCAGAGGAGCGTGTCGCCGAGCTTGAGGCTAGGGTTGACGATCTCAAGGCAAGGATGACTGCAGCTGTCGTAGCCTTGTCTGCTGCTTTCCCACCCCCATCCCCGTAGGTTATCATGTATTGTACTAGTAGTAGTGGTAGGTTAAAAACTTTTAAGGCAGTATGCCATTTTATTTTGTATGTAGAAACAAAATCGTATCAAGTATGTTAAACTTTCTATGAAAAAGCGCGATATTTTGGTTTCCTATACTATTGTTGTGTGGTGTCGTGCATTTGTGTTCGTGTTTGTCATTCGTGTTGATTATATGGTTGTTCTGATTGATGCATATGTTGATAATATTATACAGTGATATGTGTCTCACCTCTATGGCTAGGTCCGTTGAGGTGGTCGGAAAAGCTTCTTCCTCAGGTGGTCCCATTTCAAGAAGGGGAAAAGTTCGGAAGGCAATTCCAACATGAAGCCCGAAACCATCAAAGTTTTTGCTGCCACCGCTACCGACACTCGCAAGCCGTACAACGGGCCCCACCCATTTTGTAGCAAATGCAAGTACCATCACGTGGGGACGTGTGATAGCATCAAATGCGAGAGGTGCAATGGGATGGGACATCCCATAGTGCAGTGCCTGTCCAAAGCGGTTGTGAACAATGATGGAAAACCGGGATGTTTCGAATGTGGAGCCACAGACCATTTCAGGAAAGACTGTCCCAAGATGAAAGGCCAAGCTCATGGCAGGGCTTTTTTCATGGGTGCAGAAGACGCGCGCAAGGATCCTAACGTTGTCACGGGTACGTTTCTCGTAAACAGGCATGCTGCTTCTGTACTTTTCGATACCGGTGCCGATTTAAGTTTTGTGTCAACAGACTTTAAGCAAGCCCTCGTTTTAGAGTCACATATGTTGCACACATCTTACTCTATAGAATTGGCCAATGGTAAGACAATCGAGTCCGATGAAGTGTTGATGAAGTGTACGTTGGAACTAGGAGGTCATGAGTTCTGTATCGATCTTCTACCTGTCAAGTTAGGAAGTTTTGATGTCTTTATTGGAATGGATTGGTTGTCGAAGCATCGAGCCGAAGTCATCTGTTTTGCAAGGATAGTTCGGATTCCATTGCCAAGTGGTGAAGTTTTGTCTATTCAAGGAGAATGCCGAAAGACTCCGTTGCGACTCATATCTTGCATGAAAGCCCAAAAGTGTTTGCGGAAAGGCCATCTTGCATTCTTGGCGCACGTGATCAAGAAGAAACCCGAGGAGAGAAAAATCGAAGGCATCCCTGTCGTGAGGGAATGTCCTGAAGTCTTTCCCGAAGATCTGCCAGGATTGCCACCCCCGAGACAAGTTGAGTTCCGTATTGACCTTATTCCCGGAGCTGCTCCCGTAGCCCGTTCGCCGTACCATTCAGCTTCCTCTGAGATGCGGGAACTGTCCAACCTGCTGCAGGAACTACTTGACAAAGGATTCATTCGACCGAGCTCGTCCCCCTAGGATCTCTAGTCTTATTTGTCAAGAAGAAGGATTGATCGTTTCGCATGTGCATCGATTATAGAGAGTTAAACAAGCTCACGGTGAAGAACCGTTATCCTCTTCCCAGGATCGATGATCTGTTTGATCAATTGCAAGGGTCGAGTTTCTATTCGAAGATTGACTTGTGATCAGTATATCATCAGTTGCGTATCCATGAGGAGGATATTCCCAAGAATGCTTTCACGACGCGGTATGGACATTATAAGTTCCTAGTAATGCCGTTCGGTTTGACAAACGCACCAGCAGTGTTCATGGACCTGATGAACAGAGTGTGTAAGCCTTACCTCGACAAGTTCGTGATTGTATTCATTGATGACATTCTGATCTATTCACGAACCCAAGGGGAACACGAATATCATTTGTGGGAAATTCTCAATCTGCTCAAGAGCGAGAAACTGTATGCCAAACTATCCAAATGCGAATTCTGGATACGTGAAGTTCACTTCCTTGGCCATGTTGTGAACAACAAAGGTATACATGTCGATCTAGCCAAGATTGAAGCGATCAAAAATTGGGCTAGACCCGATACCCCAACCGAAGTTTGACAATTTATAGGGTTAGCTGGCTATTATCGTCGATTCATCGAGAACTTTTCAAAAATAGCCCAGTCTATAACAGTCTTGACCCAAAAAGACAAGAAATTCGAATGGGGAGATTCGCAAGAATCAGCTTTCCAGCTTTTGAAGCAAAAGTTATGCTGCACACCGATCCTCTTGTTGCCGGAAGAAACGGAAGATTTTGTGGTCTATTGCGATGCATCTCACCAAGGTCTCGGTTGTGTCCTAATGCAGATGAACAAGGTTATTGCCTATGCCTCACACAAACTCAAGATGCACGAACGGAACTACATAACCCATGATTTGGAATTGGGTGCAGTAGTGTTCGCGCTCAAGATTTGGAGACACTACCTCTATGGGACTAAGTGTACTATCTTTACTGACCATAAGAGCTTGCAACATATCTTTGACCAGAAAGATCTGAACATGCATCAGAGATGATGGGTTGAGCTACTCAATGACTACGACTGTGAGATTAAGTACCATCCAGGGAAGGCAAATGTTGTGGCAGACGCATTAAGCCGAAAGGAGCGTGCCAGAACGTTGCGTGTCCGCGCATTGGGCATGACCATTCATGCCGATCTCACAACATGTATTCGTCAAGCTCAGCAAGAAGCTCTCAAGGATAGTAATATCGGGCATGAAGCTCTATACAGTCAGGTCAATCAGTTAGAGACAAGACCTGACGGGACAAAATATTTCTTGAATAGAATATGGGTTTCATTGTATGGAGGATTGCGTGATATAGTTCTGGATGAAGCACAAAAGTCCAAGTACTCAATACACCCCGGTGCGGATAAAATGTACAAGGACCTCAAGGAGTTCTATTGGTGGCCTAACCTCAAGGGTTGCATTGCGACCTATGTCAGACATTGTTTAACATGTTCAAAGGTCAAGGCCGAATACCAGAAGCCTTCAGGAATGCTTCACCAACCAGATATTCCTGTTTGGAAATGTGAACAAATTTCCATGGACTTCGTCACCAAATTGCCAAAGACACCTCGTGGTCATGATACAATTTGGGTAATTGTCGATCGTCTGACAAAGTCTGCACATTTCTTGCCCATCAAGGAAACATACAAGACGGAAAAATTATCTAGAATATACATCAATGAAATCGTGTCCAGACACGATGTGCCTATCTCCATAATCTCTGATCGAGATAGTCGTTTTACTTCAAGGTTTTGGCAATCATTGCAAGAAGTCCTTGGTTCCCGTCTGGATTTGAGCACCGCTTACCATCCTCAGACCGATGGACAAAGCAAAAGGACCATTCAGACACTGGAAGATATGCTTCGTTCCTGTGTGATCAATTTTGGAGGAAATTGGGATACGCATTTGCCGTTGATCGAATTTTCTTACAACAATAGTTATCACATTAGTATCAAAGTAGCGCCTTTTGAAGCGTTGTATGGACGCAAGTGTCGATCCCCAGTGTGTTGGGCAGAAGTAGGGGACAAGAAAATGATAGGTCCCGAACTCATTCAGGAGACGACTGACAAGATTTTCCAGATCCGAGACAGACTGAAAGCTGCCAGGGACAGGCAGAAAAGTTATGCAGACCAGAGGCGTAAGCCCTTAGAGTTTTAAGTGGGTGACAGAGTCTTGCTCAAAGTATCTCCGTGGAAAGGAGTACCCAGGTTCGGAAAACATGGGAAACTCAATCCCAGAATACATAGGTCCATTCAAGATTCTTGCACGAATCGGACCAGTTGCATACAAGTTCAAACTGCCCGAACAACTCAGTGGAGTGCATGACACATTTCACATTTCGAATCTTAAAAAGTGTCTTGCTGATGAGTCATTGATCATCCCCCCCAGAGGAGATCTACATTGACAAGCAACTCCATTTCATAGAGGAGCCACGAGAGATAACAGACTGGAAGATTCAGAAACTTCGTCGAAGTCAGGTCAAACTAGTCAAGGTGCATTGGAATTCCAAACGCGGACCCGAGTACACTTGGGAACGTGAGGACCAAATGAAACGCAAGTACCCACATCTCTTCCAGGAGACCCACAGTTCAGATGTTGCAACACCGAAAATTTCGCGGACGAAATTCCTCTAACACGGGGAGAATGTGTCACCCGTTGAAATCACAGGTCATATCCGTACACTTAACTACACATACACATTGTGCATGACATTTCATTTTACATGTTTCAACACAATTGAGCTATACCGGGCCTCAGCAAATTTCAGAACATATAGAATAGCTCATGATAAGCTATAGAGAGATTATACCAAAAACCCTAGTTTGGGAAACTCATACAATTGTACATAACATTTCAATTGTGATTCAATGAAGGACATAATCAAAAAATGTCCATACACAAGGATTATCTGAACACAATATCCAAAAACGACTAGTAAGACCACTAGTTAAAAAGTATATTTTGTGCACACAATTATATTATCTTGTATTACATAGACTTGTACAAAGACCCTTCTTAACATCTAATTATAAGAAGGGACCAAGTATTTATACAAGATGTATATTAAAATGTTAAATATATATATATATATATGTATATACATACATACATACATACGACGACATACACATACACACATGAGTGTATTTTGATTTTCAAAGATCAAACTCTTACACTTTAATGAACCATCACTTCAAGTCACCTAGATTCCACCGCAATTAGCCAAAGACTTTTCTACTTATTCCTTCCATAAACATTGACTTACCAAAAATAACAAACCTATGCATACATACATACATATATATGCGACACAAAGACATATGTGCGTAAGATCTTTGGATCTTGCACTCAACACTCATGCATATGTGTTATCCCCACATTCCTAAGACTTTACATTAGAATGGTAATTAGCTTTATCACTACATGGATCAAGAACCATTGACTTACCATCTTTATTAGTTGCACTTTCCATGCACCAAAGATTCTTGATCTTACCCCATTAATCCCATAATGTCCCACATCTAGTTAGAAACATGATTATCATATGTCAATTTCAATTGAGTTGACTAAGCCTAAACCTCCCAAACACCCTCTAATTTAGGCCCCCTCTTCCCAAGGTGCACCATGCACACATCAACTCCATAACATGCCCACAATCTTAACCAATATCCACTTTCACTTGATCTTACACTAAAAAGGAAAGATGCTTCCTTTCACCTTTCCTTAGTCATCATGTCTTGCCAATATTAATCTCTCTATAAAGGGCCAAAGTTTGAAGGATTAGTGCACCACCAATTAACTAACACACCCCTCCACTCCTCCCTTTCCCTCTCTCGGCTGCACACCACCGCCGGACCACCCTCACCCCACGGCACCACCACCACTACAAGCCACCACCCCCATACAAGCCTCTACATAAAACCATTAACCTTCAAGGGACTCTTAGGGGTACAAGGAGAATAACTAAGTTGTACAAGGCCCCTAACTCCCTCTTTTCTTAAGACACTAGGAGGTTTAACATTGTTTTCTTAAACTTATGTTTTTATTTTTACATAGTCTTTTAAATACAAAGTTGTTCACTAGTATGTTTACTCTTGTAACTTAATCAAGCAAGTGAATGAACTCATATTTTAAATACATTATGTTATTTAGTAAATGTATGTGTTTACACCTCCATAGGGCCGAAACATATATATATATATATATATATAGGATTAGGTTCCATTAGGAACTACCCTTTCGTGCAAGAACCGCGAGAACACCGACGTAAAATGTGATTTTTAAAAAAAATTTTCTCACCGGTGTAAAAACGGGTAACCTCGACGTAAAAAAAAATTACGATGGTTTTACAATGGTGTAAAGCCCTGGGCCCACCCTATTTTGTCTTGTAAATGCATTTATGCGACTAATGCTTTGGATTGTATAATAAACATATGTTAATAATGTGAGTCGAATGGGCGAAGGAGGAACAGAAGGTACGAAGGAAGAAATGGATATGGGCAAAGGAAGGAATTCATACGAAGGAGAGACAGGAGGCGAAGGTAGAATTAGAATGTTATGTATTGCTTGGTTCGACCGGTCTGTTTGGTCGAATGTGCACATTCGCACCTACGTGGTGGGCGAATGTGCAGCCTATAAATAGGTCAAGCTGATTTTTTGAAAGTAGTTTTTGGTCATTATTGTTCCCTCCATTTTCAGTGTGTCTCTCTAGTGTTTTGTTAAGCTTAATTCACGTTGTGTCTTTAATGTTTTGATCATATTAACGTGTAATTGAGTTGTTTATTAATGAGAAAAGCTTTGAATGATGATTTGTTTGTTTTGATCTGATTGATTATCATTTTGTGATTGGTTTAGGGTTTCCACACCTAAATCATACTTGTTTGATCATGTCTTTGTAGATTTGTCGATCCTTTAGCACATACAAAGTGGTATCAGAGCTATTCTGGATCAAACAACCACCAATTGATAGTTTCTCAGTTGATTTGGACCCAATTTTGGTCAACAAGTTTCTGTTTTCATAGAACAAACTGATTTGATGAGTTTTTGATTGATTAGAACTTGTTTTCATGGTTAAAATGGATAATTCTCTTTGTTAAATTTGTTCCAAATCAATTCCGGATCAAAACCTGATTAAAATCATCAAAATCTATCAACATTTGATAAACATGATCAAAATTAACTGATTTTCAAAGAATAACCGTTTTTGAAAGAGCAGGGTCGAACCTAGAGAGAACGGTCGAATGTGTGAGTTATTTTGGGCGAACGAGTGGATTTTTGGTCGAAGGTGTTGATTTAGTGGTCGAACATAGAGTTTTATAGCTTATTGTTGTTCATTCGACCATTAGAGTTTCATTCGAACCAGTCGAACGGTCGAAGGAGGGAACAAACGGTCGAAGGAGAGTTTTAAAGGGTCGAAAGAGTTTGTGTGTTGTCATAGTCCACATTCGTACCTTTACAAACAGTCGAAGGAGAAGAGATTTTACTCATTCGACCATTCGCTACATACGAAGGTAGTATCTATTTTTAAACATTTTTAATCTTTTCGTGTTTGAACATTTAAAGGTTAAGATGTGGAACTTTCCAACTACGCCAAGACCTAATCCAGCACCACAGCAGCAGACAACCAGAGATCCATGGATAGTTGCAGCCCAGAAGTCTAGTCCACCATCTCAGCTAATCAACTACATGGCTATGACTAGTTCTACTCCTCAGCAAGTTGTGCCACCATTACAGCAACCAATTGGCGATTATTGGGGAGTTGCTGCAGCTGCCGTTCACTCACAGACGACCAATGCCATATCTACACTCATTCATGATCTATCATCAGGCAGTGGAAATCGTCCACCAAAGCTCATGGATATGATTGACTATAACACATGGAAGACAAAGTTCAAGATACATGTGGAAGGACAAGGCTTAGAGGGAGCCGAGGCATGGCAGATGATAGTGAAAGGTTATGTTGCTCCTATTCTGGAGAACACTGGTGAACCTATACCATTGGAGAACTGAGTGATGATGAGAAGAAGAAGTTCGCGATCAAGAAAAAGGCGTTTTCTCAATTATCTCAGGCAATCAACACTGACTTGCTGCATCAATTTGGATCGTGTACTACTTCAAAACAGTTGTGGGATATGCTGAAAAACAGACATGATGGTAACGAGAAGACTAGGAAGCTGAGAATGGAAGAGCTTCGCAAAGAGTTCGAGAATTTTAGTTACATGGGTAACGAGACTTTAAAAGAATTGGTTCCAAGGTATTGCCACTTGCTCACAGAGCTCTCGAGCTACGAGATTTGCATACCTTTGTCTGAACTGGTGGATAAATTTGCTGATGCTTTACCACCATATTGGAACCAACACATTGAAGTGTTGAAAGAAAAAGATGCATACCAGTATTGGACTATCAATGAGTTCATACAAAAACTGGAGAACAAAGAGATGGAGGAGAAGAGGAAAGCAAAGAGAGCACATATTCCACAGAACCCAGAGTTGTATGTTAGTGGTACATCTACTTCTCTTTCTACTTCTAGCTCTACTTCAAACGTTGCACCTTATATTGCTTGTGTGTCTAATGTTGTTGAACCCACCAAAGCACCAATTAACTATCTAGCCCAAACTTCATCATATACACCACAATCTTATCAAACACCTAATTTCATCCCACCTTTTCACCTATGCAACAAGCTGCCTGATACACTGCCAGCCAACCTCAACAACAACCATATAATCCTCACATGAACCAAATGCAGATCACTCAAACACAATCAAACCAAAGTCCGATTGTGTTAGAGACTTCTAACCTTAATAATGTTACTGTTGAGATTGCTCAACAGCATGTAGCATTAGTATCTGCAATGGTTGCCTCATACAACGGTTTAGTTGCTAGTCAGATTGGGAACAACAATCTAACCAATGAGGACTATGCACAAATCGACAAAGAGGAAATGGAGCTTATGGGCGTTTGCCAGCATCATGAGAAGAGCCACTGATTTTATCCAGAAAACAGGGAGAACTGACCTTTCTACTTCTCCAAACACCATTTATGGCTTTAACAAAGCCAAGGTCACATGTTTTAATTGTGGTGAGAAGGGTCATTTCAAGGGAGAGTGTACACAGCCGGCTCAACAAGGTAATCGAAACCCGTTCAACTCAAGCTACCAAAACCGACAAAACCAAAACCAGAATCAGGTATCATACAACAGTCCCAACATTTCTGGCTTTCAACCTCAAAACAACTACCAGAACCGTAAAAACACACAACAAAATACCAATACTAGACAATCCACATCTCAAAATCAAACTCAACAGAATTCAAACCGAACCATTATTCCCATCTCCACACCTAACACTCAAACCCAAACCCAAACTGAAAATCAAAACCAAGCACTTGTGATCCAAAAAGATGAAGGTTTTGATTGGACGGGTATGCAACTAGGAGTGGAAGAGATTACTATAGGAAATGTGGCTTGTGTGGCACAAAAGATGAGTTTGGATGAACATGTGGAGATTGAAGAAGATTTTGTGACAGAAAAGTTGACGGAGTTGAAAATAGAAGAGTTGAATGAGGATGTGAATGATGAGTGTGAAGACAAGAAATCAGGAATGATTCTTGATTCGGTCACAGATGTTGGAGAGCAATATGATTCGGCTTACTCGGACATGGAAAGTGATTCTGACTCGGAAGCTAGTGTGAACTCACTAGACGATGACATCGATCAGTTGCTAGCTGAAGCAGATTTCCTAATGACCCGCAAGTCGTGCATGGTGGATGATGCCTGCACAAAGATTGATTATTCAAAATTCTTTGCAGGGAAGGAAGCTCATGTCGCACTGATGGCAATGACAGAACCACCTAAGCAGGTAAGTACCGAATCTTCTGTTAATTCTAATTGTGTTAAAAATTGCAAATCCTGTGATAAATTGACAGATGAAAACAAGCAACTCAAGGTTCAACTTGAGAGTGCAAAAATTAACTGTCAATTATATCAAAAGGAATCAAAAGAATTCAACAAAGTACTTGATGGATATAAGAAAGATATTTCTGAATTGAAAAAGACATTGTCTTTAAAGCAACTTGCCATTAACAACTATATAAATGAAATGGAAAACACAAAGTTAGAAATGGCAACCATCAAGTGCTTCGCTGAAAAAGTGAACAAAAAGTTGGAGAGCTATAAGCACATTGCTTATGTAGTTGACCACATCATAGAAGAACCTTCACAGTCGAGTAGTGCAAACTACAAAGCTGTCCCATCTCCGGTGTTGTTCGAAAACCATAATTTGCATGCGATAGCACCGGAGAGCTTAGTCAAAACTGACTCTACATCAGATAACGAGTCCAAAACATCCAGTGTCGGAGACCCGTATGCTGATGTTAGACCTGTTCTGGGGAACAATGAAGGTGTCGTTGCTGCTGATGATTCTGATGAAGAAGATGAACAGTCTGAGACGGTTGTTGAGAAAGTGAGTGATATTCCTGATGAAAATCACATCATCACTACTGAACCAGTCTCACCATTTCAGATTGTCCATCCCATGGCTAATGCTCACAGAAAGAATCAACCAACAAAGAATGTTGCTAAGAAAGATGAGAAGTCTGTTGATAAGAATGTTGAAAAGAAAGTGGTTAAGAAATTTGAGAAAAATGTTGTTAAATCTGTTGAAAAGAAAATTGAAACTAAAACTGAGAAATCAAATGAAGAGAACAACGAATCGTGTGATAAACCTGTGAAAGTTTTCTATCGGATGCAAGGCTCTGATAAGATTATGTCTGATGATGAATATCCGATTCAATTTGTAAACTATTCTAAAATTGAAAAGATCTGGCAGGAAAGTACAATTTGGTTTCCAAAACACGAACGAACCAATGATATTCCTCCAGCCATTTTAAAGAAAATTCATTCGGATAATTCTAAAGACGCAAAGGTTAATGTCACACAATTCGTTAAACCAACAGACAAGTCAAATAGTTTTATTGAGCCGACTTACTCAAAGGACCCAGCTCCTGAGAGTTTAAGAAGACAGTGCATGGTTGATCAATATCCCATTGCCAGTTATTCTAAGTCGAACATCAAGGAAAACTATGAAGAGTACCGTGCGTGTTTTAAGTGCGGGGAAAGGGGACATTTACTTGCCACCTGCCCGTATGTACGACACAAGAGGCACGAGGTGGAGATGAAGCAAAGATATGACTATCCGGTTGATAATTACAGTTATCCACAAAGACGGTTTTTCCCTCAACAAGAATCTTTTTATAATCAGAATAGCTATTTCAAAAGGAGGGAAAATCGTCCGATGACTTATGATAAACGCAACCGAATAGCCACTGAGAAACCATTGAAGAAACCATTGATGAACACGACTACTGAAAACAAAAAGGTTCCTGCTAAACCTATTGTCAAACCAGCAGTTGGACCTGTCTCTGTTAAATCAGAGAAGGTAACCAAGAAGGTAACATTCAAGGACGAAGTAAAGAAACCGGCTGAGACCTCAAAATCTCAGATCCGGATCTTGAAATGATCTGAACAGTCTTGGTCATCAAAGGGTTCTGAGGGTGCTTCAATTTCACAGAATGTGAAATCTGAAAAAGCCAAGTTGAGTGTGAAAAGAAAGAGGTTGTTAAAACCCAAGATGTTTGTGAAACAAATGAATCTTTGAAACAATCAGTTCAATGACCCAAGACCAAACAGGCTTGGGTCCCCCGAAAAATCTAACTTTTCTACTTGATATGTGCAGGGAGCTCCAGCTGGCCCTGTTAGCAGCCTCTGGATTGTTGACAGTGGAGCTTCAGGACACATGACAGGGGATCTCACGCTACTTTTTGATATCAAGAATATAAATGGAGGTTACGTAGCGTTTGCAGGAAATAAAGGATGCTACATTACGATGGAGGGTAGTGTTAGCAATGGGGTAGTGACATTTGAGCGGATATCCTATGTGAAGCAGATATATTACAATCTACTCAGTGTCAGCCAAATCTGTGATAAACAATTCTCTGTTTATTTTGCGACAAATCTTGCTACATCCTGAAGCCGGGTTTTGAACTTCCAAAAGAGTGGGTGATGCTAAAGGCACCGAGAGTAAACAATTTGTATATTCTCGATATGTCCAAAGCTATGACCACCCATGGTCAAGTCACGTGTTTCCTCTCCAAGGCTATAGAAAAAGAATCCATCATGTGGCATAGGAGAATGGGACACATTCATTTGAGAAAGATGAACCAGTTGGTGAAAAATGAACTTGTTACAGGCGTTAATGTGAAACATTTTCATTTGAATGACAAGTGTATTAGTTGTAAAAAGGGTAAGCAGCACAAACAAACCCATAGACCAAAGAAAGTCAATTCCGTTGAACTACCGCTTGAGCGTTTGCACATGGATTTATTTGGTCCGGTCAAGCGTAAAAGTCATGCTGGGGAATTGTACTGTCTTGTGGTGACTGATGATTACTCAAGATTCTCATGGGTTATGTGCTTACACCAGAAAAGCGACACGTTTGACAACCTGAAAGTTCTGTTCACTCGTCTGGAGAATATCTATGGTCTAAAGATTAAAAGAATCAGGAGTGATAATGGGACGGAGTTCAAGAATGCTCAGATGGATGATCTTTGTGAAAACAAGGGAATTCATCATGAATACAGCGCTCCGTATACACCCCAACAGAACGGTGTCGCAGAACGTAAAAACAGGACTCTAATCGAAACGGAGAGAACAATGCTTGCGGACTCAAATCTTCCAGTAATGTTCTGGAACGAAGCAATTTACGCAGCTTGTTATACTCTCAATCGTGTTTTAACGGTGAAGAAGTTTGGCAAAACTTCTTATGAGCTGTAGAACCGACGAAAGCCGAATCTAGAGTATCTAGAACCGTTTGGAGCCCCATGTACTATGCTTAATCCTTCTGAAAAGTTCGCTCCAAAGGCTGAAGAAGGTTATTTTGTTGGATATGCAACCCCGCTCAAACGGGTTTTCAACAAAAGAACTAGAAAAGTCGAGGAGTGGGCTAATGTCGAAGTACAAAGATACACTCAGAATGTACAGGGAGGCGGTCCAGACTGGATGTTTGATTACAAAGATTTCTTTGAATCATTCAACCTAGATAGCATGGTTGAAGAAGCTGTACTCCGTTTATATTACGAGGTCGAAAACGCAGTGACTTCACCGTTAGTGCGTCCGATCACCGTGAATCCTCAAGCAGCTTCTAATGATACCACTGTTCCTGTGATGGAAGAAGAAGTGTTCCAAGAAGCTTCAACAACGCTTAATTCATCGGAATCAGAAGATGAAGACGATGATGCTACAAGTGAAGCTATTCTGGACAATGTTACAGTGACACCACCAGTGAACCCAAATTTAAATGGTGCTTCATCATCAAATGTGGGTAATGATCTGATTTCTACAAAGAATTTGACTGCTCAAACGGGAGTGCAAGTACCTGATTATCTGGAATCTCGGATACATCGAATACACCCGCTTGAACAGGTTATTGGTGATCCTGGTAGCAGTGTGATGGCAAGAGGGCAATTGAGAAATGCTCATGCACCAGAGAATATTGGTAATCTTGCTTTATATGCCAAAATACAAAAATCTGGTTTTCAAAATGACTGGTCTTTCGCTTCTATGTTTCGCAGGTCGAGCCGCGGACGTACAAGGAAGCTCTTTTGGATGATGCTTGGGTGGAAGCGATGCAAGAAGAGTTGTTGCAATTTCAGAAACTTGGAGTTTGGACGCTGACAGATTTGCCCCCGGGAAGAAAGAAGATAGGAACCAAATGGGTTTTAAGTGTAAAATGGATGTAGAGGAGTTATAGTGAGAAACAAAGATCGTTTGGTTGTTCAAGGTTTTCATCAAGTTGAGGGAATCGACTACAATGAAATCTATGCACCTGTTGCACGCTTGGAAGCTATACGAATGTTTCTGGCGTTTGCATCCTGGAAGAAATTCAAGGTGTATCAGATGGACGTAAAGAGCGCATTTCTTTACGGTGTGGTCAAAGAGCAAGTTTACGTAGGTCAGCCACCAGGCTTTGAGGACCCTATTCACCACGATAAGGTGTATGTTTTAAACAAAGCTCTCTACGGGTTGCACCAAGCTCGGAGACAATGGTATGAGGAGCTGAGCACGTATCTTCTCTCGAAAGGATTCAAACGCGGATTGGTAGATTGCACACTGTTCACGAAACGAGTAGGAGATGACTTGCTTCTTGTGCAAATTTATGTTGATGATATTATATTCGGGTCTACTAACGAACTTCTGTGCAGGGAATTTGAAAAAGTTATGCAGGAAAAGTTCGAGATGAGCGCAATGGGAGAAATGCAGTTTTTCCTAGGCTTGCAGGTGGAGCAAAGACCAACGGGGATCTTTATTCACCAGACTAAATACGTTTCTGAAGTCTTGAGTCGATTCAAGATGGAAGATTTGAAGCCGATGGATACCCCGATACAACATAATCACGGGATTGGAGTTGACGCTAAGGGGGAGCTGACTGATCCATTCACATACAGAGCAAACGTCGGATCTCTGATGTATCTCACCGCCACTAGACCGGATATAATGTTTGCAACATGTCTTTATGCACGATATCAGTCGAAGCCGAAACAAAGTCATCTTGCAGCTGTCAAGCGTATCCTTAGATATCTGAAGGGTTGTCCATCGAAAGGACTTTGGTACCCTCATGATGATAATTTTGACCTAATCGCTTTTAGTGATGCAGATTGGGGCGGCTGTGACAAAGACAACAAATCCACAACGGCTGGATGCAAGTTTATGGGGAGCAGGCTCGTGACCTGGCAATGCAAGAAACATATCGCAGTTGCACTATCCACATGTGAAGCAGAATACGTTTCAGCATCGAGCTGCTGCTCACAGGTTATTTGGATCCAACAATAGATGGTGGATTACGGTTTGCAATTTCTTAAAACCCCTATTTACTGTGATAATGAAGCCGCAATCGCATTAACAAAAGACTTAGTAAATCACTCAAAGGCTAAACATATCCGGATTAAATACCATTTTATCCGTGATTGTTATGCTAAAGAGTTGATCGATATGGTCAAAATCCACACTGATTATCAACGCGCAGATCTTTTTACCAAAGCTTTTGACAAATCCAGATTTGATTATCTTTTAAAAGCAAATGGTATTAAAGAAAAACAAGACTGATCACCACATCAGTTTATCGCTTTTTAGTTTAATTTTTACTGTTTTTCAAAAATATTCGAAAATCCAAAAACATTGAAAAATTTCAAAATCCATAAAAATTAGAAAATTTCTTTGCTGACTGCTATATCTTCTTCCCTTAGATTAATGCCGTCAGATTTCTGTGAACAAACGATATCTGGGCAGTCACATATTTGAAATGCTCCAGCTTATCCTTGGGAACAGTAAATTCAAAAATTTATAAAAATCAGAAAAACCAAAAATGATTTCCTGAAGAAAAAGGGGAAATGGTAGTACATCAGTGGGGATCTGACACATTCTAAGAAATATAATGTTATATAGGACGTGTGTCTGAGTCTGTGCAATGTGCTGATAGGCTTCGTAGACCTATTACTGCGTGCCTGATACATACATATCAAACGAATTGTTGTGTGGATGAACTCCTCATTGGCATATGGTCTTAGTACCGTAATTTCGTTTGATAGGGTATTTGTACAAAACTCGGAGGTTTAGGGTCGTTATGTTATTAGTTGTCTGGGGATAGCCTCTCTAATCTTCTGCTGTAAGTCATTACGGACCTAGATCAGATAGGGTGTCTTTATAAAAGAGCTTTATGCCAAATCCTAAAGTTACCGAATTGAGGAACTTTCCATGTTTTATGATGATCAAAGATTATCTATTACATCGTATTAATCACTGATGCAAATCATGATTAATATCAGTCCTCAACCTAGTAAAGTGCACATGTTACTTTGCTGCATTAATTTGCTGACCTGTATACCTCTGTGCATTATACTTTGTAAATTACAGACGACGAAAGCATAATCACGCTTTACAATGAGTCTTTGTGCATTTACTTCTTGATACGGGAGTAAGTCGTGTGCGTGGGAACCACAGACAATTTTGTTTATACTATACATAATAGTATCAGTTTAAAGCACTGCACAAAAGTCTGCATGTGAGTTTATGTGGATCACAATATCAGCAGTTGCCAGATCACACATTGTCTTTAATGATAATAAATCAAAAGATCAACAGTGTGATCAGATTTCTCAATAACTGATATGATCCCTTACCGGAAATCCCAAAACATTTACTGTTTTTCATTTACATTTCTGCATTTTATTTTCTCGTCAAAAATTACAAAACTCAAAAAAAAAAAAAAAAAAAAAAAAAATTAGGTGTGTTTTAACATAAATTTTAGAAAATCCAAAAAGATTTTACATTTCTATTTTATTTTTGATAGCTGGTGGTGGTTGATGCCGATTTTCTAAACCTTGATGCACCATTTGAGCTTTGTAATCTTTTAAATGTGAAAATATGAATGTTGGATGCTTAAAAATTGAAAAATAATTGGAACGGGACTCATTTTTGAGATTTGGAAAATTTGTCAAAATTCCAGTTTTCGGTCGCCCATTCGTTTGGTCGAACGTGGAATTTTTGTTGTTCCTTCGTACAGTTTAATTGGGCGAATGAGAGTGTTCTTGAGTAATATACACATTCGAACCCTTTTGTCTCTTTCGAACCTTTAAATAGGGTCGAAGGATCCAAAAGCTTCTCATTCGACCGGTGTATTTGGGCGAAGGAGCATGCCTATATATACCAGTTCTGTCTCATTCGAACCCTTACAAATTTTTTTTCAAAAATTCTGAATTGAAGTCCACTTGTTGTCCTGTTATTTTGCTTCATATCATTGTGTTCGTCTCACTTTGCTGATCATTTGGCACTAATTTTTACAGGTTAACATCAAGAATTGATCTTTTAAATCGTTGATTTTCAGATTTGAGCCCTAGAAATCAAAACTGATATAAACCATGTTCATTGACTTAATTGTTGATTAGGATTCATTCTATCAGTGTTTTAGGGGGAGAAAATCCAAAAACTAAGGATTCTAATCCAACAGTTTGATCATTTGATCATCATTTTCATTCGAACCCTAGTTTTAAGTAGAAAACACTGATATAATGCTTAATTGATAAAATTGTTGGTTTGGAAACCTTAATCGGTGTTATTACTTGCTTAATGAATCAAAATAACAAGTTAAAAACAACTGATGTTCAGAATTGAAAATTTGAAATAAGAACAGTCTCTTTCGCCCATCTAGAATGGTCGAAGGTGAATAATTTGGGGGAAGGAGATGTTTATCTGGGCGAATGAAGTTAAAATGGTCGAATGGAACTTTTGTTCATAAAATTTCACATTCGTACCTTTATAATTTCCCATTCGCACCTATAATTTCTCATTCGCACCTCCGTATGGGCGAATGAGAAGTTAAAATACCAAATTTTCAAACTTTGAATATTTTGTCGATTTTTAACATGTGTATTTGTTTTGTTTTGCAGATTGAACCATGTCTGAACAGGAGAAGCCTACTGAACAGGAGAAGCCTACTGAACAAGCCGGATCATCTTCACAGCCTGCCAAGAAAGTAACTGAAGAGTTATTACCGTTCGAGAATGCGCACAACTGTTGTGCATATCTTGGAGATGTTAAGAAGCATACGGAGTTCACAGAGATCATAGAGTTCTTGAAAAGAAGTCGGGTGATAGACGCAATTGCTACACCTGCTATTATCTATCGTGATATGATACAAGAGTTTTGGAATGAAGCGAAGATGGATTTCTGGGAATGCGAATCATCTTTAGTGAGCAAGATACAAGGACAATTGGTCATAGTTTCAGAGAAGGATATCAGAGAAGCCTTGAATCTTCAAGATGAAAAGACTGATCCCAGAGAGCTTAGCTTTATGGAGCAGAGAAAGTGCTTTCTAAGAATGAAATACAATGGGCCGATTACTGATGGCTCGTTGCACAAGGGAAAGCTGTGTCCACAATTCAAATACTTGGCACATGTGATGATTCATGTATTTGGTTCAACTGCTGGAGGCTATGATCTGATGAGGAAAAGTATCAGCTCAATGATGGTAGCATTGATATTGAACAAACCGTTCAATGTATTTGGAATGCTGATGGAACATCTGTTGGAACCCGTCAGAGGCACAAGGAATCTGAAGTTTTTGTTGTATCCTCGATTCCTTCAGATGGTTTTTGATCACAAATATAAAAAGTTGAAGAGGGATCCGAAACACATTGTAGTTCAAGAACATATGTCAATCAATACACTCGCTAGAATGAAAGCTTACAAAGGCTTGTCATTGAATGAACGTCCACCTGTTAGACTTTTATTTGGTCACTTGGCGAGAATTGACTATGAGGATCCAGGTGAAGGTCTAGTGAGACATGCTAACAGTGATTCAGACGAAGACAAGCCATTACATTATGTTGATCCAGATGCAAAGCGAAAACGACAAGTCGTGAATGTGGGAGCAAAAAGTGGAAAGGGAAAAGAGAAAGAAATCAGGATAGAAGTTGTCCCTGAACCTGCTAAGAAGAAGAGTACACCGAGAAGGAATAAGACAATGGCTAAGAAAGGATTGCACATTGTTGATGAGGCGTCGATTGATTCTGAAGAGACGCAGGAAGATGAACATTGGGATTCAGAGACTGAAACGTTGAAGACTACCACGCCCAAGGCCACTGTGGCTGGTGAGTCTGCTAGTCTGAATAGATCTGTAGAAGAGCAGAAAATGAAGAGCCCTATTCGATTGGACGAAGAGGATGAGGGTTTAGGTCTGGGAGCAGGAGACTTTCCTGGCTCGCCAGTTCAGGGGGAGAAACCAAAGAAGCCCCAATTTAAGAAGAAAGAGAAGGTTGTTAAGCCCGCAGTGAAGAGAGCTAGAGAAATTGAAACATTGATAGCAGGAAAGAAGCTACCACCTGCTTCTAGCTCAAAATCTCCAATTGCTGCTCAAGCCTCAAAGAAGCAGAAAACCAAAGATACTTCAGGTACTGAACAGGGAGCTGATATACCTGTTGATGCATTTAATGAAGCTTTAAACAATGTACTGAAGAAGATGAGAAAGGGTAAACTGCCAGAGGTTGCTGAAGTCTCCACCAAAAAGGTTACAGTAGATAGTGATGTGATGGATACTGTTAACCAGAGACTTGCTGAAATGATGAATCTTATAAACAAGCAGCAGACTGAGATTGCCAACTGAGACAAAACGACTCAAAGATGCTTGATGTAGTTCTCACCTCACATGAGAATAATGAGGATTTGAAAAAGAAGATCAAAAAGTTGCAGAAGGATAATAAGCTGTTGAAACATGAGCAGAGAAACACCAGACGGATTATAGCTTTGAAAGGAGAAAACAAGAAGCTGAAAGAGAGTAATAAGAACATGGATAATCTGATCAAAGATTTATACTCTCGGGCTCCTCAGCTGAAAGAAGGTGAAGAAGATAAAGAGTTAGAAGAGGAGCAGGTTGATTTTGAATTATCTGACGATGATGAGGAGGATGATGAAGATCTTGATGAAGATTCTGGTAAAGCTCCTAAAAAGAAGAAGGATGATGATGATGGTTCAAATGATGAATCTGGTGATGATAACAGCTCTGCATCTGATGATGATGATGACAATGATGATGACGATACAGACAGATATAAGTATGAGAAAAGAGAATCTGGAAAAGAAGGAGAATCTAGTTCGAAAGCCCCTGGAGGATCAGTAGATGATGATACGATCTTCTGGAATGAAAAGCTGAAGTCTATGTCTGAAGCTGATAAGCAGATGTATCGCTAGATGCTAACTGATCGAGTCTGGACGATTGATATGACCAGCAGATTTTCTGAGATCTTTGAATCTCGTGACAGGGTGTTTGAATTGGAGTATGATGATCCAGATTTGGAAGATGGTGAAGTCTCGGCGGCGATGTCAAAAGAGATCTTTGAAGGTTTAGCGAAACAGGTTGGAAAAACGGTTGAAGAATTGTTAGCTGATAACCAGATTCCTGATCTACCTGAAAAGGAAGCTGGAGATCATTCTGATGATCGTGACATACCTGGTTTCGAGGACATAGAAGTTGAGGATGTGACTAGTGAAGAGTATCCAGAATATTTTAAAAGAGACAAGGATTCTGGATTTACTGCTTTCACTGATGAATTGTTAAAAGAAGCCGAGAGACTAGCAAAAGAGAAGAGCGATATGTTTGTTGATGAAATATTCAGAGGGCATGAGAAACCGTATATCAGACAATCTGATAGCCTGAAAGAGTTATTGAGGGAGTTAAAAGAGAAAGAGGCTAATCTTCCTAAAGCTGAGATTCAGGGTAGCTTTTATAAATTCCACAACGACATGTTCAAAGGAAAAGCGTTGGGTTGGAAATTTATAAAGCAACTGAAGTGTGTAGCAGTGAAGTGGGAGAAGGGGATCTTATACTTTGATAGATTTCATGATTTGAAGAATCTCCCATGCTGGGCCATTCGTGATATTTGTCGTCATAAGCTGACTGGAAAGACAAATGATCAGATTGCTTACTTTGCTGAGAAGATGGCTAGAGAAAGCAGGACGAAATGGAATCTCTTTGAACCTCAGTATCCAAAAAGGATTGTTCACAAGAAAACAATTGATGATATTACTGGTTTGCCTACGGTGACTTTAAAGTACAAACCACCAAAAGTGTTGAGGCATATTCCATTGCTGCAAATTCCTCAACATTTTGCTAAAGACTTTATCTGGTGGTACTACGATTGGAAGATTGCAGAAGCTGTGATAGTTTTGAAGGATGGCGAAAAGAGTTTCAAGAAAATACACATTTTTGATCCCATGTGGTTGGTAAATTGTTCACATGAGGACATTATAATGTTGTATTACAATCCTATTTTCAGCGATGTTAAGGATGCTGAACAAGCTAGTAAATACCAGCGAGTGGTATTCTTGTGTTTTGCTCATGATATCAACGCCGGATGCGACTATGATAAGAAGCTCGGCAAGTTTGTTAAAGCTCAAGAGGTTCCTGAAGCGAAAAAGAAAAAGCCGAAGCAAGTGTTTGAGAAGGTGAAGACGTTGGAAGAAAAGAAACTTTTGAGGATCAAGCTGATGAACAAAAGAATGGATGAGGAACGAAGACTTAAACAATCCAAGCAATAGTCGAGGGGGAGTTTGTAGATGCATTTATGCGACTAATGCTTTGGATTGTACAATAAACATATGTTAATAATGTGAGTCGAATGGGCGAAGGAAGAACAGAAGGTACGAAGGAAGAAATGGATATGGGCGAAGGAAGGAATTCATACGAAGGAGAGACAGGAGGCGAAGGTAGAATTAGAATGTTATGTATTGCTTGGTTCGACCGGTCTGTTTGGTCGAATGTGCACATTCGCACCTACGTGGTGGGCGAATGTGCAGCCTATAAATAGGTCAAGCTGATTTTTTGAAAGTAGTTTTTGGTCATTATTGTTCCCTCCATTTTCAGTGTGTCTCTCTAGTGTTTTGTTAAGCTTAATTCACGTTGTGTCTTTAATGTTTTGATCATATTAACGTGTAATTGAGTTGTTTATTAATGAGAAAAGCTTTGAATGATGATTTGTTTGTTTTGATATGATTGATTATCATTTTGTGATTGGTTTAGGGTTTCCGCACCTAAATCAAACTTGTTTGATCATGTCTTTGTAGATTTGTCGATCCTTTAGCACATACATGTCTTATTAGGAAAGGGAATATTCCTTTTTATATTTTATTCTACTTTAATTATGGACCACAAATTATTTTAGGATTATTATATGTTTGTGGTTATAAAGTGAGTTGCGTAGTTCTTGCATGAAGATGTGGTTTTCATTTTACCCTTTCCCTATATATATATATATATATGCCAAAAATTTTATAAGAAAAAGTATATGTTTTTCTAAACTCATTAACATAAGGCATAGTGTTGAAAGTTGTTAGTCATAACAAAGCTTACAAAAGTCCAAGTGTTTTTAAGAAAAATAATATTTTGACATGAAGTATTATTATTTTCACAATGTTGTCAAGTTATGAAAATAATAAGTTAAACATCCTTAAACATGGTAGATCTACACACTTGACAAGACAAGTTGTGAAGCCTTCAACACATGAGCACATCAAAGTATATAAAACACTTGCTTTTCACAAATAAAAGTAATGTTTTTCCAAGAAACTAAGCTATCTTTTTATCAAAGACCACTAGTTTACATAAAGAAGGTAAATCTTTTCATCAAAGACACATATAACTTAAAGAGTTAAGTTACAAAGACAAGCGTAACCGGAGAACAACTTGTAAGCAGTACAAGTAACATAGACCTAAAATGTCTCTTTTACATAGGTCGATATCTCTAGCTCAGACTCATTAGTTCATTTCCAAGACATACCATAAGGTGAGTTTCACTGCCCCTGTTTCACTGTTTTTAAATTTTTTTGGGGAAAAACATGTGTACAATGTTCAGTTTTCAGTTACATACATGACTATTATGTGAACATGAGACATCAAGGTTCAGGATCCATTAAGCCCTCGTGTCATACATCATACCATAACCATTAGCTATGGACTTAGCCATGAAACACCAGAATAGATCTATTGGGTTGACACCCCCACTCTTGGTCAGTCACTTTGACCGGATGACAGATATCAAAAGAGTGATAGTATTTTACATTTATTCATTGTCTTGAGTGTACAATGGGCGAGGCACAACATGTCAAGGTTTGGCTATGGGCTCATGTCAGATCACATATTAATTATTGCCCTAGCTAGGCAGTAATTTAGTCGGATTTGGGATTATAGGTCCAACAAACAAAAACCCGTGAACTCACCAACTTTATGTTGACCCATATATTTTTCGTGCATGTTTTTCAGGAAATTAGCATGGAGCATAGAACTTGGGAAGGTCGCGAGCGAGCATTTAAGGGATACCATCTTTTGAACTATTGTTGTGATGTTTTGATCTAAACACTTTAAACAATGGTTTCTAATCCAAGCAATTAATGTTATGTTTTGTAAGACTTGAATGTTTTAAATGATAATTCCTGTTTTATTAAATAATGCTCGAGTGACTTTTGTGCTTGGAAATCATTTCAGTTGCACCCCGTGTTTCCGCCTTAGGCGGGGTGTGACAATAAACTACTTTACTATTAAGTCCCTCGAGTCCAAACAATTTATTATTTCACAAATAATAATCCATCTAAATGTAAACATATCTGATTCATGCACCAATGTGTAATTCTTCGGATCGTACCGGGTCGGGTTACTTTGATCTCGACTTTAATTACATCGAACATACTATATGTCCAACATACCCATCGCCTGAAACTTGACTGTAATAAAACTACTGCCTCAACCTAGAATAATTTTACTTTAGCTAAGACTCCAACTCATGCCATCCATAATAAAAGGTTATAGCATTGCCAACGCACCCAAAGGTGATTGGTGTAGATGCATATTATGCGACTAATGCTTTTAGATTGCGAATAACACATGTTTTGTTCTAAGTCGAATGGTCGAAGGTGATTTAATATGGTCGAAGGTGGTTTCTAACGGTCGAAGGTGGATATAGATGGTCGAAGGAACACAGGGAGGTCGAAGGTAGAAATAGGGTTTAATGTATAACTTGGTTCGACCATGTTGATTAGTCGAACCTGCACATTCGACCAACACAAATGGGCGAATGTGCAGGCCTATATAAGGTCAAGTTGATTTTTGCAATGTAACTTTTGACATTTTGTTTTCCCCCCCTGTGTGTGTTCTCCCTAGGTTTTATTGTTAAGTCTGAAAACGTATTTTAAGCTTTGTAAACATCATTTTCAAGTGTAATTGTATCTATCTTAATGAAATGAGAATGTTTATGATGATTTCTATGTTTTGCTAGTTTTATTATCATTTTGTGATCAATTCAGGGATTCCGCACCTGAATTGAAATTATTTGATCATTATCTTTGTTGTTTAGACGATCCTACGCGCATACAATTGGCAAAAAATATAATCATTTAATAGATAATTTCTAAATTGCAAACCATAAAATAGTATTAGAGCCTTAAAATGTAGAACGAGAAATTATATTGAATTATTAGATTATGATATAGCGGAATAGTTTAGGGTGTCAATACATAGGGAACAATCTTCGAACTATGAAGAGACCGTTTAAACTCGTTTTTCTATATCAATGATTAAATATGCTACTAGTATGAATAGAATTAATCCACTTATCTAAAGAGTACCTACGACTATAAAGTTTAGTAACCGGCTATTTATCATTTCAAACAAAAACCTTTTTCATAAACTATCCTTTTCAAATCCCTCCATTTTATTTTATTTTCTTTTTCAAAACCCGATTAGCTAAAGTGATGAAAAGTTGAGTAGGAAAAAAATGTCTTCTCTGAAATACGATACTCGATATTTACCTTAAAAACTATACCATACACGTCATGTTCTCTACCTGTGTGTTATTTTTTGTTTGAAGTAAATATCGTTTACTTATCATTAAAACTCGATACTGTTTTAGTAAAACCATCTTTTTCCCAAAATAAATGTTTTTGGTGTTTTAACATCAAGTTTTTGGCACCGGAAAAAAATGATCATTTTAAAACTACTAAAATCGACACATCAAGGGCGTATTTCCTTGAGGAAGTGTTTGGGTCATAAGCACAGTTAAAGGATAACCAGACATCCCGAGATGGATTGTTGCCTTGAACAGTTTGAAAATAAACTTCTAAAATTGTAAATACGATTAACATTCAAACATAAGCATCATTTGATATCCATGTCAAATAATTTGGGTAGGGTTGTGGTGCAGGTTCTTTGTCTGATGATCTGGAAAGTTGAATGGTAGTGATAGGGAGGGTATTGTTCCATCAACATAACCAACTAGACTGTTTGTCATGAAGGGTTGGATCTTTGCCGTAAAATAACCAAAGTTTTGTTAAAGTATAAGGAAAAATTTTATGTTTAAAAGGGACGAAGTGATTCACTTTATCAATAAGGAAGACTTCCTTATTTTCAGGAAAAATAACAAGCTAAGTTATACTTTATTTTAAACTGATTATGTTTTTTCTTTAATACTGCAAAAAAGAAAGTCCTTCGTTTTATCACGTTAAAGTAAACCCCCCCCAAACACATTGTATAAAACTAGTTTAAAGTAGAGATCGACATTTTTATTGGTTACTGATATCGTATAAGTTTTATAGTGGTTCCGTACAAAACCAGTACCAGCCAAAAAAATAACGCTTCAAGTATCGGTATTCATTTTCGGTAATAACCAAAATCATCCCCATTTTCAATTTGAATACTAAATGCAGATTATGGGATTTGAAGACGTGGTTGTTCTTTTATAAAATCTAGAGAGTAAATTACGTTTTTGGCCCTTGTGGTTATGTCATTTTAACCCTATCAACCTAAAAAGGAATATTTTAACATTTGGATAGACTTACATTGAAGGGGAGATTGGATGCGAAAGGTATTGGGTATTTGGTGGATTTGTGAAGATATCAGATAGAGTCAGACACAACTGATTGGGAGACGAAGATCAAGTCTTATTAGAGAAGACCTGAAATCATTAGTCAAGGGGAAGTTTGTTAGTGCATGTTTTGCGTCTGATGATTATCAGTGTTTGTTAGAGTTGATAGCAACAGTCAAGGGGGAGTTTGTTGGTGCATTTGTGACCATGGCTATGCCACTCGTATGGGCTTAATCTAATAGAACTAGAATAGGGGCGATTATGGTAGCCCAGGCGACATTCCTAAGGCCCGACCCAGGTTAGTTAATTAGTTAGCCTATATATATATATATATATATATATATATATATATATATATATATATATATATATATAGGGGGAGGATAAATTGAAAACCCACTCGAGTTAAGAAAACTAAGAAAACCCTTGTAAAAACCATCTAAAATTTTGTAATTTTTTTTGAAAAAAATACACAAGGTAACATACATGTTTTTAAGCGTTTTGGGCCAAAAAAATAAAAAAAGCGCCGAACGAATATTTTAAAAAAAAATAAACAACGCAAACTTTGTAACAGCGCTGTTAACATATGTTTTCTGCTTTTTAACATATGTTACAGCGCTGTTAACATATGTTTTCTGCCTTTTAACATATGTTAACATCGCTGTTACAAAGTTTGCGTTGTTTATTTTTTTTTTAAAACATTCGTTCGGCGCTTTTTTTATTTTTTTGGCCCAAAACACTTAAAAACATGTATGTTACCTTGTGTATTTTTTTCAAAAAAAATTACAAAATTTTAGATGGTTTTTACAAGGGTTTTCTTAGTTTTCTTAACTCAAGGGGGTTTTCAGTTTATAATTTCCCTATATATATATATATATATATATATATATATATATATATATTTATGTGTAAGGGTTTAGGGTTTCAAAGAGAGAGTTGTAACAGGCTCTTAGGAGAAGACTACTATGTGTGGTCTAGTCCAGGTTGGCCTGAGGTTGAGCTCACCTCAGGCCGACGTCCCATTCAACAACGTATATATGTGTGTATGGATGAAGAATCTATGCCGACTTGTTAAACATATACGAAAGTAAGATTCTTGGTTTTACACATATATTATTTATTGTTTTATCTATTTGGTTTGATGTCTTATGGAGATAATCAGGAGCGATTAGTGATGTAGTATCGGTCCTACATGAATTAACACTTTCTTGTATCACCAACCAATTGACCAGCAATACTCTAGGCCCATTACAACAAAGGAAAAGAAACAAATAAAATAAAAAGAGCATTGCAACACCACTTCAAGCATAGAACATCAAACATCGTTAGCTATAGCTAAACAACATTTATTATCTCATAATTTCCAATCTAATCAGTGATTACTTAGTGTTCTTCTATCAAACCATCATAGAATTATTTTTTCTAATGTCTAAAGACAAGTGTTAATAGTAGTTTTTTTAGGCAAACTAATATTATATATTTTATAAAAAAACCATTTAAAAAAAGTTTTTCTTAGGCTGGGACTCAAACCTGCGCCTAAAGCCACCAAAGTCTTAACATCAAACAACAATACCACTACACCAATTTGGGTGCTGGTGATTTTATTTAAAACAAATAATACTTACACCCTTTCTTAATCCCTTGGTCAAATCAGAAAAGTAAACACCCATCTCAAACCAACACTTTGATTCAAATTCAACGCATAATTACTTCAATCAAATCCCACATTAGGCGTGAATCAATCTATTCTTCTCTCCTAGTTCGGTTCCAGACGTGATTACACGCATATTAACTGTCAATTATCTAGTTAGAAACCATTTATGAACCTTCCATAATCCTATCCATCGAAATCGTATTTATAGACAGTGTTATTTCAATTAAAATCGCACCCACACTTGGAACCAAGCGACTAAGAGAAACCCTCTATCAAACCCAACATCAAATCGCTAAAGTATTCGATTTTGAAGCTTCTTTTGGACGAGACTTCGTGCACAGGAATCGCCATCTTTCGGTACTCTTCCAACTCAATTAATATAGCTTTTAGGGTTTGTTTTTTTATGAGGATTAAAAGCCCCACGCTTCTGTTTATCATCTGTATCATTTTCATCTTCAATTGAAACGATTTGGGAACTAGGGTTCGTAGGCTTTTAATTTGGGGAAATTGTTGTTTCAGGTTTTATTATAATTACATTCTGATTCTGTTTAAACAATAAATGCACACCCAGACCAGTTGGTCTGGGTGTGGCTTTCACATGCTTCTGGTCCCGAGTTCGAACCCCATAAGGTCCGGTTTTGATTTTTTTAGCTTTCTTTTTTTCTTTTTTTTATATATATAATATGTACATAAATCCAAACAATTATAAAAAAATAGTAAACCTTATCCAATATTTTTATAAAAAGTATCATAGCCTCACAAAACTCGAAAGTTTATGTTTACAATTTTATTTTTCTGAAAAATAGTTATTTATTATTTTTAATTTATTTATTTTGTTTAAACAAAAATTAATTCATAGAAAACTCATTTCTAATCATTTTAATACCAAAATTTTTGTGGAGATATTCCTAACCATATAAAGAGTTTTGGTAATTTTATTTTCTGTAAAAATATTATTTTGGTAAAAAAATTATTTTCCACTTATAAACTACTGTTCAAAAATAAAAATAATGTTTTTGCACTTTATTTGTAATTATTTCTTAACGATTTCATTATTAAATAATAATGAATCAATTTAAAATACTAGAATATCAAAATTTTGAGTTTAAAAATTCTTAAATATGTTTTTTTATCTTGGAATAAACTTTACTTGAAATTTTTATATTTATTTGATTTATTATTTATTTCCACTCTTAATTCATATTTATTAAAACTAATTAGAGTTTAATTCAAAAAACCCTAGAATCCCCAAAATTTAGGCTATGAAACCCTAAGTGCCCATCCCTTGATAACCTAGATAGACTCTTTTAAGTTTAGACACTTATTTTGGATACTTGAAACTTTAGGATGAGTCTTCGAGATTCGCCTCACATACATTCACGACGCTTAGAGGTTTATACAATTTATCGAAGGTGAGTTTACATAGCCCCTTTTTATTGTTTTACATTTTTGGGGTGAAACATGTTTAAACATTTTTTATACAATAGCAATTACTCATTCTCATTATGTTGAAACTTTTGGATTCATTTTGACTATAACAAAAAGACACAGTACAATCATTAACATTGATCAAGCCGCCTGTTTAGATTATAGCGCTATAGGTATGACAAACCCACCCCCCTGCATAAATTCAGGGATGATCGAAAACAGTTACACTTTTACTAACTTGCGAGTTAGGTCTCAGTTGACACAAGGTTTGATTGTACAAAAGACGCATTGTTACATGTCGGACTCATACTCTAACATTATTCATTGATATATCTCAACTATGACTACTATACAAAATATTGATTTCTATTACATGCAAAAACCTATGTATTCTCACCAACTATTTATAGTTGACCCCCTATATTTCAAACTTAACATGTTTCAGGTTTTTACTTCCTATTGGAAGTTGTACAAGTCTTGAAACACATAGGAGCTTTGGACCTAGTTATACGAATCAAGCTTATGTAATCATTAATCTGTATGACGATTGTAAATCCTTTAATATATATAGGTCAACGTTTTCGTTTATTCATTGTAATTAATGAATAAATTATTACACTCACTCTCATTAAAACTAAGCTTTAAATCTCAAAATTTTACAGTTTAAATCAATCCCATTTCATAATCATATATGGGTTTCACAATCACACTTCATCTTACCATCTTAGCCAGATGTTTGATTATTCTACCCAAATCATATTATTTCTTTTTTCAACATGTTACATATTTTTAATCTTAGCATAAGTTGTAACCCTATAACCTCAGTATAACCTAGTACAACACTAAAGATTTCTAAATCTTGTCAAATTTTTCATCACCTAGAAATTTCACAACTATAGAGAATACATATTTTGTCAAAAGATGTCCTCAAACTTAATTTCTAAATTCAAATGTTTATTTATTGACGTAACAAAGGATTTTCGATATAATGTCACCTTGATCTATAAACCTAATATCGCGTTTAAAATCTCCGACTAACTAAAATATTTTGATCTAAAGCCACTTAGTTTTACTATTTAACAATTTTTTTTATGTACAAAGCCAAATTTTGAAAATAAAATCTTTCCATCCTCATGAACAAAATTTAATCTCCAATTTCTCCGTTGACACCTACTTATTTTCAACTTGTCCGAACTTTTTCAATTTCGGCATTTACCACAATCATGTTTTCTCATACGCTTGATTTTAAACCTTGAATCAAACCCCATGATTCACGCTACTAGATCATCTCCTTACTACTTGTGTCTCTTTCAAAACCTATAAATTGGAGCCTTATCAACTACCTTCACATTCACCATCTATTACAACCTTGATTCTACTTAGAGTTTTTCATCATCCTTTCAAAACCCAAATTCATATCCTTCCACTCCTCAAACATGAATTTGATCTCGATGATAATTAAACTATTGAAAACTTGATTGTTTGTAGCATAAAACTTGGTTCTTAGTGATACATGAGGAATTGATTATCTTTTATATTTGAACCTTTGATTATTCATGATACTTGAAAACATGGAATATGAACTATTTGCTAAAATCACACCTAGAGTCATTAACCTTGTCTAGGGCAACTCAGTTACAAATCGCATGCTATACTTGATACTTGATGCATTTACAAACTCGATTACATATATGTATTACCAATTCGCAACTTATGTGTTAAACCTAAAACAATTGTTACACTTGTTCCACAACTAGTAGAGGTTAGAGTACCTGCTCAACAGTTAGTAGAGTTCCTAATAACCTGCTTAACGATTGGTAGAGGTCATCATGCCTGCTCAACAGTCGGTAGAGGTTCTAATAACCTGCTCAACAACTGGTAGAGGCCATCATACCTGCTCAACAATCGATAGAGGTTCCTACTCACTCACTGGTAGAGGTCTTCTTGCCTGCTCAACAGTTAGACTCATTTTTGAATACATTGTGCACTTTCCTCGAACTTAACTGTGAGAACATGTAATTTGATACAACGATTCATTATAATCATTAATACAAAGATTCACTCACAAGGTCATGTGTATTACTATACATGTGTGTTTAGTTTAGAGTCATAGAAAGACACAAAACCCTAATGTAGGGTAAATTGGTGATTGTGGTCCGGAACCTAATCATGAATTTACAGGTACGTTAGGGTGGTGTGAAATTCTATTAGGGTTTTGGTAAGAAACCCAGTAAGTTTTCGAAGTGTTAGAGGTGTGATGGGTTAGCTGTGGTACACCCTATATATAAACACTAATGATTCATCGAAAGTGAGACTGGGTCAAACCAATAATAAACCCTAGTTACCTAGTAGTTCATTTAGTCTTTCCATAGTCATCTAATGCATTTCTCTTCGCATTCCTGAAACTTAAGTTCAGTGCTCCATAAGACTATTATCACAGACCAATGTCACTCAATACCTTGATCATGTTACTTCTAAACTTTTACTATACTCTAAACTATAGTCATCCTAGCTTGTACCATGTACCTTCACCTACTCCCAATAGCCTCTCCAACATTAACTTCGGGATGAAGTTCCCAAAAGTAGTGAGACTGTAACCTTCATATTTTTTTCTTTGATTTTTTAACCATTGATAAATAAAATCCCCGTTCATTCGTCAATTTTTGGCTTTTCCTATGTTAACTTATTTATTTAGTGCTAAAATTATGTTGGTTATAAATTTAAACAAACTAATATTATATATTATATAAAAAACGATTTTAAAAATGTCTTGCTTGGGCCAGGACTCGAACCTGCGCCTAAAGCCACCAAAGTCTTAACATCAAACAACAATACCACTACAGCAATTTGGGTGCTGGTGATTTTATTTAAAACAAATAATATTTACACCTTTTTAAATCCCTTGGTCAAATCTGAAAAGTCAACACCCATCTCAAACCAACACTTTGATTCAAATTCAACACGTAATCACTTCAAACAAATCCCACATAGGCACGAATCAATATATTTTTTTTCCTAGTTTGGTTCCAGGCGTGATTACACGCATATTAACTGTCAATTATCGAGTTAAAAACCATTTATGAACCTTCCATATCCTATCCATCATAATCGTATTTATAGACAGTGCTATTTCAATTAAAATCGCACCCACAATCAGAACCAAGCGACTAAGAGAAACCCTCTATCAAACCAAACATCAAATCGCTAAAGTATTCGATTTTGAAGCTTCTTTTGGACGAGACTTCGTGCACAGGAATCACCATCTTTCAGTACTCTTCCAACTCGATTAATATAGCTTTTAGGGTCGGTTTTTGATGAGGATTAAAAGCCCCATGCTTCTGTTTATCATCTGTATCATTTTCATCTTCAATTGAAACGATTTCAGAACTAGGGTTCGTAGGCTTTTAAATTGTGGAAATTGTTGTTTCAGGTTTTATTATAATTACATTCTGATTCTGTTTAAACAACAAATGCACACCCAGACCAGTTGGTCTGGGTGTGGCTTTCACGTGCTTCTGGTCCCGAGTTCGAACCCCATAAGGTCCGGTTTTGATTTTTTATTTTTTTAGCTTTCTTTTTTTCTTTTTCTTTATATATATAATATATACAGAAATCCAAACAATTATAAAAAAAATAGTAAATCTTGTCCAATATTTTTATAAAAATTATAATACCTTCAGAAAACTCTAAAGTTTATGTTTACAATTTTATTTTTCTGAAAAATAGTTATTTATTGTTTTTAATGTATTTATTTTGTTTAAAAAATAATTAATTCAAAGAAAATTCATTTCTAATCATTTTAATACCAAAATTGTTGTGGAGATATTCCTAACCATATAAAGAGTTTTGGCAATTTTATTTCTGTAAAAATATTTTTTTACCAGTTTTAATAATTTAAATATATTTAATTGATTAAATTCAATTAAATTATGTTTTAAACGAAAATAATATGGAAAATATTTTATGAAATTATTTCCCACTTATAACACTTATAAATTATAAACTACTGTTCAAAAATAAAAATAATGTTTTTGCACTTTATTTGTATTTGTTTCCTAATTATTTCATTATTAAGTAATAATGAATCTATTTAAAATACTAGAATATCAAAATTTTCAGGTTAAAAATTCTGAAATATATTTTTTTTTATTTTAGAATAAACTTTACTTTAAATTTTTATATTTATTTGATTTATTATTTATTTCCACTCTTAATTCATATTTATTAAAACCAATTAGGGTTTAATTCAAAAAACCCTAGAATCCCCAAATTTTGGATATGAAACCCTAAGTTCCCAACCCTTGATAACCTAGATAGACTCTTTTAAGTTTAGACACTTATTTTGGATACTTGAAACTTTAGGATGAGTCTTCGGGATTCGACTCACATACATTCACGACGCTTAGAGGTTTATACAATTTATCAAAGGTGAGTTTACATAGCCCCTTTTTATTAGTTTACATTTTTGGGGTGAATCATGTTTAAACATTTTTGATACAATAGCAATTACTCATTCTCATTATGTTGAAACTTGTGGATTCATTTTGACTGTAACAAAAAGACACAATACAATCATTAACATTGATCAAGCCACCTGTTTAGATTATAGTGCTATAGGTCTGACAAACCCATCCCCATCGCATAAATTCAGGGATGATCAAAAACAGTTACACTTTTACTAACTTGCGAGTTAGGTCTCAGTCGACACAAGGTTTGATTGTACAAAAGACGCATTGTTACATGTCGGACTCATACTCTAACATTATTCATTGATATATCTCAACTATGACTGCTATACAAAATATTGATTTCTATTACATGCAAAAACCTATGTATTCTCACCAACTATTTATAGTTGACCCCCTATATTTCAAACTTAACATGTTTCAGGTTTTTACTTGCTATTGGAAGTTGTACAAGTCTTGAAACACATAGGAGCTTTGGACCTAGTTATACGAATCAAGTTTATGTAATCATTAATCTGTATGAAGATGGTAATTCCTTTAATATATTCAACTTTCATTTAGTACCATGAGCTATTGAACAATCATCACTACGTGACACCTCGATGTTTCCTCCATCGGTTGGGGTGTTACAAATACCTCCGACATCACTGTAACCATCACAGTCATTGTTAACCTTCAACAACATCACCTTCGAGACTTAAGATCACCACTACAATATTTCTGACAACAATAATCACCAAGACCACTACCATAATCATTACCAAATCTCAACAAGAATAGGGATTATTAAGTTTACCTTAACGCCATGGATCTGCAGGGGACCTTTAACCTCACTGTCGACCATTACGAGGTTATTGAGTTATAGAAACCGCTAGAAAGCATCAATACTAAATCTTGATTAAAATCAACCTCTAACCTCCAATGCTTTGGAGCCACCGTCACATATATATAAAAGTGAACCCTTAACTATTGTAAATCCTAACTAGATATGTGGAGATAAAGTATTTTGGTACAAACATATCATATCATTAAAATAAAAAAATTGTAATAAAACCAGTTGTGACTTACCTGAAGAACATAACCCACTATGATATCATCAACCTCAGCCTCATGCCTACATCAGTATGAAATTGAAATCCACCAATTAGCATTCAATAAGAACATGAGCCATTTAATAGTTATTTTCACATTTTGTTTTGTTTTACATTGTATTCATGAAATAGACAAAAAGAGCCAAAACTAGATCTTAGAAGCTAAATATTCAACATGGAGCTATGGTGTCCTTAATTATATTAAACAAATAGACTAATATGGTCGAAATATATGTCATTGTTGGTTGCCTCCGACTTCATCTCGTCACCGCCTCTACGGCTGTAATTAAAATTCCAATAAAACATACATACAATCTCTCAAATATGAAGATGACGTCAATTGAAGATGAATACACGAACACAGTCCTGATTACGGCGCTTGAAGATGATGATATTAAGACGACACTCGCAAGACAAAGGTGGATAAAGAATTAGAATAACAAAGAGGGTTTATGGAAGAAAGATGAAAAAGAGATCGGCAGACAGAGGAGAATAAAGAAGAAGAATAATAGAGAGGGGTTAAGGAAGAAAGATGGAAGAGAGAGAATGATGGAAGAGATAACAATAAAGAAGAAGAAGAAGAAGAATAGAGAGAATAGAATGGAGATAGGAATAGGGTTTTAATTTATTATTAGATTTAAAATAATAAAAGCAAAAAATAAAAAAAAAATCTTTCACCGCATTATGCCGCGTGGCACATTCAAGGGAGGCTTGAAGCCACCATTGAATGCCACGTTAGAAAACATCAATTCATATATATATATATATATACATATATATATACATATACATATATATATATATACATATATATATATATATACTAGTAGGGTGCCCGCGCGTTTCGGCGGGAAACAACATTTATAACGGTTCCGTTAAGCATAATCAATTAACCAAAATATTTGTTTTGGTGTGTTGCATAATCATTAGCGGAGCTTGAACTGCATTAACCACAATCGAAACATTCGAATCCTATGTGCTAGAGGAAGTGCAAGCACATGAATATATACATAGCAATAATTGTGAAAACGCTAAACAAAAAATTAGGGTGATCATGAGGAACTGGGAAGTTACACAGATAACGACAAACCCTAATTGTAAACACATCGGTGATTGTCCGGAAATACATAATCTAACCTGAAATTGTGAAACAATGTTAATTCGACGTTTATAAAAGACAGATAAGTTGGTTGATTTAAGGTCGTTTTCGTTTCAGTTATTACTTAACCCTAACATATTTTTTAATTGAAAATACTATAACAATGTTATATTCAAATTAAAGAGACTACAATGCTCGTTTATACAGTGTAATAATACTAAGAAAATATTAACGAGTGAAAAAATTATGGACGTTTAAAAATCATGGAGGTAGTTGGTTAAAATAAGGGTGCAAAAATGTAATTACTATTTAAATAAATTAAATCTGAGTAAAGTTGAGGGGACAAATGTGTATCTCTTGTATGAAAGAAATATGGTATGTTGTACTCTAAGCAATTATAATTGTAAAACTTAAATATTAAGAGGTCATTATGAAATCTATAACTTGTAATAAAAGAATTGAGTTTGTATGATGTGGTATTCAATGGAGGCCCCAAGCCCCCGTTGAATGTGCCATGTGGCATCATGTGAAGCTTTCTTTTAAATTTATTTGTTTTATATTTTTAAATAAAATCTATATCTATATTATCTTAAAATATCAAATATGTTAATTAATATCTTTTCCTTATTTTCCTCTCACATTTTTTAAATGTTAGTGAACTATTAATTATTTTAAAATTTCAAATCTGTTAATTAATATTTTTATCTTTATTTTTTTCTTATTTTCCGCTCACAATTTTTAAACGTTAGTAACTTTTATGTATGACATTTTTTTGAAAAAAAGTTACACCAAATTAACGACCGCTTTATTATCTTTCCAACGAGCACCATATATATTGCTATACAAAAACGAAAAAAATGTTTTTAGTAAGTTTTTGTTCATGCAGAAAAAAACACAATGTATTTAGGTAATTTCTTAATCATATATAGGCAAGTCACTAATTATGTTATGATAGTATATATGTTTTTGAACCTACTATTACATATATGAATTGCCCATGTTCATGTGCTATAACGATATGCTTAGCATTAAAAGAGGTTGAGATTTTTTAATCTGCTGGGAACGCAGCATGAGAACCCCTTTTGATAGTATAAACCTTAGAACAACTTTCTTTAACATTAAAAAAGGTTGAGATTGTTTACTTCTTTTATCCTTTTTTATTAAGTAATATTAGATTTTTCAACCACGGGACACTCCTGGGGTAATCAGCTAGTGTATTATAATATAGTATAGATAGTATAGATTAGTTATTACTTAACCCAACATATCATTTTATAAATTAAAAAAAAAACTATAGCAATACTATACTCAAATTAAAAAGAAAAAAATGCTTGTTTATACAGTGTAATAATATTAAGAAAATATTAACATGTGAAAAAGTTATGGAAATTTAAAAATTGTGGGGTAGTTGGTTACAATAAGGGTTAAAAGTTTAATTATTATTTAAATAAAAGGAATTGAGTAGAGTTGAGGGGATAAATGTGTAAGTATTGTGTAAGTAGTTAACAGGTGCATTGTGTGTTGTACACTAAGTAATTATGCATGTACAACTTGAATTTTAAGACATCAATGAGAAATGTATTATAATAAAGTTTAGATGATTTCAGTTCATTTTTGTTTTTTTCTTTTGTTTTTGTTTCGGTTATTGCTTAATCCTAATATATATTTTTTTTTAAAAATTAAAAAACTATAGCAATACTATACTCAAATTAAAGAGAACAAAATGCTCTTTTATATGGTGTAATAATATCAAGAAAATATTATCGTCTGAAAAAGTTATGAATGTTTAAAAATCGTGAGGGTAGTTGGTTAAAATAAATATGCAAAAGTGTAGTTAGTATTTAAATAAAAAGAAGTTGAGTTTAGTTGATGGGGGCAAATATGTAAATATTGTATAAAATTATAATTTTTTTTTGAAAGGTGAACTTCATTAAACAAGCAAGAGGACCTCAAAACAAAGGCCTCCGCCAAAGACTACAACATATACAAAGGGAATGTAGCCCAATCCTTCCAAACTAACGACTTAAATCTAGACCTCGACCTCAACCAAAGAAAAGACAATGATTTAACTTTAGCCACTACTTCACCAACTATCGCTTCTTTATTCCTGAAAATCATTTCGTTTCGAGCATTCTAGATGACCCAGAGCGTGACCATAACAATACCTTGAATAATCTTCTATACATGTTTATTCCTCTTTTTGTTAGCAATATGAAGAAGATCTGTGACATCAAAGGCGAAAACCGGCCAAATTTTGCATCAAGAACCAATTGCGGACCATACGCCGAAAGAAAATCCACATCTAGTGAACACGTGCATTGTCGATTCTTCAACCACTTGGTGCAAGTTATGTTTGAAAAGTCATAAAAGCTCTTAAAAAGTAGTTACTATATGCATTATGTGCTATACTTTAAGCATTTATAATTGTATTACATAAAAATTAAGAGGTCATTATGAAATGCTTTATAAGATAGTATAGATAGATTATAGATTTATAGATTTTATTATTATTGATATTATAATTATGTGTTTCAGTCCGTTAGATTTGAGCGTGATACAAAATATGAATATGGCGGCGAAGATAGGGGATAACCCACCCAGATATTATCTTATAACAGCCAAGGGCGCTCCGGAGTTTATACCACAACCTTTGGTACAACATGTCCTTCACGGTGGGCATGATGAGGTTGAGATGGTTGACGTGGCATAGCCGGAGGAGGAGGAGGGTGGGGATGAGATGGAGATCCCGATGCCCGAAGACGATCCTTAGGACCAACAGCATCCACGATGCGTTTTTCGGTCGTTGCGGCTGTCTACTAGTGCGATGGAGTAGATACGGGCAATAGCGGATGAGGCTGTTACGCCGCATCAGTGGTGGAAGGGGTTGGATCAATGGCGGATGCAGATGGATTAGACTCTCGAGGTGTTCGTTTGGCATGTCGGTATGTTGGTTGCGAGCGAGGATGAGATGCGTGCGGTTGCGGGTCTGGGACCGTTATAACAGCTCAGTGCAGGCACCCGTGCCGGGACGTCCACGCAGCAGCCGCCGCCCCACGATGACTCTATGCAACAACACTTGCACCCAGTAGTTTTATTTGTATGTATGTAATGTATTTTGCTACTACGCTTGTTTACATTATATTATCACGCTTGTTTATATTTTGTTATCACATGTTTGTTTATAGTTTCCTGTTTATATAAATGTTTGTGTTTAAGCTTACACGCTTATTGAGACGACAACGGTAACAAAGTAAAAACCTTTTATATTATCACATGTTTGTTTATACTTGTCTGCTTATATAAATGTTTGTGTTTACGCTTACACGCTTATCAAGAAAAAAAGGTAACAAAAAATCCGCGTACACTCATATCAAGACAACAATGGTAACAGAGGTTAGCCATTTCTTCATCATCATCTGATAGCCATGTATCTTCACCAATCAGTCCAATCTGTTGCTTTTTAGCTTCTTCAAGCTTTCTTACATAGTAAGCATCATTTGTCATGTATTTTCTCTTACACTCATTTGAGTAGTGACCTTTTTATTTGCATTTGAAGCAGGCCGCTTCAGCCTTTTCTATTTTCCTATACTTAGATCTATCTGCCTTACCTTTGAATGCATTGTTTCCTGACATACTATGTTCAAAGGTTTTGGTAAGAAGTGCAATGGCTTCTATAAAGGTCAGATATCTGATTTAGGATCAGATGTTTCTGTTTCACTTGGTGTTGGAATTATTTGTGAGGAGCTGGATTCTAGTTTCTGGGTTGTGGAATATAATGCTATTTGACCACCCTTGTAACCAAAATTTTCAAATATCTCATCTTCCCTGGGGATAAGAATGCTATAAGGATCATGAAGGTTCATATTTGTCACACCCCGCCAAGGCAAAAACACTGGGATGTGATTCGAAAGGTTTTCAAGCACAAGGTTCGAGCAACACACATGATTTATTTTAAATAGATACCATCTAAGGATGGATGATTTCATATATTATTGAAATAACATAACATTGTATGAAATTAAGAAATTGTCTGAAAACGCATGACTTTAAACACCATAATAATGTACGACCGACACAACCACATCCATGACGGTACATCCAGTGCAAGTTTAAACCTAGCCCCCAAGTACCCGCTCCACATGATTAGTTACCTGAAAAACATGCATAAAAGATTTGTCAACATAATGTTAGTGAGTTCATAGGTTTTAATGTGCTATGTAAGTGCTCGTGTAATTCGTATATGACCAATCATAGGCTAGCTAAGCGAATGATTTATGTGCAAACCATGAGTCCCATAACCAAACCTCTTGACTATTGTGCCTCGCGCATTGTACTGTAAAGACACGTATATATAGTAGAATACTAACACTCTTTTGTATGTAACAGGTTAGAGCGACTAACCAAGAGTGGGGGTGTCAACCCAATAGATCTATTTAAGTGTTTCATGGCTTTTGATAGCTAATGGTTATGGTGTAAATGTAAGTACGAGGACTGTTGAGCTCATGAACCAAATGTCTCATGTTCCACATGGTAATCACGATAAAATAACACACAAAATGGATTGTACTAGAAACGTAGCATGTTTATCCCCCAAAATGGAAAATAGTAAAACAAGGCAGTGAAACTCACCTGATGATAGTACGTGTGGTCTGGGAAAGCTGGAATGTGAGGTAAATATCGTCCTGATAATGATTTCCCTATGATTGTCAAGAGTATGGCAAGTTGTACATTTTTGTCATTTATCATACAAGTTGTTCACCCGACTTGGTGAACCCTTGTGTTAATGTATGTGGGTCATGTTTTGTGCACGTGACAAACGTTAGTTGATTTATGTGTACTTTGTAAAACATATAATTTTGGAAACTCCGGGCATTTTGTTGTAGAATGGTATCCATTGTAAAGAAAATGGACCCCACGTGTCGTCATGGGCCATAAATTGTCTCCAATCCAATGCGTGTGGTCGGTTTATGGAAAAATACGTACTTTAACACAGGTTTATAACCTTTTAATGTCTAAAAATAACACTAACATATGTTATGGCCTTCTTAACATATGTTATCATGGTATAGCCGAAAATTTCACATAACATGGACCTCGAATCCGATTGTTTAGTGAATCCTAAATGATTATTTATGTTTATCAAGGTATAGTTAAAGGAAAAAAAGTGTGGTTTGGGGTATTCTTGATGAAACCGACTATAATTACTTCTAAAAATATAGTTTAGGTTCGGTTATATAAACAAGCATATGTTTAGCTATACCATCGACTATATGATGCCTCTTTCAACTCATGTTATGGTGGTTGTGTGTGCACGTGTGCTTGCATAGGTTCCTCTTTGTTTTGTGATCATAACCGTAAATGCATATACATATGTGTATGTGGTATGTGTATTAGTTTAACACTAGCATTAAATGGGTGTCAATAGTTAGCAATTTTTTTTGGTTGCATTACAAAATTAAGGGTCGAGGGTCAGGAGTAGGGATGTAGGCCAAATTTAAACATAGATTCATGAAGTAAAGATGATCGCATACCAAAGGGTTTAAGATGGTGCTGAGGGATGATCCAAAAGCTCTCGTAGTCGTGATCCTCTTGGGTCCTTCTTATAGCTCTTAGAAAGGAAAACAACTTGGGTGCACAATGGTTTGATGTTGGCCGAAAGTTTAAAGGAAGTACGGATGTTGGAAGGTTAGTGCGATTGATCATAAATCTTCAAGCCTCCTTATATAAGATTGGCCAAGGGTAAAGACAAAGACAAAGGAGGAAAGTCCTAGCTTCTTGAGTGATGCATTGTTCCTTGTTACTAATCATGGATTTGGGGTAATGATAATGACACAGGAGGGCATGAATTAACCTTGATTTAGGTCGATTGAGATTAGGAAGTGGACATAAGGAATGGTTGACTAACATAGGGATAGGAATATGGTTGTTTGTTGTCTAGAATGGTGATAGTTTGACAACCAAACATATTATCTTTTTTCCTTAGTTGTAATCAGCTAACAAGGGACAAAATAATGATCTTGTGATGTTGATGTGTCTCCATTTGTCCCTTCCTTGATCCGATTGTGGTGTAGTAAGAATAGGGTGTCCTCTTGTCATGGTGAGTGTATTGGTAAGAGTTGTCATATACAACTTATATGTGTGTCGTGTATATCTTGTAAATACATACATGTGTTGTCTTCGAATTTAGACCCTAAATTAGAGTGTGATCCAATCGTAGGTGTTTGTGTGAGTCGACATAGTGTTATTGGATAATAATGTTGGTTATCATAAGGTGTAATTGATCACTTGAGCCCACAACATACCCTAGTTGTGCTCGATGACGATATTAACATGTAGTGATTTCCATTAGTTGTGAACACATGTTATTAGGTGTTAACATATGATAATATTGGTGATCCATATACATGTGTTTGTGAGGAGTTACCATGTGTTAGTGAGTGGTAACCTCATAAAACACTTTGTAATTGCTTGGGTTTGGGTGGATTGTGTGGCTTTCCACCTGGACATTGTCACATATATAGTTATTTTGTACAATTGTGTGTAATTCGGGTATCTAGTTGCTCTTTGTTGAGCAGGTGATTGGCTTGACTGTTCAACGCCAATTGTCTTGTATAGTCCGGGTGTTGTATGCATAAACAAGGAATCTATTGAGTTTTCTCAATAACTCATGCTTTACCAGACTGGGGGGGGGGGGGAGAGTGTGTGCAAAATGTCTACTTATGCACATGAAATGAAAATATTAAGTAAAATACGTACGTATGTTGACCTGGATCGTTGACTGGTGTCTCAATGTTATCTAGCACTAAGGTTGAGGCTAGAGTCATTGTAAGTGTTCTCCACTCTCTAGGGTAAAGCTCCTAAGAAAATAACATTCTTTTCATCATTTGACATTGTTAACCCATACTTCTTTAACTAAATCAAGATGTTATAAAATCAATTATAAGTTTCAGACAATGTTTCATTTGGAAGATATTTGAATTATTCATAACTTTAAACACAATTTGTTCTTTTGTTTCTTCTTATTTTTTCTCCCCCTTCATATAGATTTTCCAACTGATCCTATATTTTCTTTGCAGATGAACAAGCATCTACATGAGAAAATCTGTCAATTGGAAGAGCCATGATCAATAATGAGTTGGCTCTTTCATCAATTGCCATTGCTCCCTTGTTCTCTTGTCCCCATAATCTTTGATCCTTAGAACTTTAGTGGCAGGATTTTCAGGTGTTCCATAAGTTGCTAGAACTTATGGTATTTCCATCATGGGAAGTATGGTCCACTCACAATGGATTGGTATAGACGATGATCATGTCCATTTAAGAAATTGATCATCCTGACCTTCCACCTGGGGGGTTTCCCCTCTCACCGGAGTGAGAGGCTTAGACATTAAGTCCATCTGGAAAGCAGAATTCCATGTTTGAAAGCTTGCCATTTGTCAATAGTGGTATTTAAGATATTTTGTTAAATCGTTTAAGATTTAAGCTTAAATAGTTCTTTTAATAGATTAGGATCTTTATGAAAATAACTTATTCAAGCTGTTCTGATACCAAGTGTTGGTTGTAGAAGTACCAGCCTCACGTTGAATCAAATGGCAATGTGATTTCAACAATATGTAATCAATTGATTTTTGGACAATAAGATTTCAATTCACTCAATCTAATTTATTTTTGGAAAAGATTTGGATTCAGACGCGATCGAATTTGAATAACCGGCCATAATCGACCAAGATATATCGCCATATCGTTCGAATTTAGAGACTATTATTCGATTTCCTAATATTATTTAAAATTCCAAATTTTTTATTGAGCTTGAATTGGTATAAATAAACCCCTACCATTGATCAGAAGGGACCGAAATACTAAACCCTTATGTCCTTCGACATTTACAAACATCAGATAACTTAGATTATTGGCCTTTTATTATGGGTTGTGCTCATTCGGTTCACTCTTGTTCTATATCGATTAGTTACAATTTCTCTATTCTTTAGGGTCGGTTTTGAGGTTAGATAAAAAGCCCTCAACTTAAACCTGTTATCGATTCCCTTATCATGGTTAATTGAGTTGATGGATAATTAGGGTTCAAGTTTAAAGTTTGAGGATAAACAGCATAAGGCGTTTTTAAATTTCCTTTCTGAATGTAAATAGAAAATCAAAGACAGTACACTAGGTATGGCGTGGGACTTATACCAGACAGGTCCCGGGTTCAAGCCAGGCCTGCCACCACTTTTTTCTTTCTTTTATTCTCTTTTTTTCTCTTTACCTTTTAATTATTTTATTAACTTTAATTATTTAATAAACATTAATAAATCATTATGTATACATTATATGTTTTTAAATACTGGTATATTTACAAAAAATAAATTTTTATCTGAAATTTATTATTTATGTTGTTTAAATCATAACTAATTCCTAAAAAAATTATTTATTAGTTATGATATGTATCCTTCGGTTTGTTTATTTTTAAACCCTCTTACAATTTGTGTTTTGATTTAAGAAGCCTAGATTTGTTTTTATGGTTTGATATAAGGGTTTTGGTAGTTCAAAAACTTGATATGCATTTGGTTTTTGTTTAACTATATTTCTTGGATTTCTCTTTGTTTTAATCTGTTTCTTTGTTATTAATATGTTTTTATTTTTTAGTTTATAACATTGTTTTTTAAAAATCCCAACTCCTGATTTGATGTAAGTTCTGTTAGTTTTGTTATAATTTTATTATATATTTGAAGGATATGTTATTTTCATTAATATTATCTGATTATGTTATATTATTTATCTATGATTATGCTATATGATGTTTTGCTTAAATTTCTTTGATAATGTTATGTTTTATGTTCTGTTTTTGTTAGTATTTCTGAATTAATTTTAAACTTGTTTTTATAGTTGTTTGTATTTGTTTTTGTAATATTATTTTTAATATTCATGTTTATATCTGTGGTGTTTTCTGTTTTGATGTAGTTAATAAGTCTTTTTGTTGATCTAAATCATTTTCTATAGTAACCCTAATTGTTGATTTGATTGTGTATTCTGTTAATGTTGTGATATGGTTATGTTATATGATTTTGTAAGTCGCAATAATCTAGATCTTTAAGTGAAAATGATTGATATCACACACAAACACCTATTGATTAAGTGTTTTGGATGATAAATCTATATGAAACCGAAAGACACTAGATGAACAATGAAAAACCGACACACAAGATAATCAAACGAAGATTTCCATTACTGATATAACGATAAACACCATCGAATTACACAGATACGAACCGATTAGACTTGTGCTATCTTGACCACCAAAAACCCTAGATAATGAGCTACTCATACCTTTCTATTTATAGACTAAGCTGATGGGCCGGTGTACTTAGCATAAGTACGACGGGCCCTTTACTAATACACAGACTACATGTAAAACCCTAGTCACATTTAAACAATTACAACACTAGTCCCTTGACTAGTTAACCTCTATTAAACACCATCCAAACGTCTATATGCTGGTAACTGTGGTCTCAAACGAACCCAACAATACTCCCCCTAGACCATAGCTACCAGTTCTTCATCAGTCAGCTTCAAATCGAGCTAGATATCATTTGATTCAAATTCTTCTGTATCTTTCTCTTGCACTGGTTGTTCTGGAATAGTGACATCTTGAGCTTTAGTGGATTCAAGTTCTTTTTCTTTGTCAGCTGTTTCTTTATCAGCAATCTCTTTCTCTTTTCCTGCTGCCTCAGTCTCTGCATGCTCTTTTTCTCTTTCTGACTCCCAGATTCTGTCCAAATTTACCAGCATTTCTCTCATTCTTTCTTTTGCTCGGTCAACTGCTCATTGAAATAACATTGCCTCTTCCAACAGCGCTTGACCAGCCTCAACCCTGATAATGTTCCCGAAGAGTTGCACCAAATCAGATAGGTTGAACATGAACACATCAACTGGGTCATGCATATACAGATGTGATTTTTTCACTCTTTTGTATTTTAACAGTTGTATATACGTTGGAGTTTCAAAAGAGAGGGTTGTCTCATGCTCATATTTGCTTATTTATGCATGCTGATTACAAACTTCCAACGGTTGAATATATTGATCCACTTATTTTAGCCGAAATACCAGACAGAAAAAAAGGATCATCAAGAATCTGTGGATGAAATAAAAGAATACTACAGTTGTAGATATATTTCAGTATGTGAAGCATCTTCGAGGATTCTATCTTTTGATGTTCAGTATAGGATTCAGTTATTAGGCTTCCTTTTCATCTTCCGGAGCAACAACAAGTCATATATGAACTGCAATAAAAATTTGGAGTAGCACGAACACTAAATTTTGTCGAATTCCCTACAAAGTTTGTTTGGAACCGAGACCAAAAAGAATGGAAAGAAAGGGAAAGAGGTTTTTCAATTGGTAGAATTTATTCGGTTCCTCCATCTCTTGGTGAAGCATATTATTTAAGGATTTTGTTGAACAAAGTGAAAGACCCTAAATCATTTGAAGAAATTAGAACCGTAAATGGTATACAGTTTCCTACATTTAGGGATGCATGTTATGCATATGGTCTTTTGGATGATGACAAAGAGTACATCAATGTAATTGTGGAAGCAAGTTTTATAGGTTCTGGTTATTATCTAAGATTTTTATTTGCTTTAATGTTAATGTCAGATAGTATCTCCAGACCTGAATTTGTATAGGAACAAAAATGGAACTAAGTATCAAATGGCATTTTACATAACAATGATCGGACAATCGAGGTAAGAAATTCATATCTTCATTTCAATATTTTTCTTATAACTAAACCTTATTTGTGTTAGAACTTGATTATTGTTAATTTGAATGTTTTGAACTTTGTAGGTTTGATACTTAATGAAGATCAAATAAAAAACTTTACATTGTTTGAAATTGAAAAGGGTTTACTTAGAAATAACTCAAGTCTTTGAATGTTTCCCATGATGCCTTATCTTGACGAAGATTGTGTATCTTTATTACGCAACACATTGCTATAGGAAGAATTACGTTATGACAAAGAATTGTTAGAGCAAGATTTTAACAATCTTTTTCATTCCCTGACTGAAGAACAAAGAAATATTTATATATAAATCATCAATGCAGTTACAAAAAACAAAGGAGGCATGTTTTTTATTTATGGTTAGGAGGCACAGGGAAAAAGTATATTTAGAAGACGTTTTCTACTTCCCTAAGATCTGAAGGAAAGGTGGTGTTAAATGCTGCTTCAAGCGGAGTAGCATCTCTTTTATTGTCAAGAGGTAGGACTGCCCACTCTAGGTTTCACATTCCTTTGAATTGTGTCGATGATTCATTTTGTCACATAAAGCCAGATAGTCAACTTGCATTTTTGTTAAAAGAAACATCACTTATTATTTGGGATGAGTTACTAATGGTACATAAACATGGATTTGAAGCTTTGGATAGATCGTTAAGAGACATTTTTGCATCCACGTCTCCTAATTCATCTGACTTACCATTTGGTGGAAAATTTATTGTTTTTGGGGGAGATGTTAGACAAATCATACCTATGTTCCCATATGAAAGTAGACAACAAATTGTAAGTTCCTCTTTAAGTTCATCTTATATTTGGCGAATTTGCAAGGTGCTTGAATTGACAAAAAATCTTCGGTTGACCTACAAAAACAATTCAGCTGATATAGAAAAACTAAGAGGTTTGCTCAATGGCTTTTGGATATAGGTGAAGGTAATTTGGGTGGTATGAATGATGGTGATGCAATTATTGAGATACCAGAAGATCTTCTAACTCAAGATTCTAATGATCCAATATCAAAGCTAATTGAGTTTGTGTATCCATCTATTTTGTTAAATTTAAGTAATTCAAATTATTTTCACGAAAGGGCAATACTCGCTCCTAAATATGATGTTTTTTAAGAAATAAAAAATGGGTTGCGTTCAATTTTTCATAAAGAAGAAAGAGAATGCTTAAGTTCAGATAGCATTTGCAAACAGAAATGGTTGCTGAGGCTTTCGATGAAAGTTTATATTCACCTGATATTCTAAATGGAATAAGGTTGGTTTTGAAAGTAGGTGTTCCAATTATGCTTCTTAGAAATACTAGTGGGATGCCCGCGCGATGCAGCGGGAGCGTGTTGCGACGCAAATAACAATACGAGGCGTGAACATAATTTAAACCCTTAGAATGCTAAATAAAATCATATATGAGTTGTATTTATGTATATAAAGGCAAACTCACTTCGCGGCAGGGTAAGTTTAACCGCTACATGAGAGAGTTAAATGATAGAATGTTATGTTCTAGTGGCAATTTGATTAGTTTGACATTAAACAATCACAATTAGGTTCTTAATTAAATACATTTAGTTTGTTAGTGACTATTTTCAAAACAATATTAAACATCATAACAGAGTAATACACAATTTTTATGTGCATACAAAAGGACCGAAATTCAAAAGAAAAAAATAGACTGTCTCTCAATACACAACTCTCTATCTACATACACACACGCATAGATAGATAAATAAATATATACCCATAAAAATGTGCGGTTGTGGGTTCAAATCCTTGCAAATGCAAGATTAGCTGAAAATAAGGTGGTATAAAATTTGTCGTTCAAAAAAAGATAAATAAATATATAAGAGTATGACGGCAAGTCTCACCCAACGAGTTTTTGAGAACAGACACCAGCCATGAGTAACATGAGCTAGGTTCTTCAAAGTTGTTCCAACATATACAATTGAAAAGGTAATTGGCTGTACCAACAGATAACAAGTTTCATCAAGGCATATATACTATCATAACTTCAGTAATAAACACATTCCTTTTACAACTAAAACAATGTAGATAAAATATGTTATACCTAACTATAGCATTAACACAAAATAAATTAATGACTTTATTTTAAAAAAAAAAAATTAGTGAAGTATTAATACCATCATTCCCAACCATGAAGCCATCACATACTCGCATATAGAAATTGGAGTTACGGACAAAAGGTAATTCATCATGTTAAATGGAAAACAAGCCGAAATAGCCGCACGACCAAAATAAGAAAATCATGTGATATCAAACTACCATATCAAAATGGAGTTTGAAAATATGATAAAACAGATCAAAATGGCTATTTAAGGAAACCTTAAATCCAGATTTCTCCATAGCAATTGCAAGTGCTCGAAACTGTGGATAATCACTAAACTTAGAAATGACATATGGTCTCCTAATCTGCAAAACAGCTTAAGGAGAAACATGATTATTAATAACATTTAACGTAAGATCACCAAAGAACAAGAATCAGGAGAATATAAAACTTACTGTTCTGCCAAGAAGGAATGCTGCAGTAACACCAATGGTAGCAACGGTAGAGTCAGCAAGAAAACCCGTAGCCAATCCAAACAGATAACCGCTGCCCAGCTGGAAGAAACAATAACGCAGAATTGTCATAAAGAGAGAAAAAAAACATTTAAATGATATGAAAAAACTGGTGCTAATTGCACAAAACTGAAACTCTTGAATTGAATGTGAATATCAAAGGGAGTTATGATGAGTTAACAAGGAGGGAATTGAATGGAGTCTATTGGTATGGATTGAGGGCAAGGTTGGAAACAATTTTATGCTTTTAACTAAAATGTCACAATAGATTTACTAATATACCCTTCTAAGTGTCTTAATGTTCCACAAAGTTCCAATTATACCCTCATTATGTAAGCATAAATCACTTGTGCATGTTGCTTCTTAAGTTGTACGGAATTGAAAATTACTATCCTAGCCGTCACTCCTCCTTAATAAAATAATATAGATTGACCAAAAAAGTGGTTTGTGTAATGGAACTCGATTACAAGTCATTTCATTGGGAAAGCGAGTTATTGAAGCGGAAATCATATCAGGAAGTAATATTGGAGGTCGTACTTTCATTCTGAGAATTTCTTTGATACCCTTTGACAAAAGAATACAATTCACGATTGCCGTTTGTTTTGCAATGGCCATAAATAAGAGTCAAGGCTAATCATTGTCAAAAGTTGGTTTGTTTCTGAAAGAACCAGTTTTTACTCATGGTCAATTATATGTTGCCTAATCATAATTTCTTACAAATTTCTAAATACTTCTTTGTAAACAACATTTGTTGTTTTATTCGAAAGATTCCCATCGCTATCTAATATAACAACTTTTATACCATCTCTTTTATTCAAAGTAAGATGTGTTTATGTTAGGAAATGTTGAGACGAAATGTGATTATATTTAAATGAGATTAATCCTAAATCAAAGCCCATTGTATCTCTTTTCTTCAATTAGCTACAAGCCCCTCTACCAGGTAAGCCCATAATCGTGTACGTCCACTTTTGGGTCCAGTTCATCCAATGAACACTGAATCCATCAAATGTAACTTATATGTAGCATATTAACACAAAGCTATAACAAAAAATTATAAGAATAATATAACATACATGGATTTTATTGAATTCAATTATATATGTCATATATGTTTTCAACATTATACAATATATACTAAATTGAGGTGTCACAATAAGAATATTGTTGAGTTAATCTTAATATGAGTTTTATTAAATGGGTCAACCCAAGATACCAAAGGTTGGACAAGCACAAGATCAAAACATAATTACAAACTATTGTCTTGTGATTCATCTCACAGCCCTGAACAAACACATATATTACGAATTTAACACTACCAAAATATACCAAATTCTAACTAATGTGATTTTCAAATGTTGGAAGCGTTTCATCGTACACACGTGTATGTTCGTTTACAATATTAACAACAAACATAAACATACAACAGCAAGAAAATCCGTTCATTCGTTTCATTCAGAGGCCTAACTGGGGTCAGAAATATTTAATTAAACTTATTCGTAAACAAATCAAACATACAAATTCATAGCAGTTTGATCAAAGGCCTTTTTCATTCGCCTCAAGAATGATGGAAACACTCTACAACTAAAACACAACCTAAATCAAAATTCAGATTAAAAGAATGCAAAATATTAAGCTAATATAAAAACCAACAAAGCACATAGCATAATGAATTAAGGTTGATCTAATCCCTATAAAACAAAATCACAACTTTTACTAAAGTTTTACTAAACTTCATCAAAACATATTCAAAAGATAAGAAACAAAAAAGAATTTTAAGTTCATATTTATAAAACATACTTAGCATAACCAAACATAACATAATTACTAAGCTTCATCATCATCATCGACCTCAGAATCCAATGACTCCTCTGCTTCCACCATTGCCGCTTGCTCCCTCAGCCACATAATTCTTGCACGGATCATTTGTTCCACATTTAGCATCGTTGTGCTCCTTCTGTTGTTATGCATGCCTACTTGATCGAGTTCCTCCAGGAAGTCGATATCATTGGAGTTTTCAATTTCATCTCTTGTGATCCACTGATAAAGACCATTGCTAATCTCCACACTTGTAAGATTATACCTCTCAACAAAAAACCAACTAACGACATGAAAGGTCTCCATCTCTTCATTTACTCCAAACTTCTCATCCAACTTACCGATCAGTCTTCTTTCTTCGTAGTAGGGGAACCCGATTGTTCTTCCAAAATCATACATTTGTCTTTGAAACTCTTCCCCTATTTCTACAATCGTCTTCGTGAACCAAACACTAAACGTGTGTTTTCATTTAGGGTGACGAAATATCTACGGTTGAACGGGCAGAATCGCCAATGCACTACGTTTTCCATTTTTGGTTCTCTGTTTTTGTTTTTGTTGTGTGTGTTTGTTTTAGTGTTTGTTTGCTTTGTAAGTTCTTTTAGATGATGATGGATATATAGAGATAATAAAAGCGTGTGTAAAGAAGTTGAAGTGACAACTTCGATTTTCCATAATAATGATCATTAATCTTTGTTGTGGCTATTAATTTCTCGATCAGATCAACGTCGTGTACTTGCATGCAGGTTTGAAAGCGACGGTTGTTATTGCTTAATTTAATATTGAGTATTTGATTATAAATTAACAAACTTAATTGATATTGTTATTATATAATAAAATCAGATTAGTTTATAATCAGATCATGCCCAAGCCCAAAGAAGTTTAGGCAGGTGTTTTGGGTTTCCATGTTTTACAGGTCAGAATTTGTTTGGGGGCTTTATTTGTATGTGTATGTTTTATTAAATCAAACAAACAAGTCTTCTATACATAGGTTTATCCAATCGCATACATACATAAGTGTGTTGATTTGGAAATGTTATCATACATAGAATACATATGTAGCCTATACATCATGTAACACAAGTGAAATTTCCATGTTATTTAAAAAAAAAAAATACCTATAACAACAAATGATGTATATTAATAATGGTAATTATTAATAATAATATGTTTTCATAAAATATATAAATATTTGGAGTTTGTATTCAACCTTATATAAGATTGTAGGAGATTTCATTTGGTTCTATTTAATACAATATATACACATATAAGTATTATATTTTTCTTTCTAAATTTTACAAAGGAATACATTGCTCATTAAAATTTGTAAGACTTAAAAGTTTTAATATCTAAACCTGTAAAGGCTTGTAAGCTCTCATAGTTATTTTTCGTTGTAAGATAGTTTTATTTTTCTTGAACTATAAGGTTTATAATATGTGTAAAAAAATATATATGTATATATACACACATTGTAGTAAACTCATGAAATGGATAAACACCATTCCTATACATTCAAACCTCAACACCCATTCCCGCTTGAGTTTGTCACCCTCTCCAATCACCGATGAAATTGGTAATACCGGAAATTTTGTTAAACGGGTAATGGAATCGGTCAAAGTTTCAAATAAGTTCACCAAATCTTGCCATCATAACTCCTAATCACATAGCATAATTGGTGCAACCAAATTAAGTGTATACAACTTTCATACCTTCCTTAACTGTGTCCTAATCATTGAGTCGAAATCACGGAAGTTTCCAAATATAAAAAAATGGGTGTTGGTATCTTATATAAGTTAGCTCCTCTTGATTTGAAACAACCATGACCACCTCATGATCACTTTAACCAGAAAATTTCCAGCCATGACTCACCCTCACTTCTGACCAAACCCAAACGACCTCCGCTGCCACCACAGAAGCCTTGCGCAAATCAATAGCCCATCACCAAATTTCGCACCGAGCCATCCTCTCTGGCGATTTCTGGCCTCGTCGGAGTATGGAGCCTTTCTAAAAAAAAAAAAGCTCGTGCTACCAAGCTCGGCATTGAACCGTCATCCTTAACCCATTTGGGTACGACTTCTAAACAAGGTTGCGAGTAACTCTCGGCGTCACCGGCATCACCAATCTGTGTGCAAAACATCAATACACCACTATTCCTTATGTGGATCTAAAGTGGAAAGTTATAGTGTTGGTGAGCTAGGATAGTTTGGGCAAGCACTTCAGGTCATAAACTTTGGTGGGTTCGAGTCCGATTAATATGAGGGCGATGCCTTGATTGTTACACATGTGAGTTGTGATTTGGTGGAGTGCACTTACTGATTACCGAAGCAACTATCCTCTAGCTATGTCTTGTTAAAACCGCAAGCGTCCTTGTACACCTTTTCTATTTGGATAACCAGCCATCGCACGTAGCCGCATCGTCTAATCTATTTTGTTTCATGATGTTTCGCTAATCAAGTAAGCAATCCGAACCATGTTCTGATATGAAAATGGTTTACAAATTTCTGGTTTCGCTTTGATAACTTCGCCGACGACGGACTTTTTATGATAAATGTTTTTTTTCCCAAGTCTAGTATGGTTTGTATCTTTATTAACTTAACGATTAAGTGTTTAGTTGTTGATTTATGTAGTCAAAATTGAAGGAAAGATCCATTTTCCATTTGCAAATTTGATTCCAAAATTTTAAGCGAATGCCAACCTAATAATCTAAGTGTTTATTTTAAGCAGTTACATTTGATAGTGAAATAAGATTTATATATATACTGTTTCTAATGTAGTTTCCAATTTACGAAAATAAGACATGTTCTATTTTGAATATCTAGATTTAATAAAAGTATGTAAACAATAGTTTTTGGTGTGGTGTAAAAATTACATACAGGTGTTTTTATAGATATCTTGGTAGTTAAGAAGGTTATGTATAATTTGTTTTATATTCTTACTATTTTAATGAAACTGTGTTAACCAAATTTTAGAACTCTTAACTTTTCGAAAATATGCTATGCAATACACAACGATAAACTTTTCTTATTACATTACGATAATTGTTCAAGTATCTTAAAAGTCCCCATCACCGAAGATCAATAAAACTAAAATTTGTGTTTCGTAAATTTAATGATAAAAGATAAAATTTTAGGTTTGCCTACTTTTGTGCGGATCATCTTAGCACTCTACCAGGTGAGTTTACATAGCCCCTTTTTCTGTTTTACATTTTGGGGTGAAACATGTTTAAACATTTCATACACTATCATTTACTCATTCTTACATTGTTGAAACTTTGATTCAATTACACTATCATTTACTCATTCTATCATTTGACTGTAACAAAAAGACACTTTACAATCATTAACATTGATCAAGCCGCCTGTTTAGATTATAGCGCTATAGGTCTGACAAACCCATCCCCCCGCATAAATTCAGGGATGATCGATAACAGTTACACTTTTACTAACTTGCGAGTTAGGTCTCAGTCGACACAAGGTTTGATTGTACAAAAGACGCATTGTTACATGTCGGACTCATACTCTAACATTATTCATTATTATGCTTGAACTATGATTGTGACACCCGGCATGTTCGGCTTAAACATATTAGTAACATCTAAGTCTACCTTAGCGAGAAACGTTTATAAACAAACTTAACCGGGTTAGTTGAGTTGGGTCAAGTTAGGATTGTCCAGGGTACAATGATCTGGAGGATCATTGGGAGTCGTTTTGGTAATACACTAGTATCGGGTTCCGTTGTTGGTGGCATTACATGAACTAATTAAGTATATGTGTAGATTATGGGTTGTGTGGTGGTTTATATACATAGACGTGTTTAAATGATGTGTAAATGATTATCTGTGCTTTAATGTGTTAAACATAGACTATGGGTGCATGCTTATGTGTTAAGATGTGTTAGAATGCGTTAAACACGACAAACTGGGAAAAGGTTAACATGTGTTAAAAAGTGCTGTTGACATGTGTTAAAAAGTGCTGATGACCTGAATGTGGAAATAGTGGGCGAACGTGGAAATGGAACTTGAAAAATGGGCGAACGTAGAAACAAAGTGGGCGAATGTGGAAAAGTTCCACATTCGACCACATAAAAGGGGCGAACCTGGACTGGGTATAAATACCATCCTTAGCCATTTTTCACCATTTCACAAACCCTAAACGCCTCCAAACACTCTCTATCAGCTATTATCATTGGGGAAGGAGTTTTTGAGCTTGTTTTTCATAACCTAACTCTCTAAATCATTACAAGTGAAGATCTAAGGTGTGTTCTTCATTTCAAATCCTTTTTAAACAATTTTGACTTGTTTTAATCTAAACCCCAAGGGTCCAGATCTGATATCAACCTATTTTTTCAAATAAAAACCTTTCCTAACCAAAACCTATTCATAAACAATGAGTTTTTATGCAAATTAACATGTGTTAATGTGATATTTTGCATTATTTGATGATTTCTTGTTGTATAGAGGATATGGCAACAACCTAGGGCTGTTATTAATGATGGGTTCTGATTGAAACATGTTACAATTGATTGTTGATGGTGTTTTGTCGATTAAAGGAATCTTTGTTAGATTTAGGGCATGTTTTTGGATAATAATGATAGAGTTAGGATAAGGGTTTCTTGTTCATGATGATTTGATGATGATGAGCTGATTATTGATTGATTTCAGAAGTTTCCTAATTGGGTAATATTTTCATGCATGATGATGTGACATCTCCATAATTTACTATTTTAGGAAACTTGTAAAAACGGATAGATTTGGGGTAAAAATTGGTAGGGTTTCGTAGGAATATATTAATGATGCTTGACTGCTGTAACTCATGATGTTTCGTGATGTTTTCGGATGTTTTTGGACGCGTTTTTGAGTAAACAACACAGTAGGGTCGAACCTGGAACACCTTCGGCCAGTCGAATGGGCGAAGGTGGGATCCAGGGGTCGAACCTGGAAACTTGAGGGGCGAATGAACCACAAGTGGGCGAAGGTGGAAGAAAAAGGGGCGAAGGTGGAAGTTTGAACCCACATTCGACCAATCCAAGTCACCTTCGACCACTTACCACTACATTCGACCCTATGTTAACAGAAATGAGATTTTTGATACAAACTAAGTGTTTTATGCTTGAACCTTGCATGTAATCTATGTGTACTTGATTAGTTAGGGTAATGGGTCACCAACGGGATGTCGGGTCGGTCTAGTGTGTCGGTTAAACATTTAAACACGTTTTAAAACATACTCGGTTATGATCTGGACAATCGGGGGCTAGATAACCTTATGGTTATTAGTCGGAACACTTATGTGAACATTTTGATAGATCTCCGGTAGAGGGATTATCAAGGGCTAAACATCTTTACTTATATTTGAAGAACGCTATCTAAGGTGAGTTCACGGCCCCACTTTTACTGCTTTAACTTTTGGGGGAGAAAACATGCGCTAAACTGTTTTGGTAATATATGTCATACTATGGTTTTGAACTTGTGTACTATGCGATCTTTTGAAAGTCCCGGGGGAAACCATGAATGTGCGGGTTTGCACAACGGGGGAAATGTGGATAGATCTATTGGGCGTGACCTGCCCCACTCGTCGGCTTGGAGGGCCGGGCGGGTGCATATTGTCTCGAACAGGTACATTGGTATCATGCTGAACATACGGGCTGCTTAAACATGCTGAACATTGCTAAACGTGTCTAGTAATGGTTTCCAATCGTAGTAGTAATGAAACATACGCCTAGCTAGCGTACTTGGTAACATTGATATAGTATGGACAGGGTAACACTTTGGTAACATTTTTGAACAAACCTGTGAACTCACCAGCATTATTTGTTGACATCTTTTTGGCATGTTTTTCTCAGGTCGCTAAGGTAGCAATGAACGGAACTAGGCGCACGGGTCTGCATTGGCGTCTAGATTTTAGTGCACGTTTTGTAATAAATGTCTTGAATACTTGGGAACACTGTTTTGTAGAGATTAAATTCTTTAAATGCTTCCGCTGATGAAATTCATGTTTTTGGATTTACGTACTTCATATAGTGTCGTTTATTGTGATCGTTGACTTGGATCCTGGTTTGTCATGCGCCTCGCGGTAAAACCCCGCAAGTGAAAATTTGAGGGTGTGACAGATTGGTATCAGAGCCAATGGTTATAGTGAACTAGGACTGCATGTAGAGTCTGGTCTATAGCCGAGTCGCACACACTAGACGGTCACATACTTTGGGTCTATTAATGGGGTATGTACTAACGTTGTCGGGGTGTCCTTACATCATCATCATGCTTCTCTGTTACATCATCCGTTTTTATTTGGGTTCTTACCTACTCTTGTCTTCTTCTTCTGGATTGAAGGAGGAGGGGTTGATTTGTTGGTTCTTGCACACACATGCCTTCTTACACTTGCACCTATTGCCACATAGGCGACAATGTTCGGTGACTGGGGTCTAGATTAGGGGTACATCTGGAGGACCATGTAGAGCAGTTTATCATTTCGGGTGCACACGAAATAATAAACTAGGATGCATGAAAATCCCGACGGACTTCGAGTTTGGATGTATGGTCCTGAATTTGTCTCTAGGTTAACTCTTGTAAATTCCTAGTGGTTGACACTGGAAGTGAATCTGAATCTCTCGATTTCTTGGTTTGTTAGATCATGTCTGGTGCTCGCGGTGGTGGACGTCGTGGTGGAGGGGGTGGCCGTGCTGGCGGCGGTGGTCGTGCCAGAGGCGGTGGTCGTGGGAACATCAACATGACCCAAGCTGAGCTGAACAACTTGCTCCAGCAGCAAGTGAACATGGCTATGGCTAATTTCCAGGCCGGGATTAATGCCATGGGTGGTGAGTTGATTTCTGTCGACCTTGCCTCATTTTTTTGGGTTTCGTGTCCTTTCGTTTGTGTTTTACTCGTGTACCGTGTTTCAGGTGTTGGTGCCAATCCACCCCCACCTCAGTGCTCTTATAAGAAGTTTAGGGACTGTCAGCCCCATAACTTCGCTGGAACTGAGGGAGCGGTGGGACTGCTCCGATGGCTAGAGAAGGTGGAATCTGTGTTTGTCATGTGTAACTGTCCTGCTGGGGACCGAGTGAAGTATGCTACTGTGACATTTGAGGGGCCTGCATTGTCGTGGTGGAATGCTACCACTCAGAACATGGGGTTGGGAGAGGCTATTGCTATGCCTTGGGCGGAGTTTGTGCAACTTTTGAGAGGTGAGTACTGTCCGAGGGAGGAGATACAGAAGTTGGAGCATGAGGTCTGGAGTTACAAGATGGTTGGGTCGGAGATTGAGGAGTATACTGTGAGGAGGAATGAGCTGGCAGTGTTGTGTCCTGACTTACACACACCCGAGTACAGGAGGATCGAGCACTATGTGTCTGGACTAGTGCCCGAGATTGCTGGGTTGGTAGCTGCTGGGAATCTTCCCACTATTACTGAAGTTGTCCGATCAGCTCATCGGATGACTAACCTGAAGGTGGCGGAAGGCGTTTTGCCACCCAAGGGTACTACTGTGAAGGCTGCTGAGGGGAACAAGAGGAAGTGGGAGAGTGTGGGGAAGAGTGTGGTGCCAGCTCAGCCGGCAAAGAAGTTTGATACGTCTGGGTCTTCTTCTGGGGCGAAGACGGGTGGGTATGTCGGGAAGCATCCCAAGTGCAACAAGTGTGGTTTCCATCATTCGGGGAGTTGTGACAGGGCTCGTTGCCATCGGTGCCATCAGTTGGGGCACCATGCTAAGGATTGCAAGGTGGCGCTCACCCCAACTCAGACTCCTGCGGCTACTCCTGCTCCTGCTGCTCAGGGGACTCAGGGGAGGCAGGGGTGTTATAACTGTGGTGACATGGGGCATTTCAAGCGTGACTGTCCCAAACTGAAACAGGGCGATAATGGGAGGGGCGGGAACGGTAACGGGAACAATGGCGGCGGAGGCAGGACTGCACGTGCTTTCGTCATTGGATCTGCAGAGGCTAGGCAGGATCCAGACACAGTTACCGGTACGTTCCTTCTTAATGATCGCTATGTTTCTGTTTTGTTTGATTCTGGTGCCGATAAGAGTTTCGTATCTTTGGATATTAGTCGATTGCTAGATATAGTACCCACACCTTTAGAGGCTAAGTACTTAATAGAATTGGCTGATGGTAAGAAAATCGAAGCGACACACACCCTTAGGGAATGTCGTTTGGAACTGTCGGGTTTGTCTTTCCCCATTGACCTTATGCCGGTACCTCTGGGTAGTTTTGATGTCGTGGTTGGCATGGATTGGTTATCATTGTATCGCGCGGAGATCGTTTGTTTTGACAAGGTCATTCGGATCCCTCTCCCTGATGGAGAGATTCTTTCGGTTCGTGGCGAGAAAAGCGGTGCTCCGCTGAGTATCATTTCTAGCATGAAAGCCCGTAAGTATCTACGGAAGGGCTGTTCGGTCGTTCTGGCACTTGTTAACGTTTCTTCTGATGATGAGAAGAAGATCGAGGATATTCCGGTGGTTCGTGACTTTTCTGATGTGTTTCCTGATGATTTACCTGGTCTTCCTCCCCATCGTCAGGTTGAGTTTGGTATTGATCTCACTCCGGGCGCAGCTCCTATTGCCCGAGCCCCGTATCGTCTTGCACCTCCCGAGATGCAAGAGTTGTCCAGCCAGTTGCAGGAACTCTTGGAAAAGGGTTTCATCCGACCGAGTTCTTCCCCGTGGGGAGCTCCTATTTTGTTTGTGAAGAAGAAGGACGGAAGTCTTCGTATGTGTATTGATTATCGTGAGCTGAACAAAGTGACCATCAAGAATCGTTATCCTCTTCCTCGCATTGATGATCTCTTTGACCAGCTTCAGGGCTCCAGCTATTATTCGAAGATTGATTTGCGGTCCGGTTATCACCAGTTGCGCGTCAGGGAAGCTGACATTCAGAAGACTGCCTTTCGCACTCGTTATGGCCATTTTGAGTTCTTGGTCATGCCTTTTGGTCTCACTAACGCACCTGCGGTGTTCATGGATTTGATGAACCGCGTTTGCAAGCCTTACCTTGATAAGTTCGTCATCGTGTTTATTGACGACATTCTGATCTATTCCAAGAACAAGGCGGATCACGAGGAACATCTGCGGTTGGTCTTGGAACTTTTGAGACAAGAGCAGTTATATGCTAAGTTCTCAAAGTGTGATTTTTGGTTGCGTGAAGTTCAATTCCTAGGACATGTGGTGAATGAACTGGGAATCCATGTTGATCCGGCTAAGATCGAAGCTATTAAAGACTGGGAAGCACCAAAGACGCCATCTGAGGTGCGGCAATTCCTAGGTCTTGCGGGTTACTATCGTCGTTTCATTGAGGGATTTTCGAAGATCGCTCAACCCCTCACTGCCCTTACCCAGAAGGATCGAAAGTTCGACTGGGATGAACCACAAGAATCAGCATTTCAGATGCTGAAGCTTAAACTTTGTTCTGCACCTATCTTATCCCTTCCTGAGGGTACGGATGATTTCGTTGTGTACTGTGATGCTTCCATTCGGGGTCTTGGTTGCGTGTTGATGCAGCGCGGGAAGGTTATTGCTTATGCTTCTCGTCAACTCAAAGTTCATGAGAAGAACTACACTACTCATGACTTGGAACTGGGTGCAGTGGTCTTTGCGTTGAAAATCTGGAGACATTACTTGTACGGTACCAAGTGTGAAGTATATACCGATCACAAGAGTCTTCAGCATATTTTCGACCAGAAGGTGTTGAACATGCGGCAGCGTCGCTGGGTTGAACTCCTGAACGATTATGACTGTGCCATCAAGTATCACCCTGGCAAGGCGAACGTTGTGGCGGACGCCTTGAGCAGGAAGGAGTCTGTTAACCCTCGACGTGTTCGAGCCTTACAGCTCACCATTCATTCGTCGTTGCCTGACCGAATCCGTTCTGCACAATTGGAAGCCTTGAAGGAGGAAAACCTTAAGGCTGAAACGATGCACAGTGCTGACAAGCATCTCGAGCTCAGGACTGATGGCTTACACTATTTTGCGGGACGTGTTTGGGTCCCACTGTTCGGGGAATTGCGCGAGCTGGTTCTGGAAGAAGCTCACAAATCCCGGTATTCTATCCACCCTGGCTCCGATAAGATGTATCAGGATTTGAAGATACTTTATTGGTGGCCGAACATGAAAGCTGACATAGCTTCTTACGTCAGCAAATGTTTGACTTGTGCTAAAGTCAAGGTGGAGTATCAGAGACCGTCTGGTCTCCTGCAACAACCAGAAGTTCCGGAATGGAAGTGGGAAAGAATCACGATGGATTTTGTTACCAAGCTGCCAAGGTCACCTAGTAGTTATGACATGATTTGGGTGATTGTTGATCGGCTGACAAAATCGGCACGTTTTATACCTATTAAGGAAACCGATGGACTCGAGCGGTTAGCTCGACTTTACCTTAAGGAGGTGGTTGCTCGGCACGGGGTGCCTGTTTCTATTATCTCTGATCGTGATCCTCGTTTCGCTTCGCGTTTCTGGAAGGCTCTGCACAAGGCTTTGGGTACTCAGTTAGATATGAGTACGGCTTATCATCCGCAAACTGATGGACAAAGTGAGCGGACGATTCAAACCTTGGAAGACATGCTTCGGGCATGTGTTATCGATTTTGGCAAAAGTTGGGAGATCCACCTGCCGTTAGTGGAGTTCTCCTACAACAACAGCTATCACTCTAGCATCAAGGCAGCTCCGTTCGAGGCTCTTTACGGACGGAAATGCCGATCACCACTTTGTTGGGCCGAGGTGGGCGAGAGCCAGCTCACTGGTCCGGAACTCGTGTACGAAACTTCGGAGAAAATCGTACAGATCCGTCAACGTTTGGCTGCTGCACGGGATCGTCAGAAGAGCTATGCCGATCGCCGTCGAAAACCTTTAGAGTTCCAGGTTGGGGACAAGGTACTTCTGAAAGTTTCACCATGGAAGGGCGTCATACGCTTTGGAAAGCGTGGCAAGCTTAACCCTCGTTATGTCGGACCGTTCGCAATCCTGGATCGGATTGGACCGGTGGCATATAGACTTGACTTACCGGCGGAGCTCGGTAGTGTGCACAACGTCTTCCATGTGTCTAACTTGAAGAAGTGTTTGGCTGATGAATCTCTCATTGTACCACTGGAAGAGATCAAGGTGGATGATCGTCTTCGCATTGTGGAGGAACCTGTCGAGATTCTCGACTACAAGATTCGTAGCCTTCGTCGGAGTAAAATCCGCATCATTAAAGTCCGTTGGAACTCGAACCGTGGACCTGAGTTCACATGGGAACGGGAGGATCAGATGAAATCTAAGTATCCTCATCTCTTTCCGAAGCGCGCGTTTGAATCAAGGCATGATACTGCTGAAGCAGAATGAATCTCGGGTCGAGATTCCTTTCAACGTGGGGATGATGTAACATCCGGTAAGTTTCTTTTTGTTCGGTTCTTTCCGTTTCTTTCTTTTTGGGCTTTGCGCAATTTTCGGGACGAAAATTCTTTCAACGTGGGGATGATGTGACACCCGGCATGTTCGGCTTAAACATATTAGTAACATCTAAGTCTACCTTAGCGAGAAACGTTTATAAACAAACTTAACCGGGTTAGTTGAGTTGGGTCAAGTTAGGATTGTCCAGGGTACAATGATCTGGAGGATCATTGGGAGTCGTTTTGGTAATACACTAGTATCGGGTTCCGTTGTTGGTGACATTACATGAACTAATTAAGTATATGTGTAGATTATGGGTTGTGTGGTGGTTTATATACATAGACGTGTTTAAATGATGTGTAAATGATTATCTGTGCTTTAATGTGTTAAACATAGACTATGGGTGCATGCTTATGTGTTAAGATGTGTTAGAATGCGTTAAACACGACAAACTGGGAAAAGGTTAACATGTGTTAAAAAGTGCTGTTGACATGTGTTAAAAAGTGCTGATGACCTGAATGTGGAAATAGTGGGCGAACGTGGAAATGGAACTTGAAAAATGGGCGAACGTAGAAACAAAGTGGGCGAATGTGGAAAAGTTCCACATTCGACCATTACAAATGGGCGAATGTGGAAAAGTTCCACATTCGACCACATAAAAGGGGCGAACCTGGACTGGGTATAAATACCATCCTTAGCCATTTTTCACCATTTCACAAACCCTAAACGCCTCCAAACACTCTCTATCAGCTATTATCATTGGGGAAGGAGTTTTTGAGCTTGTTTTTCATAACCTAACTCTCTAAATCATTACAAGTGAAGATCTAAGGTGTGTTCTTCATTTCAAATCCTTTTTAAACAATTTTGACTTGTTTTAATCTAAACCCCAAGGGTCCAGATCTGATATCAACCTATTTTTTCAAATAAAAACCTTTCCTAACCAAAACCTATTCATAAACAATGAGTTTTTATGCAAATTAACATGTGTTAATGTGATATTATGCATTATTTGATGATTTCTTGTTGTATAGAGGATATGGCAACAACCTAGGGCTGTTATTAATGATGGGTTCTGATTGAAACATGTTACAATTGATTGTTGATGGTGTTTTGTCGATTAAAGGAATCTTTGTTAGATTTAGGGCTTGTTTTTGGATAATAATGATAGAGTTAGGATAAGGGTTTCTTGTTCATGATGATTTGATGATGATGAGCTGATTATTGATTGATTTCAGAAGTTTCCTAATTGGGTAATATTTTCATGCATGATGATGTGACATCTCCATAATTTACTATTTTAGGAAACTTGTAAAAACGGATAGATTTGGGGTAAAAATTGGTAGGGTTTCGTAGGAATATATTAATGATGCTTGACTGCTGTAACTCATGATGTTTCGTGATGTTTTCGGATGTTTTTGGACGCGTTTTTGAGTAAACAACACAGCAGGGTCGAACCTGGAACACCTTCGGCCAGTCGAATGGGCGAAGGTGGGATCCAGGGGTCGAACCTGGAAACTTGAGGGGCGAATGAACCACAAGTGGGCGAAGGTGGAAGAAAAAGGGGCGAAGGTGGAAGTTTGAACCCACATTCGACCAATCCAAGTCACCTTCGACCACTTACCACTACATTCGACCCTATGTTAACAGAAATGAGATTTTTGATACAAACTAAGTGTTTTATGCTTGAACCTTGCATGTAATCTATGTGTACTTGATTAGTTAGGGTAATGGGTCACCAACGGGATGTCGGGTCGGTCTAGTGTGTCGGTTAAACATTTAAACACGTTTTAAAACATACTCGGTTATGATCTGGACAATCGGGGGCTAGATAACCTTATGGTTATTAGTCGGAACACTTATGTGAACATTTTGATAGATCTCCGGTAGAGGGATTATCAAGGGCTAAACATCTTTACTTATATTTGAAGAACGCTATCTAAGGTGAGTTCACGGCCCCACTTTTACTGCTTTAACTTTTGGGGGAGAAAACATGCGCTAAACTGTTTTGGTAATATATGTCATACTATGGTTTTGAACTTGTGTACTATGCGATCTTTTGAAAGTCTCGGGGGAAACCATGAATGTGCGGGTTTGCACAACGGGGGAAATGTGGATAGATCTATTGGGCGTGACCTGCCCCACTCGTCGGCTTGGAGGGCCGGGCGGGTGCATATTGTCTCGAACAGGTACATTGGTATCATGCTGAACATACGGGCTGCTTAAACATGCTGAACATTGCTAAACGTGTCTAGTAATGGTTTCCAATCGTAGTAGTAATGAAACATACGCCTAGCTAGCGTACTTGGTAACATTGATATAGTATGGACAGGGTAACACTTTGGTAACATTTTTGAACAAACCTGTGAACTCACCAGCATTATTTGTTGACATCTTTTTGGCATGTTTTTCTCAGGTCGCTAAGGTAGCAATGAACGGAACTAGGCGCACGGGTCTGCATTGGCGTCTAGATTTTAGTGCACGTTTTGTAATAAATGTCTTGAATACTTGGGAACACTGTTTTGTAGAGATTAAATTCTTTAAATGCTTCCGCTGATGAAATTCATGTTTTTGGATTTACGTACTTCATATAGTGTCGTTTATTGTGATCGTTGACTTGGATCCTGGTTTGTCATGCGCCTCGCGGTAAAACCCCGCAAGTGAAAATTTGAGGGTGTGACAATGATTGCTATACAACATATTGTTTTCAACTATATGCAAAACCTATGTATTCTCACCAACTATTTATAGTTGACCCCCCTCTTTCCAACTCAACATGTTTTAGGTTTTACTTGCTCTTGGAAGTTGTACAAGTCTTGAATCACATAGGAGCTTTGGACCTAGTTTATGTAAATCAAGTTTATGTATTTATTAAACTGTATGTCAAATTGTAAATTGTTTAGTATATACAACTTACATTTAGTATCATGAGCTATTGAACAATCATCACTACGTGACACCTCGATGTTTCCGCCATCGGTTGGGATGTTACACATCAAAAGACATACATATATGTATGTGTATGTTCATATAGAAACAAAATAAAATGCACACTCAAAAATAACATTCAAAACACTCTAACCTATAAATTTCACTAACAAGAACTAAACCTTTCTATCACAATGTTCCATGCATGTTTGACTACCAAAAACACTATTGTTCTTCCCAAAAAATCGTCTAGAGTGAAGGCATGGGAAGGCTAAACAATGAATATCTAACCTTTGCACCATAATGACAAGTACCTTTTTACTTAACTAACTTCCATAATGTTTACCTTCCTCATGAAACCACAACTTTCCCACCTAATGAATTCTAAACTAATGTGGTCTTATATAGACAACTAAAGTTCAATTTATACAAATTTCAATTTGAAATTTGCGGTTCTTGGTTTTTAGTAAAATGAGTATTTTTTTATTTGAATTAGTTAAGTTGGTATTATATACACAAGTAAACTTTAATTTATTTTAATTATAAGTAGTTGACTAATAACATTTGTTGGTTTCTTTAGGTTAGCTTATAGCCTATTCTAGGGAAGATCAATGAGTTAATTTTGGGTGGTCAATTAGTGTGGGAGGGTAGTGAAACTTGGATGGGTAGCCAAAATGGTGTATCACTTAGTTATAAGTGTTTTTGGATTATAATATTGTTGTGTGCTTGTGTGTATATAACCGTATGATGTGTGTGTGTGTATAGATTGTATATCATGTCCAAATCAAAGCACACCCATGGATATTTGGCCGTATATATATGTATATGTATGAAAATTGGTTGTGTTGTCTCAATCACATATATGTATGTCGTAATATGTATGTATGTATCTAATATATGTTATCTTTCATTAATGCACATGTGAACACATATATACATATAAATTGTGTGATGTGTATGTGTATTTTTGGTAAAATGAAGGTTGTGAATCATCACATATACATGTGTCTATGAGTATGTATATATACATAATGTATTTCAAAAGTTATCATGTTGATATCTATGATAGTCGATGATCAGTTATATAATTTATATGCACAATATAATATTTTTTTTTAGAAGTTAATATTTTCTTTTTTGACTTAAATATTTTTATTTTTAAACATTACAATTAAATTCAATTTGTTTTTAATAAGGCCCGGCTCAAAGCAAAAACAAGTTAAATCAAATGTTATGGGTCTTCATGTTTTAGAGGTCCAAATAAGTTTTTTGACTTTATTTTGTATTAGGCCCGACAATTTATATCTATACATGCATTTATATGATATACATATATACACACACATGTGTGTGTGTGTGAGATCGAATTCTGAAACAATACACATAATCAAGAGTTATAAGAAGCGATGGCCTAAAAGTTGGCTGTGTCTTGATGTTTTAGCGGCCCGAATAAGTTTTTGGACTTTATTTTCTATTAGGCCCAATAATGTGTATTAGGCCCGAATTACTTTCTGAATTTTATTTCTTAGCAGGCCCAGTAATTGATATTTAGACTCAAAGTAGTTTATGTACTTTATTTGATTTCTAGACTTTATTTTGTATTAGGCCCAATAGTTTTTGGACTATATTTCGTATTAGGCCCAATACTTGGTATATTTATTAATGTAATAGGATTTCCATACGGTCCGTTAGACTAGTAATATAAACAAAGACATGATCAATTGCAAAAAAAGACAAAAAAAAGTCCAAACGGATGCACACGGCAAACACAAGAAAAATTTGCACAGGGATCACAGGCGTCGTGGGTTAGCCTCACCAAGTGCATTGCGTACTTTTGATAATCAATCAATAACCGTTCAGCTTTTTCAATTGGCTTTTTGTTAGATGTTTTCAATTCCCGAATCAAATTCCCAAGTTCCTATTTGATTAAGGTTTATTTTATTTGATAAAAGAATAGTCAGTAGGTTAGTTTAAGGGCTTAGATATAGAATCATCTTCTATCTAAAACTCATGAAGTCCTTCATTTGTGGGTCAGTGGTAGTCGGCACGGGTTCTCCTTTGTGAGACCTGGGTTCGATCTCTATTGGCACTATTTGGGGGACACCAAGCAATGACGGTGAGAACTGTGGTCCTAGTGATGCAAGTTCGTTCCTGAGCTGACCCGGTTTCATCCGGCTGTTACTCCGACGATATATATCGTGTGGAGGCAGTACGGTTCCGGGCGGAAGCCACCCCACCGCTTTAGCGTGGACCTAGTTCAGAAAACATAGTCTGGACGAGTGGGGTAGGGCCCGTCATTGCATCAGACTATTGTCTGGACGGGCACGATGATATATGACGTGCTCTGAGAAAAGAAAGTCGACTTCCAAAAAAAATAATAATCTAAAACTCATGAATATATTGATCGGACCTGACCGGATCTTGACCCAAAAAACCTACTAGTTGTCCCTCAATACATAAAAACTTTTAGAAACTTATGAAACAAAGCGAAGTTATTAATTTTGATCAAAATGATTACAAGGTAATAAAAGAAAACATATTACGGGAAATAATAATGCAAAAGTGGTTGATAGAGTGAACTTTAGAATAAAACAAAGGTTACAATGGTTTCAATAGTATATGTTGTATCTTGTGTTTAAAGAGATTTCTAGATCGATATGTTGAGTCAAAAACGTCCCCTAGAAGACGAAATTGTAGTATGGCGAAAAGAATGACCGGTATGCTAGCCAAGGATGTGATAGTGATTGGAACCCATTCTAGTTTTTGATTGTAAAGTACAAAAAAACTGGCGCTAAATGCAACCATCATGGTTACAATAGAGAGGAAGAGCATTGCAAGACCGGATATTAGTTTCTTGGGTAATGACTCCAAAAAATCATGTTCAGCATAACGTGATGTCAGGATAGATAAGAATATGAGGACTGAGGTTGATGAAGATATTAGAGAAATCGCATCTGCGATCACAAAAGTAATGAGGGCTGGTTCTTTATGAAAGAAAGGGATACCGGTGTTACCATCGTATCCGCCAGGAAGTGTAAAAGCAGCTGCAAATACAATAGTGGCTATGAGGGTTGCAACCACCATACACTGAGATGATGTATTTCTCATCCATTCCTCTCCTTTGATCATCAAGGGTTCATGTTTCTTGTTGAACAATTCGTGTGGTGTCTCGCCAGCTTTATTCTTCCTTTGTTTATATCTCGGTGGGATTATTCGCTCTACCTCCTACATGATATAACAAGCCATTTAACAAGTTAGAACCATTTCTACCATATGTCAAATATGGTTTCGATCAAAAATTGGTGATTCTATAGTATTAGTCTAATTGTTCAACTTGACCTGTGTCATCTCATTGTATATTTTTGCATCCAATAGTTGATTATTCAACATACATAAGTTTGAAAAGATACATGTACCTTGAACCATATTAGTTGTTGTTGCATTTGTAAGGCCACTCCAGACACATTTTGTTTATTTAGCTTAGCACTCTTTGCAGCCATATGCAACATGTTATTATCTTGTTTGTCTCTCATGACGGTTACTAAATCTTTTATTCCACGAATCTCATATAACAACTTAAATATCTCTGCTTGCTGATGTTTGACCGCTAAGTGAAATATAGTTCTTTCTTTGTCATCTTGACTCCAAATAAGATCTGGATATAACCGAATGAGCTCGATTATAAACCGTGTGTTGCCCATTTTAGCAGCAATAAAAAGTACTCTGGAAGGATAGCATGTTTCTTTATTTTCAGGGTGTCCCCAAGGGTAGTATGTTTCTTTATTTTCAGGGTATCTCCTTTTACGACCAAGGTAGGATGTTCCTTTATTTACCCCCTTTGCATTATTTACCCCTTTTGCATTATACACCCACTTTGGTCTCCCTTGGATAATGTCATTAATATCGCCCTGGGGCATTTTGACAACTTTTTCCCATATTATCCTTAGTAATTGGAGGGCTTCACTTTCTTTCTCGTCCGGTCCTATCTTCACATGAAACAGTGCAATCACTGAAAACAACAAGAATACCATCATATCAGTGACTAGGGATGGCAACGGGTCAGGTATGGGTTGGGATTGGCTAATACCATACCCATACCCGGTTATAAAATCTCATACCATACTCGTCGCATTACCCGTCGGATATTTATCGGGTATTAACCATCGGGTATAGCGCATACCCCCGGATATCGGGTATACGTGTCCCATTACCCGTCGGGTATTTATCGGGTATTATCACACACTGTTAGTTGTTTCATATTCATTGTTAATTTGTTATGATTTAACGTTAGGTATCTACATGGACCTTTGCACAATTAAATGTACTTGTTGAAACTCCAATCATCCATATATACACGAAAACTAATAACTTTCTTTCTCATTCTTTCCCAATACTAGATTGATCATAATCATAAATATCATAATTTCTATCAAATTATTCATCTATAATATTCATAGGAATGAAAACAAATGTTTGCATATCATCACAACGGTCCCAACCTAAGAATCTACTGTATATGATCTTCATCAAAAAGAGCAAATATATATGATTTGGAAGCTTTAGAATAATCATATTTTGTTCTTGTTGGGATAAAATGTATGAACAGATTCTCGAATTAAAACTAATTTTGTGAGCAAAACCGACGGATAAATCTTCATAAATGAATTCGATGAGGTTGGTTGGCTGACTAGGTCACCAAATAATATTCAAATCAACAAATGGGTAGAGATGATTATTAATTTCAATTAGTAGTTTTGTTTAATTTAGCTTGAGTTAGTGTACCTTTGGGTCATGTAATCAAGTCGAGCTAGGTTGGGCTGCAGTTCAAACTTAAACAAGCCGATCGAACTTAAACGAGCCATCTTAGTTTGTATATTTTTTTTTAGTTGAGAAGTCGAGTTTGAGCTCGTTAATTTTTATTATATTCTTTAACACAGACTGAAAAGACAGAAAAATAAAAATAAAAACAATTGACTTACACTATAGCTATATATATTAATATTCCAAAGAATGAAATCCTACATGACACTTAAAGAGGTCATCCCCCCTCTTGAGTATGTCAAATGGCATCCCCCTTATTTCCATCCAAAAGTCGTTGTCCTTCATGTTTCCCCCACAATTTTTAAACATTAATAACTTTTATCTACGAGATTTTTTTTTTTAAAAAAAAATTACACCAAATTAACGAACATTTTATTATATTTCCAAAGAGTGAAAAAAAATTGATTTTTTTATCGGTTTTTGTTCATACAGGAAAAAAAGACAATGTGTTTAGCTAATTCATTAATCATGTCTAGGAAAGTCACTAATCATGTCCAAACTAAGAATTCTATTTTCATCAAAATCAGAATAGGCTAAAACTACTTCTTTAAAAAAAAAAAAAAAGTCACACCTTCAAGACTAGCGCCGCAATCACACTCTGCTACTCATCCAAACATACATCTTCTTTTTAATATATATTTTCATTCCTAATCACATGATTAAAATTGTTGTTTTTTTTATAGTATAGTACATTAATTTCTATGTACATCATAACATATATTTTATCACATCATATTAGATTTATCTATCTCGAGAAGCTTCCGTGATATAATCTAGTTTCAAATATTTTAAACATCCAATGGTATATTAGAAGTATAAATATTTTTTTAATATTTGTATATATTATTAATTAAAGTTAAAATTCTAACACCTTCCAAATATTTTTAATTGTAATACATCTTAAAATTTAGATTATTAGCTATAAATTAAATTTTTCAATCCGGCTCATGAACCAAGCGAGGAGTTGCTTGACTAGTTTGTAAACATGTCGATTTCAAGACTGAGTTGTTTCGGACTAAGAGCTTTAGCTTTTGAACATTTAGTTTTGGATAACTTATTTTCCAAGCAATTGTTATAAACTACACTATATATAACACATTTAGGATTGTAGTATAATGTATCATAAAACACACAAAAGCTGAGAACTTTTTTTAACTCTAATGCTTATGGTACAAACATAAAATATGGGTAATTAAAATTTTTTTTTTAAATATAGGGTAATTTAGTTTTTCAACAATAATTACACTTTAAACTCATCATCTAAATTACACTTTAATTTCCTCATCCGTCATCTCTATCAATATTTTGAATAATTAGTTATTAGTTACACTTATCCCATTTATAAAACACTATACACCCCACAACTTTTAGATAACCATAGCTTTTTTCATACGTTAATATTGTCTTAAGAAAATACATCATAAAAACGAGTATCTAATTCTCTTTAAATTGAGTATAATATTTCTATAGTTTTTTTATTTAAAAAATATGAAATGTTACGTGATTAACAATGTTTAACAGCGAACGATAATTGAACCGTTAATCAGAACCAAACAAAAAATAGACGAAATCGAACCAAAAAGTAACTAGACCGAAACAAATTATTGATACATAGTTATAGCTTTTATACCTCAATTTCATTTACTTATAAGCAACAAAATTAGTCAAAGTTTGTTTTTGTTATTAACCAAACTTAATTGAGCCAAAATGAAAACCGACAATTTAACCGAATAAACCAAACCAATTAACCAATTGGTTAGTTGGTTAATAAGATCAACTAATCGATAATTTCAGTTTCGGTTGCAGTACATTAAGGCTAATACTCAAACTAAACTGAACCATACACATCCTTAAACGCGCATGTATTCCCCACGCATCGCGCGAACACCCTGCTAATATAAATAAATATGCATGGTAATCTAATTATTTGGATCGTTTTGTTATGTTATTTATTAAAATAGAAGAAGATCAAAACAGCTTTGATAAGTTCTCAGATATATTTGAGTGTTATGCTTCAGATGATTCACACAAAAAATACTACTTGTCATCAACTATATTTTCCCCCAATACATATCAGACAACAAAATAATAAATTATTAAAAAAACAATTTGATTTTATCTTGTCAATCTTCGAATTCAAAAATCACAAGCATAAAGTTTGCCAAGACCACTCCTCAAGCAACTGATCATCATCAAGTGTTGAAAGTAGAAGAAATAGAGTAAGGAGAATATACTCACTTGAATTGATGATTCGAAAGATAATAGGTGGTCTCCTTTTTTCGAATGCTGAAGCATTTTGAGCCAATGGTAAGAGAAGATCGGTAACTAACATCTTGTCAGAAGTTAATTCCGGGATATCTCTAACTATCTTTAGAGCAACATCTACAAAAGAACTTATATGGTCACATTTATGAGAGAAATTGCATACAAAACTGTGAACAGGAAACATCAAAGTTGTAGAATGATAAATTAACAAGAACTACATACCAAAGATATCACCTTCAACACATCTTTTTAGGACCCAACAACGAGCATCAAATGACCAACAATCGTCGGCCATTTTATTAGACTCTCCATACAGATACCTCACCATATCAGGTTTTGCAAACAAAGCAGCCACATAGAGTGGCATCCTTCTATCTTTACCCGGGATCTTAATCAAATAGGGATTCTTGTTCACCATTGCCTTGGCTATTTCTATGCTTCCTGCTGCAGCCGCTAAACTAAGGGCTGTATCGTAATTTTTATTTGGTAGCTCTAGATCCTCTGTACTCATGATATCTACAAGATTTTTTACAAATTCCACCACAGCCTTGGTGCCTTCTGCTGATGCTGCAACGTGAAGCAGCGTTTCATAGTTGCGATTTATAGCGAAACGCACGAGATCTCGGTTATTGTCAAGAATGGGTTTAGCAGTCTTCCAATCTCCTTTGGTTGCTGCTTCGTAAAGTGGAACAACAACCTTATTGTATTCTTCTCTAGGTCCTTCAATTTTATCAAACAGATTAAAATTTTATATTAGATACATTATATTATCATTTACACTTTATTGTAATATGTTTACCATAGTAATATATACGTAACACACTGACACTTACCCTGTACGGTATTAAGGCATCCTTTTTTTTTTTTTTTTTTTTTTTGTTGCCTTTCAAAAAAAAAACTATATTATAGATTTTCAGACATCTTCAGGAAAATCAAATAGTAGTTGAAAAATTACCTTCTAGTAGATCTGCCCGAGGCAGGTTCGGTGGTGGTGGTGTGGGTGTTACCGACTTTGTGTGTCGCGGTGGCTGCGGAACAATCGGGACGATTGTATGTTCCGGAACGAGTGGAACCGCATGGCCAGAGTGTGTACTTACGTTGTTCATGTTTTAGGCTGTAATGTTGTAGTGATTAATAAAAAACTTTAAATGGAACAAAATTAAAGGAACATCTGCATGCAATTTGAATATACCTTTGATTACCGGAGTGATCTTTCAGTTTGCAATGTTCTTCCTCATGAAGGACAACTTCGACCTAAATTTATACAAGTGAAGTCAACTCAACGGCAATAAAAATTATTTATCAGTAAGTATATAATATTTAGGAAATTAAATGTTCAAATACATGGTCTCCAATAATAGAAAGTCTAGGAATGATATTAAATGGATTGCCATTCAACTCATTCCGGTGGGATTAAAACCTTTTCATCAAACTCTACGATTTTAGGTTTTTGCTTTTGAATTTTTACCTTACACATTTAGAATATATGTTAGGGAATTTTTTTACCACTAGCAAGAGCCCATGCATTACGGCGGGGATGTAATGTGTTTGACGGCTGTGTTTGATCAATGACGTGTTATATATGATAAGAGAATATACAATTTTAGTAAGAAATAGTGTAGACATTATCGTAGAGTAAGACGTTAAGTTGTAATAAATATCATGTGATGATGATAAAGTAACCAGAAGTGTGAAGATGACACCATAGAGTTCTCTGAATACAAAAGACATAAGTTAAGAATAATGAAAACTTGAAGCAGAAGAAAATATTTCAGTCCTTGGTAAAAAAAAAAAAAAAAAGAAGTTAAATGCTCTATATGGAGCTAACAAAATGAAGCATGACCTTTAGGCGTGTACATTTCTATTAAATTATCCATAATGACTATCCACAATGTCAGTCTCAATAGATAATTGTGGATTGTTGTTGGGAGGGGGGGGGGGGGGGGGTGGAAATTAGGATATAAGTTTCCTCTAACTTAGATTTTTAATTATTAAAATATTGTGACGTTGGCTTTTAAATATATTAATATATACATACACACGCTTATAATATATTGTATATACATGCACATAGTACATCCATATAATCAATCCTAATATATCACACACATACAATATATTATATATTAATATATTATATATAAACACAAACCAACTAATTAATGTATAAAATATTTGTTTACTAGTTGACTATGTTGTGTTCCTTTTTTTTTTTCTAAGTCTATCTCTATTGGAGACCTTTATCTAGATTGGTTGTAACCTGTAACATAATATTGGTTTACTTGAAATAAAAAAATGAAATTACACATCCTGATCGGTAGGCCAACCAAGATCACGACCAATAACTTAAAATTTGGCTCCCTTCTCCGCCACTTGCCAATATCTCATTTGTCCATTATTTTAGTCAATCATTTTGTTTTATTTCTTAAGTACTATTTCCCCAATAATTTAAAACTCAAATAACTTATAATATTTAAACCATAAATAAAAAACTAATTACACTGTATTTCTTAAGTAGTGGTTTGGTCAAAAAGGGAAGTGGGAGAGAGCTGAGGGGAGGATATAAGTTATAACACCATCATAAGCTTAAGATTAAAATCTAATTCGCATGGTGATCAGTACCTTTTATTACCTGTTTGAATTGCATTTAACAGGATGAATCATTGGTTGATGAAACAGATAATCGGTAAAAAAAGAAATCGATGTGTCGTTGTCTTCGTTGGTTTGAATTTTCATATTCTTTTTTAGGGTAATAACCATTAATTTTTTTTTGTCTTTTATTTTTAATTTTGAGTATTAATCAATAGATTTTAATAACCATTGATTCCTTTCTTTTCTTTTTTTTTTTTTTTTGCCAATTTTAAACATTAAGTATTAATCAATGGAATTTAATTGTTTTATTAAATTTGTCTTGCCATTTTTATGAAGTTACAATTTTACCCTTATATATGAATATAAAATGACAACTTTACCCGTGCAGTAAATAATATATAGTATATAGATATCGATATAGATATAGATAAATAGGTGGTTTAGCTAAAACAAGAGTGCAATTGAGCAATTGAGGGGTGGATAACAAAAAAAAAAAAAGAAGCAAAAATGGTGAAGTCTCTGTCTCATTCAGCGGCTTTAATCATTAGCTTCTTAAACAAGCGTCTTATGCACGTCCTTGAAAGCCGCCGACTGAGATGGAGATATCAATAAAGTCGCTGATTAAAATGGAGGCTTCATTAAAAGCCACTAATTGAAATAGAGGTTTTATCAAAATAAATAAATTAATAAAATACCATATTTATCAAATTAATAAATAATACACCAATTCCATCCAAATTTTATAAGAAGTCTATGATTAACTAATTAAAAATATTTTCATCGTGTTAAACTATTTAAAAAGACTTTCCTAAAACTTGACAAAGATTTTATATATACAACTATTAAAAAAATGCTAAAAATGACCGGGTCACTTTTAAACTATGATACCATTTATATCCAACGACCAAAATTACGAATAAATAAAAACTAAATAAATGAAAATATCATCCAGTTTTACCAAGTTTTATTCATTGCCTTTGCGTTTTTTATTTGAACAATCAATTTCATTAAAAAAAACGCAAGGTTCCTCAAAGAAAGGACCTCAGCGGAAAACCAAAACCCGGGTTACTAAATGTTTTAATTCACAAGTCTCATATAACAACTTAAATATCTATTCTTGCTGATGTTTGACCGCTATGTGAAATATAGTTCTTTCTTTGTCATCTTGACTCCAAATAAGGTCCGGATATAACCGAATGAGCTCGATTATAAACCGTGTGTTGCCCATTTTAGCAACAATAAAAAGTACTCTAGAAGGGTAGCATATTTCTTTATTTTCAGGGTGTCTCCTTTTACGACCAAGGTAAGATGTTGCTTTATTTACTCCCTTTGCATTATTTACCCCTTTTACATTATACACCCACTTCGGTCTCTCTTGAATAATTTCAATAATATCGCCCTAGGGCATTTTCACAACTTTTTCTCAAATTATCTTTAGTAATTGGAGAGCTTCACTTTCTTTCTCGTCCGGTCCTATCTTCACATGAAATAGTGTAATCACTAAAAACAACAAGAAGACTATCATATCACACACTCTTAGTTGTTTCATATTCATTGTTATGTTTTAATGTTAGGTATCTACATGGACCTTATTGAGAATGATCCAAACTAAGTCGCACGGGCATGCATGAAGATCGCCAAAGTCAAGCTAACTGTTTGTTTTTCTCCTAGTTTTTAGATTGACTAGTATTTTGTTTTGAATAAGTTGTTTTTAGTTAGTTCTATTTTCATGGCATATATAAAGCCGTTGCTAGTTTCAGTATTTAAGAATGTATTCTTTGGTGCTTCTGATCGTCACATTCAATTTTCACATTCAATAAAAGCTTGAGAACTTTGGCTTATTTACTGTTTTATTAAATTCTTGTTCTGGTCCATCGGTGGTATCAGAGCTAGTGCTTTCGTAATTGTTCCTTAAACTTATTCTATCTGTCCAATGGCTGATCAAACAAGTACCCTATCCACTGCACCGACTCCAATCCATGTTTTCAAAGGAGAAGGTTATGATCATTGGAGTATACGAATGAAGACTATCCTCAAGTCAAGAGACTTGTGGGATCTTGTGGAAACTGGTGTGAATTATGCTGAAACTGATGTTGGCAAACTCAGGAATCAAAAGAAAAGAGATGCTCATGCCATGGCCCTCATTCAACAGGCTGTACATGATCGTCTCTTCTCTCGTATTGCTGCTGCTAAGTCTGCTCAAGAGATCCTTAAAATGGAATACCAAGGTGACACACAGGTGAAAGCTATCAACCTTCAAGCCATTCGTAGAGAGTTTAAGAATTTGATAATGAAAGAAAATGAGCCTATGGGAGACTACTTCTCACGGGTCATGGCTATTGTTAGCTAGAAAAGATCTTATTGTGAAACAATCACAGATCAATTATTGTTGAAAAAAATCCTTAGAAGCTTGTCTCCTAAATTTGACTTCATTGTTCCATCAATTGAAGTTTCATTTTATCTGTAAAAAATGACTCCTGTGAAGTTAATGGGGTCACTTCAGTCCCAAGAAGAGAGACTGAACAACAGACTACCTGAGAAGTCTGAAAAAAGAGAAGAACATGCCCTCCAAGTGATGCAAGACACGAGCAGACCATCCTACTCTCCATGTTCAAGAGGAAAAGGAAGATTCAATGCCAGAGGAAGAGGTAGGGGTCGAAGTTTTGACAGAAGTAAAGTTCCACAATGCAGAATTTGCAAGAAATTTGGTCATCTTACTAAAGATTGTTGGTACAATGAGGAGCCACATGTGAATTTGACAGGAGAAGCAACTGAAAAAGATGATATTAGTGAAGAACCTCACCTGTTCATGGCTATGATCACTCAAGTAAGTGAGTCAAACAATTTATGGTTAATAGATTCTGGATTTTCAAATCACATGACAAGTTTAGGGAGTAGTTTTGTCACCTTGAATGAATATTTCAAACTTGAGGTTCAACTTGGCAATAAGAAAACCTTAAAAGTTGAAGGAAAAGGTACCGTCAAGATTTCTACAGGCTCAAGTCAATACAAACTATTGCAAGATGTGTACTATGCTCCTACACTTGAGTACAATTTACCTCAGTGTTGGACAATTAATGATGAAAGGGTATACACTGATTTTTGGAGATGAAAAGTGCACAATCCAGTACAAGGGAGCAACTGTCATGTAGATTGGTGTATCAACCAATAGCTTGTTTCTCTTGGATGCCACAAGATCACAAGGGTCCTGTAGTAACACAGCAAGCAACATCTCAACTGCCAAGTTGTGGCATCAAAGATTTAGGCATCTAAACTTCAACAGTTTGAAGGCTCTTCATGACAAACAAATGGCTATAGGCATCCCAAAGATCAAGGGTTCAGAATTGTGTGAAGGTTGCATACTTGGAAAGCAAACTAGGCAATCATTCAACTCTCATTCATGGAGGGCAAGTAAGAAACTTGAACTCATTCATATTGATCTTTGTGGTCCTATGCAAGTCCCAAGTCTTGGTAAAACTATGTATTATTTTCTGCTTGTTGATGATTATACTAGAATTCCTTGGGTTTATTTTGTGACAAATAAATTTGATGCATTCTTTAAGTTTAAAATGTTCAAGGCTGTAGTTGAAAAACAATCTGAACAGTTATAAAAGACCTAAGATCTGACAGGGGTGGTGAATTCTGCTCAACAGAATTTAATACCTTTCTTGATGAAGCAGGAATTAGGAGAGAATTGTCACCTCCTCACATACCACAGCACAATGGTATTGTGGAGAGGAAAAACAGAACTATTATGGGTATGGTCAGGAGTATGCTGAAAGACAAATCTCTTCCTAACTTCTTATGGGCAGAAGGAGTTGCCACTGCTGTATATACTCTCAATAGATCACTAACATCAGCACTTGATGAGAAGACTCCCTATGAGCTATGGTATAACCAGAAACTTGATGTCTTTCTTTTAAGGACATTTAGGTGCATTGGTTATGGCCATACTTATGCTCAAGGAAGAAGAAAGTTGGATGATAGGACAAACAAGAGTGTATTTATTGGTTATTCCTTGCAGGGTACAAGTAGGGCGGGCAAATCGTGTCCCTAATAGGTTAACAGGTCTCTGACGCGCGCGAACAAATAAGTTCTAAACATGAACACGACTCGTTTAACTCATTTATATCTCATGTTTATAACACAGTTTTATGTTTTATGTACCAAAAAAGGGAAATGAAAGATTTTTGCCTCTTAATTCTAAGTATTAAAAAAAGTCAAAAAATCAAATAGTGTACTTTTCAGTCAAACAGGTCTTATCGTGTCGTAACAGGTTACCCATTGCCAGCCCTAGGTACAAGTTATAGATTATATAATCCTAAATCAAAGAAGTTTGTGTCAAGACAAAGAGATGAAGTAACAATTCTAGAAGATGAAAAATGGGACTGGGCTGCATCATACAAATCCAAACCTGATCATTATGAAAGAATGTATGTTAACCAATTCCCAAGTGAAGAAGAACCAAATGAAGAAGTTATTTCTAAAGAAACTCAAACTCCTACAAATGAAGAACCACAAACACCTATGAGCAATATGCAGTCCAGTACAGCAGAACAACAATCCAGCTCAAGTGACTCATCTGGTCCCAGCAGGATCAGAACTATTGATGACTTATATGCAACAACTCGGGTTGTGAACACTCCTCATTGTGATTTTATGAACTTACAATTTGCATTGAGTGTGGCAGATCCAACTGTGTTCAATGAAGCAGTGAAGAAGGCAGAATGGGTACAAGCTATGAAGGAAGAAATAAACTCAATTGAATAGAATCATACCTGGCAACTTATACACCTTCCAAAAGGAAAGAATGTAGTTGGACTTAAGTGGTTGTTTAAGACAAAAATTGGTCCAGATGGGAAGATCTTGAAGCACAAGGCCAGGTTGGTGGCAAAAGGTTATTCACAGAAGAAAGGCATAGACTTTGAAAAGACTTTTGCACCTGTTGCAAGGTTTGAAACAATTAGAATTGTATTAGCTGTTGCAACTCATTTAGGTTGGCATGTGCATCAATCAGATGTCAAGTCAGCCTTCTTGAATGGTGATTTGCAGGAAGACATACATATAGAACAGCCTGAAGGGTTTGAAGTGCAAGGCAAGGAAGATCAAGTTTACAAGTTAAGAAAGGCCCGGATTGAAGCAGTCTCCAAGGGCTTGGTATGCAAAGATTGATTGGTATTTCCATGAGCATGGGTTCAAGATAAGTCTCAATGAGCCCACATTATATGTGAAGAATACAGGTAAAGATAATATCATCTACGTGTGTATTTATGTGGATGATATAATCTATACCAGCTCATGTGATCATATGATTAAAGAGTTTAAAGAGGGTATGAAGAAAGTTTTTGAAATGACAGACATGGGTCAGTTACAATACTTCTTAGGCCTTGAAGTGAAGCAAACAAGAGCTGGAATCTTTATATGTCAGGAAAGGTATGCATTGAACTTGCTGAATAAGTTTGGTATATATGAAGATTTGTAAGATTGAAAGTGTTCCTATGAGTCCTCAAGAAAAGCTTGTGTTGAATGATGGTGAATTGAAGGTAAATGAGACTGAATATAGAAGCCTAGTTGGGGCACTAATCTATTTAACTCACACAAGACCAGACTTGTCCTATTTAGTTGGTGTACTATCATGGTTCATGCAAAGTCCTTCTAAAATACATTCAGGAGCAGCCAGGAAAGTGCTAAGGTATATTGAAGGAACAAGTCATTTTGGACTTTGGTTTAAATGAGGTGCTCAAATCAAACTACTTGGCTACACTGATAGTGATTGGGCTGGGAGTTCAGATGACAGGAAGAGTATCTCAGCCAATGTATTCATGTTGGCAGGATGTGCTATATCATGGTCGTCCAAAAAGCAGACAACAGTGGCACTATCTAGTACGGAAGCTGAATATATTTCAGCCACCAGTGCTACTAGTCAAGCCATTTGGCTTAGGAGATTGATGGAAGATTTGAATGTTACTCAAACTGAAGCTAGAAAGATACTGCGTGACAATAAATTAGCTATAGACCTGTCAAAGAATCCAGTCTTGAACAACAAAACAAAGCACATTGAACTGAAACATCATTTTATTAGAGATATGGTTTCCCAAGATCAAATCAACACTACAACAAAAATGGGTTTTTAGTACGCACAAATGCGTCCTAAAATGATATTTTATAGGACCTTTTATTTAATAGGACCAACGGTAAAAGCGTTTCATGTAAGGGGGTCGTAATAAGTCACGAAACTTAAAAAGCGTCCTAATTTCTCAAATGAGATTATGAAACCAATTTTATGGTCGCATAATATGTCACAAAAAAAACTCCTAATAAAACATATTAGGATACTTTTACAAGGTTTTAACATGTGCTTACTTAGTTTTAATCTTTTAATACACATACAAAAGTCCTAAAAAATTAATTTATAGGACCCTTATGATGTAACATTATAGGAGCATTAGTACCAAAAAAAGGGTCCTAATATCTCAAATAAGATTATGAAACCAATTTTATGGTCACATAATATGTCAATGAACAAACAATATAGCGTCCTAAGAAAAGCATATTCAAACACTTTAATAGGACCAAATTTCAAAGTCCTAACAAGTCATATGATACAACGTTTTTTTAAACATATACACACGCAATTTTATGATATACTGTATATAACATCAACTAATAAAAGAAATAAAACTTTATTATATTTCAAATAAACATATTCAACAAAAACACTAAACATAAATAAGTTATAGCATTATCCAACATAAAGTTTTGTAACATTTAACAAAGAAACTAAAAGCAATGAAAGAAATAAGCATCATAGAATCCTGAGTCATCATGTGTCCTCAATCCTCACGGACTACCTACAAATAAACCATCCATGTATAAGCCTTAAGTTCCAGATTATTAAAATTATTCGTATCACAAAATTAATAAATACATACCAAGATGAAAGGACAAGGCCATGCAATGGAGGCACCAATACAATCTTGAATTGTGGAAAATAACACATATGGTCTCACCAACTTTTCATCTATTTTTATTGCTACTTGAACGTTTACCTCACATATACATGACACAAGGGTCCACAAAGTGGGGTGAACAACTTGCACGATAAACGACAAGTATACAAAACTTAAGATATCTTTGACATCATAGGGCACTTTTCGTCGGAACAGTAGTTACATTTTAGTTGACACGTTTAAGCATGTTTTTCACGAACCGAGTAAGGATAATAAGAAGGCGTGCTTTGGAATGCATGCAGAAGTCTTTTGTTTTGATATTTGATGTAGTTGTTGATCTCATTTGCTATGGCATGTAACTCTGTTTTACATCAAGACCTTGATTTGTTATGTGTGTGTAAATAACATTTAGTATGTCACATGTAAATAATGTTTGTGATCACCATGATCGTCTCACCTCGTGTTTCCGCCTTAGGCGGGGTGTGACAGATTGGTATCAGAGCCATTGTTTATAGAAAATTAGGTCTCATACCTAGACTATAACCTAAGGTTCACTCATTTATACTTTACGAGTCTTTGTGCATTGCTTAACCTCTATAGATGATTTCTTTGGATGCATGGCCTTATTTGTCTTCTTTTATCATGTGGATTTGGATAAAGACATGACACCAACAACAAGATCTACTCAAAACAACTCTAGAGAAGGAAACCCGATGATCACTGAAGACATTGCGCAGTTGGTTTTGCGACAAGTTGCAGCTGCTATTGCACAGTATGAAGCAGCCCGAAATGGCACTAATGGAGGATCTGGTGGTGGCGTCGGAGGTAGCGGTACCAGTGGAGATGGTGCTAGGACTAGAAGTGGCACAGAGACTGAGGAGGTACAGAAAGGTTGCTCGTACAAGGCGTTTTGGGCATGCAATCCGCGTATTTTCAATGGTACTGAAGGAGCAGTAGGTGAAGTCGTCACGACCCGCCACTACCCAAAGAGATGTGACTTTGGCGCATAGTGACAATTTTCCATTCAATGAGTAGATTTAGTTTTGTCAACTTTGTTAACGTCATTCAAGTTCTTTAAGGTTAGTAATCATTAAAGATGGAACTTTTAATGTTAGTAATCCTTAAAGATGGAACTTTTAAAGTTAGATGTTGATTTTTATGATGATTAAAAACACTTTTATTAAATGTGAACTTTTGAAAACTACAAACAAGGTATTCAAGTAACGTTTACAAACAAGGTTTAGATCATCATTTTATACAAGTTTATGTGAACTTTTGGAAGCTACAAAAACAACAACACATCACCAAAACCCACGGCATACCTCGTTATTTTTAAAGTTAGTAATCCTTAACGATGGAACTTTTATATCCTTCAACATCATTCAAGTTCTTTAAGTTATTATGATTTAGATGTTGATTTTTATGATGATTAAAAACACTTTTATGTATGTTCAAGTAACGTTTACAAACAAGGTTTAGATCATAATTTTATTCAAGTTTATGTGAAATTTTGAAAACTACAAAAACAACACATCACCAATAGCCACGACGTATATCATGAATTTTGATAATCCATTTTAGTTTATAAAAACACCGACATCTTATGTTTGAAACCATGTCAAAACCCTTTTGCACAACTTGGTTCTAAAACACGAAAACATAAACATTGATGAACAAAAAGCAAAATCAAGAAGCTTACTACTAGCACGAGGCTAGGGAAGACAAAAACTCTTTATTTGGATGGAGTTTAGTGTGTTCTTTCAAAGGGGTTAAGCTCCAAGCCTGATAACACACAAATGGGGCTTCAAAAGGGTTTGTTTATGGATGGATTTTGAAAATTAAACTTGAAAGTGGATGGTTGTGGGTGCTCTCAAACTCACGGCCAAGGTGAGTTCAAGAAGAGGAATTCTTTTTTTTTTTTGTTAAAATAAATATGATCAAATGGTAAGATTTATGGAAGATTTCATTTGTACCATAAGTATATAATATCCATGACGCATGCTTAAGAATCATAATCATTTTATGCCATTATGGAAGCAACATTAGGGTGGCTTTGAGGCACACCTAGGCTGGCCTAAACGGCCTTTGTGGGACCCAATCCCTTGCAAAAATATCTTCCAATTATATTAGTTAGATCATAAACGTTTCGGTTAAGGTTTTTGGGGATTTAACACGTGTTTATTAAAAGCTATTTTGGACATATAATCGACTCCCAATTACCCTTAAACATTGACTAGTTTAAGCATTGGTAAATTATTTTGGCTTTATTTGAGTGAATTATAAGTTTCGCTCAAATCGGGTGCGATACGTGAACTTTATTCATTACCGGGAGATTTGTATTTCAAGTTTTCATTTATGGTTTTGGAGTTCCAAAGCACATTATATTTCATGAGGATTCCCTTTATTTTATATCCTGGGTGTCCAGGATTGTTTACGACTATTTAATTGTTACCTGATAATCACCAACGTCTGTACCGGATAAGTTTGTTTGCATGCGATTGTGCCGTGCTTCAAATTAAACAAATGCATTCCTATGCATCCTATGGGGAATGTGCTATTCTCTAAAGGCCAAATTTAAATAATTAATTTAGGCTGGCCTAAAGGGCCTTTGTGGGACCCAATCCCTTGCAAAAATATCTTCCAATTATATTAGTTAGATCATAAACGTTTCGGTTAAGGTTTTTGGGGATTTAACACGTGTTTATTAAAAGCTATTTTGGACATATAATCAACTCCCAATTACCCTTAAACATTGACTAGTTTAGGCATTGGTAAATTATTTTGGCTTTATTTGAGTGAATTATAAGTTTCGCTCAAATCGGGTGCGATACGTGAACTTTATTCATTACCGGGAGATTTGTATTTCAAGTTTTCATTTATGGTTTTGGAGTTCCAAAGCACATTATATTTCATGAGGATTCCCTTTATTTTATATCCTGGGTGTCCAGGATTGTTTACGACTATTTAATTGTTACCTGATAATCACCAACGTCTGTACCGGATAAGTTTGTTTGCATGCGATTGTGCTGTGCTTCAAATTAAACAAATGCATTCCTATGGGGAATGTGCTATTCTCTAAAGGCCAAATTAATATAATTAATTTAGGATTACACTTAATTATCGTTAATTACATATATAGTTATGTAGGGAACACGCCGATTTTTGTCGGATGTCACAATATGTGAGAATGTAAAAGAAGTGGAATATAATTACTTAATTATTTCAACAGAAGAAACACCGAAGAATTCGCTAAGAAGACCGTAGGCACGAGACCGAGAAGACCGAAGCCATGAAAGACCGAACGGCATGAACGAGACCGTGGGTGTGACAATGAACGGAGATTCACACCAAGATGGACCGAGAAAGATCGTATACCAAAAGAAGCTTTTATTGAAGAAAGCTTGACCGAAACACTGATCAATAGACCGAAATTGTGAACCAAAGACCGAGCCTGTTGGGGTTCACATGAGATTGAGATAAAGGCAGCTAGAAAGAAATTGGACCTGCGTGGTTCATTTAGCAAGAGTAAGATCCGAACCATGTGTTGTTCGTAGAAAGAACAAAGAGCATGTAGAAAGATCGAGTATTTTGTGATTCGGATAACAAAATGAAGGGAGCATGTAGAAAGAATAAAATGGGTCAAGATTAAGGGGGTGAATGTTGGATTTAATCTGTACTTAAATTTTATTATTTGTTTTATCTGTTGGAATGTATGGCTATATATATTGGCCGTTGTTTATTGAACAATAATAAGCCTTTCATTGTGTGTTCCATGCAAGTCTCGTACATGTTATTTTCATTTCCATATTTAAGTGTTTAAGTGAGTTTATAAAACACAATAGTAAGTGAGTTTTGTGTGTGATCAAAGGGGCTTGAACCAACAAGCGTTTCAGTCGTATGGTGTTGCTCAGAAACAAAGGATGAAAGTGGCAACAACTTGTCCCTTAGTTATATGTTGCAAAACGATTATTATGACCCATATCAATATATCATTTGTATTTAATGTTTAAATAGATTTATTGAAATACATATTATATATGTAGGGGGATGATCATTTGGTAACCACCGTTTAGGGAGAGAACTCGAGAACCAATTTGAACACAAAAATCCCTCCGCTAAAAAATAAAAAAACAATAATAAAAAAGTTTATCTAATGTTATAATTTCCAAAAAAGTAAAAAAAAATAAAAATAAAAAAATGCCTTGTATTACAACATGTCCGATGCACGTGTGCATTTCACTATAGAATACACTTTTGAATAAATTGTCAATTATTATAATTAAATGATCATTAAATGGATGCGATGTGAGATATAACAAGGCAAAATTTTTATTCAATGATCATTAAATAGACGTGAAGTGAGATATATAATACACTCGAACTTGTCAATTGTTTAGTCATGCATGTTATAACATAAATTGAAATAAGACAACTCTATATAAGAACTAGAAATGATTATGTGATTTAGGATTTGGAATAATGGAAATAAATAATCCCAACTATTCACTATTGGCCAATAACAGTCCCAACTACGAAAATCACCAATATTGGTCCCAACTTTCGACATATTGGAAACCAACGGACCCAAACTAACGGAGGCTAACTCCGTTAGTGTGATGCTGACGTGGCATTCCACGTAGGATGCCACGTAGGATCATTTTGCCATGTGGCATGCCACGTAGGATGCCACGTAGGATTATTTTGCCACGTGGCATGCCACGTAGGATGCCACGTAGGATCATTTTGCCACCTAAGCATGCCACGTCAGCATCACACTAACGGAGTTAGCCTCCGTTAGTTTGGGTCCGTTGGTTTCCAATATGTCGAAAGTTGGGACCAATATTGATGATTTTCGTAGTTGGGACTGTTATTGGCCAATAGTCAATAGTTGGGATTATTTATTTCCATTTTTCCTTAGGATTTTGAACCCTTTTTATTACATATACAAACGTGTACTACATGCATATTTTTATTTCACTATTATAGTTATGTTTTTAAGGGTTTAGCTTTAGGGTTTAGTTTTTAAGTATGGTGGAAGCGGGGCTTAGGTTTTTGAGAGGATGTGGTGGGGGGTTTAGATGCACATGTGCATCTCACTATTATAGTTTTTTTTTTTAATTCTGTTCACACTAGTTCTCGAATTCTCTCTCTAAAACTAGTGTAATAAACGCGTGTAATGAAAGATGACACGCACGTGCATGTCATGTTCAATTTAACGCCATCAACGACACTTTTTTTGTGTCATTTATTGTAAGTTGAAATCAGAGAAGAATAGTTTTTGTTATTGATTGATTATAGATTTGTTGTACATTCAAATGATGAAATGTTGGGTCTGTTGACCTGGAGAAAAACAGATGATTGGAAAGCCAAAATATTCTACTCAATTGATCCTTAGTAATAATAGCATTTACAAGTTACTTCTCCCAAAAGACTGTTGACCCTAACATCTGCTTTACCCTAACAACTGCTGGAAAAACTGCTGACCAAAGGTCTGATGAAGAACAACTGCTGACCAAAGGTCTGATGAAGAACAACTGCTGAATCAAAGTACTGAAGACTAAGGTCTGTTAGAGCCAACAACACTTAGGCTCCAACAGATGATTCAAGACCATCAGAGTTTTCCTATCAGCTATTTGCCTTTCAGAGTTTTCCAATGTAACAGTTGTTTGTTTCAACAGATGTTTTATGTCTGTTATTCTGTTAGAGGTCACTGTCTTAGGTGACGTCAGCCTAGGTCATCAGAGGTTTAGATTTGTTTATAAATAGAACAGTGCTTGTACTCTTCTATTTATCACTCAAAACATTCTCTTAGACAAACAATCATAAAGTGATCAGGCTGAGGGGGAGTACTTGTACAATTGATGTAAACATTTGATATTATGAAAGCATTCGATTGAAAAACATTTATTCTATTGTTTTGATTTATAGTTTATCATTCCGCTGCACTTTCCATTTATAATTCACTTCTTTCACTGTTCTTATTACTTAAACAATCAAAACAATCAAACTCAGATCCTAACAATTGGTATCAGAGCTGGTCAATTATTTTCGATCTAACCAATCAATTTAATATAAACAGATCAGCTCACAATTATTGATATCGTTTGTTTGTTGGATTGAAAACAGAGTAATAGTTTTTTTTTTTCGTTTTAACCGTTTATAAAAAGACTTTGTTTTTGAAACAATCAGAGAATGGCTTCAATCAATCACGATCCACACAACATTGGCACGAACAACAAGCCACCAATGCTTGTCAGATCTGAATACAATATCTGGCAATGTCAGATGAGCCATGTTCTAGCTCAACAGAACACTGGGTGTTGGAAGTCGGTTATCTTCGGACCACATGTTCCGATGGTGCCGAGTACTAAAGAACCAAGGTTCAAGAGCCTAAGAAACTTGAAAACTACTCCGACCAGGATTTTCAGAAAATTGAGTTAGATGCCAAGGACTTCAGTATTGTGGCTATGGCTCTACCCAATGATATATATGCGCTGGGCTGTTACACTGTAACAGTGCAAAGGAGTTATGGGATGCACTGAAAGAACAATTTGGTGGGACTGAAGAGGTTATTGAAAACAACCGTGAAATACTTAACCAACAATATGAAACATTCAGTCATGTAAAGGGAGAGTCATTAACTCAACAATTTGAGAGGTTTAACTGTCTCATTAGTGAACTAAAACTGGTTGGTCTAACTTACCCAAATTCAACTTTGAACCATAGGTTTTTAAGATCATTACTAGACAAATGGGACATATTGCTATAGTTATGAGAAACTCTATTGGATTTAAGGACCTATCACTGACCCAGCTTCATGGTAAGCTCTTGACCTATGAGAGATAGCTTAACCAGAAAAAGAAGCTCCACGACTCTGGAAAAGTGTCTGATGATTATGTATTTGGTAATACAGCACTTTTGAGTCAAGATGAGGTGCCTGGTAATAATAAGGATCAGAGTTATGATCATTTCATTGACATAATTTCAGGTTTTAACTCAGGTTTTAACTCTAATTCTTATTCACCAAACTATGCTTTTACAACAAGTGGTGGTGATATCCAGGCATCTGATAACATATCCTTTAAGTATGATGACCTAAAGTATTTTGACCCTGATGATTTGGAAGAAATGGACATTATGCATGATGTGTGTAAATGTATATATATAAAAATAACACAAGTTTTAATTAAAACGACTCACCTAAAAACTACACACGCACGGCAAGTGTACCGGTCGCAAAGCAGTAAACAGATAAGACCGAGTATCGAACCCAATGACGCGAATGCAACTCTAGATCACAACCTCTACCGAATACTAGCCTAAATAAATATATACTTAAATGGAGGGGGTATTTTAAACTACTAATTATAAACTTAAAAGAAACTAAATATAAATAAAATAACCTCAGCTACTTATAGGAACTAGGGACTTGGAGAAATCGGATAGGAAGAAGGCTGGTTACTTAGGTAAAATCCCTAGACACTAGCAATAAATCCTGAATCTGGTAATTAACTTAAGACCCTATTCTTATCTAATAAACCTCCTGTCAAAGATAGCTCATTAGACTCAAGGCGGGACAAGTGTAGAAATGCTAAGATGGATCCGGATCGCCCTAGCGTACCAAAATCCCACAGAAATCAGATTAAAACCTCTCCTGGATTAAAACCCTCAAACTATGAAGCAGACTTAAACTCTACTGATGAAAACCTAGGAAAACTCTAAACACGGACAAGTAGCGACTCCCGCCCTAGCGCTTGCCAACTACCGAACAATGCCTAGTTAGTTACCTAGCAAACTCGAGTTAGATTTCTCACCCTCAAGAATGGACTGCACGTCTTAGTTAATTTATTATATTAGTTTGTTATACTTGTGTCGTACTCCAACTCCAAATACTAGCACGCTAACCTAAGTTGACGAACTAGATTGATTTCAAGACCTAGGGGGTATCTCTACATGCCTAGTTCCACAAAACCAATAAACAAACTTCAAATAAAATTAACACCAACACACATATATCAAATCCAACAATAAACTTAAAATCATGTAATTCTACACATCAAATTAAAAACCAAAAATCATTAAATACTGCAAATTACGTGTCTAGTTCATAAACCTAAGCAACCATAAAAGTCTAGCTACTCATAATATTTAGAAACATAAATTCAAAGTTTATAAAAAACAATTTCATCATGTCTATAAAAATATAGAGCGAAAACTAAACCTAACCCAAGGCTCGTTGGCTTTTGATCTTTAACGTGCCCGTGGCCTTTTCTCCTACCGTGCTCTTTCGCTCGTCACCGTATTTGGTTCGTCTCCTGTGCGGTGTAGAATGAATATTGCCTTGTAGCGGCTGTTGGCTTTTTTTTTTGTATCAATCCAATCGATGATATATTATATCCCCTATGACCGACCTTAATTGTTAATTTAGGTTTTTCATTTGTTTGGCTTGGGCTTCGGCCCAAGTCTCAACATTTTTTTTTATATTATTATTATTATAATATTAGTAGTATTATACTCCGTGTTCTTGACTCGGGTGTTCTTGACTTGACCAAAGTTACTTGTTTACGCTCCAACGTCCATGAACACCTGTCTCAAGTGTTCGTGTCTCAATTAAAATTCTTCATTTTTAAGCCCATTCTCCACGAACACCTATAAAATATAAAATAAATAAATAAGTACTAAAAACTAATAAAAACTATACAATGATACAAATAGACAAACAAACGAGTACACGCCTAAAACTACTAAAAACTATATACAAAAGACTAAATTATGACTCAAACTACATAGGAAAATGGATGTGTTTTACGACACATCAATGCACCAATTGGATCATGTAAGACCCTACCCATAATAGGGGTAATTAAACAATAATATACTTGGTTTGTACTTGGAAAGCTAAAGCATTTCATAGTTTACTTTAACGCATTAACATCCAAAAGCGACATTGATTAGTACAAACATCCTAAATTATAGTTACGGCTTAGCATATTACAAAATAACCAAGTATCTTCATAAGTTTATCAAAACATTGCAGAAACGGACGAGTTAAGCATGCTCGGTTCTTAAAATAAGCCTCGATCATCATCCGGTTCATGTAGCTGAGTACCTAAGGGTTTATCACAGTTAGACAACCCATAAATATGTTATTATGATTGAATTTAGATGAAAAATACCAAAAAAAAAATGAATTTTGGCTGATTTGGCGTATCCTACGCCAGTTTTGGCGTATCCTACGCTATTGGCTTAGGGAGAGGGCATCTGGTGGCGTAGGACAGCAGAAATTAGCTCGGGCAACCTGACATTGGCGTATCCTACACCAAATCCTGACAAGGTACGAAATGTTTCAGCACCAAGCAGCCCCTTTTGGGTCCGTCTAGAACTGCTCCCGGGGCTTCCAGGGACACGTTTAAGGGTTCTTGTGCGTAATACAAACATGATTAGATGTATATTTGAATTCCTTGTTCGGTTTCTAACCCAAGAACCCTTAATTATATGTCCATCAATATGTTGACCCGTTAACTTTTGCATACAGCCATGTTTTTAAGATTTTATGATTTCCAAGGCCTAGTAATGATTTTTCTATGCTTTTCAAGCCTCAACTCGACTAGGTGACCTCCGCCCAAGTCATTTATACCGGGTTTGCGATGCCTCGTGTCCATGGCCGCATGTGCCATTTCTCTCGATTTTGTTCGCTCGGTCTCTATGACTTGCAATGGGTTCTAAACACGATGTTTACTTATGACCTTTGGAAATCACAATCTCATCTCATCTAAAGATATACCCATGATTTATACACCCAACGTGAGCATATATGTATATATATATATATATCCAACAAAGTCATAGATATGACTTACCTAGGCTCGCACCCTTTTTGCTTCTAGACTAGCTTGAGGTAGATAACATTGAGCCTATGAATACACTCAAGCAACTAGCACAATTCCGTTACCGGCTTAAGGTTAACTCTTGGCCTAAGCTATTGTCTATCTAGAATTTTTACCCAATTGACCCGATAGTCTAAATGGGATATTAACATCCTTCATCTATGGCCATCTTCTATGAATCGTGTATCGTATTTATGCTTCTTTTTGTGACATTACAATGTCTAATTCCCCAAATGCATATACGAAGGTATAATTGAGCATATAAACATACTAGAGACATATTAAGAATTAAGTCATCGAGTGACTTACCTTTGTGCATGCTCCTACCCGCGCATTTCCTTCGATTCTAGGCCTCCCGAAGCCTCTCTTTTTACTACCTAGTATATTGTAATCCACCTAGGTTGTTAGGATCATAATTAACAAAATGGTTACATATGATCAATCAAACTTTTACTAGTTTTTACCATGTTCAACACATTTATCGAGTTTTAGTCCAAATTCATTCATTTGGACATTTTAACAAACATTTGGTGGGCATGAATTATCAAGACTATAATTTTGGGTGTTTTGTGAGCCATTTGCCTATCAATCAAGTATTCAGCCTTGATTCATCATAAGATGACAATTTGACAACCCAAGTTCACATTCTTAGTTTTAAAACATTGTTTTTTAGCTTATGAGCACACATGTTGCTCATACCCATCAATACCCACCAAGTTACCTTAGGGATTTCACCCAATTTGATAGACTAGCATGAATTCAACAAAATGTATTGGGATTAAGGTTCCCTTGGACTAGAGACACCTTCCATAACATCTAATTCAACTTTTTGTAAAAACCCTAGATTATCAACTTGTCATGAACCTATCAAGTGAGGTTTATATCTAGAGCCTAAACCCACTTCATGTGTATATAAAAGAATCACCAAGATCTCTACATAATTGTAATTCAATCATTTAGCAAGTGTTTATAAGCATAATTAGGGTCCCTAAACCCAAGGGTAACCTCTAATCATCAAGTATTCATCATATGTAAAAATCTAATTTTTACATATTCTTGCTACCTTATGATCAATGCATTGATTTAAGCCAAATAAAAGGTACCTTGGAGTGTATTAGGCCTAGATGACCTGATTTCTAGTTAATGAAAGCAAAAACCCCTTGATTCCATCTTGATTGGAGGCTTATTAGTGAGTTTTAGGGTTTGGAGTGGGTGTAGGTTGGTGATGAACGAATTTGGGGAAAAATGAGGATAATACCCTTATTTTTTTTATAAATATCTAACCAAACTCAAGTTTGGTTGTTTGGGCAGATTTGGCCCCTCCATATCCCATAAATTATATTTAATTAAACCCACTAACAAAGTTAAACCATACAATGGCTTTTAGCCTTGTTTAAATAACAAGGTTAACATGGTTATTTCCCTATGTTAGGAATTTCATATACAACGTGTTTCATTCGGTTAAATAAAAGCCACGTGTGCTTTTATTAACGAAAATCAAGGTTTAGAAATTTTTGGGGTGTTACAGCTCTGCTCAGTGTAAGAACTAACAATTTTTACAAGAAACCTGGCAAAAGGTTTCCAGGGTTGACTGGCAGCTCAAAAGTGGGGTTGGATAAATCAAAGATTAAGTGTTATAAATGTCATAGACTTGGTCATTTTGCTAGGGAAGTAGGAGTCAACATGGTACACCTATGATTACCTATCCAAATCAAAGGCCACAGACCAACACTTATCAAGTTTCCCATAATAACCCTGGACCAAATGTGCAAAACACTTCTCATTTTGCACAGTCCTCAAACATTGTTCCTGTCCAGTATGTCCAATCCACTGTTCCTCAGATCCACTATGTGCAAACACCTGTTGCTCAGGCACAAGTGCCAATGATTGCTGCTCCACCCTCTGCCCCTGTAGAGATCAGTCAACGGAGTTTCTTCACACAAGGCTTTGTTGATTAGAGCAGTCTACCAGATGAGCTAGTAAATGAAAATTTTGCTCTTGTAGCCAAAGCTGAAAATGAACCAGAAAACTTTTGTTTCATGGCTATGGTTGAAGAGGTTGAATCTGAGGAATGGAAACTGAATCTGATGTTGTGACTGATGATATTGCTGATGAAGTAATTGCAGATACAAAATCTGAAGAAGAGGTTGTGAATCTCTCAGATCCCTAGGGTGCATTTGATGATTGTGAGTGCATGTGTGATTGTGCATTGATGGCTGCTGCTAAGGTATCTCCTCAAATCCTAAAAGATTTGTGTTCAGACAAATGTGTAATAGCATTTGCTAACATTAAAGAGGTGAATGAAAACCTTAGGAAGAAAATTTTAGATGATGAAGTTCAATTTGAAAAACTTTCAAAAGAGTTAAAATCAAAATTGACTGAAAAAGAATATGAAATAAGCAACTTAAAACATGAAGCAACTATAACCAAAGACCAGCTCCAAACTATGATAACTAAATATCATAGTTGTAAAAAGGAGCTTGAGGCCACCCAAGTTGAATATGAAAAATGGGTGGAATCATGCAAAGGTTTTGAGATGCTCCTCAACAAATAAACCAAAAGTCATGTGAAGTTTGGTTTTGGTTTTGAAACCACTGCTCTAGCTTTTGAAAACAGTGACAAAAGGGAACAAAAGTTAGTTGAGGTAGTACCAACTAATTTGAAGGGTCAAGATATTAAAATCACTGAACCTAATGACAAGAAAATTGTTCTTGAAAAACCAGAAGGTTCCTCATCATTCACTAAACTTGAAAAATATGAATTTAAACCTACTTGGTCTGATGAGTGTGGTACTCATGAAAACTTCAAACCAGTTGATTTCAAAACCCCTGATGGTAAGAAAACACCACAGGCAAAGGTCATTCCTTTGATAGACATTCCAGCAGATGATCAAACATCTGTTGAAAAGATGGCTGAAAAAGGGAAAAAGAAAGAAAAGTCTGTCCACTTGTTTTGTGATTTCTGTGAAAAGAAGAATCATGTTACTAAAAGCTGTTTTCTTCTAAAAGCATATGATATCAACAAAGGAATAAGTGTGTGTGATTCTAGCACCACATGCTCAATATGTGGTAAAAAGAATCACAAAACCAAAGAGTGTCTGTATCTCAAAAATTTTGATGTCAAAATACAAGAGTACAAGGCTAAAACTCTTGCAAGTCAAGTGGTGAGTACTTCAAAAGGAAAACCCAAACAGACTTTTGCTCCAGTTCAAACATCTGTTACCAAAAGTCTAGAAACATCTGCTTCCATGGATGTTCAAGTAACAGATGCTCCACCCACCAACAAGTACCCAAGAGGATATGGACAACCACCTTGTCATAATCTGTCACATGTTTATGCAGAACCCAAGAGGCCTTCTAAACCAAGAGTGAACAGAAATCCCTATGGTTACTATCATATGTCAGGAAGTGATCAAACATCTGTTGCACCAAGTGTTGACATCCAAGCACTGGCAAATGGTCAGCAACAATTGTTGAACTTGATTCAAAAACTAGTTCAAACCACTGATCACCTTCCTAAGCTTGAGGCTGAAAAGTCTGTGGACCCATCCAAAGCCAACTTGGCTTTGGACACTCACCAAAACTGATCCATTACTGATGTGCAGGGAGATTCTACTTGCTTAGATAGCCTTTGGTATGTAGATAGTGGAGGCTCCAGGCACATGACAGGATGTAGAGCCCTTCTTCTGGACTTCTTAGCTCATGGAGGGGGTGATATATTCTTTGGTAATGATTCAAAAGGTAAGGTGTTGGGTTCAGGGACTGTTCAGGCTGGGAAACTCAAGTTTGAAAATGTCAATCTTATTGATAATCTTAAATTTAATCTTCTTAGTGTCTCACAAATGAGTGACAAAGGTTATGGCTCATTCTTAACTAAGAAAACTTGTAAGATTATTGGGCCAGAAGTGGTGAAAAAGATTGATACCATCATTGCTAAGAGCAAAGCACAACTTGTTGCTCATATGAGTGGCAATGTGTATGTGGTTGATATGTTGAAGGACAATCCTATGGCAAATGTCTGTTTGTTTTCTGCTGCTTCCACTAAAGAGACAGAATTCTGGCATAGGAGACTAGGTCACACCAACCTTCAAACTACTAACTCACTCTCCAAACAAAGCCTTGTCAGAGACCTTCCATCAAAAGAATTTAAATGTGATGAGCATTGTATTTCTTGCTTAAAAGGGAAACAACATAAAAGCTCTTACAAATCCATTGATGAGTCCAAAACAAGTCAATGTCTACAATTGTTGCACATGGACCAGTTTGGCCCAGTTAAAATTATGAGTCTAAGAAGAAAAAGATTTTGTCTTGTCGTAGTTGATGATTTTTCTAGGTTTACATGGACTTACTTTTTACACTCTAAGGATGAGACTGCAGGTATCTTGAAGGACTTTGTCACCAAAGTTAAAAAATAATATGACTTGCTAGTAAAAGTCTTTAGAAGTGACAATGGAACAGAGTTTAAAAATTAGGAGTTGGATGACTTCTGTGTGTCAAAAGGAATTGTGAGGCAGTACATCATTCCAAGAACACCAGAACAAAATGGGGTGGTTGGGAGGAAAAATAGAACTCTCATTGAAGCTGCAAGAACCATACTAGCAGATTCTGGTTTGCCACTGTCCTTCTAGGCAGAAGCTGTAAACACTGCTTGCTATGTTCAAAACAGAGTTTTAATCAATCCAAGACATCAAAAGACTGCTTATGAAATTTTGTTCAAAATCAAACCACTAATCTCATTTTTCAAAATCTTTAGCTGCCCATGTTTCATTTTAAATCTTAAAGATTCCATCTCAAAATTTGCAGCCAATGTAGATTGTGGGTATTTTCTAAGATATTCTTCTACTGCCAAGGCCTACAAAGTGTTTATCGCAAGGACCAGGACAATAGAAGAAACTCTGAATGTAAAGTTCAATGAACTTTCATTCTTAAAAATCCCAGCAAATCTTGCTGAGTTGTTTGATTTAGATAAATTCAAATTTGAAGATATTACTGTTAAAACTAACAGTGCAGGTATTCCACAATCTCCACAACAAGACTACAGAACAGATGTTGTGATTCCAAGTCACTATAAAGTCTATTCTGTATCAGGGGAAGCAGTTGTTCAAAACACCTATCAAAACTTTGCCACAGCTGAGTCAGCCACTGTTGTCCAGTCTTACCCTCAAACCACTGCTTCACCAACTTCATCCACTGCTCAATCATCTGTTGACAAAAGTCTAACCTCTGTTGACAAAAGTCAGTCCAATTTCACACCACTTGGACCCATTCCCCCACCTCCATTTCAAACATCTGCTGGTCCTACACAAGTGCCAACAGATGTTACATCAACAGAGTCACCAAACCTCTGTCCTTCACCTCAAAATGCCATCATACCATATTAGGGAGATCTAATCTACCTAAGAGCTCATCCATCAGATCAAATCATTGGCAACATTAGAGAGGGTGTGCTCACAAGAAGCCAATCTTCAAACATCTGTCTTTTTGCAGGCTTTCTTTCTCTCACACAACCTGTCAAGTACCAAGAGGCACTAAAAGAAAACAGTTGGGTAGAAGCCATGTAGGAAGAGCTCCTTCAGTTTAAAAGACAACAAGTATGGGAACTTGTACCACTGCTAAAGGATGTTTGTCCAATAGGCACAAAGTGGGTCTTCAAAAACAAAACTGATGAAAGGGGTATAGTTGTCAAGAATAAAGCCAGGCTTGTGGTTCAAGGCTTTATACAAGAAGAGGGGATAGACTATGATGAAACCTTTGCTCCTGTAGCTAGGCTAGAAACTATCATACTCTTCCTAGCCTTTGCTGTCAACCACAACATCAAGGTGCATCAGATGGATATCAAATGTGCATTCCTATATGGCAAAATTCAGGAGGAGGTCTATGTATGTCAACCACCTGGTTTTGAAGACACATTCCATCCTGATTATGTATACAAGCTCAACAAAGATTTGTATGGACTAAAACAAGCACCTAGGGCCTGGTATGAAACTCTTTCCACCTTCCTCTTTTCCATTGGTTTCACAAGAGGTAAAATTGATAAAACCTTATTTCTAAAATGGAGAGGGAAAGATTTAATGATTGTTCAAATATATGTGGATGACATCATTTTTGTGTGAAGAGTTTAGGAAACTCAAGACAACAGAGTTTGAAATGAGTGCTATGGGTGAACTTCAGTGCTTCCTTGGTCTCCAAGTGATGCAGCTGCAAAATGGCACATTCATTCATCAAAACAAATATGTGAAAAATTTGTTAACCAGATTTGAGATGAATGATTGTAAGCCATGTAGTACACCCATGAGCATAGCCAAGCTACTCACTATTGATGACAAGGATAAACTGGTTGACCAGACACATTATAGAAGCATGATTGGGTCTTTATTGTACTTAACTGCATCTAGGCCAGACATTATGTTTGCCACTTGTGTTTGTGCAAGATCCCAGCCTTCACCTAGAAAGTCAAACCTTATTGCCTTGAAAAGGATATTCAGATACCTAAAAGGTGCTCCCACACTTGGTATCTGGTATCCTGATAATGGAAACATTGAGCTTTCAGGTTATTCAGATAGTGATTTTGCTGGCTGCCACACCACAAGGAAGTCTACATCAGGAGGGTGCCAATTTCTAGGAAATGCCTTAGTCTCATGGCAAAGCAAAAAGCAAGCAGCTGTTTCAACTTCAACAACAGAGGTTGAATACATTGCTGCTGCAAGCTGTACCACCCTACTCATGTGGCTTCAAAATCAACTGCTGGATTTTGGGATAACTGCACTAAGGACTCCACTCATGCTGGACAGTCAAGTTGCTGAAAATATCATCAAAAATCCAGTATCTCATTCAACTACAAAACATATAGACATCAGACATCACTTTGTCAGAGATAGCTATGAAAAAGGTTTGATTTCTCTGCATCATGTTCCAACAGAGGATCAGTTGGCAGATGTGTTGCCAAAAGCTTTAGACACATCCACCTTTACAAATCTGATTTCTAGAATTGGTATGCTAAACATGGACTAAACAACAACAATGTTTTAAATAAAAACATTAAAATGTTTCAGAAAATCAAAATTCACCCTTAAAAATAGCATTTTGGTTGAAAAATCTGCTAAGGATAAAACAACCACTCTTTCATTCATTCTTTATGCACACGAATTGTATCGATTTGGCGGGCGGGTGCATAAGTAACATAGCTATCGAGGCATCGGTAACCAGTCAATCTGGGCTGGATTCATCTTTTGGTACATGTTTAGTAATGGGTTCCCAGCCGTAGTAGTAAAAACACTTAACGTCTAGCTAACGTTCTTATGACATAGTATTAACGGGAATGATCTTTTCAAACCTATGGAAACTCTTTGTAAAACTTATGAACTCTCGGGCGGGTGCATCCCCGCACATTCATGGTTTCCCCTGGGACTTTCCGTAAAAACCGTATAGTAACATAAAGTGCCCATAGTATAACATGACCTTTAATAAGTACGTAAGTAGCATGTTTCTCCCCCGAAAGCAAAACGGTAAAAGTAGGGCCGTGACACTCACGCGCCCATTTCATTTTTCAAAAACTTGTTCGTTTGGAATTCCTCAAGTTTGCATAAAAGAAGCATGTCTTCCACCCCGAAAACATTTATAAAACAGTAAAAAGTGGGGTCATGAACTCACCTTAATTTCCATGCTAAGCTAGCAAACAAGCCCGAAGCTTTGACCGACCTCCTCGTGCCCTATAACCAACAAAGGACACCTTAAAGTCTAACACATATAAACCTAGACTATTATCCGGCTAAAAGATAGTTTATCCAACTATCTAGACTCGTGTGTATTAACTCGAGTACTAATATGCTTTAACTCGACGAACTGACTTTTCCCTCGTCGGTTGCGACGTTTGGTGCCTTTGTCAGCTCAGCGGAAAGTTGCATCTAAGACTCTTATTCCGTGAACGCCATTGCTAACCCTCTAGGATCCCCGATCCCAATACGTCGACTACTCCAACCGTGCCGTTACCAAAGTTTAAACCTAAAAGACATACCTAAAAAGGTCAACATATAATGCTGGTGAGTTCATAAGTTTTACAAAGAGTTTCCATAAGTTTGAAAAGATCATTCCCGTTAATACTATGTCTTAAGAACGTTAGCTAGACGTTAAGTGTTTTTACTACTACGGTTGGCAACCCATTACTAAACATGTACCAAAAGATGAATCCAGCCCAGATTGACTGGGTTACCGATGCCTCGATAACCCGAGAGTTAGAGACAATATGCACCCGCCCGACATCCCCGCCGTCGAGTGGGGTTTGTGAGGCCCAATAGATCTATCCACATTTCCCTCGTTGTGCATCCCCGCACATTCATGGTTTCCCCCTGGGACTTTCCGTAAAAACCGTATAGTAACATAAAGTGCCCATAGTATAACATGACCTTTAATAAGTACGTAAGTAGCATGTTTCTCTCCCGAAAGCAAAACGGTGAAAGTAGGGCCGTGACACTCACACGCCCATTTCATTTTTCAAAAACTTGTTCGTTTGGAATTCCTCAAGTTTGCATAAAAGAAGCATGTCTTCCACCCCGAAAACATTTATAAAACAGTAAAAAGTGGGGTCATGAACTCACCTTAATTTCCATGTAAGCTAGCAAAAAGCCCGAAGCTTTGACCGACCTCCTCGTGCCCTATAACCCACAAAGGACACCTTAAAGTCTAACACATATAAACCTAGCCTATTATCCGGCTAAAAGATAGTTTATCCAACTATCTAGACTCGTGTGTATTAACTCGAGTACTAATATGCATTAACTCGACAAACCGATCATGACTTATCTTACTTATGCGTTAACACACGACATGGTACCCAAGTTGCGCACTTGTCGCTATTCGTGTGTACACCACGTTGGACCAATATTATGAAACGTATAACTTATCTGGAGCCGTAGCTCGTCTTATAATTATATTTTAGGTAAATACTCTTTGATAAAAATATAAGTATAGTTATTTAACTCCAATTAATAACAATATCGTATTTTTTCCAAATCCGAACATTTAAGTTATTCAAAACTTTGCTTTTTGTAAAAATAGTTCCCAAGTAAAATGTTTATATGTTTTTAAATCCAAACAATACACATTATTTAGATACTGAAAACCTTTCGAAAACTCGTCATACTTGACGTTCGGCGAAACTATATATATGTTTTGAAAGTGTTGTCCGGGATTTACTTATCATTGTTAAACATATCTTTTGTCAAAACGTCACTATTTTGCATAACTACACTTATCATGACACTTAGGGAACTTCATTTATAAAAATATGCGACAATTCTATTTTCGTTGCGCCGTGGATTTTATATAAATTTAGGCAGAATTTCCTCTGTTTTTGTACAAACCAGGTGACACAAGTCGCCTACAATTTTCCCAAAAATCAATATCCAATACAAGATTTTATACGTTTCGACAACTTTTCATATAAACTACTTAGTTATATTTATATTAATACACGAAACAATATATATATATATATATATATATATATACTAGTTAGAAACCCGCGCGATGCGGTGGCGGCAACAATTTACAACGCGGTACTTGTTTTCAATAAGTTTATCAAACGTCTCGTGATATTGTAATGTTCACCACCATTCTTCATCATACACATTATAGATTTCTTGAGTATCTTGTTCTATCACTGGTATACCTACTAAGGATTTGTTTCAGGGGCATTCACCTCCTTCACTTTTACACCTACCGTTGGAATTAGTTCAGGTTTCTTCTCCTCATTCACTTCTACATTTGCTGTAGGTTATATGGGCCTTAAAAAAATATTAGGTATGTTAAATAGGTTTTTATATACACCAACAATGTTATATATAGACATAGAATATAGATATCGAACACATCTTTTTTGTCATGTCTTTTTTGTCCATTCTCTTGTCTTATACATGTCTTTTTGTGTTGTCCATAATAGATTTCTAATTTACAAAAGATAAAAAATGAATGACTAAGTATGTTTAAAATCATGAAGAAAAACAGGTATCATTAGACTAAAATGTACACATCAAAATGTACTTAAAATATAAAAACTTGAAATAAAATATTAAAAACATAATATACTAACGTTTTGATATGCATGTCGTTCATTCATCATGCAACACTTCTTAATAAACAACATTTGAGGTGTATACTCCTTGTCGGTAAGAGTCTCTAGCAGGACATATTAACACCTTCATATTTTGAGGTGATACCCCTCTCAATAACGCCATATAAAAGTCGAATAGGAAACTATTTTGTCTTCAGTTTGAATGGGAACATTTCGTCTTTAGAAAGACAAAGAGATTCACGGTAAAAGGACATACATACACACTTCGTATTTGTTGAAAGTATCTTGCACACACACACAAATAATTATATTCAGAAAGCCACTTATATAAATTCCAACATAAGCCATTTTAGTTATTCTTACATTAGAATAAAATTTGAATTTCAAACACTTTTGGTTCTAATTAGCTCCTATATCTTCTGCAATGAGTCACTTGAAATGCCTCTAATAATGTGGAACGTGTAAAGTGCTTCAACAGATTAAGACTAAATAGAGATAAGGTAATGAAATGTAAAAAAAAAATGTTTACCAAACTACCATCATCAAAGTATGCTTCTCCACCTTCCACGCGGCTATAGCAACTAACTTTAGATGGCTGAAAAGGTTCAAAGAAAAAATCAAACATGTCAAAGAAAAATATTAATATTTTAAAGCGAAAAATTATAATAAAAATTAAGTCAAAATATTGGGGCAGCCGATGTTAGACAATCACAGTCTTTCACACTTTAAGAAATCAGTGTGCACAGGCCATTTCTGCACCCTGCAATCTCTCCATTGTGAGAATTTTATGCTCATCACATGGGAACACTAAACAATCAATCATAACAAACATATATTTGCATTTAAAATTATGAATTCCATAAATCTTGGGATTACACCCTTAGATGTTCACTCTAGTACAATTGCAGAAGCCGAAATTGTCGGCAGAAAAGTCGCTTGTATAGTTGTATGCAGCATGATCTGGTAGCTATGGGCTAGACTGGTTACTAATTAGTTTCATCTTTGATCATGCTAGGATGGTTGTACCACATGCATCTGGAGCGTGTTTTCCATCCTCAAAAACCAGGTTCCCATTAAGAAAGGTAGGGATGAGCTCGGGACGGTATCGGTACCGAACCGATACCGATCCCGACAATACCGATACCGAAAAGTCAAACACACCAATACCGATACCGATACCAAACACATACGGTACGGTATCGGTACGGTACCGGTATGGTATCGGTATTTTGCCTTAAAATACCGATACCATGCCGATCCTGTACCGATACCGATAATACCGAAACCGAAAATCCGTAAACATGGGTACCGATACCGTTCCCGAAACCCCTCGGTTCGGTATCGGTTCGGTACGGTATCGGGATCAGGACGGGATCGGTATTCGACCTTGTATGCTCATCCCTAAACAAAGGTTGCCACAACTTTTCTAGCAAGTCTTGAACCCATGTAAGTTGATATGCTCTGCATAAGGAATGTGGTTAGGTTTAGTTGACTTTTTTGGTTAAGAATATAGAGTAATGCTAGTTAACAGTGGTATTGATCTTAAAAGTCAAAGTGTACTAAAGAAAGTCAAGAGCCAGAAAATCATACCTGATGCTTAAGGTGTGCAGTATGGTTTTCATTAATATCAAACTCCTTTTCTGGTTGCCAAACAACAATATCTGCATGCTTTCCGATTTCAATAGCTTCCTGCAAATATATACCATATTCATACAGGATTCTTTACGTCAGAGAACCATTTATACTCCCATTAACATTTTACCTTAAGATCTTGGCTAGCAAGTTTAGCAGGCTTCTCACTCCACCATGAAACTAATTTCTCCAATGTTATACCATGTTTATGCCCATATGACCATGTCACCGTAAGAACAAACTGAAAACCAATATGCATTTTGTTCATTATCCCTAGCAAACACAATTAAAACTTAATGCCAAAAGACCAAAAACAACGAACCTGTAACCAATATGCATTTTGTTCTGATGGCGAATGATCAGAACTTAGAACTTAGCATGTCAATATCCCCATCCTAAATATTTTAAGCATACAAAAAATAACATTTTTATTTTTATTTTCTCTTATCACAAGTAAAAATATGGTGATGCATGCGTATGGACTATGCAAGTTGAATTAACCATTACGGCCTCCCAGAGTTTTTGCCTGTTTGCTGCATCGCGAATGGGTGGTGCACACTTAAACCGAGTATCACCTTTGAAATAACCCGATTACAAAAAGAATAGCTCAACCTCTAAATGAAGAAAACAAAGTATACCTTGAATAAATATGATCCAACTAAGCAAATGTTTTATGTGATATGCTAAGTCTCCTCTTTTTTTTTCTTTAATCAGCTGTAAGCCTGTAACAATTGATTAATTTGGTTAACTTAGAATTCTTAAAGCATGCAGCTGATCTCAAATCAGCTAAAAAAACTCAAATGGACAATGGTATACTATGATTTACCTCTGTTTAGCTAGTTTGGCTTCTTCACTCTTGAGCTAATTTTCATAATCTGAAGACAAAAGTGCATGACTTTTCTAATCACATACTGTGTGTGCAAAGTTACAACTACAATTATAAGGTAGAGATGGCAAGATTGTCACCGGTTAAAAATGGCTCTGGTTTAGGCGGCTTCAAATCAAACTTTAAACAAATATAAATAAAAAAACGAAAACTCAAGTACTTACAGGCCTGATCCGGAGGAAGAAGCTTGAAAGGAATCTTAGCCGGATGCCCCGCAGTTTTACAGGGCAGTCAGTTGCAACAGAACACCAGACAACATGAGTACAAATATAACACTTTATCAGGGAAACATCACCGGTCACACAAACGTCTAGGATCCTCCATAACCGATAAATCTTGTGATAATAGCATCGACACTAAAAAGCAACAACATTAGTAGGACATACATCACAAATAATTAAACCCATTTGTATATAAATGGGTCATAAGCAATCTTTAAATGCCATTTTTATTCTTTCTTACTGAGAAAATGCGTGGGTTGGGACTGTTGGGTCCTCGCCAGAACTCGTAACTTTTAGTATGGGTAATTAATAGCTACTTTATCTACCTTTGATCTGCATCATGTGAACACTTGATTTAGGCTTATCATGGCAGCTTAACCTGAAAAAAAAAAGTATGAAATGAAACGGTTCAAGACAAGAAATAAAGATGGCTTATGATGTCGTAACCAAAATTAGCTTACCAGTTAGCAAGTCAGAATCATCAAATGGTTGGCAAGATGTTGGAGTGATGAGACACCATTGCTCACTGCTTCGAGTCTCAAGCGGCATGATGGGATTTTTTTTTGTTCCTTTAACTTTCAAGATCTGGGGTTAACTTAACCATTTCTATTTTAAAACTTTAGCTATAAAAATTTCAGCAACAATAAGATTAAGTATGATGAACTAACCTTGGAAATTAGTACGTGTATGATCTTCTCAATCACCTACATCACAAAAGTCAAAACCAAGACCAAAGGATCTAGATCTGGACTGCGTTGAACCTTGGGCTAAAGTTGTGTCTTCACTCGACACAAACAGAAGCTCATTAACATCATTTAGGGAGGAAGCTACTGCCACATTGTTATCAACAGAAATAAATAACAGAACATCAATTATTAGTTCTAAAAACACATTCAAACCATCCCTCCATCAACGAATCAGGGTTATCACAAGAGATGTAAAGCATAAAAGGACCTACGGAAAACTGAAAGATAGACCATTACCATACCTAGAGATGAAGAAGAAGGTTGTGCTAGGTTCCCTTGTACACCATCTTCCATTGTCATTTTTGGGTTCGTAATTACCACCTTAATTATGCAGTATATGTGTTATATCGAGATTTAAACCCTAGATCTCCACCTTAATTATGCAGTGTGTGTGTGTGACAATGGGGGCGGATGAGGAATGAGGGATTTGAAACCCTAATATGTAATATGTGTATCCGTGTTTTTTTCTTAGGCTTAGGGGCTTGTACATGATGCATTTAAACTTGCACTTAAGAGTTTTTATGCATTGAATCATTGTACAACATGCTTTCAAAAGTTGTAAAGTGGCAAATGACCATTTCTGCCCTTCCTATATGCTTATTAATATAGTATATATATATATATATATATATATATATATATATATATATATATATACATTATAGTCCAACCAATTTAGCCCGACATCGATTTTATAAGTCACGCCTTTTATAGCCAATACCAATCGTAGAATTTAATATAGTTACCGTTTATTATTATTATTCGGTTCGTTCGCGAGTCAAAACTCTTTTATGAATATCAATATATTTATTTATATATATATAATATCCACAACAAATATACAAATACGAATTAAAGTATACCGATTCGTACACGCGTAACCGGAAGCCACCTCGGACTACGTATAGACCGGAACCAAAGTTTGACCAGCTTTGACCGCGTGTTGACCAGACGCGAACCAACCAGATCTGACCCGTTGACCATGTTTGACCGAACCCGAACACGAACCCAAAACCGAATCTGCCCCGACACACCCAAGCCACAACCAAACGCCACCCTACTAAACCGGCATCCACCACGAACCACCACCACCAGGCCGAACCAGAACCCACCAAACAGACCCGAACCCGAGCCCTATTCTGACTCGAGCCCGAGCCAGACCACACCAGACCTGGTCTGGTCTGTTCGAACCCAAACAACAACTATAGTCTGACCAAGACCCGAGCCGGAGCCAACCCAGCCGAGCACCACCGACAACCATCGGACCACAATCAAACATCACCATCTCCCTTATCCGGACCAACCACCTAAAACCACACCACCTGCGGCCACCATCTGAGCCGCCGCCGCCGCCCCTTCAACAACCACCATCAACCGGACCACTAAAACCCGTCAACCACCACCCTAACCCGACCTAAACCCGCCTGAACAATCACCTACCCCCTTGCTGCCATCTGCACAGCCCAACAACACACCACCACAGAGCACCACAGCCCGGCCCCCTTTCCGCCCGACAACCACCAACCCCTTCTTCAGCGCCGCCACCACCAACAATGGTGGTGGTCGGCCGCTTATGTGTTCCACAGAGAGAGGGAGACGAGAGAGTGAGAGAGATGGTAGAGAGAGAGATAGCTCGTGAGAGTGAGTAGAGAGAAAGAGTTTTAGAGAGAAAGAGAGTAGAGAGAGAGAGGCAGATGTAGCGGCTGCGAAAATGAAGAGGAGAGAGGAGGTAGCAAGCTTAAATAGCTAGGGTTTCGGTAGGTGGGTTGTATACCGCGTATCGAACCCGTTTTAAACGTAAATATCTCGGTTTCTATTTAGGCTCCATAATTAATTATAAAAATTAGTCGGTTTTGTTCGATATACAAAACTGAGCATAAATATAATTATTTTCAATGTCCGACGCGTGTTTTCAGAACACGCATTTAAATCGCGTTAATTAAATTGGTCGCAGTTTCGATTGTAAAAACGGTCAGTAAACTTCCAAAACTTAATAATTAGCAATATTTAAAATAAATATTTAATTTTTAATAATAAAAATCACGTCAGTGTAGATCGGAAGTTGCCGGGTGTCACATCCTCCCCATGTTACAGAAATTTTGTCCTCAAAATTTGAGGTAGGATATTATCCAAGAACCAATGGTAATACAACAAAAATAGTCAACGGATTTTCCGGTACAAATGGCACGAGATAATGTTTCAGAACCAACTGGATGCAAAGTGTAAACAATAACTCTCTCAACAAACACTATTGGCGCACCTCAAACGAAACAACTAGTGCATCAACTTTTTCATCACACACCACAAGACGTGTTTGGATTTAAGGCAATAATAAACAAATTGATGAAAGTGAGACATGTCAATAAAAATCATTCATTATTCCAAGTCGATTGAATATTCACCACAAGGTGCTGTATCAAATTCCAACAATTCGATTCAACTGAAATGTCGACTTTAAAGAAACTCATCGACGAAGTATCAAACGATTCATTGCCCACAATGGCCTAACATAGCAAGACTAGAAGACAAACATTACGAGCAACGTAATGATAAAGCAAATCATTAATGAAACAATTGTTTGATGCGAAGCCCTACAATGGACCTTCACAAATTTAAAGAATCCAAACATGCAATAGTTGACACATGTACAAAAATACGTGTCTAATTTGGTGAAAAGAATAAGGAATTAACAAAAATTAAATTCCTTTATGATTGAATGTCGAAGGCCACAAATACAAAAGAAGAGGGGTGTAAATCGTACTCAAAAAATATAACTAGGTTCTACAACATGAACCTTAGAAGCTCAAGAAACAAGATCATCAAGATCTTAAACTGGTTTAAGAAAAGGAAAGTCACAAATGACACGAACAAGGGAGAATCGGCAATCACGTCCGTAACAACAAAAGAATGAAAAACCCTTATCCATTATTTATATATATAAATATATATACAACAACATAATAGTATAGATACCCTCACGATAGATGTCCTTAGAATTATCAAGTGCCTGTAAATTTGCAATAACGCGACGTCTACGTCATCGAAAATTTACCTCACCAGATCATCCTATTAACCTCCATCATAAGTTATATCACGACCACTCGTTACATTCACATAATAACACGTATATATATATAAAACATAATATAATGTTCGTCGTGTGCGCCGCTTTCCCTAGTGCACTTCCCGTTCGCATTCCAGCTTCGCAGCATCATTGGCAGAATGAGGTGCCTCATCAAGATGTTTCCGACCCAAATCGACCTTGACGACATAGCATACTCCGAACACGGGATGTGAGACCGCAGATGCTACAACAATCCCTTTGCCAATTCGTCCAACTAATGTGACACGTGTGAGCGTTGTAGATACGTCCAAACTTGAGTCGACAACCATTGGCGATACGTGCTATAATATACTTTACATAAATACACGTAGTATACAAACAAGTAGATTGTTCCTCGTACCAAGAAACAATGACTCAGCTAACTCTATGTGAATAACCGCTCTGATATCTAAAGCGACGACTCGCCAGTCACTAGTGAGGTATGCCTAACGACTACGTGCCAATGTCCTTTCTATATACCACTATAGAACATATAACTTACTATTCACATAAGAAAATAAACGTTCCTTGCGCCGAAGGAATGTACACTGAGCTAGTGTGATACACTACTAGTCATGCAACAGATTTGGCAAAGGTTGGAATTCCAGTTCCTAAGCGTTCGTACTAAATATCATGTCTTAGAAATTTTGGTCCCAACTTCAAAACAAACTCAGGTTTAAGCCTAGATATCTACCCAGACACCTAGTTCGCTAAAACCTATGGCTCTGATACCAAACTGTCACACCCCGACTTTTCCCTCGTCGGTTGCGACGTTTGGTGCCTTTGTCAGCGCAGCGGAAAGTTGCATCTAAGACTCTTATTCCCTGAACGCCATTGCTAACCCTCTAGGATCCCCGATCCCAATACGTCGACTACTCCAACCGTGCCGTTACCAATGTTTAAACCTAAAAGACATACCTAAAAAGGTCAACATATAATGCTGGTGAGTTCATAAGTTTTACAAAGAGTTTCCATAAGTTTGAAAAGATCATTCCCGTTAATACTATGTCTTAAGAACGTTAGCTAGACGTTAAGTGTTTTTACTACTACGGTTGGCAACCCATTACTAAACATGTACCAAAAGATGAATCCAGCCCAGATTGACTGGGTTACCGATGCCTCGATAACCCGAGAGTTAGAGACAATACGCACCCGCCCGACATCCCCGCCGTCGAGTGGGGTTTGTGAGGCCCAATAGATCTATCCACATTTCCCTCGTTGTGCATCCCCGCACATTCATGGTTCCCCCTGGGACTTTCCATAAAAACCGTATAGTAACATAAAGTGCCCATAGTATAGCATGACCTTTAATAAGTACGTAAGTAGCATGTTTCTCTCCCGAAAGCAAAACGGTAAAAGTAGGGCCGTGACACTCACGCGCCCATTTCATTTTTCAAAAACTTGTTCGTTTGGAATTCCTCAAGTTTGCATAAAAGAAGCATGTCTTCCACCCCGAAAACATTTATAAAACAGTAAAAAGTGGGGTCATGAACTCACCTTAATTTCCATGCTAAGCTAGCAAACAAGCCCGAAGCTTTGACCGACCTCCTCGTGCCCTATAACCAACAAAGGACACCTTAAAGTCTAACACATATAAACCTAGCCTATTATCCGGCTAAAAGATAGTTTATCCAACTATCTAGACTCGTGTGTATTAACTCGAGTACTAATATGCTTTAACTCGACGAACCGATCCTGACTTATCTTACTTATGCGTTAACACACGACATGGTACCCAAGTTGCGCACTTGTCGCTATTCGTGTGTACACCACGTTGGACCAATATTATGAAACATATGACTTATCACAATGGAATGAAAAATAGATTGAAAAGTAGAGGGCATCTGATCATAAGATCCAGTTTTTGGACTCAGGCACATGATTATGTAATGAAACAAAAGTTTGTATTTTGGTTCAAAATATTTCTTAAAAATAGTAGCATGTGAGAGAGTACCTTGGTAACCACACTCTGTCATGGTCAAATGAATTTCAGAGTTTGGAAATTGATCTGGGGCATCCACATCATCTAGACCCAGTCTAATCCCCAAAGTTGTTGGTGTGATTGTCATTGTTCTCCCTTGGATGGTTGATTTGAGGGAGATCACTTGATCATTCACTGTCACCGTCTCCGCGTTCGCCCAGAACTCATTTAGAGTTTCAGTATGGATTGGAGGATCAATGGTGAGGGCAGTGAAGTATTGGGATTTGACAACTAAATCAATGATTTCGTCGTATTGGGACCAGGCTTCATGTTTCTCAATGTAGCCTCTTTGATTGTGTCCCTATTTCAGTATAAGAGCCATGTGGTTTGTGTGTGGGTGGATTGAACAGTGTTTTTGTTTGCAGGATAAGGGTTTGAGAGTGTTTTTGAGATAGAAGGAGGGAATTTTGCTTTTTGAAAGGATAAGTGTTGGAAAAGGTGTTTATCAGAAGTTTATAACCGCCCTAGGTCAAACTTCTAAAGTGAGAAATGTCTGATTTACCCTTAATGACAAAACTGCTGATGAAGAACAACTATCATCAGTAGTTCCCATTTTTTCTTCAGTAGTTTGTTAACAACTGATGAGAATGTTTATAAACACTTTATTCATAACATCTGAAGTTTATTTTATCAGAAGTTAATCATTTTTTAGAAAATATTCCCATAGTGATGTTTTGTACATCAGTAGTTTCTCTCTTTTGTTTTTCAGAAGTTTTAGAACAAAACAGATGTAAGTGAAAAATAAAATATGTACAGAAAAGTAAAAGAAACACTTACAAGTTTAGCATCCCAAGCATGGATACTAACTTCTGAAATGTTGATGTGTCAATGGGTTTAGTCAATATGCCAGCTATTTGATTAGCTGTTGTCACATGCTTCACTTCAATCTTGCCTTTTTTCATAGCAATTCCTTGTGAAATGATACCTGAATTCAATATGTTTAGTTTTTGAGAACTGAACAGGATTTTGAATGATGCTAATGGCAGATTTACTGTCTACAAGCAATGGTGTCTTGGTCTCTTTGATTCCATAATCAAGAAGTTGATATTGGAGCCATTGTATCTGTGATGTACAACTTGTAGCTGCAATGTATTCAGCTTCAGCAGTTGAAGTTGCAACAAATGCTTGCTTCTTTGATTGCCAAGACACTAGACAGTTTCCCAAGAATTGACAACCACCAGATGTTGATTTTCTTGACATTTTGCACCCTGCATAGTCACTATCTGAAAAAGCTGATAACTTCGTATTGCTAGAAGCAGGATACCAAATTCCAAGTGTAGGAGTTCCTTTCAGATATCTAAATATTCTTTTGACTGCAATTAGGTGTGATTCCCTAGGAGCTGATTGATATCTAGCACAGACACATGTTGAAAACATAATATCTGGTCTAGAAGCAGTTAGATATAAAAGGGAACCTATCATGCATCTATACATGGTTTGATCAACCTGTTTTCCTAGATCATCTGGTTCAACTTGTGTGGTAGGTGTCATGGGAGTGGAACATGATTTATAGTCTTGTAAAGAAAATTTGTTCAATAATTCTTTAACATATTTAGATTGATGTATAAAAGTTCCATTTTTTTTATGTTTAATCTGCAGTCCTAAAAAGTACTGCAGTTCTCCCATTGTACTCATCTCAAATTTTGATTGCATGAGTTTCTTAAATTCATCACACAGTTTCATGTTTGTAGAACCAAATATGATATCATCAACATAAATTTGAACAAGTAAGACATGATTTACAACATGTTTAATGAAAAGAGTTTTATCAATGGAGCCTCTTGTAAAGTTATTTTTGAGCAAAAAGTTGGAAAATGTTTCATACCAGGCTCTAGGAGCCTGTTTTAGCCCATAAAGAGCTTTGTCAAGCTTGTATACCCACTCAGGATGAGAAGGATCCTCAAACCCAGGTGGCTGACAAACATACACTTCCTCTTTGATCTTTCCATACAAAAATGCACCTATAACATCCATTTGAAAAACTTTTATTTTGTTGGAAATGGCATAAGCCAGAAATAACCTGATGGCTTCTAGTCTTGCAAATGGAGCAAAGGTTTCATCATAATCAATTCCTTCTTCTTGAGAATAACCTTGTACCACTAGTCTTGCCTTGTTCTTTATAATTATACCACCCTCATCTTGTTTGTTCCTGAAAACCCATCTTGTGCCAATTGGTAGCTTGTTTGGTGGTAAGGGACACATATCCCAAACCTGTTGCTTCAGGAATTGGAGCAACTCATCTTGCATAGCTTGCACCCAATTGTTGTCTTTGAGGGCTTCTTGGTACTTCTTAGGTTCCAACTGAGAAATGAATGCTGAGAAGAAGAAAAAGTTGGAAAACTGGTTTCTTGTGAGAACACCTGATGCAATATCACCCATGGTTTGTTCCAATGGATGATCTTTGTGTTCAATCAGTTGTTGTAAACCACTGACAAGTGTAGGTGGCTCTTGTACTTCATCAAACAAACCACTGAGGTTTATAATGTCTGGTTCAGCTGTTTGAACATCTTCAGTAGTTGTAGGAGCTGAATAAGATGTTTTAGTTTGTACATCAGCAATTGTTGAATCAGATGTTTGTGAAACTTCTGATGGTTTAAAAGTTGACTTAATGACTGTATTAGGAGTCCATGGTGCTGGATCCTCATCATAAAACCTCTGATCACCATAATAAGTAGGTTTAGATGAAGTGACAGTCTTTTCAGGTCCGAAATGAAAGCTGTCAAGGTCAAAGAGTTTAGCAGGGTGTGCTGGAATAAGAGTGTGTTTTGACTCATTGAACTTGACATTTAGTGTTTCTTCTACTATCTTGGTTCTTGAGTTAAAAACCTTGTAGGCTTTTCTAGTGGAAGAGTAACCAAGAAAATAACCTGAATCAACTTTAGTAGCAAACTTTGAAATATAGTCTTTAATGTTTAGAATGAAACATTGACATCCAAAAGCCCTAAAAAAAGGAGATAAGGGGCTTAATGCCATGAAGCTTCATAGGCAGTTTTGGAGTGTCTCTTATTGACAAGGGCTCTATTCTGAACATAACATGCAGTGTTGACTGCTTCAGCCCAGAAATACAATGGTAGGCCTGAATCAGCTAACATGGTTCTTGCTGCTTCAATTAATGTTTTGTTCTTCCTTTCTACCATACCATTTTGTTCAGGAGTTCTGGGAACACTGAATTGTCTAATAATCCCTTTAGACAAACAGAATTCATCCAGAGTTTGTTCCTGAACTCTGTCCTATTATCACTTCTAATGGCTTTGACAGATAGAGAATATTGTTTCTCTACTTGTAGAATGAAGAACTTGATGATTTCAGCTGCCTCATCCTTGGAAAATAAGAAGAATACCCATGTGAAACTTGAATAGTCATCAATGATGACCAGGCAGTACTTCTTCTTACCAAGGCTCATGATTTTTACAGGCCCAAATAAGTCCATATGGAGTAGTTGAAGACATGGAGTTGTTTTTGATTCTTCAATAGACTTATAGGAGGACTTATTCTGCTTTCCCTTTAAACAGGATACACAGTGTTCTTGACACTCGTATACTTTCAAGGGTAGACCTCTGACCAAGCCCATTTTTGTGACTTTATTATGGTTTTAAAGTTCACATGGCCAAGTCTCCTATGCCAGAGATCAGTCTCTGAAGTTGATGCCCTTGAGAGGAAACAGGCAGTGTTGTTCAATACTTTGTCCTTTTCAATGTCCACTGCATAGCCATTGCCACATCTTTTGGATATCAACAAAGTATGATCTTCTCTATCAACTTCTGGCCTTCTGGTGATATGATCTTGCATGCTGTCTTTGTGAAAAAGGAAGAATATCCTATATCACACATTTGTGACACACTCAGCAAGTTGTACTCAAGGTTTTCAACCAGATTGACCTTGTCAAACTGTATTTTGCCAGAAGAGACATTGCCATGTCCTAGAACATATCCCTTGGAATTGTTCCCAAAGGATACAGATCCTTCTCTTTGACTGATAAAATTGTTTATCAGGTATCTGCATCCTGTCATGTGCATTGAGCCTCCACTGTCAACATACCAAATGGTATTTAAGCCTCCGGAGACCCTCTGCACAAAGTAGCAAATTAGTGAGAATTGGGAACCCAAGCCAGTTTGGCTTTGGGTTTGCTCTTGAGAACATTAACCGTTTGTTCTTGACCAGGTTGAGGAATCCATGTCTTTTTGGCAATGGATTTTTCATTTGGAGCAATGGTGGTATCCTTTTGAGGACCACCATCAACCTTGGTCATCAGTAGTTGTACCATATACATGAGATCTTTAATCTCAGCTGTTTGTGAAACTGCTGATGATGTAGGTCTAACTAATGAAAGAGAATTTTGAGAAAAAGACTGTTGTTGAGATTTCATCTTTTTCTGAGAAAAGGTGTTGCCTGGTTGTTGTTTCTTGGGAGAAAAAGTTTCTTCAAAATCATTTTTGAGTTGTTTTCCCACAACCAGATGTAAATTTTTCTTGTTATACTGAATTCCTTTTCTGTATCTACAAAATTTTGTCTTGTGGTTAAACAAACCACATATTTCACATTCTTTTGCCTTTTCTTTTTCATTTAAAGGCAAGTTTCTGACTGTTTTGATTTGATTTAGGTCATCAGTAGTTTTCAGGTTTTCTTCTCCTGATGTAGATGAAACTACTGATGGCTTAAAGTCAGATTTTATCAGTACTTCTGAAGAACTTTCTTTTAAAGTTTTTAGAAAGTTTTCATGAAAAGATGTGCATTCTTTCTCTTCGGAAGTTTCATCTGAAACAATTTTTCTCCCATCTTCAGTAGTTTTTGGTGAAAAATCAGTTGGTGTTTCAGTGTGATTGTACCCTATGCCAAACCTAACATTTGATACACTTTGTTTGTTAAGCAGAATTGGTACCCTTTACAAGACTCTACCCATTTTTCACAATCAACCTTGGTGTCAGCAAGCTCTTTTCTGACATTTCCTAGGTCTTCTATCATGATTTTAAGTTGTGGTTGGGTTTCTATAGCATTGTTAGTCAATTTAGAATTTTCTTTTGCCTTTGCAGCAAGTTTTATTTCTAAATCACATTTCATCTGAGTAAATTTTCTCTCAGAGTCATTTGCTTTGCCTTGTAAATGCACATTGGTCTCTCTTATGACAGCAAAATATTTTTTTACATGAGTTTGAACAATGTTTTGTTAAAGATTCTTTTGATACCTGAGACAGGGCAGATTTTGAGGTGCAGCCCTCAAATGCCATTAAGGCAAAATTCTTTCTGCCGTTGTCAGGTTCTCCCCAGTTGATGTCAAACATTTTGTTGTCTGCATCAGATTGCAATCTGTAGTGTCAAAAGGATGACTGCTCCAGTCAACATACCCTGAAGTGAAAAAACTTTGTTGTGAGGGTTGCTGAGTGTGTGGAGGTTGTTGAGCAGCTGGAATGGAAGGGATTGATTGTTGGCTCTGCATCTGTTGAGCAGACATCTATACATATTGTATTTGTGGCGCATATTGGATTTGTGGAGCTTGTTCCTGTACAAAATGTGCACTTCCCTGTGTTCCATTATTCCTATTTTAACTAGGAATAAGTATGTAAAGTTACACTATCAAAAGGAGTTATTTGTGGAGCTCTGATACCAATTGTTGGATCAGTATGCTCTTTGAAGGTTTACTTGCTTGTGAACACTTATGTGTTTTAGCAAGTTCAATCAGATTTGCACAGGGGAATAAGTATGTAAAGTTACACTATCAAAAGGAGTTATTACTCCCCCTAGATGTTTGAAACTAAAGACAAGTTAATGAGAAATTAAGGATTGAATGTGAATGATAATAAATACTCAAATAGATTCTCAGTAAATAAAATGGAAAAAACAATAATGAGCTTTTAAGGATTTCAATTTTAATTAAAATTGATGTCTAAAACAGAGGGATGAACCCATCTATTTATAGACTTACAAATGCATGAACCTTGATACAAAAGGAATTCTGCAACAAGTTGCAACAAGTTCCAGTCTTGGAACTTGTACAAAAAGATAAATTAATAATAAACAATTAAACTACTGAAACATAAGGGCGGTGGAAAGATTCTATTACAAGTGCTGATGAATGACAAACTACTGATGAGTAGTTTGTCTTCAGTAGTTCTTCAGTGGACTTGTCTGGTTTGACTTCAGAACTTCTGATCTGTCTTCTTAAGTACTTGTTGAATCCTTCTTCAGTACTTTTGTCTTCTTTCTTCAGTAGTTCTATACTTAGAATAATTTGCAGAAGTATGAATCCAGTGGACTTGTCTGGTTTGACTTCAGAACTTCTGATCTGTCTTCTTAAGTACTTGTTGAATCCTTCTTCAGTACTTTTGTCTTCTTTCTTCAGGAATCGGTATTGACAAGAGAACAGATGATTCAAAGGCATATCAGAATGTGGAACAAAAGGTTGGACGAAGAACGTCGAACACAATCCAAGCAATAGTCGCGGGGGGAGTTTGTAGATGCAAAAGTGCGACTAAAGCTTTGGATTGTCAAACACATTTTGGTTTGTAAATATCAAAGGTGCGAAGGAACAATGTAGAGGGTGCGAAGGAGGATTTAAAGGTGCGAAGGAAGTGGATCTGGACGAATGAGGAATAGATTATTGAAGAACTTGGTTCGACCAGTTGATATGGGCGAACCTGCACATTCGCATGAACGATTTGGGCGAATGTGCAGGCCTATAAATAGGTTAAGTTCATTTTTGAATGTAACTTTGATGATTATTATTCCCTCCTCTTTCTGAAAACTCTCTCTAGATTTTGTTAAACTTGTTTTACGTTTAAACCTTGATTGTAATCATTATTCCATGTGTAAACAAGTGTTTTTATTAATGAAATTGATTGAAAATGATGATCTGTGTGTTTGAATCTGTTTGATTATTACTTTGTGATAGTTTTAGGGTTTCCGCACCTGAAACTAACTTGTTTGATCAATCTTTGTTTGTTATCGATCCTAATACGCTCATACAAGGTTTGCAAAAGTGGTTTTCTCAATCCTTTCTGTCCTTACACAGTACTTTGTATGAACAATCTTCTCTTTCCAGGAAGATAGCATTTGACTTGTGGGTGAAGGACCATTTCACTATTTTGGACTTGGATTTATCAAAATCCATTTTGTAGGGTATGATACCCTTTTCTTGGTTTGCACCTGATGATTGAGGTTGGTCTTCTATTACAGTAAGGATCAGGTTGGATCTTCTTCTATATTCAACTTGTATTACACTAGGAGTATCACTAGGAATTGGAATATGATATTCAGTGATCAACTTAGTTAGTTTTTGTATAGTGATGGTCTGTTTCAGTTGATATGCAAATGTGGCTGGATCCCTATGTTGTGTTATCAGAGGTTTTTCTTCACATGATATGTCTTGATCAACAATCTGGTTACCTTCAAGGAGTATCATCTTGAAATCTCTTTTGACTTGTTCTTTTGACTTCTTTTATTTCCTGGCAACAGGCTTTGAAGTTGGCTTTCTTGCAGGATCAGAAGTTTGGGAAACTTCTAATGGTTTGAACTTTTTAGGATTTTATTTCTGCAAAGCCTTGAATCTTTTATATGTACCATTCAAATCAGCTTCTTTCTATTTTGATAACTGAGCTTTTGTGCCATAGTCATTGGCTGCCAATTATTTAATGATTTGACCTCTCTTCATCTTCCTTTCTTTTTCAGTAGTTTGTCTATCTGAAATTAGTCTTGCTCTATGTTCAAGTTCTGAAGTTGTGAGATGTATGAGAGAGTACTTCTTTGTTTTACATTTCTTAACAATCCAATGCATCAGTTGTTGCCTTTTGTCTTCTTCAGCAATTTGGGTTTGTTCTTCTTCTAGTCTCTCTTGCTCATTCAGCTCTTCTTCCCATATTTTAAGCTTAGCTTTATAGCTCAAGTCTTCCCTTGCATCAATCTTGTTCCATAACTCATCCTCTTTTGCCTTTCTCTTTACTTCCAGAAGTCTCTTTTCTAGTTATTCTGAACTGAAGGCAATTGGTTCAGGGTTGAGAACTTTTGAAGGCTTAGATGGGGTAGTTAGGATTGAGACAGTTTGAGTTGTGGTTTCAGAAGATGTTGGTTTTGTGGTTTGAGTTGCAACTACTGAAGGTTGTTTCTCAAAAGCAACTACTGAAGGATTGTCTTCAGAAGTTTCAAGTTGCTTTTCAGTAGTTGTATCTTCGCCTTGGGAAGCCTTCTCAACTTGTCCTCTAAGGAGTTTTTCTTGAGCTTCTTGGTATAGATGCCTTTCTTTCAAAGCTTCAACTTGTTTAGTCTGTTAAGATCTTTTATTAGCCTCCTTGAGTTTTTGAGCTTCACGAGCTTTCTTGCTCTGTTCAAGGTCTATCTTCTTAGGTACCTTGCCTTTCTCCCTCTTTTTGGCTTCATCAACTTCAGGAAACCAAGGAGCAGGAGGAGCAACACCAGTCAAATGCTCAAGTTGCCTTCTATTATCTTCAACCTTTCTTGACAACTCTCTCATCTCTATGTCAAGGCATTGTTGATCATCTCCAATTGAGTCTTGTTTTTGAGTTCCATGGCAGTAGTGAAAGTTTGGAGATGTGCAGAAAGGAGTTGATGGACCATTTGGTATAAGGCTCCATCTGTGCTGCATAGCTGGGTTATGTGTATGCTTGTAGCACCAGAGGAAGATGTTTGGGTAGGCTGTTTTGTTTGTGAAGGGGGTATTTTTGGGAGATCCTCGGTGAAAACTGGGGATGTCACTTTTGGGGAATTAGGGAGTAACTGGTCTTTAACCTGATCCTCTATGACTAACTTTTTGAGTTTAGAGATATTGGATTTAGGACGTTCACAATCAGCCGTCAAATCCTTTATATATGATTCATCATCCAAACTAATGGAATCATCTGAACTAGGCCTAACCTAGTATGCTCATGTACCCCTTGTTCTTGGTTCTGGGGATTTCTTGCCTCAGGCTCAAGGCCTTCATCAATAGTTGGCATAGATAAGGTCTTATTGATGATACTAGTGTCCTCAAATCCACCAAGGGGTGGTATAAGAGTAGTAGCAGCCTAATCTATGCCTAAAGTCTCATGAATTGGGCTAAGAGACCTTGGTCCTTCCTCATCTCTTGGGTTATGGTTAATGATATTCTCATCAATGGCCATGTCTGAAGTTTCTTCCCCTGTTTGATGTGGTGATTGGGGAATGCCACTTGATGATGAGATATCTTTCAACCCAGAGAGAAATTGGGCTATCTCTACTTTGTGTGATAGGGAAAGTTCAGGTTTAGTGATTGGTATATCGGTAGTTTTAGGAACATCGGTAGTTTTGGGTTGTGTTTCAGTACTTTCAGGGATATGGTCAGAAGTTTTAGATTTCTTCCTTGAAAACTAAAATTTGAATGTTCTGGCTCTTTTTGGTGATGGTGGAGATGGTGAATGTAATTGAGAGAAAGTTTCAGTTACATCTTTCTTAAGTGCAGATTGCACATTAACATCCTCAAGTATCTCAACCTCCTGAGGTGTTTTTCTTTTAGGTTTGGTGGTTTTGGAAATTTGCTTCTTAGGCTTTTTGGTCTTTAGGGAATTAGGTTTGGAAGATGTGGGCTCCATGGGGACTGTTTCCTGTTCCCCTTGGTCATCTTCTGGCCTACTGACCGGTTTGATGTACGTAGAGAATACTTGTGAGGTTAAAGGGTTTAGTTTTGAAACATTACCCAGAAGTACCTCTTCCCCAAGTTCCTTAATTATACAGTGCATTAGGAACCTTGGGTAAAGCAAAATTTTATATTTATCATTTTGGTGACGCACCACCAATTCATTGAAAAAATATGATGATGCCCTAAAAGATGTTTCATTCATAATGGAATTACAGATTTGTTGTAAAGCAAAGGGCATCTGATCATAAGATCCAGTTTTAGGACTCAAACACATGATTATATAATGAAAAAGTAATTTGTATGGTGCGTCAAAGAACTTTTTGTAAATTGTTGCATGTGATAGAGTACCTTGGTAACCACACTCGGTCATGGCTAATTGAACAGTACTAGTTGGGATGTGTTTTGGGGCTTCAACATCTCTCAGACTTAATCTTATCCCTAGAGTATCCGGTGTGATTGCCATGGTCTTCCATTTGATCGCCGTCTTCAGGGAAATGACCTTGCCATCAACAGTGACAACAACATCATTGGCCCAGAACTCATTGAGAGTTTCAGTATGGATTGGTGGGTCTACCATGAACACTGTTTAATATTTTGATTTTACGACCAAATCAATGATTTTGTCGTATTAGGACCAGGCTTTGTCCTTCGTGAAGTAGCCTCGTTGATTGTGTCCCTGTTTAAGTATGAGAGCCATTGTTATTTAATAGAACACATTTTTAGGTTTCAGAGGGTTTGAGAGAGGGAATTTTGTTTTTAAAACGTAATAAATGAGAAAGAAGGGTTTTTAGAAGTTTTATAACCACCCTATGTCAAACTTCTGAATGGGAAAAGACTGGTTTACCCTTTTGACCAAAACTTCTGATGAAACATATTTGTTCATCAGTAGTTCCCATTTATCTTCAGTAGTTTTCAATAACTGATGAGAATATGTTTTTAAAAACACCCAATATAACTTCTGATGATTTTTAGCACTAGTAGTTTCTCTTTTCAGAAAATATTCCCCTTCTGATGTTTTGTACATCAGTAGTTTCTCTCCTTTGGTCATCAGAGGTTTAAGAATAGTTAAGTAATAAATAAGTGAGAATGAATTATGTATAGAAAAATGAAAACACTTACAAAATTACTCCAAATTTAGCATCCCAAGCATGGATACTAACCTCTGAAAGGTTAATGAGTCAAGGGGTTTTGTGAACACATCACCTATTTGATTAGCTGTTAACACATATTTCACCTCAAGTTTGCCTTTTTCATAGCAATCCTTGATGAAATGATACCTGATTTCAATATGTTTTGTCTTTGAAAATTGGACAGGGTTTTGAATGATGCTAATGGTTGAGGTACTGTCTAGGAGCAGTGGAGTCTTGGTCTCTTTGATTCCATAATGAAGCAGTTGAATTTAAAGCCATTGTATCTGTGATGTACTGCTTGCAGCTGTAATGTATTATGCCTCAACAGTTGATGTTGCCACAGAAGTTTGCTTCTTTGATTGCAAGGAAACTAGACAGTTTCCTATCAATTGACATCCAATAGATGTTGATTTTCTTGACATTTTACACCATGCATAGTCACTATCTGAAAAAACTATTAATCTGGTACTGCTGATAGCAGGATACCAAATCCCTAAGTTAGAAGTTCCTTTCAGATATCTAAAATTTTTTTGACTGCCATGAGGTGTGATTCCCTTGGAGCTAGGGATGAGCATTCAAGCCCGAATACCGATCCCGTCCCTTCCGGATCCCGATACCGTACCGAACCAATACCGAACCGAGGGGTTTCGGGATCGGTATCGTTACGGGATCGGTACGGTATCGGTATTTTAAGGCAAAATACTGATACCATACCGGTACCGTACCGATACCGAACCGATACCGTACCGTATTTGTTCGGTATCGGGATCGGTATTGGGTTTTTGAACTTTTCGGTATCGGTATTGTCGGGATCGGTATCGGTTCGGTACCGATCCCATCCCGAGCTCATCCCTACTTGGAGCTGATTGATATTTAGCATAAACACATGTTGAAAACATAATATCTAGTCTAGAAGCAGTTAAATAAAGAAGGGAACCAATCATACATCTATACATGGTTTGGTCAACTGTTTTCCTTGATCATCAGATTCAACTTGTGTGGTTGGGCTCATGGGAGTGGTACATGATTTACAGTCTTGTAAAGAGAATTTGTTTAATTATTCTTTAACATATTTTGATTGATATATAAAAGTTCCATTGGTTTATTGCTTAATATACAGTCCTAGAAAGTATTGCAGTTCTCCCATGGTACTCATCTCAAATTTTGATTGCATGAGTTTCTTAAATTCATCACATAGTTTTGTGTTTGTTGAACAAAAAATGATATCATCAACATAAATTTGAACAAGAAGGATGTGATTTCCAACATGCTTTATGAAAAGTGTTTTATCAATGGAACCTCTTATGAAGTGATTTTTTAGTAAAAATGTGGAAAGTGTGTCATACCAAGCTCTTGGAGCCTGTTTTAGCCCTTATAGAGCCTTGTCTAGTTTGTACACCCAATCAGGATGAGCAGGATCCTCAAATCCAGGTGGTTGACAAACATAGAATTCTTCTTTTATTTTTCCATATAAAAATACACTTTTAACATCCATTTGAAAAAAAAATGATTTTGTTGAAATTGCATAAGCCAAAAATAACCCGATGGCTTCAAGCCTTGCTACTGATGCAAATGTTTCATCATAATCAATTCCATCTTCTTGGTAAAAACCTTGAACCCCAGTCTTTCCTTGTTCTTGATGATCAGACCAGCTTTATCTTGTTTGTTTCCAAATACCCATCTTGTGCCAATTAGTAGCTTGTTAGGAGGTAAGGGACATATTTCCCAAACTTGTTGCTTCTTGAATTGCAGCAACTCATCCTACATAGATTCCACCCAAATTTTGTCTTTAAGGGCTTCTTGGTATTTCTTTGGTTCCAACTGTGAAATGAAGGAAGTGTAAAAGCAGAAGTTGGAAACCTGGTTTCTTGTCAGCACCCCAGAAGCTATATCACCCAGGATTTGTTCCAATGGATGATCTTTGTGTTCTATTAGTTGTTCTTGGGTTTGAACCATGGGCTCTTGAACTTCTTCAAACAAACCACTACGGTTAATGATATCTGATTCAGTTGTTTGAACTATACAAGAAATTTGGGCTTCTGAATCAGTAGTTGTTTGAATTGTTGAATCAGAAGATTGAGAAACTTCTGATGGTTTAGGAGTTGATTTGCAGAGTGTATTGGGAGTCTATGATGGAGGACCATCATCAAACCCTTGATCACCATAATAAGTGGGTTTAGATGAGTTGTTTACAGTCTTTTCAGGTCCAAAGTTAAAGTTGTCAAGGTCAAAGAGTTCAGCAGGATGTGCTGGAATGAGTGCAAGTTTTGACTCATTGTACTTGACATTCAGTGTCTCTTCTACCATCTTGGTTCTTAAATTAAATACCTTGTAAGCTTTCCTTGTGGAAGAATAACCAAGAAAGTAACCTTAATCAACTTTAGCAGCAAATTTTGAAATGGAGTCCTTGATGTTTAGAATAAGACATTGACATCCAAAAGACCCGAAGAAGAAGAAGATAAGGGGCTTAATGCTATGAAGTACTTCATAAGCAGTCTTGGAATGTCTTATGTTGATAAGGACCCTCTTCTGAACATAACAAGCTGTGTTAACTGCTTCTGCCAAAAAATAAAGTGGTAGGCCTGAATCAGCTAACATTGTTCTTGCTGCTTCTATCAATGTCGTATTCTTCCTTTCTACAACACCATTATATTCAGAAGTTCTGGGAATGCTAAACCGACTAACAATTCCTTTAGACAAGCAAAAGTCATCCAGAGTTTTGTTCCTGAATTCTGTCCCATTGTCACTTCTGATGACTTTGATAGAGAGAGAATATTGTTTCTCTACTTGTTGAATGAAGAATTTGATTATTTCAGCTGCCTCATCCTTGGAAAATAAAAAGAAGACCCATGTGAATCTTGAGTAGTCATCAATAATGACCAAGCAATACTTCTTCTTACCAAGACTCATAATTTTGACATGTCTAAATAAGTCCATATGGAGTAGTTGAAGACATGCAGTTGTTTTTGATTCTTCAATAGAATTATAAGAGGACTTATGATGTTTTCCCTCAAGACAGGAAACACAGTGTTCTTTACACTAATATTCCTTCAAGGGCAGACCTCTGACCAAGCCCATTTTTGTGACTTTATTTATGGTTTTAAAGTTCACATGGCTAAGTCTCCTATGCCAAAGGTCTGTTTCAGAAGTTGATGCTTTAGAGAAGAAACAAGCAGTGTTGTTCAATACTTTGTCTTTTTCAAAGTCCACTACATAGACATTGCTATATTTTTTTTGGCAATCAGAAAAGTATAATCTTAAATAATCTTCTCAATCAACTTTTGGCCTTCTGGTGAGATAATCTTGCAAGCAGTTTTGGAGAAAAAGGAAGAATATCCTATATCACACATTTGAGATACACTCAGCAAATTGTACTCCAAATTTTCAACTAGATTGACCTTGTCAAACTGTACTTTTCTAGAGGATACATCACCATATCCAAGCACATATCCCTTGGTATTGTTACCAAAGGACACATATCCTTCACATTGACTTATGAAATTGTTGATCAGGTGCCTGCATCCTGTCATGTGCATTGAACCTCCACTATCAACATACCAAATGCTATTCAGATATCTGGAGTCCCTCTTCACAAAGAGTAGATTAGTTAGTTTTAGGAACCCAAGCCATTTTGGCTTTGGGTTTACTCTTGAGAACAGTAAGAGTAACAGTTTGTTTAGGAAATTTTTAGAAATCCATGTCATTTTAGCCATGGATTTGCCTTTATGAGAAATGGTGTTAACTTGTTGAGGTTCACCATCAACTTTGGTTATCAGAAGTTTGACCATTTCTATCAAATTGTTAACCTTATCAGTTTGTAAAACTGCTGAAGGTTTGGGTCTAACTTATGAGGAAGAATTTTGTTTTTGTGAAAAAGATTGATTTTGAGTTTTAGTCTTATTCTCAGGAAAGGTTTTATTGGACTGTTGTTTGTTGGGATAAAAAGACTTTTCAAAATCATTTTTAATCTTTTTGCTAACAGCCAGTTGTTTGATTGTACTATTAAATAAACTTCCTTTCCTGAATCTGCAAAATTCTGATGTGTGGTTAAACAGACCACACACCACACATGGTTTTTCCTTTCCTTTCCTTTCATTTTAAAATTTTCAGGAGTTTTGGAAGGCATATCTCTAACATTTTCAGTATTTTTAACTTTGACTTCAGTAGTTTTCAGGGTCTCAACTCCTAATGTAGATGAAACTACTAAGGGCTTAATGTCAGGATTTTGAACTTCTGAAGAGCTTTTATTTGCATTTTTTGAGAAAGCTCTATTGAAAAGATGTGCTTTCTTTAAATTCATATGTTTCTTTTTGAATCATTTCACTCCCATCATCAGCAGTCTTGGGAGTGAAATCAGTTGGTGATTCTGTGTGGTTATAACCAATGACAAACTTTACATTTGATGCAGTTTGTTTGTTAAGCAGCATTTGATAACCTCTACATGACTCAACCCATTTTTCATAATCAACCTTGGTGTCAGCAAGCTCTTTTATGACATTTCCTAGGTTCTATATCATGATTTTTATTTGTGCTTGGGTTTCAATAGCATTATTTGTCAAATTAGAAATTTCTTTTGTTTTTGAAGCAAGTTTTCTATCTAAATCACATTTCATTTGGCTATATTTTCTTTCAGAGTCATTGGTTTTGCCTTGTAGATGCACATTGGTTTCTCTTATTAAAGCAAAAGCTACTTTTTACGACTGTGAACAAAGTTTTAAAAGAGATTCTTGTGAAACCTGTGATAATGCAAAATTAGAGGAAGATCCCTCAAAAGCCATAAAGGCAAAGTTCTTTATGCCATTATCTGGTTCTCCCCAGTTGATGTCAAAGAATTTGTTGTCAGCATCTGGACTACATTCAGATGTGTTCTAATGGAAGGCTGCCCCAATCAACATACCGTGATGTGAACAAACATGTTGGCTGGGTTGTTGTGGTTGTGGGGGTTGAGCAGCAGCAGTGGAAGGCATTTGTTGTTTGCCCTGTTGTTGAACAGTCATCTGAACATATTGTATTTGTGGCACGTATTAGATTTGGGAAGCTTTTGCCTTGACAAAATGTGCACTTCCCCGTGATCCTTGATTTCAATTGTAACTAGAGTTTGTTTTATTTCCAGACTGTGGTTGGCTATAGCTAGAGCTTCTACACTCTCTAGAAAAGTGTCCCAACTTCTGACATCTAAGTTTAGATTTGTCAAAACCAACTTTAGTTTGATTATTAAGTCCTGGAAATTTTCTACCTGACATTTTATAAAATTTGTTCATTTTAATGCTTAACATGGCCAGTTGGTGCAGTATATCCATTTCTTCTAAATCATCACTACTGGAATTTTTTAAATCATCAAGAATGAAAAACATATTATCAGTAGTTTGATTTTCATCATTGTCATAAGCTGTATATGATATTTTCCTGATGAGATCCCAGCTATTATATCAATGTGGTCAAAAGAGCCAAATTCATTAATACATTATGGTGAGTCTTGTCCCAAGAGAGCTGTACTACCAGGAACATAGTCATCGACAGTTTTGCCAGAATTTTGTAACCTTTTCTTTTGGTTAATTTCTCCTTCAAAAGTTAATAATCTCCCATGTAATTTTGTGAGTGTTAGGAAGTCAAAATCTGAACTTGACCTGAGAACTATGGACTAAGTTTCCCACTTTTCAGGTAAAGACCTTAAAAATTTATGCAGCATAGATGAGTTTGTGTAGATCTGACCATTTAAATTTAACTTAGAAATTAGTGAAGAAAATCTTTCAAATTGTTGTGTTAAAGTTTCTCCATTAACATGAGTAAAGGTTTCATATTGTTGAGCTAAAATTTCCCTGGTGTTGGCAATCACCTCATAATTCCTCCAAACTGTTCTTTAAGACAAACCCAAAGCTCTTTGGTACTCTCACAGTGTAAGGGCCCAACATAAATTTCGTTTGGGAGAGCCATTGCCAACATTGATAAAGCTTTAGCATCAAGCTCATGTTTTAGGAAATCTTCATCTGTGTAGTCTTTTGGGTCTTTTATTTTCTCTACTTTAGTTTCTAGATCTGTAGTCACTGGTTTATGGGGTCCATACATGATAGACTTCCAACAACCAGTGTTTTGTTATGACAAAGTATGTGCCATCCTTCATTGCCAGATATTATATTCATTTCTGACTAGCATGGGAGGCTTATTTTCAGATCCAGTATTATGAGGATCCATTTTTAAGAAGATTGATTGATTAGAAATTTCTCAAAGTGATGGATTGAATGATAAAGTGAATTTTTATCCTGGATTGAATATCAATAAGAGCATGTGTCTAATTCTCAATTTGTTAGATTGATATATTATCAAATGAACCACAGCTCTGATACCAATTTTTGGATCAGTTTCTTATCACAGTTCTTCAATGAACACTTATAGTATCAAAGTTAATGCAGCGGAATAACAATAAGTGTTCTAAGTTAACAACTCACTTTTATGATTAGTAAATGCCCCCTCCCCCTCAAATTTATAATTAAAGTAGCACAAGTGTATATGAGAATCAAAGCAGTAAATGATATAACAGTTAAGAGTATTCAAATGTTTCTCATATATTAGAAAAGATATATTCTGCAAGTGCGTCTGTGTGTATAAAATAGATGGTGTGAACCCATCTATTTAAAGACGGAACTAAACGTACATAGGAAGTACAAAAACAAATACTACAATACTACAACAGGCTGTAGTATTGGAACTTGTACATAAAATAAACAAAAAGTAATATAACACTAAACTGCTGAAGTTCAAGGGCGGTGGGAAGCTTCTACTGGAACTGCTGAAGACCAAACCACTTCTAATGAGTAAACTGATCAAAGTTCTTTTTCAGGTGTTTGTCTGGTTCACCTTTAGGATTTTACTCTTCAGCACTTTGTGTCAGCTTCTTCAGTACCTCCCTTTACTTATTCAGCACTTTCTATACTTAGCCAAAATATGCATAGAGGATATTAGAGTAAGGTTATCAGGCTTGTCAATCCTCTTTGACCCAACAGAAACATTGAATTTAGATAGATATTGAAAGAAACATTGAAATTAGAGAAACTATATCTGTCACAAACAGATAATGTTGAGTCATTGATGTCGGGTATAACCTTACAGTCCTTCCACCAACGTCGATCTTCTCGTCTCATCAAGTGATAGTAGATTCATGTACTCCTCCCCCCACTACTGAACGTAAGAAAATGTGATTCCATCTTCTTCAAAAATGAGTTCATAATACCCAAGTCGTGAACCACCGCAAACTCTAGAAGACCCGTACCAGGATCATTTCTAACACCAAAACCAAAGCCCCCATGCACTAAGTTAAATTCCTCGCTATCCTCGCCAATATGACCATTAAACTCATATCCTATAAAAATTCTCTCCTGACTAGGTATGGCCCTCACTATTACATCCAAGCAATCCCAAAACTCTCTCTTCTCCTGATCTCCTAACCCCACTCGTGGTGCATAAGCACAGACTACTGCTATTACATCCTCGCCTACTGCTAATCTTAACACCATAATTCTATCGTTATGCCTTGTCTCCTCAGCCACATTCTTGTGCAAATCTGAAGCCAATAGAAAACCTACCCCATTTTTGTCCCATTCGACCCTGAATATAACAACTTTTACCCATTGTATTCTCCCCCTCTATTGCCCTTCAACATGGTCTCCTGCAGACACGCTAACTGAACCCTGCACCTCTTAAGTGCATCTACCACCTCAAAAAATTTACCATTTAGCGTTCCTACATTCCAAAAGGCCACACGTAAATTATACCCCCTATCCCTTTCCTTGCAAGCACCCCTCGTCCTTGGACACGAACTCAATGAAAAATCATGACATCTACTGGCTATGCTTGTGAATATATACACGTAAAGTTAAACAGCACAAAACTACACTATAATTTGATAAGCTACAAAGACGATACACACTAAGAAATCTTTAAAATACAACCATATAATATCTATTTTACTGTAATAGCAAACATACAGGTAAAGAAAAAAGTATATTAATTATGTTTAGGAACGCAAACACACAAAAATAGAATACATTAAAAATATGATCCCCTAGCATCTATCAGGGAACAAACAATAAAAAATGTAATGAACAAACTAGAGCAGACGATAAGCAGAAAGATACAGTACGTAATGACTCCAAAGAGTAATAATAATATATAATAAGTAGCCAGAGCATCTAATACTAGTAGCCCACCCGATTCACCCACAACTATAATAAGATATGTATGTATGTATGTATGTATGTATGTATGTTGTTGTTGTATTATTATTATTATTATTAACAGAAAAATGCACCTGAACCAGATGAGGCCGAGTCACCGTGCCTGTCGGGAAACAGTGGCAGCTGACAACTGTGGGAGGATCGTTTTGTCAAAAACAAGTAGTTTGATCAAACAAGTCTACCAATTTAGGTGCGGAATCCCTAAATCAGTTATGAAATGATAATAATATGAACAAAACACGCAAATCACCTTTTAATCTCCATTTCATTCATAAACAATATTAAGCTTACAAAACCTTGTTTACAATGAAATAACACTTATCAAAAATAACTAGAACTCTGGAGAGAAATACAGGTCGAATAGGGAATACAAATGACAAAATTTAACATTAAAATCTAATTTTCAGTTTATATAGGCCTACACATTAGCCCCCCGTAAGGGTCGAATGTGCAGGTTCGCCCCTTAGAATGGGCGAATCAGCACATTACATATCAGGCTTCCATATTCGACCAGTATCCTTCACCTTCGACCTATTTTAGTCACCTTTGACCCTATAAAGTCCACCTTCGACCCCACGTTTTACCAAAACAGAATTGAATGTGCAATCCAATAGCACTAGTCGCAAAACGTGTATCAACAAACTCCCCCTCGACTATTGCTTGGATTGCCTTCGAGCTTCGTCCATCTGTTTATTCATCAGCTTGATGCGCAATAACGTCTTCTGCTCTTTGGTCATGACTGGTTCAAAAGTTTGTTTAGGTTTCTTCTTTTCTTTCGTAATCTTCAAAAACTTTCCCAGTTTCTTGTCATAGTCACATCCCGCATTAACATCCCAAGCGAAAAACAAGCATACCACCCATTGGTATTTCAAAGCTTGTTCGCTATCCTTCTCTTCAAAATGTATTGGGTTGTAATACAACATAATGATGTCTTCGTGTGAGCAATTTATCAACCACATCGGATCAAAAATATGTATCTTCTTGAATTCGTCTCTCCCATCCTTCAATAAGATAACAGCTTCTACGGTCTTCCAATCGTAGTACCACCACATGAAACCTTTAGAAAAATGTTATGGAATCTTCATCAAGGGAATATGTTTTAGTACAGTCGGTGGTTTATACTTCAAAGTCACCTTGTTCATCCCAGTAATCGGATCAATACTCTTCTTGTAACACCCCAACCGATGGCGGAAACATCGGGATGTCACGTAGTGATGATTGTTCAATAGCTCATGGTACTAAATGAAAGTTGAATAATATTAAATAATTTACAATTTGTCTTACAAGTAATGATTACAAAAGTTGATTAATATAAACTAGATCCAAAGCTCCTACGTGTTCCAAGACTTGTACAACTTCCAATAGCAAACAAAACCTGAAACATGTTAAGTTGGAAAGATGGGGGGGGGGGGGGTCAACTATAAATAGTTGGTGAGAATACATAGGTTTTGCATATAGTTGAAAACAATATGTTGTATAGCAATCATTGTTGAAGTATAATGATAGGTAATGATAGAATATGAGTCCGACATGTAACAATGCGTCTTTTGTACAATCAAACCTTGTGTCGACTGAGACCTAACTCGCAAGTTAGTAAAAGTGTAACTGTTTTCGATCATCCCTGAATTTATGCGGGGGGATGGGTTTGTCAGACCTATAGTGCTATAATCTAAACAGGCGGCTTGATCAATGTTAATGATTGTACTGTGTCTTTTTGTTACAGTCAAATGATAGAATGAGTAAATGATAGTGTAATTGAATCACAAGTTTCAACAATGTAAGAATTAGTAATTGCTAGTGTATAAAAATGTTGAACATGTTTCACCCCAAAAATGTAAAACCGAAAAAGGGGCTTTGTAAACTCACCATGATTTTAACGAGGAACTTGCACGAAATCAACGAGAAACAATGACTTATGCTTCAACCTAAGTATATTAAGAATGATGATTTAGTGTCTCTTAATGTTATTTTATAGTTGTGGTGTTCATGCAGAATAATTTGTTCGAGCGCTTAGCTTTAATATCATAAATCATTTTATTTTATAAAGCAACACTTAAGAATTCATATGAAAAAAATACTTGTGTATGACCAACGATTAAAAGTTCCACTTTTGTCACTTGAAACTCATAAGGTCGTAGGACCTCTGTTGTTATTTATATATTTAATACTTTTTTTTTATAACATGGATGTTGGATTATTATTTTGGAAAATAGCATGGTACCCACTAAAAGCTATTTTAACTCCAAACTAATAAAATTAGGTTGTAGGATACAAAATACTATTTAATATTATTTAGTGTTCATATTTGGTTCATGACAAGATAGAAAGCAAAGCCAATTGATCTTTTTCCATTATAAATTCATGTAACCAGACAAAACAAACTACACCATTTTGACATGCTCTTGTCCTTTTATAAGGTTTCAATGTCTTTTGATTTAGATATTAGTTTACAAGTTTTAGTCGCAGGGACCATTGAGTGAAAAACATATTATAAGTATGTTTATATTAGAAGCAGAGGGAAAGAAAAAAAATAATAAGATTCAATTTGGGTACCTTAGTTTCTAACAAAGCTGAACGGAGACTGGATCGTGAATCCAACGGAATCAAACGTAATGCGAAAGGTATGGGTTGGTCACGGCTGGCTAGTACGGTGGTGAGAGGGAGATTATGTTTGTCGATTATGAGAGCCAAAAGAGAGAGGTAGGATTGGTATTAAAATATGAAAGTTGGTTGATAATTTATACAGTCAAGAAATGGGTCGCGAATGAGTTCTTAGTTCAAGAATGGTTTTTAAATTTATATGATTAAATTATTGAATTGAGAACAATTAGCTATAACATTAAATATGAATGCACATGATTTGAGTACATACCTTCTATAATGGCTGACCAAATAATCTAATTCTGGTTGAGATCTTTAATTGGCGCAAGATTTGATAGGAATTATTCGTTTCCATTTTTTTTATAAATCAAAACTTACACCTTTATTTTGTAAAAAGTCTAGAACATTGTATCTAATCATCTAGTATTATTTATACATCAAAAAAAAAATATACATATAGGAATTGTTAATTACAACTTCTATTAAAAGATCAAGTTTGGAAAAAAAAATTGATTTGATAATGCTAAAAAGAATTTTTGTAGTTGTCACACAAATGATTTAACTCATTAATAAATAGAAACGTTTCTTTTATTGACGAGATATTATTGTTACAAATTAAGATCGTTATGCGAATAGTATATGTATTTTATTATTATTATTAATATCTTTTTAATACTCAAGAAAGTATCGAGACGTTACAGTCTCCCCTACATTTGGAAACTTCGTCCCGAAGTTATTTAAAAACACAGGTTTGAGGATGATTGGGTAGAAATTAAGGAAAATTTTGGGTTAAGGCACGACATGAATTTATAGAATAATCTGCTTTCGATTAATTTGGATAAGAGGTTTGATATGTGTGACTATAGGTAAACTAAATGAACTACCAAAACCTTATTAGAATTTCACACTACCTTAACGTACCTGTAAATTCATGATTACGTTCCGGACCGCAATCACCAATTTACCTTACATTAGGGTTTTGTGTCCTTCTATAACTCTAGACACATATGTAAGTAATGCAAAATAACCTTGTGATTGAATCGTATACAATGTATCAAAAAAATAAGTCCAACTGTTGAGCAGGAAAAAGGCCTCTACCAGTCAGTGAGTAAGAACCCCTACCGATTGTTGAGCAGGTGCGATAGCCTTTACCAGTCGTTGAGCAGGTTGTAGGGCCTCTACCGACTGTTGAGCAGGCATGATGACCTCTACCAATTGTTGAGTAGGTTATTTGGTACTCTACTAACTGTTGAGCAAGTACTTCATCCTCTATCAGTTGTTGATTAAATGTAACAATTATTCCACACATAATTGCAAATTGTTAATATATACATGTAAGCGTCAAGTGTCAAGTATAGTATGTGAGTTGTGGTTATATTATTATAGACAAGGTCAATGGGTTTAGGTATGAATTAGTTCATATCCATTTAGATATGTTTCCAAGTGTCATGAATAATCGTATGCCCAAATATTCAATACTAAGAGACAAAAATAATCGATACTAAAATTTATTACTCGAATCAACTGAGTCATTACATGGAATTCAAAAGTAAATAACATTCTAAGAGTAGGGGTTTGACATTAGGCAACTGGAGGGTCTTGATCTCGGTTTAGTTTAGGGCATCGGTTACGGAAGTGATTTGGGTCTCCACATTCATAGCACTGACCATAGTTGTATCTGCCAGGACGATTAGGATTAGCTGCCTGAGCAGGGTTGGTTGGTTGGCTGGTATTAGGGTTTGGGGTCTCACGACATGTGTTGACCAGATGGCCATACTTACGATAATTGGTGCCCAAGCGACATGGTGAAGCAGTGGGATGATGACGTTTGCATGTGTTACACAAAGGAAAGTTCCCCATATAAGGTTTCTTGTTAGGAGCTTGTGTAGCAAGGTTTGCATCAGGATTCCTGGTCTTGCGCTTTTGGTTCTCAGTAGTTACTGCGGCTACAATACTTGCTTTCTCGCCTTTTCGAAATAAGGTCCCGTTCTTTACGTGGTTGTCAGTTAGAGTAGCTGCTAGACGTTTGGCTTCCTCCAAGGTGGCAGGATTTCTTCCCCACACCGTGTCCTGAATTTGCATAGGTAAACCACCGATATACTTCTCGATGGCTACAGATAGGGGAGTGACCTTATGGGGTAACAACAGACTGAGCTCATGGAAGCGGGTATTATAAGCAAGGTTTTCCCCACTATCCTGAGCAAGGGTGTGGAACTCATCCTCCAATTTCTTGACCTCGTTTCGTGGGCCAAACTCAGCTTTCATTATCTCCTTGACTTGATCCCAAGTCATAGCAAGCGCGACTTCAGCTTCGCGGGTACGCTTTTCCTCATTCCACCACGTGAGTGCTCGTTTTTGAAGGACACTCATAGCATAACGAACCCTAAGGTTATTGGGACAGTCACTATTAATGAAGGTATTCTCGATACCCTCGAACCATTAAAGGAGACCAGTAGCTCCTTCGTCCCCGCTAAACTTAGGAGGATTGCTGGTATTAAAGTGTTTGAGGGTGCAGACTGGGTGACCATTCCCGTTCCCATTTCCATTCCCATTTCCATTCCCATTGTGATGCCCATTCCCATTTCCATTGCCGTTTCCATTCATTTGGATGACTTGAGCCACCAAGTTGGGAACCAAAGTTGCTATTTGTTGCGCCATTTGCTGGGTAATGATCGCAGCCAGTTGGACATCGATACCATTGTTGTTGTTAGTGTTGTGGTTGTGGTTGTGGTTGCTTCTCCCTTCATCATGATCGTCGCCACTGTTAAGGCGAGTGCTGCAACGTGGAGGCATGATCTGTAAGAGACACAATGAAGGTTCAATGAGACATGAAATGAATGAGGTAATATAAGGAATGTGATCATTTATCCATTAATTAAAAAGAATAAACGAAAACGTTGACTTATCAAAGATTCTAGATTCTAATAACATAGTGAAGACATGCTTTAGCCTATAAGTGAACACTCATCCCGAGAATTCCCAGGTAGGCATCCGGGTCCCTCGTCTGATTGGGATATATGCGCAATGCCAGTCCTAGACAGAAAACTCAGAATACAGGCATTCACCCTTCCAGATTGCACGTGTTCGTTATTAAAATCTAGAACTTCGACGAGATCTTCAATGTGGTTCAGGCTAAACCTGAGGATTTGTCCTATTAGTCTAAGAGTAGTTCCAACGATGGAGAATAATCATCTTGTAGGAGTTGAAGTAGAGATAAGAAGTATGATAGAGAAAGAGAAAAGAAACAAGTATAGCTGCAAGTAAAAGGAGCAAGTACTGGTTATAATCCTATAGTTATAGACTAGATTATTTTTCTAATAACCTAATTCCCAATAACCATGGCTCTCATACCAATCTGTAACACCCCAACCGATGGCGGAAACATCGGGATGTCACGTAGTGATGATTGTTCAATAGCTCATGGTACTAAATGAAAGTTGAATAATATTAAACAATTTACAATTTGTCTTACAAGTAATGATTACAAAAGTTGATTAATATAAACTAGATCCAAAGCTCCTACGTGTTCCAAGACTTGTACAACTTCCAATAGCAAACAAAACCTGAAACATGTTATGTTGGAAAGACGGAGGGGTCAACTATAAATAGTTGGTGAGAATACATAGGTTTTGCATATAGTTGAAAATAATATGTTGTATAGCAATCATTGTTGAAGTATAATGATAGGTAATGAGAGAATATGAGTCCGACATGTAACAATGCGTCTTTTGTACAATCAAACCTTGTGTCGACTGAGACCTAACTCGCAAGTTAGTAAAAGTGTAACTGTTTTCGATCATCCCTGAATTTATGTGGGGGGATGGGTTTGTCAGATCTATAGTGCTATAATCTAAACAGGCGGCTTGATCAATGTTAATGATTGTACTGTGTCTTTTTGTTACAGTCAAATGATAGAATGACTAAATGATAGTGTAATTGAATCACAAGTTTCAACAATGTAAGAATTAGGAATTGCTAGTGTATAAAAATGTTGAACATGTTTCACCCCAAAAATGTAAAACCAAAAAAGGGGCTATGTAAACTCCCCTTGATCTTAACGAGGAACTTGCACGAAATCAACGAGAAATAATGACTTATGCTTCAACCTAAGTATATTAAGAATGATGATTTAGTGTCTCTTAATGTTATTTTATAGTTGTGGTGTTCATGCAGAATAATTTGTTCGAGCGCTTAGCTTTAATATCATAAATCATTTTATTTTATAAAGCAACACTTAAGAATTCATATGAAAAAAATACTTGTTTATGATCAATGATTAAAAGTTCCACTTTTGTCACTTGAAACTCATAAGGTCGTAGGACCTCTGTTGTTATTTATATATTTAATACTTTTTTTTATAACATGGATGTTGGATTATTATTTTGGAAAATAGCAAGGTACCCACTAAAAGCTATTTTAACTCCAAACTAATACAATTAGGTTGTAGGATACCAAATACTATTTAATATTATTTGGTGTTCATATTTGGTTCATGACAAGATAGAAAGCAAAGCCAATTGATTTTTTTCCATTATAAATTCATGTAACCAGACAAAACAAACTACACGATTTTGACATGCTCTTGTCCTTTTACAAGGTTTCAATGTCTTTTGATTTAGATATTACTTTACAAGTTTTAGTCGCAGGGACCATTGAGTGAAAAACATATTATAAGTATGTTTATATTAGAAGCAGAGGGAAAGAAAAAAAAATAAGATTCAATTTGGGTACCTTAGTTGCTAAACAAATCTGAACGGAGACTGGATCGTGAATCCAACGGAATCAAACGTAATGCGAAAGGTATGGGTTGGTCACGGCTGGCCAGTACGATGGTGCGAGGGAGGTTATGTTTGTCGATTATGAGAGCCAAAAGAGAGAGGTAGGATTGGTATTAAAATATGAAAGTTGGTTGATAATTTATACAGTCAAGAAATGGGTCGCGAATGAGTTCTTAGTTCAAGAATGGTTTTTAAATTTATATGATTTAATTATTGAATTGAGAACAATTAGCTATAACATTAAATATGAATGCACGTGATTTGAGTACATACCTTCTATAATGGCTGACCAAATAATCTAATTCTGGTTGAGATCTTTGATTGGCGCAAGATTTGATAGGAATTATTCGTTTCCATTTTTTTTGTAAATCAAAACTTACATATTTATTTTGTAAAAAAAATCAACTTACAAAAGTCTAGAATATTGTATCTAATCATCTAGTATTATTTATATGTCAAAAAAAAAAAACAATACATATAGGAATTGTTAATTACAACTTCTATTAAAAGATCAAGTTTGGAAAAAAAAATTGATTTGATAATGCTAAAAAGAATTTTCGTAGTTGTCACATAAATGATTTAACTCATTAATAAATTGAAACGTTTCTTTTATTGACGAGATATTATTGTTACAAATTAAGATCGTTATGCGAATAGTATATGTATTTTATTATTATTATTAATATCTTTTTAATACTCAAGAAAGTATCGAGACATTACACTTCTTATGAACAATCCTTTTAGGATACTATGGAGTGAACACGTCTCATCTCGTTCTGCTCTCTCTAGCCATGTGATCTGCAAAATACCCAACTGCATCATTGTTACAGTGTACCTGACAAAGTATGTCGGCAGACGTCGCGTACAACCCAGTAAGGTAGTGTTTTGATATCATGGAATCTGTTGAAGTACAGAATTCCCTTCTCCCACTTCACTGCAACACACCTTAACTGTCTTAGGTATTTCCAACCTAGAGCTCTTCCTTTGAACAGTTCGTTTTGAAATTTTTAGAAACCTCCCCGAGTCTCAGTCTTCGGTCGGTTGGCTTCTTTTTCTTTCAGTTTCCTCAACAAGCTTTTCAGATCGTCAGATTATTCAACATTTGGTTTCTGACTTTCTGAGTTCTTGAAAACTTCATCAACGAATGTCTTACTCTTTGCACGTGCAAGTTTCTCAGCTTGACTTAACATTTCTTCAGAAAATTCAGGAAATGCAGAATCCTGTTTGTCTTTGAAATACTCTGGATATTCCTCACTTGTAATATCCTCCATCTCAACATCTTCAAAAATTGGCGTATCTCTATCATCAGAGTGATTTCCTGCTTCTTTCTCAGGAATGTTAGGAATCTGATTCTCATTCATCAGCTCTTCAAGAGATTTCCTGACTTGTCTAGCTAAACTTTCAAGTATCTCTTTAGAAATAGCTGCAGAAACTTCACCATCTTCAAGATCAGGATTGTTATACTCAAGCTCAAATCTCATATCATCTGATTCAAATATTTCTAGAAACTTTCCCTTCAGCTCAATCGTCCAGACTTTATTTGTCAACATCTGACAATATAGCTTTTTGTCTTCATCTGATAAAGATCTGATCTTTTCATTCCAGAAAATATTATCATCATCAGTGTTACCACCAGGAGCTTTCGAACTTGATTCTCCTGCATCTTTACTAGCATCTCTCTTTTCACACTTGTACTTATCAGTATCATCATCATCATTTGCAGAGCTGTTATCAAAACCATCTTGAGAACCATCTTTGTCATCATCATCCTTCTTCTCAGGAGCATCACCGGCAACCTGTTCTAACTCCTCCTCATCATCTTCTTCTTCTTCTTCTTCTTCTTCCGATTCAGACGGTTCAAAATCAACAAGCTCTTCTTCACGCTCTTTATCTTCCTCTCCTTCTTTCAATTGAGGAGCTTTCTCATAAAGATCGTCAATAAGTTTCCTTAAAATCTTATTGTGTTTCTTCACTTGTTTGTTCTCGAGTCTCAAAGAAATGTATCTTCTAGTATTTCTCTGTTCATGAGCTAAACCCTTCTGATTTTCATCCTGAAGTTGTTTAATCTTTGCTTCTAACTCTTCTTGACTCTCTTGTGAAGATTCAACAATATCCAACATCTTCTTGTCATTATTTCTCAACTGTTCAATTTCTTACTGTTGCTGGTTAATAATCTTCATCATATCAGCAAGCTTCTGGTTCACTGCATTCATCACATCACTTGATACAGTAACCTGTGGTGTTGAAGCCTCAGCAACAGGAGTCTTTTTCTTAAACTTGTTTAAGACTGTTTCCATAGCCTCATTGAAATCGTCAATTGGATCAACAGTTTTCTCAGCAGCAGATTTCTTCTGTTTCTTTGCTGCTGGGGATGTTATGGGAGTAGCAGATTTTGAACTAGATACCTCAAGAACTTTCTTTCCTGCAATCAGAATCTCAACTTCTTTCGCTCTCCTCTTCTTTGGATTTTCTATCTCATCTGTCTTTGATTTCTTCCTGAACATGGGCTTCTTTTGTTTTTCACCAACCATCGGTGATCCACTAAAGTCTTCTGCACCCATTTCAAGACTAAGATCTATATCGTCCATCACAATCGGACTCTTCATTCTGTGTTCCTCTAACGTCTTGTTGAGACTTTCTGACTCACCATCCACAGTGGCCTTGGGCTTGGTTCGTTTTATGGTCTCGTCAGCAGAATCCTATCTTTCATCTGTTTGAGTCTCCTCTGAATCAGCAGACTCTTAATCAACCAACCTTGTACCTTTCTTTGCCATGCTCTTCTTTCTTCTAGATGTTTTCTTTGGAGGTTCAGCCACATCCTCCTTTTCTTTTCCTTTTCCTTTCCCACTTTTAGCACCAACATTCACCACTTGTCTGTTTCTCTTTGCTTCAGGATTAACATGAAACAAAGGATCATCATTGTTAGATTCACTGTTCGCATTTCTAGCCTTATCCACACCTGGATCCTTATAGTCAGGATTGATTAAATGCCCAAATAGATTCTTCAGGGGTCGTCTTTCATTCTCAAGAACCCCTTTGTACCCCTTCATACTGATCAAAGTGTTCAAGCTCATATGATCTTGAACTAAAATCTGTGATGGATCTTTTCTCAGCTTCTTGTATTTTTGATCAAATATCATCTGCAGAAACCTGGGATATAGCAAAAAATTCTTGTGCTTCAAACCTTTTAATGGTTCAAGCATGTGATGCAAGATCATCCTAGAAACATTGAACGACTTATTCAATATAAGAGCTACCATCAACGAACTGATGCTCTTTCTCATTACGTCATATCCACCACTAACGGATCCAAAGACGTGTAGCATCACATGAGCTAAGTATTTAAACTGAGGGCACAGTTTACCTTTGTGCAAAGCTCCATCAGTGATTGGTTCGTTATACTTCATGCGGAGAAAACATTTTCTCTGTTCGATCCATGACAAACACCTAGGATCAGTCGGCTCATCATTCAGCTTCAAAGCTTTCCAAATATCCTTCTCTATAACGATAGCAAGTTGTCCTTGAATATTGCTAACTATAGCCGTCTCATTATCCCAATAATCCATTCTAGCATTCTTCCAGAAATCCACTTGGTGGTCTTTATATATGATAGCTGGTATAGCTATAGCATCAACAACAATGCTTCACTTCAGAAAGTCTATAATGCCAGAAAACTCAGTATGTTTCTTGACCTCGCCAAGTAATGCACAATTATTGTGAGCTTCTTCAAAAGGCAACTCTTCTTCAGGTTTCTTACCAGCAGCTTTTTCAGACGATCCAGCTGGCACATCTGTGTTTTGTGGTTCTGCCATTGAAATCTTGCAAAAACAAAACATGAAAATTCATTAAAAACGGACAAAATTCGAAAAATTGAAATTTGGTTTTTGGAAGTCCACATCCGACCCTTCGGTGGTTCGAATGTAGAAAATCCAAGGTTCGAATGGGAAAATCTGTTTTAAAAATGTACATTCGACCTTATGAAAAAGTCACCTTCGACCAGAAAAGCCACATTCGACCTTTCTTAAATGGTCGGACCTGACTGTTCATATGACCAAATATCCAGAATCCAATTTTGACCATCTAAACATGTAATTTTCATATGTTTATCTTCTAATGTGACGGACTAAGTGTAACACCCCAACCGATGGCGGAAACATCGAGGTGTCACGTAAGAATGAGTATACAGTAGCACATGGTAATCCAAATTTTAATTGAAATAAATATTAAATTGCAAATATCCAAAAATAGAAATACATAAGAGTTTTAAATGTGGAAATCTAATACATCAAACAAGAAACAAGCATGCATAGACTCCTTATTGTCTTCATAAATACTCTAATCTTCATGCATCATTATTACCTGTTGAGTTGTAAAAATGGGGGGGGGGGGGGTCAACTAGAAGTTGGTGAGAATACATAATCCATGATAAGCAAATAGTTTAAGTATAAAAGTCTAGCAATTCGTATGTCTATCGTAAATTTAAGTCTACAAGAATAGTATAATATGTTGACATAATCAAACCTCCGACTAGTTTAGGTCCATCCCGTCACCTACGGTTCACCTTAGTAATATGTTGGAACGATAACAATCACCCACGCTACCTATGTAGGAGGTACGCGTATCCGGGTGGGATTGTCAATCCAATAGATCTATTATTGAGTATCGCCGGCTTGGCCATAGCTAATGATTATGTAATGTTGAAACTCGTTGAAACTCGTTGAAACTGTTGACTAATTCATGAGACAATAAAGTTTACTACTAGACATGCATGTTGAATTGCTTAAAATGTTGCAAGTATAAAGAATCGCATAAACATGGTTACGTAAACTCACCTTGGTATAGTATTAGGTATTGAGGAATAGTATAAGTGTAGCCCAATAGATTGCCAAGTATTACCCTATGTATAAGGCAACAAATAAGTCTAAGTCTATCTAGTTTATAAGTATAATCTAGGGTTTCGATTTGGGGATATCCAATTGTTGAATTTATAATGAAATGTTAATTAAATAAAAGGGAAATTTGATAATTAAATAAACGAAAATCTTTTTATAAAGTTTGAATTTAGGATGTTCATAATAATGTGTTTGAAGTATAAAAATAATTTTTATAAAATTATTTTCTTTAAAATAGATTATTAAATCTATTTATTACAAATTGCCAAAATTAAACTTTAATATTTAAAAATACTAAAATTAAAGAATTATTATTTTAAAAATCATATTTCTGTTCTAAATATTTAGAAATAAATTGTATAAAATTTTGGTGCAAAAATAATAAAAATTGAATTTATTATGATTTAATTATGATTAAAACTAACAAAAATTAAAAATATAAAATAAATGATTTTTCAGAATTAAAAATCATTTCTGTAAAGTTTATCATTGTACAAACTCAGGATAATTTTTGTAGAAATTTATAAAATTGTTTTGATATTTTAATGGATTTTTATAAATATAATAGCATAAAATTGATTTAATTATTATAAATATTAAATAAATGAATTTCAGAAAACTAAAAATTGTAAATAAAACTTTTACATCAGATTTGATAAAAATAATTTTTTTAGAATTTATAAAAAGGTTTTAATATTTTAAAATGAATTTACAAGTTTAAATGTAATATATATATATATATATATATATATATATATATATATATATATATATTATGGTTTGTTTTAAAAATGAAAAATAGTGGAAAAAGGGTGCCCAAGCCGGGACTCGAACCCGGATGGCTACGGTTACAAACATCAGTCACAACCACTTGGCCTAGGCCTGTGGTTGTGATTTATCTCTGTTTTTAAAAATGTATACGCGATGTGAAAACAGTTTCATCCCCAAATCAAAAAGCCACGAACCCTAGATCTGCAATAATCTGTTACACACATCAATAGCTCAATTGATCTTAGGGCTTTTGATGTGTGCACGCCGGAGATCAAAACCCACAGAAAACATATTACTTACAAGTTTGTATCGTGTTCGATTGCTCAGTCAAGAATAAAAGTCAAACAGCGATCAAGAAATGATAAACAGAGTGAATTGAAGAAGATTGGTGGTTGAGAGAAGATTATTGGCGAGTTGTAATGCTTCGCAGAGGTTCAATTTATAGAGGGGATCGTTGGATTGATTAATTGGCAAGGTTTGACCTCAATTCAATGTCATACGCGTATAGGTTTAAATTGAGCAACGATTGATTTGTAATTGACGTGTTGATTAACCACTGATGGCCGATAATCAAGTATGTTTGCCAAAATTGAACGAATCACAGGTTAATTCGATGATTATAACATACGCGTTCCCATAGTTGACTTTTCTTAGTCAACTGTGAAGGTTTAATTCAAGTATAAGTTTAAATCGCGTCAGGATTCTTTCAAAAGTGAAGGCCAGCCCAGCTGGTTAACACGTTGGTGTGGTTTGGGCCGGCTTGGGCGCGGGTTCGATTCCCGGCCCAAGCAGTTTTTATTTTTTGTATATTTTCAAGGTTTAATTATAGCATATACATAATATATAATAATATTAGGCTTCTAAAACGCGACAAAAATAATTATTACGCACAAGAATATCGAAACATGACGTTTTATTAATTATGATGATGTAACGTACAAGTTTAAATACGAGATGTTACACTAAGCCTATTCATCAATCAATTGAATCAATTATTCAGTTATTGACTGTTTTTACCAAAAATTAGGGTTTAACTATTTTTAATCAATCAATTAAGCAATCTTTTGTGTTTTAAACCCTGATTTTGTTGTATTCTCCCCCTAAAACATTCAATAACTGAATCCTAATCAAGAATTGGTCCTTAAATGTCCTGTAAATGATCAAATGTTCCATTCTAGGGTTCGAGAACTGTTTCATCGAATCTGCCTTTGTTTGTTGTCCATTACCTGTGTTTTTGGTCTCAAAATGATCAGTATAAGGCAAGGAATGATAATCAAATATGAAAGAAACAAGAGCAACAATGTGTGGTTATCTCAGAATTTTGAAAAATTTTTAGAATAGGAGGTTCAAACATGTAGATGGTATATATAGGCTCCCACATTCGACCGTTTTATAATGGCGAATGTGAAACTTTTTCCACCTTCGACCCTACTGAAAGGCTCGAATGTAGAAATAGGGTTCGAATGTACAAAAGACACTAGAACACTCACATTCGACCGTTTTAAAAAGCTCGAATGTATGGAAAAATTCCACATTCGACCTATCGAAGGGGCGAATGGAGATTGGAATTTTTGAACATTTTACCAAATCTCAAAATCGAATCCCATTCAATCTTCTTCACATCTTTTAAGCATCAAACATTCATTATTTCTCATTTAAAAGTCACGAAATTCAAATGGTTCATCAAGTTTCAGAAAACGACCATCAATCACCATTAGTTATCAAAAATATCTCAGAAATGTAAAATCTTTTTGGTTTTTCTGAAACTTATGCTAAAACACACCTAAAATCGTTTTGAGTTTTTGTAAATTTTGAACAAATGTAAAATGCAGAAATGTAAACATAAAACAGTAAATGTTTTGTGATTTCTAGTAAGAGGATCATATCAGTTTTTGAGAAATCTGATCACACCGTTGATCTTTAGTGTGTATTATCATTAAAGATAATGAGTGATCTAGCAATTGCTGATATTGTTATCCACATAAGCTCTCGTGCAGACATTTATGCAGTGTTTGATACGATTATCTATAGTATAAACAAAATTGTCTGTGGTTCCCACGCACACGACATACTCCCGTATCAAGTAATAATTGCACAAAGACTCATTGTAACGCGTGATTATGCTTTCGTTATCGGTAATTTTTACAAGGTATTGAGGCACAGAGGTTTACAGGTCAGCAAATCAATGCTGCAAAGTAACTTATGCACTCTACCAGGTTGAGGGCTAATATCAATCATGATTTTCATCAATGATTGGATATGATGCACTAGATAATCTTTGATTATCATCATACATGGAAAGTTACTTAATTCGGTAACTTTAGGTTTTGGCATTAAAGCTCTTTTAGTAAGATACCATGTCTGATCTAGGTCCGTAAAACCTTACGACAAAAGATCAGAAAGGCGATCCTCAGATAACTAATAACATAACGACCCGAAACCTCCGAATTTTGTACAAAAACCCTATCAAACGAAATTACGGTACTAAGACCATATGCCCATGAGGAGTTCATCCACATAACAATTCATTTGATATGTATGTATCTAACACGCAGTAATAGGTCTACGAAGCCTACCAGCACATCACATAGACTCAACACACGGCTTATATAACATTTCAAATCTTTAGCATGTGTCAGAACCGCACTGATGTACTATCATTTCCTCTTTTATTCCAGGAAAATCATTTTGGGTTTTTCTAATTTTTATGGCTTTTCGGATTTTTCAATGTTTTTGGGTTTTCTGAAAATCTAAAAACTCCCCCTAAAATGTAAAACATATTTTTGGGTTTTTGGATTTTTGAAAAATAGTAAAACTAAAACTAAAAGTGATAAACAGAGGTGATGATCAGTCTTGTTTCTCTTTTATACCATTAGCTTTTAATAAAAATTCAAATCGAGATCTATCAAAAGCTTTGGTAAAAAGATCTGCACGTTGGTAATCAGTGTGGATTTTGACCATGTCAATCAACTCTTTGGCATAACAATCTCAGATAAAGTGATATTTAATACGAATATGTTTAGCTTTTGAGTGATTGACCGTGTCTTTAGTTAATGCATTTGTGTCTTCGTTGTCACAGTGAATAGGGGTTTTTAGGAATTGCAAACCGTAATCGACCATCTGTTGTTGAATCCACAGAACCTATGAACAACAACTTGAAGCTGACACATATTCTGCTTCACATGTAGATAGTGCGACTGCCGTCTGCTTCTTACACTGCCATGTCACAAGCCTGCTCCCCAAAAATTGACATCCAGCTGTTGTGGATTTACTGTCTTTGTCATAACCGCCCCAATCTGCATCACTAAAAGCAATTAGGTGAAAATTATCATCATTAGGGTACCATAGTCCTGTTGACAGACAACCCTTCGGATATTGTAGGATCCGTTTGACAGCTGCAAGATGACTCTGTTTCGGCTTCGACTGATATCATGCGCAGAGACATGTAGCGAACAATATGTCTGGTCTAGATGCGGTGAGATACATCAGAGATCCGACGATTGCTCTGTATGTAAAAGGATCAGTCAGCTCCCCCTTAGCGTCAAATCCAATCCCGTGATTAGGTTGGATTGGGGTATCCATCGGCTTCGAATCTTCCATCTGGAATCGGCTTAAGACTTCAGAAACGTATTTTGTTTGGTGTATAAAGATCCCCGTTGGTCTTTGTTCCACCTGCAAGCCGAGGAAAAACTGCATTTCTCCTATCGCACTCATCTCGAACTTTTCCTGCATCACTTTTTCAAATTCTATGCACAAAAGTTCATTAGTAGAACCAAAAATAATATCATCAACATAAATCTAGACGAGAAGCAAGTCATCCCCTGTTCTTTTGGTGAACATAGTGCATTCTACCAAACCGCATTTGAATCCCTTGGATAGTAGGTACGAGCTCAGCTCCTCATACCATTGGCGTGGAGCTTGGTTCAACCCGTATAGTGCTTTGTTGAGAACGTAGACCTTATCCCGGTGGATAGGATCTTCAAAGACCGGAGGTTGACCGACATATACCTCTTCCTTGACTACACCGTAAAGAAACGCACTCTTGACATCCATTTGATACACCTTGAATTTCTTGTATGAGGCAAACGCTAGAAACATACGAATAGCTTCTAAATGTGACACAGGTGCATAAATCTCGTTGTAGTCAATTCCTTCCACTTGATGAAAACCTTGAACTACAAGTCGAGCTTTGTTTCTTACGATTACGCCTCTGTCATCCTTTTTACACTTGAAAACCCATTTAGTTCCAATTTTCTTTCTACCTGGAGGTAAATCTGTTAGTGTCCACACTCCCAGTTTTTGAAACTGCAATAACTCATCTTGCATCGCCTCTACCCAAGCGTAAACCAAAAGAGCATCCATGTAAGTTCGCGGCTCAACCTGCGAAACATAAAAAGCAAAGGACCAGTCATTCTGACAACCAGATTTTTGAATTTTTGCATATAAAGCTAAAGCGCCAAGATTTTCTGGTGAGTTTGCATTCCGAAGTTGTCCTCTAGTCATAACACTGCTTCCAGGATCACCAATCACTTGCTCAAGCGGGTGAATACGATGAATCTGAGATTCTGGATGATCAGGTACTTGCACTCCCGTTTGAGTAGTCAAATTCTCTGTTGAATCCAGATCATTACCCAAGTTAGATGATGACGCAACATTTGAATTTGGGTTCACTGGTGGTGTCTCTGTAATATGATCTAGAATAGCTTCACTTGTGACATCATCAACATCTTCCGATTCTGATGAATTAAGAGTAGTGGAAGCTTCTTGGATAACTTCTTCTTCTGCTGCAGGAACATTGGTATCATTAGAAGCTGTTGGAGGATTTACGCTGATCGGCCGCAACAATGGTGAAGTTACTGCATTTTCACACTCGTAATAAAGTCTTAATACAGCCTCTTCAACCAACTTATCTAGATTGAACGATTCAAAGAAATCTTTGTAATCAAACATCCATATGGACCGCTACCCTGTACATTCTGAGTATATCGTTGAACCTCAATGCTAGCCTACTCCTCTACCTGACGAGTTCGTTTGTTGAATACCCGTTTGAGCGGGGTTGCATATCCAACAAAGAATCCCTCTTCAGCTTTTGGTGCAAACTTCTTAGATGGATTAAGCATAGTACACGGTGCTCGAAATGGTTCTAGATACTCCAAATTCGGCTTTCGTCTGTTCAACAGTTCATAAGAAGTTTTGCCAAACTTCTTCACTGTTAACACACGATTCAGTGTGTAACATGCTACGTAGATGGCTTCATTCCAGAACATTACTGGAAGGTTAGAATCCGCAAGCATTGTTCTCGCCGCCTCTATTAGAGTCCTGTTTTTCCTTTCTACGACACCGTTCTGTTGAGGGGTATACGGAGCACTGTATTCATGATGAATTCCTCTATCTTCACAAAAGCATCCATTTTTGCATTTTTAAACTCCGTCCCATTATCACTCCGAATTCTTTTTATTTTCAACCCATAGACATTCTCTAAACGAGTGAACAGAACTTTCAGGTTGTTAAAAGTATCGCTTTTATATTGCAAGCACATTACCCACGAGAATCTAGAATAATCATCAGTAACCACAAGACCTTAAAGCTCTCCACAATGACTTTTACGCTTGCCAGGTCCAAACAGGTCCATGTGCAAACGCTCAAGTGGCATTTCAACAGAGTTTACTTTCTTTGGGGTTTTTAGGAATTGCAAACCGTAATCGACCATCTGTTGTTGAATCCACAGAACCTATGAACAGCAACTTGAAGCTGACACATATTCTGCTTCACATGTAGATAGTGCGACTGCCGTCTGCTTCTTACACTGCCATGTCACAAGCCTGCTCCCCAAAAATTGACATCCAGCTGTTGTGGATTTACTGTCTTTGTCATAACCGCCCCAATCTGCATCAATAAAAGCAATTAGGTGAAAATTATCATCATTAGGGTACCATAGTCCTGTTGACAAACAACCCTTCGGATATTGTAGGATCCGTTTGACAGCTGCAAGATGACTCTGTTTCGGCTTCGAATGATATCATCCGCAGAGACATGTAGCGAACAATATGTCTGGTCTAGATGCAGTGAGATACATCAGAGATCCGACGATTGCTCTGTATGTAAAAGGATCAGTCAGCTCCCCCTTAGCGTCAAATCCAATCCCGTGATTAGGTTGGATTGGGGTATCCATCGGCTTCGAATCTTCCATCTGGAATCGGCTTAAGACTTCAGAAACATATTTTGTTTGGTGTATAAAGATCCCCGTTGGTCTTTGTTCCACCTGCAAGCCGAGGAAAAACTGCATTTCTCCTATCGCACTCATCTCGAACTTTTCCTGCATCACTTTTTCAAATTCTATGCACAAAAGTTCATTAGTAGAACCAAAAATAATATCATCAACATAAATCTAGACGAGAAGCAAGTCATCCCCTGTTCTTTTGGTGAACAGAGTGCATTCTACCAAACCGCATTTGAATCCCTTGGATAGTAGGTACGAGCTCAGCTCCTCATACCATTGGCGTGGAGCTTAGTTCAACCCGTATAGTGCTTTGTTGAGAACGTAGACCTTATCCCGGTAGATAGGATCTTCAAAGCCTGGAGGTTGACCGACATATACCTCTTCCTTGACTACACCGTAAAGAAACGCACTCTTGACATCCATTTGATACACCGTGAATTTCTTGTATGAGGCAAACGCTAGAAACATACGAATAGCTTCTAAATGTGACACAGGTGCATAAATCTCGTTGTAGTAAATTCCTTCCACTTGATGAAAACCTTGAACTACAAGTCGAGCTTTGTTTCTTACGATTACGCCTCTGTCATCCTTTTTACATTTGAAAACCCATTTAGTTCCAATTTTCTTTCTACCTGGAGGTAAATCTGTTAGTGTCCACACTCCCAGTTTCTGAAACTACAATAACTCATCTTGCATCACCTCTACCCAAGCGTAAACCAAAAGGGCATCCATGTAAGTTCGCGGCTCAACCTGCGAAACATAAAAAGCAAAGGACCAGTCATTCTGACAACCAGATTTTTGAATTTTTGCATATAAAGCTAAAGCGCCAAGATTTTCTGGCGAGTTTGCATTCCGAAGTTGTCCTCTAGTCATAACACTGCTTCCAGGATCACCAATCACTTGCTCAAGCGGGTGAATACGATGAATCTGAGATTCTGGATGATCAGGTACTTGCACTTCCGTTTAAGTAGTCAAATTCTCTGTTGAATCCAGATCATTACCCAAGTTAGATGATGACGCAACATTTGAATTTGGGTTCACTGGTGGTGTCTCTGTAATATGATCTAGAATAGCTTCACTTGTGACATCATCAACATCTTCCGATTCTGATGAATTAAGAGTAGTGGAAGCTTCTTGAAAAACTTCTTCTTCTGCTGCAGGAACATTGGTATCATTAGAAGCTGTTGGAGGATTTACGCTGATCGGCCGCAACAATGGTGAAGTTACTGCATTTTCACACTCGTAATAAAGTCTTAATACAGCCACTTCAACCAAGTTATCTAGATTGAACGATTCAAAGAAATCTTTGTAATCAAACATCCATATGGACCGCTACCCTGTACATTCTGAGTATATCGTTGAACCTCAAAGCTAGCCTACTCCTCTACCTGACGAGTTCGTTTGTTGAATACCCGTTTGAGCGGGGTTGCATATCCAACAAAGAATCCCTCTTCAGCTTTTGGTGCAAAATTCTTAGATGGATTAAGCATAGTACACGGTGCTCGAAATGATTCTAGATACTCCAAATTCGGCTTTCGTCTGTTCAACAGTTCATAAGAAGTTTTGCCAAACTTCTTCACTGTTAACACACGATTCAGTGTGTAACATGCTACGTAGATGGCTTCATTCCAGAACATTACTGGAAGGTTAGAATCCGCAAGCATTGTTCTCGCAGCCTCTATTAGAGTCATGTTTTTCCTTTCTACGACACCGTTCTGTTGAGGGGTATACGGAGCACTGTATGCATGATGAATTCCTCTATCTTCACAAAAGCATCCATTTGTGCATTTTTAAACTCCGTCCCATTATCACTCCGAATTCTTTTTATTTTCAACCCATAGACATCCTCTAAACGAGTGAACAGAACTTTCAGGTTGTTAAAAGTATCGCTTTTATATTGCAAGCACATTACCCACGAGAATCTAGAATAATTGTCAGTAACCACAAGACCTTAAAGCTCTCCACAATGACTTTTACGCTTGCCAGGTCCAAATAGGTCCATGTGCAAACGCTCAAGTGGCATTTCAACAGAGTTTACTTTCTTTGGTTTGTGGGACTGTTTGTGATGCTTCCCCTTTTTTACAACTCACACACTTGTCATTTAGATGAAAATGTTTGACATTAACGCCTTCGAAAAGCCCATTCTTCACCAGATGATTTATTTTTCTGAGGTGAATGTGTCCCATCCTCCTATGCCACATAATAGATTCCTTTTCTATAGCCTTGGAGAGGAAACACGTAACTTGGCCCTGAGTTGTCATTGCCTTTGACATATCGAGAATGCAAAGATTATTCACTCTCGGTGCTTTCAACATGATCCACTCTTTTGGAATTACAAAACCAGGTTTGAGAATATAGCAGGATTTGTCATCAAAGTGTACAAAAAACTGTTCGCAGATTTGGCTGACACTAAGCAGATTATAATCAATTTGTTACACATATGAGATCTTCTCAAAACTCACAATTCCGTTACTCACACTTCCCTCCATTGTGATGTAACCTCCTTTGTTTCCAGCAAATGCTACATATCCGCCATTGATGTTTCTGATGTCGAACAACAGCGATAAATCCCCTATCTTGTGACCTGAAGCTCCACTGTCAACAATCCAATGACTGCTAATAGGGCCAGCTGAAGCTCCCTACACATATCAAGTAAAATCATTAGATCTTTCCGGGGACCCAAGCATGTTTGGTCTTGGGTCTTTGAACATTCAATTTCAAAGATTCTTTAACACAAACATTTGAATTTGAATTGACCGTTTTCTGATCAATTAAATTCTTCTCATTCTCAGATTTTTCATTTGTTTTTGAAGTAGAAGCACCTTCAGAACCCACCGGTGACCAAGATTGTTCCGAACGTTTCAAGATCCTGATCTGAGATTTTGGAGTCTCAGTTGGTTTCTTTACATCGTTCTTAAATGAAACCTTCTTAGTTACCTTTTCTGATTTAATAGAGACAGGCCTAACCGGTGATTTAACAGCAAGTTTTTGTGGAACGTTTTGTCTATCAACAGTTGTGTTCACCACTGGTTTCTTTAATAGTTTTTCCATGGCTATCCGGTTACGACGATCATATGCAATTTGACGATTATCCCTCTTTTGAAAATAATGGCTTTGATTATGAAATGGTGCTGGTTGAGGGACAAAGCGTCTTTGGGGATAATAGTGATTGTCGACTAGACTTCTGTATGTCTACTTCACTCCAACTTCGTGCCTCTTATGCCTCACGTACAGGCAGTGAGCAAGTAAATGCCCTCTCTCTCCGCACTTGAAACATGCATGGTACTCTTCAAACATGTTCTTGGCGTTCGACTTTGCATAAGAAGTGATAGGATATTGGTCATCCACACACCTTCATCTCAAACTCTCAGGAGTTGGGTCTTTTGAGTAAGTTGGCTCAAGAAATCTGTTAGCCTTTTCTTTCGGCTTGATGAACTCAGTGACGTGAACTTTAGGTTCTCTTGGAACATCCAGATAAATTTTCTTTAAAATTTCTGGAGGTACATCATTGGTCCTCTAATGTTTAGGAAATCAAATTGTACTCTCCTGCCAAATTTTCTCGATCTTTGAGTAATTGGCAAATTTTATCGGATATTCCTCGTCAGAAATAATCTTAACGGATCCTTCCATCCGATAAAATACTTTGACGGGTTTGTCAACTAATTCAGTTTTATCAACATTCTTAACTGACTGATTCACTCGATGAGCATTTGCCATCGGATGTAAAATCTGAGTAGGTGATAAAGGTTCATTTGTAATAATGTGATTTTCAATAGGAATATCACTCACTTTCTCAGTTTTCTCATCTTCTGAGTCAGAATTATCAGTCACAGCAACCACTCCCTTATTATTCAATCCCAAAATCGGTCTAACATCAGAATGTGGATCTCCAACACTAGAAGTGTTAGATTCATCATCCGATGTAGAATCAGATGTGATTGAACTCTCCGGTTTTATTGAATGCAAAGTGTGATTCTCAAATAACACTGGAGATGGAACAGCCTTGTAGTTTGCACTACTTGGTTGTGAGGGCTCTTCAATGATATGGTCAACCACATAAGCAATGTGTTTATAGCTTTCAAGACTTTTGTTGACCTTTTCAGCAAAGCATTTGATGGTTGCCATTTCAAGTTTAGTTTCTTCAAGTTCATTGATATAACTATTTATGGCCAATTGTTTTAAAAAAAGAGTTTTCTTCAAATCAGAAATATCCTATTTGTAACCATCAAGAACTTTATTGAATTCATGTGCTTCTTTGCGATAAGATTGATAGTTGATTCGAGCACTCTCAAGTTGAACCCTGAGTTGCATGTTCTCCTCTGTCAATCTATCACATGTTCCACAATATTTATCACTGTTCATATCTATGGTGGATTCAGAACTTACCTGTTTAGGAGGATCAGACATCGCCATCAAAGCAAAATGCGCTTCCTTTCCAGCAATGAACTTGGAATAATAAATTCTTGTGAAAGCGTCATCGACTATGAATGATTTGCGAGTCATAAGAAAATCAGCTTCAGCCAGAAGTTGATCAATGTCATCATCTAGTGAATTAACACTAGCTTCTGAATCTGACTCACTCTCCGAATCAGAATATGCAGAATCACGCTCTTCAGGAATATCAGTGACTGAATCAAGAATCATTCTTGGAGTCTTCTTAACAGAATACCAGCTTCTTCTACCATCTCCTCAATCTTCACTTCAGAAATCTTCTCCTTCTCCAAAACTTCTTCAACTAATACCGGCTCCTCTAAATCAATCTTCTGTGCAACACACGCTACATTACCAGCTGTAATTTCTTCAACACCCAGTTGCATCCCAGTCCAATCAAAACCTTCATCTTTTTGGCTATTTGGTGTGGAAATAGGAATGATGGTTCTGGTTGCATTATGTGAGGTTTGAGTTTGAGTCTGGTTTGGTGTAGTTGTTTGTCTAGTAGAATTGTTTGGTGAGGTGTTCTGTCGGTTTTGGTAATTGTTTTGAGATTGATAGTTGTTGTTGTTTTGGCTTTGATAAGATACCTGATTCTGAGATTGACAGTTTTGGTAATTGGTTTTGAATGTATTCCTGTTACCTTGTTGAGATGGTTGTGTGCACTCTGTTTTGAAATGACCTTTACCACCATAGTTAAAACATGTGACTTTGGCTTTGTTGAAGCCATTAGTGGTGTTAGGTGATGTAGAAAGATCAGTTCTACCAGTCATCTCTATGAACTCTGTTGCTCGTCTCATAACACTAGCAAATGTCCACTGGATGTCAATAAGCTCCATCTCTTCCTTGTCAATTTGAGCATAGTCTTCACTGGTTAGATTGTTGTTACCAATTTGACTAGCTACCAGACCATTGTAAGAAGCTACCATAGCAGATACCAATGCCACATGTTGCTGAGAAACTTCAATTGTGACGTTGTTCAAGTTAGATGTCTCCAACACTACTGGACTTTGACTTGGTTGACTTGGGTTCATTTGAGAAATGTAGGGTTTTTGAGGTTGATTCATGCTAGCTGAATAACATGCTGCTTGTTGCATTGGTGAAAAAGGTGGAATGTAAGTAGTAGTGTATGATGGTGGTGTGTAAGATGAAGTTTGAGCATGATAGTTTATTGGGGCTTTGGGTGGTTCCATAACACTTGAAACACAAGCAATATGTGGAGCAACAGTACCACTAGTGCTTGAACTAGTCAAAGTAGAAGTTGTACCACCATGATATAACTCCAGATTTTGAGGAAATTATGCTCTCTTTGCTTTCCTCTTCTCTTCCATCTCTTTGTTCTCCAGCTTTTGAATAAACTCATTGATGGTCCAATATTGATAAGCATCTTTCTTCTTTAGGACCTCAATATGTTGGTTCCAATATGGTGGTAGAGAATCTGCAAACTTGTCTACCAACTCAGACAATGGAATCTGAATCTTCATGATGACAATATCTAGGAATAAGCTCCTTTAGAGTATCATTTCCAACATAGCTGAAGTTCTCAAATTCCTTTCTTAATTCTTCCATCCTCAACTTCCTTGTTTTCTCATTACCATCATGAAGATTCTTTAACATATCCCAAAGATGCTTGGAAGTTGTGCAAGATCCAAACTGATTTAGTAGATCAGTGTTGATAGTTTGAGATAGTTGGGAGAACGCCTTCTTCTCCACTGCAAACTTCTTTTTCTCATCCTCGGCTAAACTCTCCAATGGAATTGGTTCACCTGTGTTCTTCAAAACCGATGCAACATAACCATTAGAAATCATTTGCCATGCCTCAGTACCTTCCATTCCCATTCCCTCCAAATGAATCTTGAACTTTTTGTGCCATTGATTGTAATCCACCATCTCCATCAGCTTTGGTGGACGACTCTCGCTACCTGAAGACAAATCATTAATTAAAGTAGAAATAGCATTGGTAGTTTGAGAGTGTACCGCGGCTGTTGCAACTCTCCAATAATCATTCATGGGTTGTTGTGGTGGTGGAGAAACAGTCTGTGGCATCGAACTAGTCATAGCTAGGTAATTGATCGGCTAAGATGGTTGACTATTCGTCTTCTATGCAGCTACAGTCCAAGGATCCATTGTAACGTGTTGTTGTTGTTGTGTAGTATTAGGCCTCGGTGTTGTTGGAAAGTTTCACATATCGTCTACGAAGTCCGGAATGCGAAACACTTAGAAATTTTTTTGATCAGATTCTACGTTCGACCCATTTTCAATAAACGTGGGTTCGAATGTGGAAAATGTTCCAAGTTCGACCCTTTCTGCTGACTAGAATGTAGAATATAACAAACAATCTCACTTTCGACCACACAAATCCCACTTTCGACCTCCCGTAGGGTCGAATGTACCAAATATGGTCGAATGTACAACACAACTCTCACAACTCCTAGGTTCGACCCTAAAAGTAACCACGTTCGACCTAAAACTCTCAGATTCGACCTAAAACACACACGTTTGACCTTTCTCTCCAAGGTTCGACCCAAACATTTTGAAAAACGGTTATTCTTTGAAAACCAGTTATTTTGATCCCAATTTTTCAAAAGTTGATGAATTTTGATGATGTTTTGCAGGTTTTGCTTCGGAATTGATTTGGAACAAGTTGAATAAAGAGAATTCTTGATTTTATCCGTGAAAACTAGTCCGAATCAATCAATTTTCATCAAAAACCATTGTTCATTCAAAACAGAAAAATTTTGATGAAATTTGGGTCCAAATCAGCTCAAATACTATCAATTCGTAGTTGTTTGATCCATATAGGCTCTGATACCACTTTGTTGGAGGATCGTTTTGTTAAAAACAAGTAGTTTGATCAAACAAGTCTACCAATTTAGGTGCGGAATCCTTAAATCAGTTACAAAATAATAATAATATGAACAAAACACGCAAATCACCTTTTAATCTCCATTTCATTCATAAACAATATTGATTAAGCTTACAAAACCTTGTTTACAATGAAATAACACTTATCAGAAATAAATAGAACTCTAGAGAGGAATACCGGTCGAATGGGGAACCCAAAGGACAAAAGTTAACATTAAAATCTAATTTTCAGTTTATATAGGCCTGCACATTCGCCCCCCCCCCCCCCCCCGTAACGGTCTAATGTGCAAGTTCGCCCCTTAGAATAGGCGAATCAGCACATTGCATATCAGGCTTCCATATTCGACCAGTATCCTTCACCTTTGACCAATTTCAGTCACCTTCGACCCTATAAAGTCCACCTTCGACCCCACGTTTTACCAAAACAGAATTGAATGCGCAATCCAATAGCACTAGTCGCAAAATGTGTATCAACAACAACTATTGGTCTGGTTCAAGTTGACGCCTCCTAAAGGCATTGGTGGTTCCTTAATTTGGTCTCCCACAATAGAAACACACAGCAAAACAAACACAACAAAAGGAAAGTGGTCGGGGCTGTGTGGGACGAATATAGGCTGAGTTGGAACTGAGGTTCTTGTTATGGGATACCGGTCCGTCGATGTAAGCTTCACCAATGAAGTCACGAGTGCTCTATCGTGCGGGGAGCTTTCTCCATAGTGGACCCAGACTTTCTTAGGTGTGTTACGGCCAGCAAGTTTTGGGAGAGAAAGAGAAGTCGGTGTGATGGTTCGCTAGCCGGCGCGCTGATTGGGCTGTGTAGAGAAGAGGGGAAGATCTAGAGAATAGAGAGAGAGAGAGAGAGAGAGAGAGAGAGAGAGAGAGAGAGAGAGAGAGAGAGAAAAGGACAAATAGAGGAGTGAAACTTAGTGTAACTCAGGGCCGCCAGCCATCGGTGGACGTAGTTTTCAGACTGACTGGTGGTGGTGGTGGTACGATGTACTTTATTACCGTTGCTGGTGATGCGCTGTACTTTATTACCATAGGTGGTTAGAGGAGAGGGGACGAGCCAGAGAATAGAGAGAAAAGCCTCTCAGGGTCAGATTATTATTATATATATTTACATGCCCTCTTAATTCAAATGTTGAACATGTCTTTCATTCCTAGTTTATCACACAAAAATTTATGTTCCAAATTATAAAGACCTTTTCTAAACACATTTGCAATTTGTTTTGCAGAATCAACTTTAACTCTTCGAATTACACAAGTTGAATTTTTTTTCTAATCAAATGAAATCTATTTCAAAGTGCTTAACTCTATCATGAAAGACTGGGTTGGCTCCAATTGAAATTGCAACCTTACTATCATTATATAATTCAATAGGTAATTTGACATGAATCTTTAACTCACTCAAAATAATTTTTTAGCCAAATTACTTTACAAGTTAATGAGCACATTGCTATATACTCAGCCTCGGCTGATGATCTAGACACAATACTCTATTTCTTGCTTTTCCATGAAACAAGAGAACCACCCAAACATACACAATATCCAGTAATAGACTTCCTGGTAATAAGACACTATGCCCAGTCAACATCCACATAGACACACAAATTAAAGTTTTCTGATTTTTCAAACATGATCCCTTTTCGAGGGGACAAGTTCAAATATCTCAATATCCTATGTGCAATTTGAATTTGACCTTACGTTGGCTTATGCATTAATTGACTCAATAAATATACAACATAACATATGTCAGGTCTAGTTATTGACAAGTAAATAAGTTTTCCAATGAATTTTTGAAAACTAGTTATATTTTGAAGCAAACTTTCGGACCTTTTATTTTTGGATGATACAATGTAACTTTGTTCTATAGGTATGTTAACTTGTTTACATCCTAAATAACCAAACTCATTTAGTATCTCTAAACAATGCTTTTTCTAGGACAAACAAATTCCAGTATCAGAACATAACACTTCAATACCCATAAATTACTTCAATTTCCCTAGATCTTTAATTTGAAAATTAGACCTAAGAACATCTTTGCCCATGGTAAATTTCATTATCACTATTTACAGCCAAGACAATATTATCAACATAGACAAGTAACACAACAAAAACATTGTTTTCAAATTTCACAAACAAAGAATGATCACAAACACTCTAAACAAACCACACATTTAAAAAACAGTGGTTAATTTTTCATACCATTTTCTAGGAGCTTGCTTGAGACCATACAATAATTTTACTAACTTACACACTTTTAATTCATTTTCAGAATAATAACCTTCTACTAAGGTCATATACATATCTTCAGTTATTGATCCATACAAGAATTCATTGTTAATGTCTAAGTGAAAAAAGACCAATTATTCTGAGCAGCAAGACCTATTACACACCTCACAGTTACCATTTTAACTACAAGAGAAAAGGTTTCCCCAAAATCTAAGCCTTCTCTCTGGTTGTAACCCTTTGCTACAAGTCTGCTTTGTATCTTTCAATTGCACCATTTGACTTGTATTTAATCATGTAGACTCATTTACAACCTATTGGTTTCCTGTTTTTAGGAAGTTCTATTAGAACCCAAGTGTTGTTCCTATTTAGTGCTTCCATTTCATTATTCATAGCCTCAATCCACATAGGTTCTACAGTCTTATTTAAACTAGACACTAAAGAAATATTCTCAAATGACAATTTAGAATAGTTCACAACTCTCTCAAGACCATACTTAACCTTTCCTTCAACAACATAATCATTAAATTTTCTAGGTAACACGGAATCCCTATTAAACCTTCTAGACATTTGAATCCTATTTCCCTCAGGAGTACAATTCTCATCATTTGAACCATCACTCCTAGATAGGTCATTCCCTGTACTACCTGTTCTACTAGGTTGCTGATCATGAGTGTGATCTACCCCTGGTAGCCCTAGGAGAGTACTCTAACTCTTCACCAAAGGAGGGTTCATGAGCAACATTGGTTCCGCCTTCATCATCATCATCATTATTATTATTATTATTACCATTTTCAGCATTCTTAGTGCTTGTGTTATCATAACAATCAAAAAAGTTTAGATTGTTTAAATCTGTAAAAGTTTCGTTATTAGAACTAGATTTAAATGGAAAAACATCTTCATAAAATCTAACATCTCTTGAATATTCTACTTGTTTTTTTTTTTATCTAAACACCATAACTTATAACCCTTTTTAAAACAAGAATATCCAATTAAAACACTTTTATCAGCCATACTATTCAACTTATCAGTCTTTTCAAAACAATTTTTAAACACAAGCACCTAAAATTCCTTAAATGACTTATAGTTGGGGGGAACCCATACATTTTCTCATAAGGACTCTTACTACCTAAGGCTGAAGAAGGTATCCTGTTTATTAAGTATGTAGCAGTTAGAACGCACATTTAGACCAAAAATTAAGAGGCACATTACTTTGAAAGAAAAGAGCTCTAGCTATATGCAAAAGGTGTATATGTTTCCTTTCCTTTCCACCACACTATTCTATTGTGGTGTATAGACACATGAGGTTTGATGAATAATCTCATTCATGTTACAAAAGACTGTCATTTGTTTATTTAGAAATGGATAGGAATTCAAACATTCAAAATTTAGATTACCTTTTAATACACCTAGAACTTGGTCAGATGGAAGACCAAGTCTACTATGCCACAAACTGTAATTATTTTTTACTGTTGAAACAAATACTATTATTACTTACATTTCAACCTATAAAGTAAAGATCATCATGCTCTATACTAGTTACCAGGATTCTCTTAGACTTGGAATCCTGAACATAGCAAGAGTGTTCATCAAACAAGACACTCATCTTACTATATTTAGCTAGTTTATTAATAGACACCAGATTAACACAGTTTTCTAGAACATAAAAAACATCATACAAGATAACTCCATTTTCAAGTTTAACATAATCTTTTTTACTTTAGCATTGGTTCCATTAGGGTGTTTAACAGACATGTATACTAACTATAATAGGAGAGCCGTGATTGATATAAGAAAGCTGAGTTGTCAACCATAGAGATAGGCCAACAATGCTTGTCTGATGCGAATAATAATGTCATTAATCAGCTTAAAATATTCAAGGAAATACGTGGGCCACTTGAATTTACCACTGTTGAGCACGACAACATCTGTTCCTTAACCTCGATTAATGAACAACTATTTAGACCAATAATTGAGCTCTTTTGTTAATATAAGCAGATGTTATGAATATCTTTTTTTTTTTTTTTTTGAAAAATGCACTTCATTAAACACAGCCAAAACCGGCAACTATCTCCAAGACAGAGAAAGAAGCCGAAAACCAAAGAAATCCAAACAAAACAAACACATTACGTTACATCAAAAGAGCACCAACGAGACCAATCCACTATCCCACCCTTGAACCTATGTTTATACCAGAGATACCCCCAAGACTTGATATCCGCCAGCAATTTCACCACATTCATATCAATACCATTAAAGATCTTCTCATTCCTAGCTCTCCACATTCGCCAACATGTAATGATAATGATACCGTGCAAAACCTTCTTCTTGACACCCGTAAGACCACTATGCTCATGAAGAAGAACCACATCCTTCACATGAACATCTGTTGAGTACTTATTCAGCCCCTTAACTTTGAAGTTTTAAGAGGGAAGTTTTAAATTAACATAGGGAAGTGTGATTTTCGCAGGTATATAATCATTACAGATGTTTCCCTTATACACAACCATTCTTTCATCCAAATTAATTCAAAAAATCAGCTTTCAAATTCCTTATTAAAATCATCTCAATGGACGTTGATAAGAAAGTTTATAGTTTCTTTGTGATCTGAACCGATCCAAAGATATCTGGTATCTGATGGTCCGTATCATACAAAAATGGAAACAAAGTTTTAAGTTGGAAATGATATTGATTGATGAGCAGGTAATGTATGTTTTTATCTAAAGTTACTTTATGTTATCAATGATGATATAAATATAAATATTCTTCGTGCTATGTTTTTCGTTTACTTTATGTTATGAGAGTTGTTGCCGTTGATCTTAATATTTTGTTTATGTTTATTTTAAGAATAATAAGATTCAGGCCTTCATAAATAATCCTTTGATGCATGCTTTTGACGATCAACTTGAAGAGGATGATGTCGTTATTCTATCAAAGTGTGGACTCGGTGAAAACAAGGTCACGTAAAAAGTTGTAGCACATGATTATAAGATCAACTTTTATTGTTGTACCACTGTTAGCTGTATTATTGGTTGGCAAGGTATTTGTCTATTAGTTTACCTTTAATATGTAGTTTATTTTGATTTTGGGTTTCATATTTTTAATTATAGGCACATTGTATAGATGTTGCTGGTAGTGTCATTTGGTGTGGAGCTCTGTGTAACGCCCCGCTATTTTATTAGAAGAAAAAAATAATAATATATATTTATATTATATTCCCACAACTGTTGAATTTTCTTTCACGATAATACCTAATTAACAAGAAATATTTTTTTTATTATTACTCACCAACAAATTAAATTACTTAATTACGTCACATAGTGACGCGATGAGAATACATCGGATATTAAACGACTAGTCGATTCTAAATCTAACAAATTTAAATATACATCCCAAATACTCGTTTTGAATCGAGTAATATAAATAAATTACATGAAATAATTATCTAGGGGGTTAAACGAGTCCAGATCATAAATGAGATCCAAGTCGGTAACGAGTTCGTATACGCGGTCTCCACCTAACCCACACCAAAACATTACTTATTTAAAATCCTTAACATCTCTTCCTCCTTCATCTCTTTGACACAAAACCCTAGTCACCACCACTTTGTTTTCATCCTTCCCTTTCTCTTTAACACTATGTTCCAGAGTTTCATTAAAGGATGGAAGAGAAAGGAATGAGAAGGAAGTGGGGAAAAAATGTGTTCCAGAGTTTTTTGAAGGAGGGAAAGGGAGGGAATGAGAGGGAAAATACAGAGGGTTTTAGGGTGATTTTCAATCTTTCCAATTTGGAAGGAACCTGAGGGAGAGGAAGAGGAGGGAGATCTTTTCTCTTCCATCCTTTAATGAAACTCGGGAACAGAGTGTAAATAACAACCAAGACAAGATCAAATGTCCTACTCTCTTCCTTTCTCGTCTCTCCCGCACACTCCCTCACTCTACAACAGCGGCGGCGGCCGCCTACAACCACCTTAATCTACAGCAGCATAACCACCAGCCAACGCCCAATTCCCCCTCCCTCATCTCTTGATCCCTGTTACAGCAGGAACAACAAGCAGCGGTGACAGAGACACAAGAACCAGACTCGACATTGTGCTCCTGACCCATCAGCATCTCTTTTAAACAACCAAGGTTATTTATTCGTGGTTATGGTGATGCAGCGCCGGGAATAGGGGTTCCGGTCGGGTGGTTCTGTGTCAACAAGAGGGCCCGTTCGGGTAGATATTTGGTTCTTTTGAAGTACAGCTCGCAGGGTTTCTGACTGGTTGGTGAGTCCTGGTCAGCCATAACACATGTCAGGTTTGAGGTTTTGTCTAATCGTAGGTCTGGGCTCAAGCTCTGAAATCTGGTTCCATTTAGTGGTTTCTGGTCATGTTGGATTCAGTTCAGGTCACGGTGGAAGAGGGCGACTGTGGTGTTTGGGTTGACGTTTGGTTGATTGGTCTTGTCTACTTTTCATTTTCATTTCGGGTGTTTTCGTTTCAAGTAGATCTAGTTTTTGAGACGCGAGACGACGGGTTAAATCTGGCCAAGTTTGGTTCTGGTCAAAAGCCGATCAGATTCGATCAAGGCTGGTTAACTTTAGCCAATATTATGTTCGGTCAAAGCTGGTCAACACTCAATATAAGGCGAGTACTTGACGGTTTACTAGCTTATTCATGGGAAGGTATAACGCGCGCCGTGACTTTGGTTCATTTACTTATTCTTATGTTGCATTGTAAATATGCATAGAACTTAAAAGCTTAAGCGAACCGAACCGACTTGCAACGAAGATTATTTTTATTAATGACTTGAACGAAAAGAAAAATGGTTAACTCATGAATATACTTATTGTTGCGAAAATAATCAAACGCCAAACTATAATACGTATGACTCATTGAAAGTTATAGTTATCATTATTATAGTTTTACTAAATTGGACATTCGTCGTCGCGCATAAAGGATTAGTTAGTTATGTCGTGAACGGTGAAATTAGACTATTGTTTTGGGAAAATATAGACAACTTGAGTTGTCTAGTTTCATACAAAAACAGAGGAAACACTGCCCAAATCATTATAGGAACATCGGGCATTTAAAATCTATATATTCGTACAATTAAAGCTATATTTTACAAATAGATTCTATTCAAACTTTATATTATCATAATAGAAGTATATATCTATAAATACATATTTATATTATATATCGCGAGATGAGCAACTCGTGCATTATTTCCATTATCCAAAATATTTGTTCACAAATTGTTTTCGAGACGCTATTTTAAATAATATATTAAAGGCACATACTTTGTGTGATTATAAATACACATACACATTTCAAGAAACTAAACCAAGTACTATCAGTTCGTAAAGTCATACACACTTTAAGACGCGCATTCGTTCAATACGAGTCTAGGTAGTTGAATAAACTATCAATACAATCAATAAATGAAACAAGCTTATTTGCATTAGAATTTAACGCATTATTTATTTGTAATAGGATACAAGAGCTCAATTAATCCAATTTCAGACTTGTTGCTACTTGCTAGTACTTACATAGTGAATTTCAGGTGAGTATATGTAGATACACGAAAGTGCGACTAGTGCTATTGAATTGCGGATTCTAAAATATGTTTAAGATGTCGAGTGGTCGAATGTGGGTTTCAGAAGGTCGAAGGTAGAAGTGAACGGTCGAAGGAGTCTCTGGGAGGTCGAATGAAGATTTATATGTATATATGTCCAGGTTCGCCCTATATGAACGGTCGAACCTGCACATTCAACCAAGCTATTTGGGCGAATGTTCAGGTCTATATAAGGCTGAATCATTTTTAAATGTTTAACTTTTGGTCATTTTGTTTCCCTCTCAGAGTGTGTCTCTCCCTAGGGTTTTTGATAATTCTGTAATTGATTAATATCATTATAAACAAGCTTTCTAAGTGTAAATGATTATGTTAATGAATGAAATGAATGTGTTTATGATGATTTGTGTGTTTTGCTAGTTTTATTATCATTTTGTGATCAATTCAAGGATTCCGCACCTGAATTGAACTTGTTTGATCATATTCTTTGTTTGAATAGCCAATCCTTCGCGCATACAAAGTGGTATCAGAGCCAAAAGGATCAAACAACCACAAATTGATAATATTACAGCTGATTTGGACCCAATTTTGATCAATACTTTATGTTTTTCATTGAACATTTGAATTTGATGCTAAATTGATTGATTTGAACTTGTTTTCGTGGATAAAATTCAAAATTCTCTTTGTTAAACTTGTTCCAAATCCAATCCGAAGCAAAACCTGCATAAGATCATCAAATTTCATCAACATTTGAAAATTTTGGATCAAAATAACTGATTTTCAAAGTATAACCGTTTTTCAAAATGAAAGGGTCGAACCTAGGGAGATTTGGTCGAGAGTGGAGTTTTTAGGTCGAACCAGGGAGTTTTTGGTCGAACGTGGAGTGTTATTCGACCATAAGTTGTACATTCGACCAATCGGGTGGTCGAACGTGGGTTAAATTGGTCGAAAGTGAAACGAGTCTGTTATTTTCTACATTCGAACCTTGTCAAATGGTCGAATCTGGATTAAATTTCACATTCGACCACACGATACGTTAGAAGGGTCGAACATAGAAACTGTTGTTAAATTTTTCTAATCGTTTCGTGTTTTATCATTTTCAGAGAGATATGTGGAACTTTCCTACAACACCACGACCTAATACAACACCACAACAGCAGACAACTATGGATCTTTGGTCGGTAGCTGCTCAGTAGACTAGTCAACCAACCCAACCGATTAACTATTTGGCGATGACTAGTTCTATGCCCCAACAAGTTGCACAACCACAACCACAACCTATGGTTGATTACTGGGGAGTTGCAGCAGCGGCGGTACACTCTCAGACTACCAATGCGATTTCGACACTTATTCATGACTTATCTTCGGGTAGTGGGAGCCGTCCACCGAAGTTGATGGAAATGGTAGACTACAATCAATGGAAGACCAAGTTTAAGATTCATCTAGAGGGAATGGGATTAGAAGGGACGGAAGATTGGCAAATGATTGCTAAGGGGTATGTTGCTCTGGTTTTGGATAACACGGGTGAGCCGATCCGTTAGAGAGTCTTGCTGAGGACGAGAAAAAGAAGTTTGCAGTGGAAAAGAAGGCGTTTTCTCAACTGTCCCAGGCCATTAACACTGATCTCTTACATCAGTTTGGGTGGTGCACCACTTCTAAACAACTGTGGGACATGTTAAGAAATCGTCACGATGGGAATGAAAAGACAAGGAAGCTGAGAATGGAGGAGTTAAGAAAAGAGTTTGAGAACTTCAGCTATATGGGAAATGAGATGCTGAAGGAGTTGATTCCGAGGTATTGTCACTTACTGACTGAACTTTCAAGTTATGAGATTAACATACCGATGTCTGAGCTGGTGGACAAGTTCGCTGATGCATTGCCACCATACTGGAATCAACACATCGAGGTACTCAAGGAGAAGGATGCGTACCAATAATGGACCATCAATGAGTTTATCCAGAAGCTTGAAAACAAAGAGATGGAAGAAAAGAGGAAGGCGAAAAGAGCACAAGTTCCTCAGAATCCAGAGTTATACCATGGCGGTACATCTTCATCTCTAGCTAGTTCAAGTTCAAGTTCTACTGTTGCTCCACACATTGCTTGTGTATCAAGTATTGTTGAACCACCCAAAGCCCCCATAAACTATCTTGTTCAAACTTCATCCCACCATCATACCCTACTACTACTTACATCCCACCATTTTCACCGATGCAAAAAGTTGCTTGTTATTCTGCAAGCTTAAACCAACCTCAACAACAATTCTATATTCCTCAAGTGAATCAAAACCAAATGCACCCAAATCAACCTAATCAGAGTCCAATTGTGCTGGAGACTTCGAACTTGAACAATGTTACTGTTGAAGTTGCACAACAACATGTAGCATTGGTTTCTGCTATGGTCGCTTCTTATAACGGTTTAGTTGCTAGTCAAATTGGTAACAACAATCTAACCAGTGAGGACTATACGCAAATTGACAAAGAAGAGATGGAGCTCATTGACATCCAGTGGGCGTTTGCTAGTGTTATGAGGCGAGCGACTAAGTTCATTGAGAAGACAGGCAGAACTGATCTTTCTACTTCCCCCAAACACCACATATGGCTTCAACAAAGCCAAAGTGACATGTTTTAACTGTGGTGGAAAAGGTCACTTCAAGAGAGAATGCACACAGCCAGCATAGAAGGGGACCACGAATCCTTTCAACACCAACTACTAGAACCGTCAAAATCAGGTATCATACCAAAGTCAAAACAACTCCAATTTTCAACAACAAAACAATTACCAAAACCACCAAAACACCTCACCAAACAATACTGTTAGACAAACCACTACATAAAATCAGAACCAAAATCAAACACCACACAACCCAACCAGAACTATCATTCCTATTTCTACACCAAATACCCAAACCCAATCAGATAACCAGAACCAGGCCTTGGTGATTCAGAAAGATGAGGGAGTTGACTGGACTGGTATGCATCTCGGTGTTGAGGAGATTACTACTGGTAATGTGGCGTGTGTGCACAGAAGATGGATTTGGATGAGTCGGTGTCTGTTAAAGAAGATTTGATGATTGAGAAGATGTCTGAGGTGAAGATTGAAGAGTTGAGTGACGAAAGTGATGTTTGTGTTGAGAAGAAGTCGGGATTGATCGTTGACTCTGTTATTGAGATTCCTGAACAGTGTGATTCAGCTTATTCTAATACGGAGAGTGATTCTGATTCTGAAGCTAGTGTTAATTCACTAGATGAAGATATCGATCAACTTCTTGACGAAGCTGATTTTCTTATGACGCGCAAATCGTGCATAGTGGATGATGCTTTTACCAGAATCGAATATTCTAAATTCTTTGCTGGAAAGGAAGCACACTTTGCATTAATGGCGATGACTGAGCCTCCAAAGCAGGTAAGTTCTGAATCTAATTTAGATATGAATACTGAAGGATATTGTGGTGCATGCGATAGATTGACAGAGGATAATAAGCAACTCAGGGTTCAGCTTATGAGTGCTAAGATCAACTATCAATCGTATCAAAAAGAAGCACGAGAATTTAATAAGGTGCTTGATGGTTACAAGAAAGACATTTCAGATCTTAAAAAGACTTTATCTTTGAAACAATTAGCCATTAATAACTATATCAATGAATTGGAAAATACAAAACTTAAAATGGCTACCATCAAGTGCTTTGCAGAAAAGGTTAAAAAGAAGCTTGAAAGTTATAAACATATTGCATATGTTGTTGATCATATCATTGAGGAGCCTTCACAGTCAAGTAGTGCAAACTACAAGGCCGTCTCGTCTCCAGTGTTATTTGAAAACCATCTTTTGAGTTTTGTCATCTTTTAATGTGAAATAATGAATGTCGGATGCTTAAAAGTTGAGAAAAATTTTGAATGGGACTCGATTTTGAGATTTGGTAAAAACTTCAAAAATTCCAATTCTCATTCGCCCCTTCGTTGGGTCGAATGTGAGTGTTCTTATGATATTTTCACATACGAACCATTTGTCTACATTCGAACCTTTAAATAGGGTCGAAGGTGGACGAATTTTCACATTCGCCCTAGTCGTTTGGTCGAATGTGGAGCCTATATAAGCCTAATCTGCACATTCGACTCCTTATTCAATTTTTTTTTAAATTTCTGAGATTAAGGAACCTTGTTGCTCGTGATTTAAAAATCATATCATTGTAATCTACGTTTCTCTCTAATCATTTCAACATATCATTTGCAGGTATCCATCCACAAACAAAGTCACAATCACTGATTTAGTGATCGAACCCTAACTTGAATCAAACTGTGTCTTCTGACCATTAATAATGACAATTGATGTTAAGGTTTTAGTGTTTAAGTGTTTTAGGGGGAGAATAAACAAAAATCAAGGGTTTAATCATGTTTGATTGATCAATTGATGTTTAAAATGCTTCAAACCGTAGATTTTAGGTTAAAACACATAAACACTGAGTAATAAACACTAATTGATGATTGGGAAATGTTTATCGGCCATATTAGATGATTTTCAAATCAAAATGGCATGTTAAAACTATCTAAATCAAAATCTGCAATTTGAGAAGATGAACAGTCTCATTCACCCAATTTTAAACGGTCGAAAGTTGCTTTTTGGTCGAATGTAGATGTTCAAACGGTCGAAAGTGGAACTAAATGGTCGAATGTACATTTTTAAACACTGATTTTCACATTCGAACCTTAAATTCCACATTCGAACCCCAATTTTCACATTCGTACCTTCGAATGGTCGAATGTAGAATTTCAAAATAAAAAATTTCTTATTTTGGTTATTTTGTCCGTTTTTAACGTGTTTTCTTGATTTGTTTTGCAGTCTAATCATGTCTGAATAGCAGAGTACTGATGTTCCCTCAGGATCTTCAGAAAAGGCAGCTGAGAAGAAACAAGTTGAAGATTTACCGTTTGAAGAAGCACACAATTGCTGTGCTTATTTAGGCGATCTGAAGAAACATACCGAGTTCACTGGTATTGTTGATTTCTTGAAGAGAAGCCGTGTGATCGTTGCAATCGCTACTCCTGCCATCATATATAGAGATCATCAACAAGAATTCTGGACGAATGCCAGAATGGATTTCTGGGACAACGAATCTGCTATCGTTAGTACCATTCAGGGGGGAGCTAGTGATCATTTATGAAGACGACATCAGACAGGCAATGAAGCTGAGAGATAGAAAGACTAATCCAAGAGTTCTTTCATGGATTGAGCAGAGAAAGTGTTTCCTTAGAATGAAGTACAATGGACCGATTAGTGATGGTTCATTACACAAAGGAAAGCTATGCACGCAGTTCAAGTATCTTGCGCATGTTATGCTACATGTGTTTGGATCAGTGAATGGAGGTTATGATTTAATGAGAAAGAGTATTAGCTCTTTGATGGTTGCTCTAATCTTGAACAAGCCTTTCAATGTATCTAGAATGATACTTGAACACATGCTGGAACCACTCAGAGGTTTGAAGAACAAGAAGTTTCTGTTATATCTGAGATTCCTGCAAATGATATTTGATGAAAAGTACAAGAATTTGAGAAGAGATCCTACTCAGATAGTCGTACAGGATCACATAAATCTGAACACGTTAGTAAGAATGAAGGGTTATAAAGGCGTGCCAATGAATGAGAGACCACCACTGAAGAATTTGTTTGGTTACTTGATTAATCAAGGATATGAAGATCCAGGTACTGATAAAGCTAGGCATGCTAATAGTGATTCTGATGAAGACAATCCTTTATGCCCTGTTGATCCTGATGCAAAGAGAAAGAGGCAAGTAGTGAATGTTGGCGCAAAGAGTGGAAAAGGGAGAGGGAAAGAGAAAGAGGATGATGTTGAACCACCAAAGTCTGATTGCGTTGGATGACATTGATGAAGGTTTAGGATTGGGATCTGAAGATTTTGGAGGATCGCCAAAGACGGGAGAGAAACAGAAAAAGCCTACATACAAGAAGAAAGAAAAGGCAGAGAAAATTGTTAAGCCGATGCAGAAAAGAGCTAAAGACATTGAGAATTTGATTGCTGGGAAGAAAGTTCCTGCAGCATCTAGCTCTAAATCTCCTATGACATCCCTAGTGGCAAAGAAACAGAAGACATCATCTGCTGAGCAAACTGAAATGCCAACTGATGATTTAATGCTGCTTTAGACAGAGTCTTGCAAAAGCTAAAGAAACAAAAGACTCCAGTTGCTGAAGCTTCAATACCAAAGGTTGCTGTAGATAGTGATGTGATGAATGCAGTAAACCAAAAGCTTGCAGATATGATGAAAATCAATAATTAGCAACAAGCAGAGATTGAGCAGTTAAGGAAGAATGACAAGAAAATGTTGGATGTAGTTGTCTCTTCACAAGAAAATCAAGAAGGTTTGCAAGCTACGATTAAACAACTTCAAGGTGAGAATCAGAAGTTGTTATCACATGAGCAGAGAAATACGAGAAGGTATATTAATTTTAGGCTTGAGAGCAAAAAGCTGAGAGAAACGAACAAGAGCATGAATAATTTGATTAAAGATCTATACTCAAAAGCTACACAATTGAAAGCTAGAGAGGAAGATAAAGATCCTGAAGAAGAACATATAGATTTTGAACCATCTGATGAAGAAGAAGAAGATGGTGAATTGGAAGAGGATGTCGGTGATGCTCCTAAGAAGAAAAATGATGGTGATGATGATGGTTCAGGTGATGATTCAGGTGATGGTAATAGCTCTGCTGATAGTGATGAGGATGATTATGATGATGATAATGACAAGTATAAGTATGAAAAGAGAGGATCAGGAAAAGACACAGGAGAGTCTAGCTCGAAAGCTCCTGGTGGCACTACTGACGATGATAATATATCTGGAACGAGAAATTAAGAGCCTTATCTGAAGAAGATAAGAAATTATATCGCCAGATGTTGACTGATAGAGTCTGGACGATTGAGATGACTGATAGGTTTCCAGAAATATTTGAGTCAAACGATATGCGTTTTGAGTTGGAGTATAATGATCCTGATCTGGAAGACGGAGAAGTTTCTGCAGCCGTGTCGAAAGAGATATTAGAAGGACTGGCAAAACAAGTTGGTAAATCTCTGGAAGAGTTGATGAGTGAAAACCAGATACCGAATATACCTGAGAAAGAAGCAGGTAATCACTTTGATGATAGAGATGTCCCAGTGTTTGAAGAGGTAGAGATGGAGGATATTACGAGTGAGGAATATCCAGAATATTTCAAGAATGATAAAAATTCTAGATTTCCTGAATTCTCTGATGAAATGTTGAGCCAGGCTGAGAAACTTGCTCATGAGAAGAGTAAAAAGTTTGTTGAAGAAGTGTTTTCAGATTGTCAAAAGCCAAATACTGAACAATCTGATGATTTGAAATAATTACTAAGAAAGCTTAAAGAAAAAGAAGCTAACCGTCCAAAGACTGAAGTTCATGGTAGTTTCTACAAATTCCATAATAAGTTATTCAAAGGAAAAGCTCTCGGCTGGAAGTATTTGAGACAGCTTAAGTGTGTCGTTGTGAAATGGGAAAAAGGAATTCTGTATTTCAACAGATTCCATGACATTAAGACACTACCGTATTGGGCTGTTCGCGATATCTACAGACATGAGATGTCAGGTGCTTCAGTAAACAACCATCTAGTTTGTTACTTTGCAGATCGTATAGCGAGGGAGAGCATAACAAAATGGGACGTGTTTACCTCACAGTATCCTAAGAGAATTGTTCACAAGAAGGAGAAAGATGAGATAACGGGGTTGCACAAGGTGACTTTGAAGTATAACCCACCAAAAGTGTTGAAACATATTCCTTTGATGCAGATTCCACAACACTTTTCAAAAGATTTTATGTGGTGGTTCTATGACTGGAAGACAGCAGAGGCTATTATTGTTCTGAAGGATGGTATGAAGGATTTTAAGAATATTCATATCTTTGACCCAATGTGGCTGATTAATTGCTCGCACGAAGATATCATCATGCTATACTATAATCCGATTTACTGTGAAGAGAAAGACAGTGAACAGGCATCCAAATACCAACGTGTGGTATTCGTATGTTTTGCGTGGGATGTCAATGCGGGTTGTGATTTTGATAAGAAGCTGGGGAAGTTTGCTAAGATTCAGAATGTTGAAAAGAAGAAACCAAAGCAAACTCATGAACCAGTGATGACGAAAGAACAAAAAACGTTATTGCGTTTCAAACTGATGAACAAGACTATGGATGAAGAGCGAAGGCTGAAACAATTCAAGAAATAGTCGAGGGGGAGTTTGTAGATACACGAAAGTGCGACTAGTGCTATTGAATTGCGGATTCTAAAATATGTTGAAGATGTCGAGTGGTCGCATGTGGGTTTTCAGAAGGTCGAAGGTAGAAGTGAACGGTCGAAGGAGTCTCTGGGAGGTCGAATGAAGATTTATATGTATATACGTACAAGTTCGCCCTATATGAACGGTCGAACCTGCACATTCGACCAAGCTATTTGGGCGAATGTGCAGGTCTATATAAGGCTGAATCATTTTTAATGTTTAACTTTTGGTCATTTTGTTTCCCTCTCAGAGTGTTTCTCTCCCTAGGGTTTTTGATAATTCTGTAATTGATTAATATCATTATAAACAAGCTTTCTAAGTGTAAATGATTATGTTAATGAAAAAATGAATGTGTTTATGATGATTTGTGTGTTTTGCTAGTTTTATTATCATTTTGTGATCAATTCAGGGATTCCGCACTTGAATTGAACTTGTTTGATCATATTCTTTGATTGAATAGCCGATCCTTCGCGCATACAGTTTACATATCATCGTTTATGCAACTTTTTATACTTAAAACTTTATACTTTTATACTTGAGCAATTTTTCATATGTGTCTAGTTGTAAATCTTTGCTGCCACATGTCATAGACAAAAACTTGTTAGACTTAAACTTAAATTTACATAATCATTAGCTTTGGCCAAGCCGGCGATATACAATGATAGATCTATTGGATTGACAACCCCACCTAGATTCGTTGACCAGTTCTATAGGGAGCGCGGGTGATTGTTATCGTTCCAAACTTTATAAGGAGAACCGTGAATGCGGGATGGACCTAAACTTTATAAGGAGAACCGGGAATGCGGGATGGACCTAAACTTTATAAGGAGAACCGTGAATGCGGGATGGACCTAAACTTTATAAAGAGAACCGTGGATGCGGGATGGACCTAAACTTTGTCGGAGGATTTATTATGTGCATACCATCATTTGTTATTTTGTTTCCACATGTAGACTTTAATATACAATAGATATATGAATTGCTAAACTTTTGAAACTTACAAACTTATTGCTAGACTAGGTCTATGTATTCTCACCAACTTTTAGTTGACCCCCCCATCTTTTCCTAACTCAACAGGAATTACTGATGCTTGAAATCTAAAGCTAGCATGAGGAGTTATTTGAAGCTTTAAGTTTCGTTTGTTTGTTTGATGTACTAGATTTCATTCAAGACTTTGTAATGTATTTCAATTTTGGATATTTTAATGAATAAAGGCTTATTTAAAATTTGATTACCATGTGCTACTGAACAATCATCACTACGTGACATCCCGATGTTTCTGCCATCGGTTGGGGTGTTACACTCTGGATTTGTTTGGACGTCCTCCAAAAGAAACTAAAAGGATGAATTTTGATATTCAAGACATGGAGTAAGCGTTATCCTAATTTTTGTTTCTAAAGTATTGTCATTGGTTTCATTTCTTTATGTACGTCATTTAGTGATGTAATAAATCAACCAAATCATTATTGAGTTTAACATTTATATATATATATACATGTACCTCTAAAATTATATTGTATTTATACAGTGGTACAATTTTGCGATGTACTATGTGGAATGGTTATGCACAACAATTTAAAAAAATTCATTTCTCAAAACATTGCTAATGAGCATTGATGACATGTGGATTAAAGGTTTTAATGACTTAAATTACTTTTCTTTTAAAGGAAACAAGTCCCCGAAGGATGTGCCAAAAACTTGCTCAAAATGGACTTTAAGTTAAAACACTTTTCAAGTTTTAAATTTATAAAATAAAACGATATTTGCTGATCGTTCTAAACCCACACGATAGGAAAGTGTACCTATTGAGAGTAGTATAGACTCTAGCAAGTACCGAGTATCGAACCCAAAGACACGCCTTCCCCTACTCAGCCTTAAGTTGCTTTTTAATAAAAGTAAAAGATAGAAAAGAGAGAGAGAGAGAGAGAGAGAGAGAGAGAGAGAGAGAGCGAGGATGACCAAAGTAGAAATCAATAACCAAAAAGGAGTGTTTCTTTGGGATCTGACTATCTTTGGGGAGGATTAATAGTAATTACCTAGTTGAGTGGTGTATTCGAGTTGTGCACTTATGCTTAACTTAGAGTTGCAAGGTGCATTCTCCAGAGGTGGCCGTTTTTGTATAACTAGTTGTGTTCTTGTAGTTAAATTGAGGGTCTCCCGACCTGGTAAGCTCACCTCTCAACAATGAGGGGAGGATCACCCGAGACTGTGTTAACCCAACCCTGAAGAATCCACCTCCTAGTGTTGTGATAAAGACATCTAATTACTTAAAACTTTTATGGACAACTTGCCGGTGGCCGGAGCATTACCGAATAAACTACCACTTGATATCAAAGGTGAGTCGTGACTAACCAGAACATGTGCATCTCCTACTTGAATTAATTAATCTTTCAAAAAGTGATTTGTCTATTATTAACTGTGCGGCTATATAAATAATGAAATAAAATAAAGACCGTCTTCTTTCAACACGGGTTCACCAATCCCTGACCTGCGCCAAAGCTTTCACAGAGAAAATGAAGCTAAGTTGCAAAATCAAGTCTTGGCTTATCACCAGGACCGAGTATAAAGACCATACCGACCCTAGGTGAGATCTTTGATAGTAGAGGATCAAGTCTTGGCCTATCACCACGCGATTAACTTTATAACTTACGGGCTTTGGTCTTAATGAATAACACTCCCGATTTAAAACTTTGATATCTATGAAAATCCAACCCACTATGATTTCTACATTATAGGTCCCAACAAATTCTTTTTTTTTATAATTAAGATTACTAATAACATGTACTAAAGCTTGCGTTTTGATCGGGGACTTCAAATGCGGAAGCTTGATGAGTGCTCGGGTGTGTTATGTTCTTCTGGCTACTTGATCCTTGCTCTGGGACTTCCATCACACATTTACCTAGCACCATTACACAAAAAATGGTTAGTGTATTGTCAAGAATACATTTAGACTAGCATGATTGTCATTACACGTTGATACGGAACGAAACAGGCCAAACAACCCCATATCAAGAGAATAAACTGCGGCACTTTTGGCGCATCGGCTATTGTTTCTGGATCCCCCTTGAGGTTCTGGATCCCGCTTGGGGTTGTGGATCCCACTTGGGGTTCTGGATTATATCCAGGGTAACCACGACTCGTTAAAGCCATAGGTTATACAAACCTCATTAGACTATTCAAAAAGCATAATAATTATTTTGTTAACTCATTGGACTCTTGTTTAACTAAAAACATCATCCGGTTTGTGTCATTAAGACCCAGTTCCAGTTTTAAATGTTTATGTCGATTTTTACCCAAATCGTCCCGTTGAGGCCATGGACTCTACAAGACACTTTTTAATCACACCGAAGGAATAGAAATCATATTGTCAACTCATTGGACACGTGTTCAACAAAAAGCATTGCCCGTTTTGTGTCATTATGACTTGGTTATTAGATTTAACCTTTAGTAAATCTTTAAATTCCCAAGATGCCCCTTTATAGCCAAATCCATAAATTTAGCCATCCATGGCGACACTTTTGATTCAACCCATTGCTTTTGACTCATTGACTTCTTTAAAAACCTCTAAGTCCTTCCGGGCTTAGATTTTCATCTATTCTCAAGTTTTCTCTTATTTAGTAAATTCTAAGCGCATTAGCGCGCATTAGACATAGTAATGGAAATAACTTACTTGATTTGCACCCACACTTCATGCGGGTAGTTTTAGTACCCATGTTGCTTCGCCCAAAGGCGTTTAATTACCTACGGACTTACCGGGTGGCCTTGACCCATATCCATACACCCATATGGATTACTTAGGCAACAAGTGCCCAATTTCCAAGTGTCCTCCTGCATACACTCTAGATTGACCGCATTAGTCGCTTGGTTCTAAAAGGTAATGACCTTACTATTTAACCCGTTATCCATAAGTTTCATAAAGCTTAGATAACTAGCTTTTAATGTCGGGTTCGAGTGGTGAGGGAATCACCCATTCGACCCGTTAAGATTCATGATTGCATAACATTAATGTGATTTTTTCCAAAACCTAAGTTTAGACTCTTGTTTACCACATGGCTTTATTGGTTGACCCAATTGATGATTTCCATCATTTGATCAACACTATATGACTCATTTATGACTATGAATTTTGTTTTGGCATGAATTCGCATAAATCACCCTATTAATAGGTTTCACCCTTTGAGGTCATACATTTGTCTCACTCCAAATTTTAAACACTTATATCAATACAACAGTTGTATTTGTAGATTAGTAGCGTAAGTATTACCTACCTCATATCCGTTTTGCTTCCGTACGCATTGAGCTTGCATCCATTTGACTTGTTTGCTCCTTAGTCCTTGTACCTAACTTAGGGACATGTCAATCCTTGTTTTGCTAGAACACATAATATGGATTTTTTTCATAATCCATAGCATCATGTATTCATTTTACGTCAAGCTCAACTTTACATTTCTAGTTTTCATGTTCATACATGTTTTACACATATATTTTCTCATTCAAGCATTTCATCAAACACCTTATATGCACTAATTTCATCAAGTTAATTCTAGGTGTTCAGGACTTTCTAGATTCTACCATGGCTTAGCTAGCCCTTTGCACATGATCATTTCACGATTTAGCTCACATACATGATACTAATCTGTAACACCCCAACCGATGGCAGAAACATCGAGGTGTCACATAATGACAATTGTTCAAAAGCTCATAGTACTAAAGTGTAACTATTATTTAAATTCATTATTTAAGTCATACATCAAAGTCAAACCAATACATCAAGTTTCAAACCAAACGATACATAAAGCTTGTTTATTAAGTCTAAGTCCAAGCCTAAGTGACAATCAACAAGTGTTCCCTGAAACATGTACAAAAATAAAACATCAACAATAATGCTCGTGAGTACACTTAGTTTTGTGTACATATAGTATAAGTATAAAAATGTTTACAATTCAAGTGTCATGAGTCATTCAATGCAAATATGGAAAACACGTAAGTACATAATACTGGTCAAAATCAAACCTCTTATGCGACAAAGTTTAATACATTAACAATGACCTAGGTCTTCCCACCACCATAGGTACTTTCCACTAGGCGAGTTGTCAATTCAAATAGCGTTATCCATTGTTAAAGTCGGCTTGTACGGAGTTAATGATTTCGTAATGATTGCAAGTATACTACATTTATGTTTAAGCATAAAGCACAAGAATTCAATGCATAACACGTGTATGAATTGTAAGTAAAATGTTTATGAATATGTGTAAGTGTAAGTTTCACAGGTGTACATGTTTCACCCCAAAAGTGTAAAAAAATGAAAAGGGGATAAGTATACTCACAGTTTTGCGAAGCGCGATAAATCCAAACAAAACTCGACACAAGATAAAACTTGGGAATTCCAAAGAAATCTAGCTATACATATAAGAATACCAATGAGAGAAAAGACTTAAAAAGTCTAAGGCATCTAGAATCTAAGGCATTAGGGTTTGCTAGGCTTGTGTGGGGAAAATGAAGTTTTACGATAATTTGAATTTAATAATAATTTTGTATTCAAAAAGTTTAACATGATTTAAGTTCAAGTGTATACATAAGAAATTAGTTATTACTATTTAAATAATCTGAATAAAAATATTCCAAGTAATTTATCCAAAGATTTTAGTCAATTCTTTTAACTAAAATATATAATAATAATTAAAGTTTATTACGCAAATGAATATAAATTACACAAATGAATCTAACGATAACACTTATAGTATCGCAACCCAAGAATATTCCTGTTTTATAAAAAAAATGTTTATAAAACAGATTTTATAAATTATACGTAATTAAATTATTTATTAAGCCTAATAAAGCATAACTAAGATTAAAAATTCAAGATATAATCCAAAAATAATATTTCATGGAAAATAATAATTTTCCGATGTTGAATAATGAATATAGTTTTCTCATAAATTTTCTCAATTTATTTGCATTTAAAACTGATATAATGAATTTAAATCATGCTTAAATGATTAAAAAATAGGAAAATCAATAAAAATAAATGTTTTCTGAACTAATAATTTTTATTTCTATTTCAGATGATTAGAAAGTAATTCCAAAAATTTTGAGGTTAAAATTATGAAAAATGAATTTTTAAACAATTAATTATGATTAAAACAATTTAAGTTAATAAAAATATAAAAATAAATTATTTTCTAGGAACTAAAAATATGATAATTTTCTATGGTGTTTCAATATACTACACCTAAATTTTCATAATTTTTGGAGCAAAATTGAATTTATTATAATATTTTGAGATTGTATATATATATATATATATATATATATATATATATATATATATATATATATAGGGGAAGGATAAATTGAAAACCCTCTTGAGTTGAGAAAACCTTGGAAACCCATGTAAAAAATCACTTTTTTTGTTTGAAAAAAATAACCAATGTAAAATACACGTTTTTAAGCATTTTGGGCCAAAAAAATATAAAAAGCGCCGAAGGGATTTTTCTTAAAAAAATAAACAAAGTTGCGCTTTTTACATATGTTTTCAGCTATTTGCTGTTGTAAAGCTGTTGTAAACATGTGTTTTCGCAGCTTTGTTTATTTTTTAAAAATAAAATCCCTTCGGCGCTTTTTTTATTTTTTTGGCCCAAAACACTTACATTGGTTATTTTTTTCAAACAAATGATGGGCGTCGCAATGGCTCTATTTGCAGTATCTGCCAAACCCTGATCAATGAACCTACAATTCTACTAGAACCCCCACTTTTTTTTATTTGTTGGGTTGTAATGTAAATAAGGCTCTTGGTGTGGGTCTTTTGTCGAAATGGAATGGCCTTTTCTTTATTATTTATCGTAAATGAAAATATTTGGAAAAGGAAAGCAGAGGGCAATATGAATGTTCTATCATGTTCCATCAACACACTAAATGGGTTATACGATCTATCCGGTGTGGAAGTAGGCCAACATTTTTATTGGAACTCATGTTATGATACAAAATTCACTAGAATTTGACTAAACCCTTTTCGCTCCGCTTGGCCTTATCTCTCTCTAGGGGTATTTTAGTGATAGGTTATGGGTTATTAAATGGGAAAAGAAATCAAAATTATAAATTGGAAAGCCTGTTCCTAAGGGGCCCAACGAATTCCAAACTTTACCGATGGTATGGACGAATCCCTCGCTTCATCTAGTGATTTTTTACATGGGAAGGTTTTCTCAACTCAAGAGGGTTTTCATTTTATAATTGACCTATATATATATATATATATATATATAGGGTAGGGTTCATGTAGAAAGTGGTGTTTTCCTAAGAAGTGTAGGAAGTGTTTTAGGCCCTTGGATTAGATTATTAATGGTCTAGATTAAATGAGTGTCATGATTGTAATTAGTGTTTTATAATTATTGTTTTATTAGCACATGTAGGGGTATAATAGTAAATGCTTGTATTTTAAAAAGAAAAAAAACAAACAATAAAAAATCTAAAATCGTTTGAAGACTTCCATCATCTAGGCACACCTTCTCTCCCCAAAACCCTTTAATAAAAGGAAACTATAATCACTAGAATCATGGTAAAAGATCAACGATTTGGTGCAACCTACAAAGGTAAATGGATGATCGGGTTGTTATGATTCTGATTGGGCCCCGTGGTGTTTTTAGTCCAAGTTTTATTTTTTCGATTTGTATAAAAGTTGAGTAAAACATGATGGTGTCTTGTAAAATGGACGATCGGGTTGTTATAGTTCCGATTGGGTTTGTTGTCAGATGGTTTGTGATGTTTTTAGTGTATAAAAGGTTTTAGGGTTTTCAAATTGGGGTTTTTTATACGGATGTTTTTTTTGTTCATATTATACAATTAATCAACATGTGGCGTTAGTATAAATATGGGATTGTAGTGTTTTGGGTTCATATTATAGTGTTTATGTTTTGGGGGTTGTATTTGCAAATTGTTGTATGTTCTTATTGGTGTGTTTTAAGTTAATAGACGTTCAAACAGTAGTGTTTTAATTCTGGAAGTTCAAACAATAAGTTCATGTATAAAACACTATGAATATGATCTGGATCTGGACATTCAAACAATAGTGTTTTAATTCTGGAAGTTCAAACAATAGTGTTTTAAGTTCATGTAATAAAACACTGTGAATATGAACCTGGATCTAGACGTGAATAGAGTGAATTAATCGTGAGAAAGGAAGGCAAATATATGAAGATTGCTGGAAAGTTGAAAATGAAGATTGTTGGACGTTCAAACTATCTAATTAATATTATAGAATTGTTTTATATTAAAAAATAAACACAATTTGTTAATTACCAAGATACCCTTTTCTATTAAATTTATTAATGCCATGTGTCACTATTGTGTGGCATCTTATACTTCTTAGACAAATCTCACTTTCTATACAACTCTTAACCTATATATATATATATATGTATATATATATATATAGGATTTGGATCATTTGAGAACCACTATTTAGGGAGAGAACCAAAGAACCAAGTGTGAACACAAAAACCCCTCCACCAAAAAATAAAAAAAATAAAAAAAATTATATAACCTAAAAAAATAAAAAAAGTAAAAACATCAAAATGTTTTTTTAGTGTTAATCTTTCTGAAAAAAAAATAAAAAAAAAATACAAAAAAAATAAAAAAAACAAAAAAATGGCCTTTTTTATGTCATAATTACGTCATATACCGTATGCACATGTGCATTTCACTATTAGAGCACACTTTTGAATAAATTATCAATTGCCATAATGAAATGATCATTTAAATGGACGTGATATGATATATAAGATGGAAAAAATTTTATTCAATGATCTTTAAATAAACGCGAAGTGCATTTCACTATTATAGTTAGGTTTTTTTTCATGGGTTTAGCTTTAGGGTTTAGTTTTTAGGTATGATGGGAATGGGGTTAGGTTTTTTGGGGTTGTTGGTGAATAAACTTAAAAAACCCCCTATATAAAACTATAAAATAAGATGATTGTTCTACATGCGCATGTGCATTTAGCTATTATAGTTAAGTTTTTTAATGAGTTTAGCTTTAGGGTTTAGTTTTTTGGTATGGTGGAAGAGGGGATATCTTTTTGGGGGGGATGGGATGGAGCGTTTTGGTTTTTGGGGGGTGTGGGGTTAGCTGCACATGTGCATTTCACAATGGGGGGGGGGGGGGTGGGGCGGTGTGGGGGATGGGGGGTTTAGGTTTTTAGGGAGTGAGGTGGGTGGGTTTAGGTTTTTAGGGGGTGAAGGTGGGGTTTTTAGGTTTTTTTTGTTTGTGTTGACAATGGTTCTCTGGTTCTCTCCCTAAAGTTGGTTCTCGTATGATCCTTACCCTATATATATATATATATATATATAAAGAAATAATAAGTCCAAGTAAAAAAAGAAACAGACCGTAGGGTTGCAGAGATTCGAACCCAGGTCTTGGCCAAGTGCAAACAAACGATTAACCACTACACCAGCCTTAGTATTTGTGATTTTATTAAGAGATCAAAATATTTAAACACATACGGTAACTTCATCTTCTTCCCCAAATTGCCTCAAAAACCCTAACCCCATACCTGAAATTCAATCGACCTTAAACAATAACAATAGACCCGGTTTTCATGGGGCTTTTGTAAAGGAGTATCTAAAGAACAAAACGGCACAATAAAAGGGAACTTACAATGTCGTATTATGGTCGAAAACGAAATGTAAGGACCCGGCACTATGATGTCAATTGGAAGACTTTTGTGCACGTTTTTGATGTATGGAGCGTGGGTTTGTATTGTTCAAAGGTTGGGCAACGAAAAGGGATAATCAATTTATAGTTTTCTTGGTTTAAAACGTTCACTTTAATCGTTTCAATAAGTCCGGTCGGTTACAACATTCTATGACTGAATTAATCACGTTTTAACCTCGTTTAAAGCTCATAACTAATCATTAATCATCTGTTAATGGTGGAGAAAAGTATATGGAATGATTTGGGCGATTAAAAAGCATTAAAGGAGCGATTTAAGACATCGCCGAACATTGGCCGGAATCACGTTGCCGCCGGTGACTTTCTGACTGGAAGTAAAACAGAATCAGGAGGGAGGGGACTAGTTTTAAAACAACTTTCATGTATAGCCACATTTGGTCCCTCCTAATTAACTTGGTTTGTTTATATTATGTTTAGTTAACATTTTTTTAAGAAGTGCAAACCAAGTTAACATAAGTTAACTTTTTGTTTATAAGTTTTATAAAGCTTAAACTTTTTGTGACTTTTATATAATTTTACTTAATTAACTAATATTTTATATATGCTCAACTTGAAATTCGATATTTTCCCAAAACTTTCGTTACTCTATATGTTTAAATTCAACAAAACAAAATAAACTTTAAAATGGGAAAATTGTGTAAACGCCCAATTATATTACTTTAAATTACGCTACAGTATACGTATTAGGTTAAAACGAAAATATAATCCAAGTAAGGAAGTGATGATCGACAAGGCTCAAACTTTGATTAACATTCCAAAACGACAGATGTACAAGGGCCATAAATGTAAACACAATAAAATGTAGGAAAAGTGCAGACGTTACAGTCTCCCATATTTTAGGAAATTTCGTCTCGAAATTTATTTATAGGAAACTATTAAATATTGCTAAAAAATTTTGGTTAGGAAAACACAAAGTTTGGGAATATTAAAAGAAATTGTCTGGTAAGCGTTTTTTTTTTAAAGTAGAAGTTTTAATTAACCTTACCTAGTTACACTGGGAAACGAGTAAATGGCTTTGTTGGTATAGGATAAAACGGAAATATTGTTACGTATTACGAGGTCAGGTTTAGGAAGAACAAAAGGCTCGAAATACAAATGTATCATGTGCTCTTGGAAAAGTGATTGAAGATTTTTTTTTTTACTTGGCACGTGCTGGAAAGGGTTGTTTGGATAACATTAAGGATGATCCCAGGTGCCCTGATAAATATTTAAGAAAATTCTTATATATCTAAATATTCTGTCAGTTTCGTAAAAACCCATTTCATTTATTGAAAATTATTATTTATTTGCATTAAATGCGAAATGTTTGACGAATCCCAAACTACAAGTTAGACGTGAGTAATTTCAAAATATTTATTACCACCAATAGCTAATGGTGGGTTGTTTTGAAGAAGCCATGAGTTGATAAAACTAACATGGAAATTGTCATGGCACCCTTTTTGAGATCAGACTGTGTCCCCACATAAGGTTTTAGGTCAAGTATAGCATACTATGGTTGCATAAAATATGTGCTGGGTGAACGAGAAAATCCTTCTAATATTAGATAGTGAGGTGTTGTGCCCATGGGGTATAATAATGGGATATGGAGGGTTGTTTGTATATAGGGTTGTTGTAGTGGTGTAATGTACTAAGTATAGGAAGTAATTGTATATATATTTTGGTTAAATAGATGAGTTTTCCTTGCAATGGTTGATCAGGACATCCCAAAACTTTATGTGTTAGGCACTAGGTTAAGGATGTTGGTAGAAATCTGTTTAGGATAGTAATGGTGATGGGTTAACTCCTTTAGGATATCAATTAAGCCTCCCACAAAAAGTCAATGAAAAGAATTTTGAAAGTATAAGAAAAGCATAAACAATGATAAACTCGTGGGGTATTAGCACATTCACTAGACCAAATGAGTATACTTTTATGTCGTCAAGGAAAAACATCACAAAAGCAATCATAATAATCATGAGTTTTGGGTTCACAATTGATTTGACTAAGTATAGTGACAAAAATCACTAAACAACCATGAATAATCATGAGAGGAAAAAAAATGTAGCAAAGAGTAATAACGACAAAGGTTATGAGACGTTGGTATGATATTTTTCAAGAATCCAACGCAGAGGAATTATATGTTTACAAAAAATACTTGGAATAAGAAATTTATGCATTCGATTATTATGAAAACTGGAACTTAAATACGTTATAAATTGAAACATGAACTCATGGGGTATAATGTATAAAGCAGTTCATTATGAAAACTAAAGATCAACGACGGAACATAAAACATACATGTTTCACCCCAAAAGTGTAAAAAAAATGAAAAAGGGGATAAGTATACTCACTAGCATTATTGTTGACGTTTTATTTTTGTACATGTTTCAGGGAACACTTGTTGATTGTCACTTAGGCTTGGATTTAGACTTAATAAACAAGCTTTATGTATCGTTTGGTTTGAAACTTGATGTATTTGTTTGACTTTGATGTATGACTTTAATAATGAATTTAAATTATATTTACACTTTAGTACTATGAGCTTTTGAACAATCGTCATTATGTGACACCTCGATGTTTCCGCCATTGGTTGGGGTGTTACATAATCACATAGAATTTGTAAGATTATTCAACATACTAGTGTATTTCATGATTAGGGGAAAAACCCACTACATACACATAACAACTAATCATAATTTCACATGATTCAACAACATATAATGATTTACCACGTTTTATAGCTTCCTTGAGGACTACTAACACATAGAAGTCCCTAGAAGCCAAGAAATCACGTTTTTACAAAAACCCTGAAATCATCATCTTCCATAAACCACGGATTTGGATGATTTAAAAGGATCTAGAGTTACCTTAGGATGTTTAGAACACTAGATGATCATGAATTTCATCATGCAATAAGAAAAACCGACGATTTTTGGCATGATTTGGGGCTGAATTGGATGAAACTCTTATATGTGTGTTCTTAGAGGTGTGATGATCGATGTGATGTGAGTGTCTTCACACACCTTTTCATTTTAACCCCCCTTTCATCACAACTTTGCTTAATTGTCATATTTAGCCCCTCAGGTTTAGCCTCGTTTGTATCGGTTATTAAAACATCCACCATTAAACTCGCTTTGTTATTTTATCGATTACGCCTAATGGCGTATTTAGGCGAAACGAGAGTTTGGGGTGTTACAAATCTACCCCCCTTAAAGAGGTTTCGTCCCCGAAACCTTTCTCTTGTATTTTCTTTGGTTACCCCAAAGTACTTTGGTTCTCTAAACCGATTTCAGCACCGCCCGTTCCTTACAAATCTATAGTCTAAGCAATTAGTGCTATATACTTACGGTGATTATCCCTTTGTTCGACTTCACACCTTTCGATTGTTATATGAAAGCCTTAGCTTTCATAATTTAACTTGAGTTATTCTATTCTTTCGGTTAACTATGGGCAATATCTACATACTACACCTAACAAGAATTTTAGCTACTTATGTATTTATCATAGACCCGCCTTAGAACCATAGACTATCCCCCGTCTACTATTATCCCGAAGGATGTAATGATTTATGGGTCTATTCTATCATGCGCCTTAGGTCATCTATTGAGTTAATTATAGTATGTGAGAATTCGTTTAAGATCGTAGTCACGAACCGTGATCTCACGAGTACCAACCGTAGGGTGCGGAATCCCCTCCGGTTGTGCAAAATGATTCAGAAATAAACGTAAATGATCGTGATGAAAACAGATAACGAATCACCGAGCAATTTCCATATGTTTACTCTTGTATTAGATCAAAATATCAACAATTACAATTCAAACCTAGACCTAATACAGAGAATATCATACACACACAAACTAGGGAAAAGCTCCAAATGATAACTCTCTCTAAAATAATAAACTTTTCCTTATTTATAGACTCCCACCTTCGCCCCTTTCATGAGGTCGAAGGTGTTCATTCGACCCTTTAAGGGTTCGAATGAAGCCTTCTCTAACAATCAATCTACATTCGACCAGTAATAAACTACATTCGACCTCTCAACTGGTCGAATGTATCTTCAGGATAAAGTCTTGGACGTTTTCTGATTATCTGAACCTTCGACATTCAGTACTGGATCACTAGTTGGGGACATACATGAATAATGCACTTACAATCTCCCCCTTGGACCTAGCTAGTGATTTACCAATTCAGAAAGTTATCAATTCTTCAAGTCCTACATTCATCATCTTGAACGATTTGAAAACTTTCCATCTTCATGCACGTTTGTGTCGAGGTTCATGTCTATCTCTGCAGTAAGCTTCAAAATTTTTGACAGACTCAAGAAATCTTGGCTTTATCATTTGTTGGTCCAGAGATGAAGACAGAAATCTATCTTGGAATCTTCGATCTTCAGTCATTTCTTTAACAATCTTTGACTAGTTTCTGTTGTTCTGGTGATCTTGATGTTCAGGATTGGGTCTTGTTCAGTTACCACACTTTGTCGATGAATCTTGAGTAGTGCATTTGCTGTGTTTGATTTTGCAGAAAAATTTACAAAAAACTGCACAAACTACAACCAGCGTTAGACACGACAAAAATCTTGGAAGTACTCTTCATATTCCTTTTGACCCTCAATAGTTCTCCCCCTGAACTATTAAACATTTTTCATATGCACCAGAAACTTGAAAATCTGTAGTCTTTTTCAACTTTTAAGTATCTGGGCATTCACATTAAGTATCCCATCATCGGTTATCGAAAATACAGTAGAAACAAAACATTTTGATTTTTCATAGTTTATGCTGAAACACACCAAAAATCTTTTTGAATTTTCAAATGGAATTGCATAAAAGTAAACTGAACATATTTTTGTGAATTTTTCGGTAAGAGGATCATATCAGTATTTAAACAGTCAGTCAATCCTCTTTGAGATCAATTTTTGCTTTTGACATTGAGCATCCTACAACCATTACCAGTATGTTTGTCCACTTAAACTCAAAATCATTATTCATTGTTCAGCACTTCAGATACATTATGGTAATATTAGATACTGAAAAATCTATGGTCCCCGTGCACGCGACACATTCCCGTATCAAGAATTGCGCAAAGCTTCATTGTAACACGTGATTATATTGTAGTAATCCGTTAATTACAAGGTAAGAGGCACAGCGGTGACAGGTCAGCAAATTAATGCTTCAAAGCGACTTGTGCACCCTACCAGGGTGAGGACTAATATCATACATGATTTTCATCATAGTATTGATACGATGCATTAGATAATCTTTGACTATCATCACACATGTTAAGTTCCTAATTCGGTAACTTAAGGATTTGTGATTAAAGATATTTTATTGAGATACCCTAACTGATCTAGGTCCGTAAATCAATAAGACAAAAGATCAGTTAGGCTATCCCCAGATAACTAACATGTATGCGCTTTGGATCGTCAAATCTACAAAGAGATTGATCAAACAAGTTTGATACAGGTGCGGAATTCCTGAATCAATCACAATTATGATAATCAAACAATCAAAACACAGAAATCATCTTTCAAAGGTTTTTCTCATTAATAATCAACTCAAATTACACGTTTTAATAAAGATTACAATCAGATATGACGTGAAAATAAGTTGACAAAACACTAGGGAGAGACACAAAACAGGTAGGAATAAAAATGACCAACAACTTGCATTCAAAAATTGCTTAACCTATTTATAGGCCTGCACATTCGCCCATATTGAATGGTCGAATGTGCAGGTTCGCCCAAATACATCGTGCGAACCAAGCTTACATAACCATTAAATCTACATTCGCACTCCTTGTCTCTCCTTCGTATATATTCTCTCCTTTGCACCCACCAAAACCTTCATTCGCCCACAGAATAACTCCTTCGCCCGTTCGACAATCACCATTAACATATGTTTATTGTAATCCAAAGCATTAGTCGCACAATAATGCATCTACAAACTCCCCCTCGACTATTGCTTGGACACAATACTTTTGTAGGTTTCAACCATTCTCTTGTTCATCAGCTTTATACGTAATAATTTCTTCTCTTCCAACGTCATCACCTTCTCAAATACTTGCTTCGGCTTTTTCTTCTTCGCTTCAGGAACCTCTTGAGCTTTAACAAACTTGCCGAGCTTCTTATCATAGTCGCATCCGGCATTGATATCATGAGCAAAGCACAGAAATACCACACGCTGGTATTTACTTGCTTGTTTAGCATCTTTCACATCGCTGAAAATGGGATTGTAATACAACATAATGATGTCCTCATGTGAACAATTTACTAACCACATGGGATCAAAAATGTGTATCTTTTTGAAATTCTTGTCTCCATCTTTCAACACTATCACAGCTTCTGCAATCTTCCAATCGTAGTACCACCAGATAATGTCTTTTGCAAAATGTTGAGGAATCTGCAACAATGGAATATGCCTCAACACTTTAGGTGGTTTGTACTTTAAAGTTACCTTGGTCAAACCAGTTATACCTTGGTCAAAAGATTCCACTTCGTCCTGCTTTCTCTTGCCATCTTATTAGCAAAGTAGGCAATCTGATCATTTGACGTTCCAGTTAACTTGTGACGACAAATATCACGAATAGCCCAGTATGGGAGAGTTTTCAAATAATGAAATCTATCAAAGTAGAGTATCCCCTTCTCCCACTTTACTGCAACACACTTCAACTGCTTTATAAATTTCCAACCCAACGCTTTTCCTTTAAACTTTTCGTTGTGGAATTTATAAAAGCTGCCCTAAATTTCTGCTTTCGGACGATTGGCCTCTTTCTCTTTTAATTCCCTCAGTAACTTTCTCAAGCTATCGGATTGTCTGATATGCTGTTTATCATGCCCTTTGAGCACTTCATCAACAAACTTATCACTCTTCTCTTTTGCAAGTCTCTCGGCTTCATTCAATAGATCATTAGTGAAAGCAGTAAATCCAGAATTCTTGTCTTTCTTAAAATATTCTGGATACACTTCACTGGTGACATCTTCTTCTTCATTATCCTCGAACACAGGTACGTCACGATCATCAGAATGATTTCCAGCTTCCTTTTCAGGTAGATCAGGAATCTGGTTATCAGCCAATAGTTCTTCTAACGTTTTCCCAACCTGCTTCGCTAAACCTTCAAAAATCTCGTTCGTCATCGCCGCCAAAACTTCACCATCTTCCAAATCTGGATCATTATATTCTAATTCAAGCACCCTGTCACAAGATTTAAAGATCTCAGAAAATCTGCTGGTCATGTCAATCGTCCAGACTCGATCAGTCAGCATTTGACGATACATCTGTTTATCATCTTTAGACATAGACTTCAGCTTTTCATTCCAGAAGATCGTATCATCATCCACTGATCCTCAAGGAGCTTTAGAACTAGATTCTCCTCCTTTTCCAGATTCTCTTTTCTCATACTTATATTTGTCTGTATCATCATCATCATCATTATCATCATCATCATCATCAAATGCAGAGCTGCTATCATCACCAGAACCATCATTCGAACCATCATCATCTCCATCATCCTTCTTCTTTTTAGAAGCCTTACCAGCATCATCATCAGACAGTTCGAAATCAACCTGCTCCTCGTCTACATCTTTATCCTCTTCACCTTCTTTCAACTGAGGAGCTCGAGAGTATAAATCTTTAATCAGATTATCCATGTTCTTATTACTCTCTTTCAGCTTCTTATTTTCTCCCTTCAAAGCTATAATCCTTCTGGTGTTCCTTTGCTCATGTTTTAACAGTTTCTTATTATCCATCTGCAACCGTTTAATCTTTTTTTTCAATTCCTCATTATTCTCATGTGATGTAACCACTACATCCAACATCTTTGAGTCGTTCTGTCTTAATTGGTCAATCTCTGTCTGCTGCTTGTATATGATGTTCATCATTTCAGCAAGTTTCTGGTTAACAGTGTTCATCACATCACTATCCACTGTAACCTTTCGAGTGGAAACTTCAGCAACCTCTGGCAGTTTACCCTTCTTCATCTTCTTCAATACATTATCTAATGCTTCATTAAAGGCATAAACAGGTATATCAGCTCCCTGTTCAGTACTTGAAGTAGTTGTGGTTTTCTGCTTCTTTGAGGCTGGAGCAGCAACTGGTGATTTCGAGCTAGAAGCAGGTGGCAACTTCTTTCCTGCTATCAACGATTCAATCTCTCTAGCTCGTTTCTCTGCGGGCTTTACCACCTTCTCTTTCTTTTTGAATTGGGGCTTCTTTCGTTTCTCCCCCTGAATTGGCGAGCTAGGAAAATCTCCGGCTCCCAAACCTAAACCCTCATCCTCTTTATCCAAGTGAATAGGGCTATTCATTCTCTGTTCCTCCACAGATCTATTGAAACTGGCAGACTCACCAGCCACAGTGGCCTTGGGCGTGGTAGTCTTTACCGTCTCAGCATCCGAATCCCAATGTTCATCTTCCTGCGTCTCTTCAGAATCGACTGACGCCTCATCAACAAGATGTAACCCTTTCTTAGCCACAGTCTTATGTCATCTCGACACCTTCTTCTTCTTTGCAGGCTCAGTATCAGGAACAACTTCAATCCTGATTTCTTTCTCTTTTCCTTTCCCACTCTTTGCTCCCACATTAACAACCTGTCGCTTTCGCTTTGCATCTAGATCAACAGGATGTAATGGATTGTCTTCGTCTTATGCACTATCAGCATGTCTTACTTCACCTTTACCCAGATCCTCATAGTCAATCCTCGCCAAATGTCCAAATAAACGTCTAACAGGTGGACGTTCATTCACCGACAAACCTTTATACGTTTTCATTCTCGCCAATGTATTGATGGACATATGTTCTTGAACTATAATATGCTTTGGATCCCTCTTGAACTCCTTATATTTGTGATCAAAAATCATCTGAAGGAATCGAGGGTACAACAAGAACTTCAAATTCCTTGTGCCTCTGACAGGTTCCAACAGATGTTCCATAAGCATCCCTGATACATTGAACGGTTTGTTCAATATCAGTGCAACCATCATTGAGCTAATACTCTTTCTCATCAGATCATAACCTCCAGCTGCTGAACCAAATACATGAATCATAACGTGCGCCAAATACTTGAATTGCGGACAAAGCTTTCCCCTTGTGTAACGAACCATCAGTAATCGGTCCGTTATATTTCATCCTTAGGAAGCATTTCCTCTGTTCAGTAAAACTTAGCTCTCTGGGATCAGTCTTTTCATCTTGAAGCTTCAAAGCTTCCCTGATATCATTCTCTGAAACGATGACCAATTTTCCTTGTATCTTGTTCACCAGAGACGATTCACATTCCCAGAAATCCATCTTCGCTTCCGTCCAAAACTCTTGTATCATGTCTCGGTAGATAATAGCAGGTGTAGTAATTGCATCTATCACCCGACTTCTCTTCAGAAACTGAATAATCTCTGTGAACTCAGTATGCTTCTTTATATCCCCAAGATATGCACAACAGTTATGCGCATTCTCGAATGGCAACAGTTCTTCATTTCCTTTCTCAGCAGCTTGTGCAGATGATCCAGCTTGTTCAGAAGGTTTTTCCTGTTCCGACATGATTTAAACTGCAAAATAAAACAAGTAAACATGTTAAAAATCGACAAAATAATCAATGTTTGAAAATTTTGTAATTGAACTCTTCATTCGCCTAAACGGAGCTGCGAATGAGAGTTTCTGGTGGTACGAATGAGAATTTATAGGTACGAATGTAAAATTTTTTGAAAAAATGTTTCATTTGCCCAAATATGTTCATTCGCCCAGACAAAATCTACTCCTTCGCCCGTTTTTATACGTTCGACCGTTTGAAATGTGCGAAGGGACAGTTCTTCAAATTCAAATTTTTAATTTTGAAAATCAGTGAAATTCAACTTGTTATTTTGATACATCTTGCACCTAAAACCTCCGAATAATCTTTTCAAACAATCAATTATTAACAGTTTTTCATTGATTGATTGTTTTGTTTCAAAAAACTAGGGTTTATAAGTTTTAAATCAATCGATTATGCTAACTGATGTTGTTTAAACCTTAGTTTTTGCATAATCTCCCCCTAAAACATTCAAACAATGAAACCGTATCAAAACAAAGGTCAATTATCATATAAAAATCAATGGTTAATGACAGTTAGGGTTCGGACTGAAATGCATCGATTAATCCTTCAATAATGGATATTAACCTGTAAAAATGAGTGGAAAATGATGAGAAGAAACAGACGAACACAATTATAAGGGTTAAAAAGCACGAGCAACAAGTGGACTTCAAATCAGAATTTTTGAAAATTTTTTGTAAGGGTTCGAATGAGCAGATAAGTATATATATAGACTGCACATTCGCCCGTTTACCCTGGTCGAATGTGAAGCTTTTGTCTCCTTCGCCCCTAATGAAAGGTGCGAATGAGATAAAAGGGTTCGAAAGAGAAAACAACTTAAGAACACTCACATTCGCCCAAAATGAAACGTACGAATGAACAAGAAATTCCTCCTTCGACCCAAACGAATGGGCGAAAGTAAATCAGGAATTTTGAAAATTTTACCAAATCTCAAAATCTAGTCCCGTTCAAAATATTTTCCAACTTTTAAGCATCCGACAATCATATTTTCTCAATTAAAGATGACAAAGCTCAAATGGTTCATCAAGGTTTAGAAAATCGGCAACAACCACCATCAGCTATCAAAAATAAGATAGAAATGTAAATCTTTTTGGATTTTCTAAAGTTTATGTTAAAACACACCTAAAATCTTTTTGAGTTTTGTAATTTTTGACGAGAAAATAAAATGCAGAAATGTAAAGAGAAAACAGTAAATGTTTTGGGATTTCCGGTAAAGGGATCATATCAGTTATTGAGAAATCTGATCACACCGTTGATCTTTTGATTATTATCATTAAAGACAATGTGTGATCTGGCAACTGCTGATATTGTGATCCACATAAACTCACATGCAAACTTTTGTGTAGTGCTTTAGACTGATACGATTATGTATAGTATAAACATAATTGTCTGTGGTTCCCACGCACACGACATACTCCCGTATCAAGAAGTAAATGCACAAAGACTCATTGTAAAGCGTGATTATGCTTTCATCGTCTGTAATTTACAAGGTATAATGCACAGAGGTATGCAGGTCAGCAAATTAATGCAGCAAAGTAACATGTGCACTTTACCAGGTTGAGGACTGATATTAATCATGATTTGCATCAGTGATTAATACGATGTAATAGATAATCTTTGATCATCATAAAACATGGAAAGTTCCTCAATTCGGTAACTTTAGGATTTGGCATAAAGCTCTTTTATAAAGACACCCTATCTGATCTAGGTCCGTAATGACTTACAGCAGAAGATCAGAGAGGCTATCTCCAGACAACTAATAACATAACGACTCTAAACCTCCGAGTTTTGTACAAATACCCTATCAAACGAAATTACGGTACTAAGACCATATGCCAATGAGGAGTTCATCCACACATCAATTCGTTTGATATGTATATATCAGGCACGCAGTATTAGGTCTACGAAGCCTATCAGCATATCGCTCAGACTCAGACACACGCCCTATATAGCATTACATTTCTTAGAATGTGTCAGATCCCCACTAATGTAATATCATTTCCCCTTTTTCTCCAGGAAATCATTTTTATTTTTCTAATTTTTATAAATTTTTGAATTTACTGTTCCCAAGGATAAGCTGGAGCATTTCAAATATGTGACTGCCCAGATATCGTTTGTTCACAGAAATCTGACGGCATTAATCTAAGGGAAGAAGATATAGCAGTCAGCATAGAATTTTCTAATTTTTATGGATTTTGAAATTTTTCAATGTTTTTGGATTTTTGAAATTTTTTCTGAAAAACAGTAAAAATAAACTAAAAAGCGATAAATTGAGGTGGTGATCAGTCTTGTTTTTCTTTAATACCATTAGCTTTCAAAAGATATTCAAATCTCGATTTATCAAAAGCTTTGGTAAAAAGATCTGCGCGTTGGTAATCAGTGTGGATTTTGACCATATCGATCAACTCTTTAGCATAACAATCGCGGATAAAATGATATTTAATCCGGATATGTTTAGCCTTTGAGTGATTTACTAAGTCTTTTGTTAATGTGATTGCTGCTTCATTATCACAGTAAATAGGGGTTTTAAGAAATTGCAAACCGTAGTCCACTATCTGTTGTTGGATCCAAAGAACCTGTGAGCAGCAGCTCGATGCTGAAACGTATTCTGCTTCACATGTGGATAGTGCAACTGTGGTCTGTTTCTTGCATTGCCAGGTCACGAGCCTGCTCCCCATAAACTGGCATCCAGCCGTTGTGGATTTGCTGTCTTTGTCACAGCCGCCCCAATCTACATCACTAAAAGCGATTAGGTCAAAATTATCATCATTAGGGTACCATAGTCCTCTCGATGGATAACCCTTCAGATATCTAAGGATACGTTTGACAGCTGCAAGATGACTCTGTTTCGGCTTCAATTGATATCGTGCACAGAGACATGTGGCAAACATTATATCAGGTCTGGAGGCAGTGAGATACATCAGAGATCCGACGATTGCTCTGTATGTAAATGGATCAGTTAGCTCCCCCTTAGCGTCAACACCAATCCTGTGATTAGGTTGTATTAGGGTGTCCATCGGCTTCGAATCATCCATCTAGAATCGGCTCAAGACTTCAGAAACATATTTCGTCTGGTGAATAAAGATCCCCGTTGGTCTTTGTTCCACCTGTAAGCCTAGGAAAAACTGCATCTCTCCCATTGCACTCATTTCGAACTTTTCCTGGATAAAACGTTCAAATTCTCTGCACAGAAGTACGTTAGTAGACCCAAATATAATATCGTCAACATAAATCTGGACTAGAAGCAAGTCATCGCCTGTTCGTTTAGTTAACAGTGTACAGTCTACCAAACCTCGCTTGAATCCTTTTGAGAGAAGATATGTGCTCAGCTCCTCATACCATTGCCTTGGAGCTTGGTGCAACCCGTAAAGAGCTTTGTTCAGGACGTAGACCTTATCCCTGTGAATAGGGTCTTCAAAGCCAGGTAGTTGACCTACATATACTTCCTCTTTGACCACACCGTAAAGAAATGCGCTCTTGACATCCATTTGATACACCTTAAATTTCTTGTATGATGCAAACGCCAGAAACATTCGGATTGCCTCTAAGCGTGCAACTGGTGCATAGATTTCGTTGTAATCGATTCCCTCCACCTGATGAAATCCTTGTACAACCAAACGAGCTTTGTTCCTTACGATCACTCCTCTATCATCCTTTTTGCACTTAAACACCCACTTCGTTCCAATCTTCTTTCTTCCCGGGGGTAGATCTGTCAGTGTCCAGACGCCAAGTTTCTGAAACTGCAACAACTCCTCTTGCATAGCTTCTACCCAAGCGTCGTCCAATAGAGCATCCTTGTAAGTTTGCGGCTCCACCTGCGAAACATAACAAGCAAAAGACCAGTTATTTTGAAAACCAGATTTTTGTATTTTGGCATATAAAGCAAGATTGCCAAGGTTTTCTGGTGAGTTCGCATTCCTCAATTGCCCTCTTGTCATCACACTGCTACCACGATCACCAATAACTTGCTCGATCGGGTGAATTCGATGTATCCGAGATTCCGGATAATCAGGTACTTGGACTCCCGTCTGAGTAGTTAACTTCTCTGCAGAAACCAGATCATTACCCACATTCGATGTTGAAGCACCATTTGTAGTTGGGTTCACTGGTGGTGTCACTGTAGCTTGATCTAAGATAGCTTCGCTTGTGTAACAACCGGCAAAAATAAGGTAATTCCGTACAATTAATTAATATATGATTAACGTAATTAAATGCAATTATGTGTGATTTAATAATCAAGGCCTTAGGGGATAGCAATTTCCGAAAAATACCCGAACGACACCCGAACGACGGGGGATTAAACATAACAAATATTGGGTAAATATTTGGAGTTGTGGACCCCACTAAACCACATGGGGGCCGGCCTAAGAGGCCATAATTATGCACATGTGTGTGTTAATAATACTCTAAGATCTTAACATAAAGCATGCACACAAATAAAGCCAAAATGTGTAAGGAAAAGATGTAAGGAAACACTAGTACAAAAGGTATGCAACTTTCTTGTCCCCTTGATCAAAATTTTCGGCCACATGGCCAAGATAATCCAAGACACACTTCTAAACCATCATGACACTAGTAGAAGCATGCCTTGTTAAGTCTTGTAAGTAGGATCATGATGCCTTATAATGATTTAACCAAGATTTGCAAGAAACCACCTATCCATGCATACATACATACGGCTCCCTACATACACACACATATCCTCTTTGCAAAAATCTCCCAAGTACACATATGATCTTCCATAAGATCTCTTGAATATTTGGCATCATTACATGCGATAATTATATAAATAACACATGTTAGAAGATTGAATAACAAAGCAAAACAATCCTCCTTCTTCCTTCTCTTGTGGCCGTGGGTTTCCATACACACACACACATTGTTCTTTCAAGTTTTTACATCTCCAAATCACTTAAAATCATCCATCATCCAAACCTCTTTTGTGTGTTTCAAGAGCTTGGAGCTAAACCACTAGGAAGAACACACTAAGCCCCTCTCAAATCCAAGGTTTTTTGTCTTCCCTAGCCTTGTGCTAGTAGTAAGCTTCTTAATCTTGTTTTTGATTGTTATTATTCATGTATGTGTTCCTAGTAGCAAGTTGTACATGAAGGGTTTAAAAATGGTTTTGAACATAATCTTTAATAGGTTTTCATGTGTAAAATGGAAGATTAAAGATATGAAAATAAACCATGGATTTGTTGATGATGATGTATTAGTCTTGAAAATATATAAAGTTTACATGTAAGACTAAGTAGGATGATGTTTTGGTTAAGATTTTGAAATGAACTTGAATATGTTAAAAGTAACTTTAATTCATCTTATTATGATCATTTAAGTTATAATATGTGGTAAAACATGTTAGAAGTTCATAAATGAATAAGATGGAAAATTAAAGTTAACTCACTTGGACTTATGTTTAGCAATAACCTTGACTTTATGCTTTTGAACCGTCGCGCCACGTGTTTCCGCCTTTGTCGTGGTGTGACAGAACGTGGTATCAGAGCCAAGGTTATAGCGAACTAGAGTATTTTCTTTAAAAACTCGACTATAACCGGATTTGGTTCAAATAATAAAGTTTTCAAAAAGAAAATATATAAGATGTTAAATAAAAGTAATTTTCAAGAAGCATTGGGCATGAGGAGATTCCGACCAAGCCAGCCATGGGTATTGTTATGCTTTAACGTGAAATTAGAAGTTAGGAAGGTTACTATAGAGTACGCCATAACTGTCTAATTTAAATAAATCATATATACATGTACGGTTCTTTTGCCAGGATGTCCGACGCTGGAAGTATAGCGCCCAGTATCGATAGCAGCATCCAGATCATTCCTGCGCCACCGCCTGAGCCAGTAGAGCTAGTAGTACTTGACGCAGAGGACGAAGACGTAGAGATGAACGCCGACGGAGGTTCGGATGACGACTCGGATGAGACGGATCCTAGCGAGGATCCTGATTGGGCACCCGCTGTGGTCGACGCGCCGCTACCCATTGTACCGGCCGCACCGTTAGCCCCACGCCCCATTCGAGCTATTAGGGATTTTCCCGAGGGCTGTGCCGGACCGTCCTGGTCGATCCCAGCCCATTCGGAGACAGTAGAGTCTCCATTCGACCGACAGGCTCACGTGGAGCACGAGCCAGCACCCTTACCTCATATTCACGTACCTGCAGGCATGAGACTCCTGCCTATTCCCCATGGGAGGAACGGATGGATATCCGACGACTCCGATGACGAGTCTGTGGGCTCGGTAGGGCACATGTTGGTGCCAGAGATTCAGGCTGTTCCGGAGGAGCCAGTGGCTCCAATGTTAGAGGATGCACCTGCTGATCCCATACCCCCACCAGCACCACTCGAGCCCGTACCACAGGAGGGACCAGCAGCACATATACTCGAGGGTAGCCCCGCTGATAGCTCTGAGCTACGCAGGGCAGGCATGGCAGCTTTTGCCACCGCGAGCCCTCCTACCCCCACTGTTGTGGTATCCACTCCAGAGTGGGCCACTGTCTCTGAGCCGTTAGTAGCCCCACTAGCCGAGCCTATGCCACCACCCACCATTGCCATGACTATACCCATCCCCACCATTCCCAGCATGACACCTGCACCATACCCTCTAGGTGCAGGGGACCCTTATATGATGCCACCCTACTTTTCCATCAGGCCACCCAGTTTCACTCCATTACTGCCACACATACCAGTACCAGCCCCCTTCGGGCCCTTCCCATCCACACACCCTGATATACCCGGACCGTCCCACCTTCCCAGGATGACACCCCCCTCTGGACCCGCCCAGACCTCAACCATCACTTTAGAGCAGGATTTTCAGACTCTAGTCAACACGGTGCAGCGCACCGTGAATCAGGTTGAGCAGCAGACGAGATTGATGTGGGCGAGGATGATTGACACTCGTGATGCCTTGGCGCATTACGCAGAGGAGCTCTTGCGCATGGATGCGCAGAGCGGGATTACTGGGGATGCACACTGGGCACATCGACAGTTTTTGTACGAGCGCATCACAGAGATCAGCATGACGATTAGCATGTATGCGCCGCAGTACCAGTATCCACCGCCACCCGCCACAGTAGGGTGTATCGGGGATGCACAGAAGACACACCAGCTTATGTACACATTAGCAGCAGTATGGTAGTACAGCACGGGTTATGACACTCGTCTGCATTTTGCCTAGCCGTACGGGTATTACGGCGTATGATATGATGTTTTATTATTTCAAAAGCAATGTATTGTATGAGAAATGTATTCTCCATTTTGTATTATGAACAAGCATTGTACTGATATTATTGAAATTAATGAAAAATCTTATTATTATGGTGAAATATGTTGTCTATGATTATTATTGCTTACTCCATGTGTTGTGGTTTGTATATTTGTGTGGTGATGTTGTGTTGATTTCTATTTATATTTCTGTATGATGTATTGGTATGTTGTGTGATGACATGGTGTTGATTATTGTGTTCATGCTTTGGTTTGTTATTTATGCTTTGTATTGTATAAATGTTTGCCAAATTAACCTTTGATAATTATTATTGAAGAAAAATGGCACCTGCCACCCGAAGCAATAGTGGAGCAGACGGACTGCCCACAACACCGGCCGAGCTCGAGACCATGATATCTGAACGCATAGCCCGCGCGATCGCGGAGCACGAAGCTGCACGCTCCGAAAGATCTCGCGACTTGACTGGGAGTGACCGACAGGAAACTTCCCCCACTGGTAAGAAGTTGAAAGTAATTGATAAAGCAATGGGAGAATATCCTAAAACTCCTGTCCCGTAATAACATACAACTTTATTAATGCAGAAACGGCCTCGCGAGAGCGTGGCTGCACTTTCAAAGCCTTCCTCGACTGCAAGCCGCTCAATTTTAACGGCACGGAAGGATCAGTTGGTCTGGTCAAATGGTTCGAGAAGACCGAGGCTGTTATTCGCATCAGTGGGTGTACCCCACGTCAGTCGGTTATGTACTCCACCAATTTGTTCTTAGACCAAGCACTGACATGGTGGAATGGTCAAGTGCAGTCTTTGGGTGATGACACTGCTTACTCTCTGTCGTGGGCAGAACTGAAGGAACTGATGATTGCTGAGTACCGTCCGGCGAGTGAGGTACAGAAATTGGAAACTGAGTTTTGGAACCTCACTATGGTGGGAGCAGACGTTACTGGATACACGTCTCGATTCCACGATCTTGCCAGATTGGTGCCACGATTGGTTACCCCTGAGAACAACAAAATTGAGCGCTATTTGTTCGGCCTAGCACCGCAAATACGCAGCATGGTCACTGCTTCTAAACCTACGACCATGCGCGCGGCTATTGATCTTGCGCTCAGTCTCACCGAAGATGCCATACGCATGGGTACACTGATCCGCCAAGTTTCCGGATTAAAAATTTCTGAAGCAAGTAGTGTTGAGGCCAAGAACCAGGGAGCAAGTTCAGCTGTTGTAACTAATGATCAGGGTAACAGGCAGAGGTTTGGGAAAAGAAAGAGGGATGAGGGAAAAAGGGATCGAGCGTCGGGAAGCTCGAACAAGAAAGGAAAGGGTTATGCCGCCACGGGACGTGGTAACGGTAACAAGTAGGGAAACCAGGGGAGAAACAATGGATTAACTTGTGGGAAGTGCCACCGCACCGGGCACAAGACTGAAGAGTGCCGATCTGGAGCACCGAAAAACGGAGGGGCCAGACCCTGCTTCGCTTGCGGGTCATTAGATCATTGGAAGAAAGATTGCCCCAAAGTCAACAATCAGGCCCGTGGCCGGGCATTTGTGATTGGAGCCGGTGACGCACGGCAAGACCCCAATGTGGTCACTGGTACGTTTCCTCTAAATGGTCATTATGCCTCTGTATTATTTGATACCGGTGCTGACTTTAGCTTCGTATCCATTGAGTTTAAAAGACTACTTGGTTTAAAAACTAGCAAACTAGATACACCCTACTCTATAGAACTGGCTAATGGTAAAACTATTGAAACGAGAGAGGTAGCAAAAGATTGTAAGTTAGAACTCTGTGGGCACGAGTTTGGGATTGATCTATTACCGGTCGTATTGGGAAGTTTTGACATCGTTGTCGGCATGGATTGGTTGTCCGCACACCGTGCCATTGTGGTATGCAACGATAAAGTTATTCAAGTTCCCCTCGCAAGCGGTGAAACTCTCTCAATTCAAGGGGAAAGACACGGGACGCCACTAAGGATTATTTCGAGCATGAAGGCTCGTAAGTGTCTAAGAAAAGGGCTTGTCGCATTCTTGGCACACGTAGTGGACAAGAAGGCCGACGAGCGAAAGTTGGAAGACATTCCAGTCGCCAGAGATTTTCCGGATGTATTTCCAGAAGATTTGCCGGGGTTGCCACCACCTCGACAAGTCGAGTTCCGCATCGACCTCGTTCCCGGAGCAGCTCCTGTGGCACGATCGCCATACCGCCTAGCTCCATCAGAGATGCAGGAACTGTCCAGCCAGCTACAAGAATTACTGGACAAAGGTTTTATAAGACCGAGTTTCTCACCTTGGGGAGCTCCCGTCTTATTTGTGAAGAAGAAGGATGGCACATTTCACATGTGCATCGACTATCAAGAGCTGAACAAGCTAACCATCAAGAATCGCTATCCTCTCCCCAGGATCGACGATTTATTTGATCAGCTCCAAGGTTCCAGCTATTACTCCAAGATCGACTTGAGGTCAGGCTATCACCAGTTGCGTATACAAGAAGAAGATGTACCAAAAACGGCCTTCAGAACCCGGTATGGACACTATGAATTTTTGGTAATGCCGTTCGGCTTGACCAACGCACCAGCGGTTTTCATGGATCTAATGAACCGCGTATGTAAGCCATACCTGGACAAATTCGTCATTGTCTTCATTGACGATATTTTGATCTATTCGCGCACGAAAGAAGACCACGAGAATCACCTTCGGTTAATTCTTGAAGTATTACGCAAAGAGAAGCTCTATGCTAAATTCTCGAAATGTGACTTTTGGATTCGGGAAGTTCACTTTTTAGGCCACGTGGTAAACGAGAAGGGCATACACGTTGATCCCGCCAAGATCGAGGCAATTAAAAATTGGGAAGCACCTCGAACTCCTACCGAAGTACGACAATTTCTAGGCCTCGCGGGTTATTACAGAAGGTTCATCGAGAACTTTTCAAAAATAGCACAAGCGTTAACCATGTTAACCCAAAAGGATAAGAAATTTGAGTGGACGGAAAAGCAAGAGGCAGCATTCCAATTGTTAAAAGACAAGTTATGTGGCGCTCCGATATTGTCACTTCCAGACGGTACGGAAGATTTTGTGGTTTACTGCGATGCCTCGCATCAAGGTTTGGGTTGTGTACTGATGCAGCGGGAAAAAGTAATAGCATATGCTTCCAGGCAACTGAAAGTCCATGAGAAGAACTACACTACACACGATTTGGAATTAGGTGCAGTGGTGTTCGCTCTCAAGATATGGAGGCACTATTTGTACGGAACCAAGTGCACGATTTTCACTGATCACAAGAGTTTGCAACACATCTTTGATCAGAAAGATTTGAATATGCGACAACGGCGATGGGTTGAATTATTAAACGATTACGATTGTGAGATAAAGTACCATCCCGGTAAGGCGAACGTCGTAGCCGACGCCTTGAGTCGCAAGGAACGGGTTAAACCATTGCGTGTTCGAGCTTTGGGATTGACTATCCACACGAATATGACTGAACGGATTCGTGAAGCTCAAGTGAACGCCCTCAAACCCGAGAATGTCAAAGGTGAAAGGTTACGAAAGATGGTTGATTCACTGGAACCAAAAGCGGACCAGACATTGTATTTCATGAATAGAATTTGGGTTCCAGTATATGGTGGATTGCGTGAGCTAGTATTGGCCGAAGCTCACAGTTCTAGATATTCGGTTCACCCTGGTGCAGACAAGATGTTCCACGATTTGAAAGAACTTTATTGGTGGCCGAATTTCAAAAGGGATATAGCAGCCTATGTTGCGCGATGTTTGACTTGCGCAAAGGTCAAGGCTGAGCACCAGAGACCTTCCGGTTTGCTCCAGCAACCGAAAATACCGGAATGGAAATGGGAACGAATCACCATGGATTTCATTACCAAGTTACCTAAGACAACAAGCGGCCATGACATGATCTGGGTAATCGTAGATCGATTGACGAAATCTGCACACTTCCTCCCGATACGCGAAACGGACAGGTTGGAGAAACTGACCCGTTTGTACATTAAGGAAGTGGTATCTAAACACGGTGTACCTGTATCTATCATCTCCGATCGAGATAGTCGTTTCACGTCAAGATTTTGGGAAAGTTTGAACGAAGCCCTCGGTACTCGCCTCGACATGAGTACCGCATATCACCCCTAAACGGATGGTCAAAGTGAACGAACCATCCAGACCTTGGAAGATATGTTACGGGCATGCGCAATTGATTTCGGAGGTAATTGGCATACGCACTTGCCATTGGTAGAATTTTCTTATAACAACAGTTATCATACGAGCATTCAAGCCGCGCCGTTTGAAGCTCTATATGGACGCAAGTGCCGATCGCCATTATGTTGGGCGGAAGTTGGAGAAAAACAACTCACCGGGCCCGAAATTGTTCAAGAGACCACGGATAAAGTCTTTTTGATAAAGGAACGCCTCAAAGCGGCCCGGGACCGCCAGAAAAGCTATGCTGATATGAGGCGAAAGCCTTTAGAGTTTCAAGTCGGAGACAGGGTCCTCCTGAAAGTGTCACCTTGGAAAGGTGTCGCGCGCTTTGGGAAGCGCGGAAAGCTGAACCCGCGATATATTGGACCGTTCAAAGTCTTGTCCAGGGTAGGCACAGTGGCATACAAGCTCGAGTTGCCTCAAGAGCTTAGTGGAATACACGACACGTTTCATGTGTCGAACTTGAAAAAGTGCCTATCCGACGAAACTCTCATTATTCCTGCTGACGAAATCCAGATTGACGACAAGTTACATTTTGTGGAAGAACCAATCGAGGTAACTGATTGGAAGGTCCAAAAACTAAGGCGCAGCAAGATCAGATTGGTCAAAGTGCGCTGGAATGCCAAGCGTGGACCGGAGTTCACGTGGGAAAGGCTGGACCGGATGAAGCAAAAATACCCCGCCCTATTCGAGAAGACACCTGTACCGGAGAACTCGAAGTGAATTCCGGGACGGAATTCTCTTAACGGGGGGAGAATGTAACAACCGGCAAAAATAAGGTAATTCCGTACAATTAATTAATATATGATTAACGTAATTAAATGCAATTATGTGTGATTTAATTATCAAGGCCTTAGGGGATAGCAATTTCCAAATAGTGCATAGGAATGCATACGTTTAATGGTAAAGCATGATTGGATCATGTGCGAATAAGCTATCCGGTATGGACGTTGGCAATTACCCGGTAATAATTAAATAAACGAAACGAATCCCGGACACCCAGGATATAAAATAAAGGGTATTTTCATAAGATATAATGAGTTTTGGAACTCCAAAACCATAAATGAAAACGTCTTGTACAAATCTCCCGGTAACGAATAAAATGCGCGTATCGCACCCGATACGCGTATAACTCATAATTTCACCCGGTAAAGGCCTAAATAACCAATCAACGCTTAAAATAGACTATATTTAAGGGTTATTAAAGGTATATTTAATGTCCGAATAACGCGTGATTAAAACCCGAAAAATACCCGAACGACACCCGAACGACGGGGGATTAAACATAACAAATATTGGGTAAATATTTGGAGTTGTGGACCCCACTAAACCACATGGGGGCCGGCCTAAGAGGCCATAATTATGCACATGTGTGTGTTAATAATACTCTAAGATCTTAACATAAAGCATGCACACAAATAAAGCCAAAATGTGTAAGGAAAAGATGTAAGGAAACACTAGTACAAAAGGTATGCAACTTTCTTGTCCCCTTGATCAAAATTTTCGGCCACATGGCCAAGATAATCCAAGACACACTTCTAAACCATCATGACACTAGTAGAAGCATGCCTTGTTAAGTCTTGTAAGTAGGATCATGATGCCTTATAAAGATTTAACCAAGATTTGCAAGAAACCACCTATCCATGCATACATACATACGGCTCCCTACATACACACACATATCCTCTTTGCAAAAATCTCCCAAGTACACATATGATCTTCCATAAGATCTCTTGAATATTTGGCATCATTACATGCGATAATTATATAAATAACACATGTTAGAAGATTGAATAACAAAGCAAAACAATCCTCCTTCTTCCTTCTCTTGTGGCCGTGGGTTTCCATACACACACACACACATTGTTCTTTCATGTTTTTACATCTCCAAATCACTTAAAATCATCCATCATCCAAACCCCTTTTGTGTGTTTCAAGAGCTTGGAGCTAAACCACTAGGAAGAACACACTAAGCCCCTCTCAAATCCAAGGTTTTTTGTCTTCCCTAGCCTTGTGCTAGTAGTAAGCTTCTTAATCTTGTTTTTGATTGTTATTATTCATGTATGTGTTCCTAGTAGCAAGTTGTACATGAAGGGTTTAAAAATGGTTTTGAACATAATCTTTAATAGGTTTTCATGTGTAAAATGGAAGATTAAAGATATGAAAATAAACCATGGATTTGTTGATGATGATGTATTAGTCTTGAAAATATATAAAGTTTACATGTAAGACTAAGTAGGATGATGTTTTGGTTAAGATTTTGAAATGAACTTGAATATGTTAAAAGTAACTTTAATTCATCTTATTATGATCATTTAAGTTATAATATGTGGTAAAACATGTTAGAAGTTCATAAATGAATAAGATGGAAAATTAAAGTTAACTCACTTGGATGAATGATATTTTGATGAAATGGACATATACATAAAACACACACATAATTAGTCTTCCATATGGAATATAAGACTAACATAAGTGTTTTGATACAAAAATAACTTACCAATAAAAAGTTGAATCTTCAAAGTTTACTATTTTGAGTGAAAAATGTTAACTTTGAAAGTTAGAGTAGAAAAATGCAACTTTTGTAAGTTAAGGGACTAAAGTTGTAACTTTGAAAGTTAAGGGACTAAAATGGACATTTTAGAAACTATTAGTCCAAAAATACAAGTATGGAAAGTTTGGTGTAAAAAATGCAAGTAATAAAGTCTAAGGATGATTTTTGTAAATACTAGTAAAAATACTTGGGTATTTTGTATAAAAGTGTATTTTTGAAAGTTATAAAAATATAAAGGGTTTTAACATAAGGATTTTTATAAAATAGAGATTTTATAAAAATATTAAACAAACTTGGGAAACTTATACAAAAATGAATACTTTTATATAAATGGGAATATAAAAGTGTTGGAAACATTTTTGTAGTTAAGTTGACAAGTTGGGTTAAAAATACATAAGTATTTTAACCATCCAAGTAACATGTGAAAATAGGAAGAAATATGGATAATATTTCTATAAAATACATGTTGGGAAAAACTTGGAAAAATTAACTAATCAAGTTAAGATATCGAACTAAGACGCGTTAACGAACCGTACACGGACAAACATGAGAAAAATGCCATTGCGGCAAGATAAGAAAAATATATATTTTGAGAAGTAAAATATATATACATTATGGGTGAGAACAAATAAACACTTTCCTAAGTGTTGGAGGAATTAATTCGTGGGAGAAAACACATGACACAAACGAATAAGACGTTAAAACAAACGTATATACTTAACAAGAAAAATTACACATTTATATATATTTGTACGCTCGTCTCGGCAAGATTCTAGTATATCTACTTAATGGGAAAGTAGATATGCGGGAAGGAAAGCCGCGACGAGAAGACAAGGATATATATATGTGTATGTCGTACCAACGAAATCCTAGTATATTTATTGTGACACCCGGCAACTTTCGGTAACTAACTTTTGAAAATCTAGTAAGTCTACCTTAGCGAGTCGCGCATACGTTACACATGGTCGAGTCGAGTCGCACATCATTAGGGTTTTAACATACGCAAGTCTCGGGTCCCGGGAATTGGTGATCGGGCGGGAACGTGTCATTTATCATGTATTATATGTTTACAATCATTATGTGACTTGTCGGTATGTGAATATGTGCTAACATGTGTTAAAACGGGGTTTAACGCGCAAAACACACCAATCCAGGGGTTGCAGGCGATTAGGCCCCAATCACACTACTGTTCACGCGATTAGGAGGCTACTCGCACTACTGTTCATGCGATTAGGCCCCAATCGCATGAATAGTCATGCGATTAGGCTCCCTAATCGCGTATAAGTCTGCATACTCGCGTGTAACGTGCTGGATGACCAAAAACGCCTATAAATACCACCCTTGACCTCCAAAACATTATTTGTGCAACCCTAGCCGTCCCATAACCTAACCCAACACACAAACACCCTCTGGAACTCGTTTTTGCATCAAAACCACCATTTTCAAGCTTATTCCATCATCACCTCTTCATTTCAAGGTGTGTTCTTCAAACCCAAACCTTTAAATGATTATGTCTTACTCCCTAAACGTCCAGACCTGACTTATAAATGTTTTTATCTTTGAAAATCCATTTAAAACCGTTTTTAAACAAACCCACACCTTTACATGTGTTATATGTGTTATATATGTTTAAAGATAGGATTTTTAGGATTGAATCATGATTATTCTTGTGTTGTTTTGATGTTTATTGCTGTTACCAGTTAGTATGATGATGTCCTAGGAGTTTGGATGGTTTTGGTGGTGTATTGTTGATATTTGATATTTTGACCCATTTGAAGGATTTTAGAGGATTAAGGATGTTATGAGGTGTGTTGTTGATTGAATGATGTTAGGGTTTGCTCTAGGATGATGCTAGAACAGTAGGATGCTATCGGACAACGTGAGTATGTGGTTAAATCTGAATATTTGCTATTTAGGGTAAGTTCTTGCATGTTGATGTGATGTTTACATGCTAAGTTGCCATTTTGGGAAAACGCTCGCATTCGGGACTGTTAGAATGATGAAAACTTAGGGGTTTTGCTTGAAATATGTTTGTTAATGTGTTAGGATGATTATTGGATGTTTTTACATGTTTCGGATCTGATCTGGAGCGTTAAACGCGCGAAATTGCATTGTACAGCTACTACAGGCGAGTAGCACCCTAATCGCATGACTGTATAGGCGATTAGGGGTGTACTCGCCAGTAGGGAAGCCTACTCGTGTATAATACAGGCGATTAGACCCTGTAATCGCCTGTTGACCAGCCCTACTCACATGTTGACTTTTCCTAATTGCTAGTTTGATTCCTAATCGCGTGTAATGCTGCTGTATGCGTATTTTAACATCCCGGAACATGATTTGACGCCTAGGAACATGATAGGAACCCCGGGATTCCCCCAATGACTTAGTAACACGTATTCGGACCTGTTTATGCGTTAATCGGATCTTATGCTAGACTAAGTGAACTGTTGCGCGTATTAAGTGTTTGATTGCATATGTGGCATGTTGTCTTGCATTTATCTAACACGTGGAATGTCGGGTCACCAATGGGATGTCGAGTCTTGTCTTACGTTGTCTGGTTGTCGGTTAAACATGCTTTTCGAACAAATAATGGTCATGGACTGGACTTAGGGACTAATGAACCCGATGGGTTATTAGTCTAACTTAACACATATCTTATGATAGGTCGCCAATAGTTGGGGCTATCATATCTCGTAAACGGTTTACTCATATCACGCATACGGATTACACAACTTAAGGTGAGTTCACGGCCCCATATTTTACAGTTTTTGCTTACGGGGTGAGAAACATGCTTACAAACTGTTTTATGACTTATGACTTGTTAAATTCTTATGGCTCATGACTCTTTATCACATTATACTATGGCTCACTTATCTTACTATACGGTTCATCGAAAATCCCTTGAAACCACTAACATGGGTATATGGCGGGGAAATGTGGATAGCGCTATTGGGAACTGACAAACCCCACTCGACGGTTGGAGGCCGTGCGGGTGCATATTGTCTCTAAACAACACAAGGTCTACCGGCGATGACGGTAGCCCATAGGAATAAGGGTAACACTCGGCTTAGTCAGCAATGGTTTCACCCGTATGAGTATCTCATTCTGCGCCTGGTTTGGCGTTCTCATAAGCATAGTAGTAATTGTGATGGTAACATTTTTGAAGGATCACTGTAAACGTTTAATTAAAACCTGTGAACTCACCAGCATTATATGTTGACTCTTTTAGCATGTTTTCTCAGGTCGCTAAGGTAGCAGCATATGGATAGGCGCACGTGGTCGCACTGGAGTCGTCTCGTATCTAGGGTCTCATCTGCACGTTTTGGGATTATGAACTTTTGAAACTTATGTTTATTTATGCATGACTTTTGTAAACTTTAAAATGCTTCCGCACTGTTGAACGTTTGTTCTAAACTTATGCATGGTTTTATTTACGTATGTTTTTACATTTAGACGTCGTTTATTGTGACCGTTGACTTGGATCCTGGTATGTCACACGCCTCGTAGAACTCCGCAGGTGGAAATTTGAGGGTGTGACAGATTGGTATCAGAGCCAATGGTTATAGTGAACTAGGACTGCATGTTGAGTCTAGACTATAGCCGAGTCACACACACTAGACGGTCACATACATTTGAGTCGTGTCTTTTGGGCAAACATACTAATCTTGTCGGGGTGTCGGTCTCCTTACCATACAGTGTCACATTACTTATCTCATACTTGACTATTTTTAGCTTCATTCTATTTTCATCTCTGGGTTACAGCCGAGGGGACTTACTTATCGATCTTTTGAGTTAGTTATATCATTCTGGGATGTGGTTATCGGGTGACTTGAAGTTCTGGCCCGAAGCACGCCTTGGGGACCATGTAGAGCGATTTGTTATTTCGGGTGCACACGAAATCACAAATCGAAATGCATGAAAATCTTGGTGGACTTTGTGTTCGGACTAACGGTCATGCTGTAGCCGTATTCTGAGTCCGTTGGTCACTTGTAGCTTGGTTTGTTTTTAGTACTGAGTGTCTCGTCTCATGTTTTGGCAGAACATGTCTGGTCGCGCTGGTGGACGTACAGGTGGACGCCGTGGTGGCGGAGGTGGACGCCGTGGTGGGGGTAGAGGTGGTGGTAACATTACTATGACGTATGATGAGCTCAATGAGATGATGCAGCAACAGTTGGGCGTTGCACTAGCTGCTTTTCAGGCAGCCCAGCAGACTTTCATGGGTGCTGCTGCTCCTCCAGTTCAGGCAGGTGTTGCCTATAAGCGGTTTAAGGATTGTCAGCCTCTCAGCTTCCAGGGTACGGAGGGAGCTGTGGAGTTACTCAGGTGGTTGGAGAAGACGGAGTCGGTATTTGCTTTATGTGAGACTCCGAACGACGGGGGATTAAACATAACAAATATTGGGTAAATATTTGGAGTTGTGGACCCCACTAAACCACATGGGGGCCGGCCTAAGAGGCCATAATTATGCACATGTGTGTGTTAATAATACTCTAAGATCTTAACATAAAGCATGCACACACATAAAGCCAAAATGTGTAAGGAAAAGATGTAAGGAAACACTAGTACAAAAGGCATGCAACTTTCTTGTCCCCTTGATCAAAATTTTCGGCCACATGGCCAAGATAATCCAAGACACACTTCTAAACCATCATGACACTAGTAGAAGCATGCCTTGTTAAGTCTTGTAAGTAGGATCATGATGCCTTATAAAGATTTAACCAAGATTTGCAAGAAACCACCTATCCATGCATACATACATACGGCTCCCTACATACACACACATATCCTCTTTGCAAAAATCTCCCAAGTACACATATGATCTTCCATAAGATCTCTTGAATATTTGGCATCATTACATGCGATAATTATATAAATAACACATGTTAGAAGATTGAATAACAAAGCAAAACAATCCTCCTTCTTCCTTCTCTTGTGGCCGTGGGTTTCCATACACACACACACACATTGTTCTTTCAAGTTTTTACATCTCCAAATCACTTAAAATCATCCATCATCCAAACCTCTTTTGTGTGTTTCAAGAGCTTGGAGCTAAACCACTAGGAAGAACACACTAAGCCCCTCTCAAATCCAAGGTTTTTTGTCTTCCCTAGCCTTGTGCTAGTAGTAAGCTTCTTAATCTTGTTTTTGATTGTTATTATTCATGTATGTGTTCCTAGTAGCAAGTTGTACATGAAGGGTTTAAAAATGGTTTTGAACATAATCTTTAATAGGTTTTCATGTGTAAAATGGAAGATTAAAGATATGAAAATAAACCATGGATTTGTTGATGATGATGTATTAGTCTTGAAAATATATAAAGTTTACATGTAAGACTAAGTAGGATGATGTTTTGGTTAAGATTTTGAAATGAACTTGAATATGTTAAAAGTAACTTTAATTCATCTTATTATGATCATTTAAGTTATAATATGTGGTAAAACATGTTAGAAGTTCATAAATGAATAAGATGGAAAATTAAAGTTAACTCACTTGGATGAATGATATTTTGATGAAATGGACATATACATAAAACACACACATAATTAGTCTTCCATATGGAATATAAGACTAACATAAGTGTTTTGATACAAAAATAACTTACCAATAAAAAGTTGAATCTTCAAAGTTTACTATTTTGAGTGAAAAATGTTAACTTTGAAAGTTAGAGTAGAAAAATGCAACTTTTGTAAGTTAAGGGACTAAAGTTGTAACTTTGAAAGTTAAGGGACTAAAATGGACATTTTAGAAACTATTAGTCCAAAAATACAAGTATGGAAAGTTTGGTGTCAAAAATGCAAGTAATAAAGTCTAAGGATGATTTTTGTAAATACTAGTAAAAATACTTGGGTATTTTGTATAAAAGTGTATTTTTGAAAGTTATAAAAATATAAAGGGTTTTAACATAAGGATTTTTATAAAATAGAGATTTTATAAAAATATTAAACAAACTTGGGAAACTTATACAAAAATGAATACTTTTATATAAATGGGAATATAAAAGTGTTGGAAACATTTTTGTAGTTAAGTTGACAAGTTGGGTTAAAAATACATAAGTATTTTAACCATCCAAGTAACATGTGAAAATAGGAAGAAATATGGATAATATTTCTATAAAATACATGTTGGGAAAAACTTGGAAAAATTAACTAATCAAGTTAAGATATCGAACTAAGACGCGTTAACGAACCGTACACGGACAAACATGAGAAAAATGCCATTGCGGCAAGATAAGAAAAATATATATTTTGAGAAGTAAAATATATATACATTATGGGTGAGAACAAATAAACACTTTCCTAAGTGTTGGAGGAATTAATTCGTGGGAGAAAACACATGACACAAACGAATAAGACGTTAAAACAAACGTATATACTTAACAAGAAAAATTACACATTTATATATATTTGTACGCTCGTCTCGGCAAGATTCTAGTATATCTACTTAATGGGAAAGTAGATATGCGGGAAGGAAAGCCGCGACGAGAAGACAAGGATATATATATGTGTATGTCGTACCAACGAAATCCTAGTATATTTATTTGAATGGGAAAATAAATATACGGTGTGGTGAGTTGAATCGGACGTTAAGAATATACAATCGAACGACAAGATCTTAGCATATTTGTTTAAATGGGAAAACGAATGTGTGGCAAAGTGAGTCGGGTCGAGGATTGAAATATATATCGAGCGATGCGATCTTAAGTATAATTATTTAAATGGGAAAATAATTATATGTTAAGTGAAGTCGAGTCGATGATAATAAGATACAAGTTATGGAAATATTAACAAGAGTAATATATAACTTGTAACACAAAGGGTAATGTAACGCCAACAAAACCTAGGATACGCGCTTAATTAAACGGGATTTGGAACAACTTGTGGTCGGGAGTTGGGTGTACAACTTGCCAAGGCACATGCACTATAGGAATAGTGACTTATACGTCTAGGACGTTTGTAGGTGCGAGACCACCCCTTTGCTATCCACCCTTTTATGCCAGACGCAGTTCAGGTGAGTTTCACGGCCCCATTTTAAACTATTTTTACGTTTTCCGGGGGAAAGATATGTTAGGGATAATGTTTGACGGATTTATTACTTGAGGTGTGACCGCCACTCGGGGTTGAGTCCTCGCCTCTATAATCATTTATTCGGAAATGGAAACCGGAGGAATATTCGAATAGTACTATTGGTGCCTGACAAGGCCCACCCCTAATCGATAGCGTCGATTATGCATTAGGTTATGCCTGGGGTGCAAATATTCTGAACTTAAGTCGTGGGAAACCGAGTAACGACTTGGAGCGGGGCATTTTATTTATATACGTCTTGGTTTGATTATAGTCTCAAGTAGATTTATAGGAATTTGCAACTCCTATATATTGTCATAACATGGTATTCCCAAGTATTCAAGTTTTAGAAACTAAAAACCTGTGAACTCACCAATATATTTATATTGACGAAACTTTTAAACATATCTTTCAGGTAACTAGATGATGAAAGATCAGGCGAGCAGGGTCGGGGAATCTCCAATGCGACGTCGAACTTTTGCGGGGTTTCACTTTTATTTCCCAAGGCATTTGGGATATATATGAGAAACCTCTATGTTTATTTCAAAAACAATTAACTTTTGTGTAATGTTTGAAACAGATTTGACGTCATAATAAATGACCCATTTTCTTAAATTACTTATGTTTAGCAATAACCTTGACTTTATGCTTTTGAACCGTCGCGCCACGTGTTTCCGCCTTTGTCGTGGTGTGACAGCTTGTAACATCATCATCGTCATCTTCTGATTCTGATGAATTCAACGTTGTGGAAGCTTCTTGAAATACTTCTTCATCAACGACAGGAACATTGGTATCATTAGAAGCTGCTTGAGGATTCACGGTAATCGGACGCACTAACGGTGAAGTCACTGCGTTTTCGACCTCGTAATATAAACGTAGTACAGCCTCTTCAACCAAGCTATCTAGATTGAATGATTCAAAGAAATCTTTGTAATCAAACATCCAGTCTGGACCGCTTCCCTGTAAATTCTGAGTGTACCGTTGTACTTCAACGTTAGCCCACTCCTCGACCTGACGAGTTCTTTTGTTATATCCAACAAAGTACCCTTCCTCAGCCTTCGGTGCGAACTTCTCAGATGGATTAAGCATAGTACAAGGAGCTCCAAACGGTTCTAGATACTCTAAATTCGGCTAGCGACGATTCAACAGCTCATAAGAAGTTTTGCCAAACTTCTTCACCGTTAAAACGCGATTGATAGTATAATAAGCTGCGTAAATTGCTTCGTTCCAGAACATTACTGGAAGATTTGAGTCCGCAAGCATTGTCCTCGCCGTTTCAATTAGAGTCCTGTTTTTACGTTCTGCGACACCGTTCTGTTGTGGGGTATACGGAGCACTATATTCATGATGAATTCCTTTGTTTTCACAAAGATCGTCCATCTGTGCATTTTTAAACTCCGTCCCATTGTCACTCCTAATCCTCTTGATCTTGACACCATAGATATTTTCCAGACGAGTGAACAGAACTTTCAAGTTGTCAAATGTGTCGCTCTTCCTGTGTAAGCACATCACCCATGAAAATCTTGAATAATCATCAGTCACCACAAGACAGTATAACTCCCCAACATGACTCTTACGTTTGACCGGTCCAAACAGATCTATGTGCAAACGTTCAAGTGGCAGTTCAACGGAATTAACTTTCTTTGGTCTATGGGATTGTTTGTGCTGCTTACCCTTTTTGCAACTCACACACTTGTCATTTAGGTGAAAATGTTTGACGTTTACGCTTGTGACAAGTTCATTCTTCACCAATTGATTTTTTCTGAGGTGAATGTGTCCCATCCTCCTGTGCCACATAATGGATTCTTTTTCTGTAGCCTTGGAGAGGAAACACGTGACTTGGCCTTGGGTGGTCATTGCCTTTGACATATCGAGAATGTACAGGTTGTTCACTCTCGGTGCCTTTAGCATCACCCACTCTTTCGGTAATTCAAACCCCGGCTTGAGTATGTAGCAAGATTTGTCGTCAAGGTACACAGAAAATTGCTTGTCGCATATCTGACTGACACTCAACAGATTGTAATCTATCTGCTTCACATAAGAAATTCTTTCAAAGCTCACGATCCCATTACTCACACTACCCTCCATGGTAATATAGCCTCCTTTGTTCCCGGCAAACGCTACATAGCCTCCATTGATATTTCGAATATCGAACAGTAGCGAAAGATCCCCAGTCATATGCCCAGAAGCTCCACTGTCAACAATCTAAAGACTGCTAATAGGGCCAGCTGAAGCTCCCTGCACAAATCAAGTAGAAAAGTTAGATTTTTCGGGGGACCCAAGCCTGTTTGGTCATGGGTCTTTGAACTGATTGTTTCAAAGAGTCATTTGTTTCACAAACATCTTGGGTTTTATCAACCTCTTTCTTTTCACACAAATCTTTTGCTTTCTCAGATTTCACATTTTGTGAAGTTGAAGCACCCTCAAATCCCTTTGATGACCAAGACTGTTCAGTCCGTTTCAAGATCCGGATCTGAGATTTTGAGGTCTTAGCCGGTTTCAGTACTTCTTCCTTGAACGATACCTTCTTGGTTACCTTCTCTGATTTAACAGAGACAGGTCCAACTGTTGGTTTGACATTAGGTTTAGCAGGAACCTTTTTGTTTTCAGCAGTTGCATTCACCAATGGTTTCTTCAATGGTTTCTCAGTGGCTATCAGGTTGCGTCTATCATAAGTCGTCGGACGATTTGCCCTTCTTTTGAAATAATTGTTTTGGTTATAATAAGGTGCTTGTTGAGGGAAAAATCATCTTTGTGGATAACTGTAATTATCAACCGGACAATCATATCTTTGCTTCATCTCCACCTCGTGCCTTTTGTGTCGTACATACGGGCAGTTGGCAAGTAAATGCCCCCTTTCCCCGCACTTAAAACACACACGGTACTCTTCATAGTTTTCCTTGATGTTCGACTTAGAATAACTAGCAATGGGATATTGATCAACCATACACTGTCTTCTTAATCTCTCAGGAGTTGGGTCCTTTGAGTAAGTCGGTTCAATAAAACTATTTGACTTGTTTGTTGGTTTAACAAATTGTGTGACATTGACCTTTGGGTCTTTAGAATTATCCTAATGAAAATAGCTGGAGGAATATCATTGGTTCGTTCATGTTTCGGAAACCAAATGGTACTTTCCTGCCAGATCTTTTCAATTTTAGAATAGTTTGCAAATTGAATCGGATATTCTTCATCAGACATAATGTTATCGGAGCCTTGCATCCGATAGAAAACATTCACAGGTTTATCACACGATTCATTTGTCTCATCATTTGGTTTTTCAACTTTCTTTTCAACAGACTTAACAACATTCTTTTTGTAACACCCCAACCGATGGCGGAAACATCGGGATGTCACGTATTGATGATTGTTCAGTAGCTCATGGTAAATAATAAGTTTCAATAAATGATTTAAATAAATTACATACAATTGTTCTAAGAATTTGTACATCAAAATGAAAAATACTAGCTACGCATCTTCAAGCAATAACTCTAATCTTCAAGCAAGCTATAACCTGAAACATGTTAAGTTTGAAAATATTTTTGGTCAACAAAAGTTGGTGAGAATTACATAGGTTTTGATAATCGAATAAAACTTGTACAATTCAAGTGTCATGGCAAGTCTAGTCCATATGTGAAAACATACTAGAAGTAAATTGAGTGCATAATCAACCCTTGTGACTGTTATATTGTGGTCCATCCCATACGCTCATGGTTCACTCGATTATGTTATGCGATAACAATCACCCACGCTACCTTTGTAGGAGGCACGTATCCGGGTGGGATTGTCAGTCCAATAGATCTATCATTGTATACCGTCGGCTGATCAATGTTAATGATTATGCTAGAATTGTGCTTACCCTAGTCATGTTTAAGACATAATGCAACATAGAAAAACACATAGACCCTTTATGATTGAATTGCAAATAGAATGATGTAACATGTTTCACCCCAAAAATGGTGATAAATAGAAAAGGGGCTATGTAAAACTCACCTTAGCAAATTATTAAGTCTCGAGAAATAGAATATGTGTAGCCCCAAAGTTGCCAATTACAATAGCTTATAATCAAAGCTTCAATTGTAGAAGTAATAGACTATAGAAGAAAGGTATGAGGGAAAGTTTAATCGGATTGAAACAATCGATTTAGAGGTGCCAAGTATAATGGTCATAGGTGGGTTTTTATACTAGTTTTGGATTCAATTAGCCATTAAAATTGGTCAACACCATAAAGTAAGGTTTTATGATGAATTGACTATTTGACTAAGACTTTGACTATTTGACTAGGACTTTGACTAGGACTCAAGGCTTTGATATATATATATATATATATATATATATATATATATATATTTACTCTGAAACGAATTTATATCTTCCTTGTTTGAGATTATAAATGTAATTGGAAAAAATGATTAACTTTAAATAAGAAATAAAAAATATCATTAGTTTGAATTAGAAAAATAAAAACACCGTCTTATAAAATGACGATTTTATAAATAGAATTAGGATAGGACATATGTCATGATTGAAGATTATTTTTTTTAAGTACAATGATAAAAAGAACTTAGAAAAATAGAGTGCACGGATAAAGATAAGAATACTTAGAAATAAATTAGACTTTATATCATGGATCAAGAAATACTTTAATGCAAAATAAATGGGAAAATTCGTGAGGTTACAGTCTCCCCTACTTTTAGAAACTTCGTCCCGAAGTTATAAAAAAAAAACACCGGGTTGACGGTGATTGGGTAGAAATTAGGGCAACTGTGGTTTGGAAAATTTGTGTTAAGGCATGACATGAATTTATAGGTAACAGAATAAACTGTTTCGAATAATTTGGTAAGAGGTTTGATAGGTGTGGGTTTTAAGGGTTGGATGAGGTTCGTCTAAAATAGCAAGGAGGATAAGAATCTAGCAAAACACTAAACTTTAAGTTTTAGGAATCTTAAAAAGAAATGCATGAGTTAATTGACTATAGAAATACTAAACAGGTAACTAGAGTTTATAATTGGTTATCTACCAAAAACCTTGATAGAATTTCACACTACCTTAACGTACCTGTAAATTCATGATTACGTTCCGGACCGTAATCACCAATTTACCTTACATTAGGGTTTTGTGTCCTTCTATGACTCTAAACACACATGTAAGTAATGCAAAATAACCTTGTGATTGAATCGTATACAATGTATCCAAAAATGAGTCCAACTGTTGAGCAGGAAAAAGACTTCTACCAGTCAGTGAATAAGAACCTCTACTGATTGTTGAGCAGGTGCGATAGCCTCTACCAGTCGTTGAGCAGGTTGTAGGGCCTCTACCGACTGTTGAGCAGGCATGATGACCTCTACCAATCGTTGAGTAGGTTATTTGGTACTCTACTAACTGTTGAGCAAGTACTTCATCCTCTATCAGTTGTTTGATTAAGTGTACCAATTATTACACACATAAATTGCAAATTGATAATATGTACATGTAAGCAATCAAGTATCAAGTATAGCATACGAGTTGTAATAGAGTTGCCCTAGACAAGGTTAATGACTCTAGGTGTGTCTATAGCAAATAGTTTATATTCCATGAATTCTAGTTTCAAATGTTCAAATATGGTAGATAGTCAAATCCTCATGTATAACTAAGGATTATGTTTGATGCAACACACAATCAAGTTTCAATAGTTTGGTTATCATGGGTAACTAGCTCATGTGTGAGAAGGTGAAGGATATGAATTTAGTTCTTGAGAGGATGATGAAAAATCTTGAAGCAGAATCAAGGTTGTGAGAGATAGTGAATGTGAAGATAGTTGATAAAGAGTTTATTTTATAGTAAGGAGATTATGTAGCAGTGTGAATTTTGGGGTTTGGATCAAAGGTTATAATCAAGTGTATAAGAAAACATGATTGTGGTATATGCCAAATATTGTAAAAATTTGAACAAGTTGAAAGTGAGTGAGTGTCGATGGAGAATTTAGAGACTAAATATTATTCCTATGGATAAAAAAATCCTATTTTCAAAATTGGTTTTATACATAAAGCAAAAGTTGTTAAATAGTACAAGCTAAGTGGACTTTGATTAAAATATTCCCGTTAGTTGGAGATTTCAAACATGACATTAGGTTTTGAAGATCAAGATTCTATTAAGTGATTTTTAATAGTTTAAAGCATTATATAGAAAATTGTTTGTTACGTCAATAAATAAATAATTGAATTTAAGTTCGAGGACATCTTTTGACAAAAATATGTACTTTGTAAAGTTACTAGGTAATGAAAATACAACAAGATTTAGAAATCTTTAGTTTGTGCTAAGGTATGAGGTTATAGTTTTTTTAAAAAAATAAGTAACATGTGGAGAAATGAAAATAATATGATTTGGGTAGGGTGTTGAATATTTAAAAAAGTGGCTAAGATGGTAAGGTGAAGTGTGATTGTGAAATCCATAGATGGTTATGAAATGAGATTGATTTAAGCTGTAAAATTTTGAGATTTTAGAGCTTAGTTTAAGGAAAATGAGTGTAATCATTTATTCATTAATTAAAACAAATAAACGAAAACGTTGACTTATCAAAGCTTCTAGATTCTAATAACATAGTGAAGACATGCTTTAGCCTATAAGTGAACACTCATCCCGAGAATTCCCAGGTAGGCATCCGGGTCCCTCGTCTGATTGGGATATATGCGCAATGCCAGCCTAGACAGAAGACTCAGAATACAGGCGTTCAACCTTCCATATTGCACATGTTCGTTATTAAAATCTAGAACTTCAACGAGATCTCAAGGTGGTTCAAGCTAAACTTGAGGATTTTGTCCTACTAGTCTAAGAGTAGATCTTGTGATGGAGAGCACTCTTCTTGTAGGGACTAAAGTAAGGATAAGAAGTAGGATAGAGAATAGAAACAAGTAAGGTTGCAAGTAAAAGGAGCAAGTACTGGATAAAATCCTATGGTTATAGACTAGATTATTTTTTTTCTAATAACCTAATTCCCTATAACCATGGCTCTGATACAAATCTGTAACACCCCAACCGATGGCGGAAACATCGGGATGTCACGTATTGATGATTGTTCAGTAGCTCATGGTAAATAATAAGTTTTAATAAATGATTTAAATAAATTACATACAATTGTACAAGAATTTGTACATCAAAATGAAAAATACTAGCTACGCATCTTCAAGCAATAACTCTAATCTTCAAGCAAGCTATAACCTGAAACATGTTAAGTTTGAAAATATTTTTGGTCAACAAAAGTTGGTGAGAATTACATAGGTTTTGATAATCGAATAAAACTTGTACAATTCAAGTGTCATGGCAAGTCTAGTCCATATGTGAAAACATACTAGAAGTAAATCGAGTGCATAATCAACCCTTGTGACTGTTATATTGTGGTCCATCCCATACGCTCATGGTTCACTCGATTATGTTATGCGATAACAATCACCCACGCTACCTTTGTAGGAGGCACGTATCCGGGTGGGATTGTCAGTCCAATAGATCTATCATTGTATACCGTCGGCTGATCAATGTTAATGATTATGCTAGAATTGTGCTTACCCTAGTCATGTTTAAGACATAATGCAACATAGAAAAACACATAGACACTTTATGATTGAATTGCATATAGAATGATGTAACATGTTTCACCCCAAAAATGGTGATAAATAGAAAAGGGGCTATGTAAAACTCACCTTAGCAAAGTATTAAGTCTCGAGAAATAGAATATGTGTAGCCCCAAAGTTGCCAATTACAAGAGCTTATAATCAAAGCTTCAATTATAGAAGTAATAGACTATAGAAGAAAGGTATGAGGGAAAGTTTAAACGGATTGAAACAATCGATTTAGAGGTGCCAAGTATAATGGTCATAGGTGGGTTTTTATACTAGTTTTGGATTCAATTAGCCATTAAAATTGGTCAACACCATAAAGTATGGTTTTATGATGAATTGACTATTTGACTAAGACTTTGACTGTTTGACTAAGACTTTGACTAGGACTTTGACCAGGACTTTGACTAGGACTCAAGGCTTTGATATATATATATATATATACTTTGAAACGAATTTATATCTTCCTTGTTTAAGATTATAAATGTAATTGGAAAAAATGATTAACTTTAAATAAGAAATAAAAATATCATTAGTTTGAATTAGAAAAATAAAAACACCGTCTTATAAAATGACGATTTTATAAATAGAATTAGGATAGGACATATGTCATGATTGAAGATTATTTTTTTTTAAGTACAATGATAAAAAGAACTTAGAAAAATAGAGTGCACGGATAAAGATAAGAATACTTAGAAATAAATTAGACTTTATATCATGGATCGGGAAATACTTTAATGCAAAATAAATGGGAAAATTCGTGAGGTTACACTTTTCAACATTCTTAACCACTTTCTTTTCAACATTCTTAACAACAAACTTCTCAACTTTCCTATCAACATTCTTTGCTGATTGATTCTTTCTGTGAGCGTTAGCCATGGGCTGGACAATCTGAGATGGTGAAACCGGTTCAGTAGTGATGATGTGATTTTCATCAGGAATATCACTCACTTTTTCAACAACCGTCTCTGACTGTTCATCCTCTTCATTAGAATCATCAGCAGCAACCACACCTTCATTGTTTCCCAGAACAGGTCTAACATCAGAATACGGGTCTCCGACACTGGATGTGTTGGACTCGTTATCTGATGTAGAGTCAGATTTGACTAAGCTCTCCGGTGCTATCGCATGCAAATTATGGTTTTCAAACAACACCGGGGATGGGACAGCTTTGTAGTTTGCACTACTGGGCTGTGAAGGTTCTTCTATGATGTGGTCAACTACATAAGCAATGTGCTTATAGCTTTCAAGCTTTTTGTTTACTTTCTCGGCAAAGCACTTGATGGTGGCCATTTCCAATTTTGTGTTTTCTAAATCATTTATATAATTTTTTATGGCCATTTGTTTTAACGACAAAGTCTTTTTCAATTTAGAAATATCTTTCTTATACCCATCAAGTACTCTATTGAATTCTTTTGAATCTTTCTGATACAATTGACAATTGATTTTTGCACTCTCAAGTTGAACCTTGAGTTGCTTTTTTCATCTGTCAATTTATCACAAATTTTGCAATTCTTAACACAAATTGAATTGGAATTAACAGTAGATTCAGTACTTACCTGCTTAGGAGGTTTTGTCATTGCCATTAGAGCAAAATGAGCTTCCTTCCCAGCGAAAAACTTGGAGTAGTCAATTCTGGTGCAAGCATCATCCACCATGCATGACTTCCGATTCATCAAGAAATCAGCTTCAGCAAGCAACTGGTCAATATCGTCATTCAGTGAATTAACACTAGATTCAGAGTCAGAATCACTTTCCTCATCAGAATAAGTGGAATCACACTGTTCTGGAATATTAGCAACAGTATCCATAACCATTCCAGTCTTTTTCTCAGCACAATCAACATCAACATTCATCTCATCATTCACCTCTTCAATCTTTAACTCACTCATCTTCTCAGACACAACCTCTTCTTCAACCTCCACCTGTTCATCCAAGTTCATCTTCTGTGCCACACAAGCCACATTACCAGCTGTAATTTCTTCCACACCCAACTGTATACCGGTCCAATCGAAACCCTCATCCTTCTGTATCACCAAAGCTTGGTTTGGGTTTTCAGTTTGGGTTTGTGTGTTTGGTGTAGATATGGGAATGATTGTTCGGTTTGAGTTATGTTGTGTTTGGTTTTGGTTTTGTGATGTGGATTGTCTAGCATTGTTATTTTGTTGGTTATTCTGGTGGTTTTGATAGTTGTTGTGAGGTTGAAAGCTTGAAATGTTGTTGGAACTTTGGTATGATACTTGGTTTTGGTTTTGAGTTTGACGGTTTTGGTATGTAGAGTTGAATGGATTTCGATTACCTAGTTGTGCTGGCTGTGTGCACTCTCTTTTAAAATGACCTTTTTCACCACAGTTGAAACAAGTTACTTTGGCTTTGTTGAAGCCATAAGTGGTGTTAGCAGAAGTTGAAAGATCCATTCTCCCGGTCTTCTGAATAAAGTCAGTGGCTCTTCTCATGATGCTTGCAAAAGCCCACTGTATATCCATCAATTCCATCTCTTCCTTGTCGATCTGTGCATAGTCCTCATTGGTCAAATTGTTGTTTCCAATTTGACTAGCAACCAGACCATTGTATGATGCTACCATCGCTGAAACTAATGCTACATGTTGTTGAGCAATCTCAACAGTAACATTATTCAGATTTGAAGTCTCCAACACAATCGGGCTTTGGTTCGGTTGGTTTTGGTTAAGTTGAATTTGGTTCATTTGAGGGTTGTAAGATTGTTGTTGTTGAGGTTGGCTTGCAGAGTAACACCCTGCTTGTTGCATGGGTGAGAATGGTGGAATATAGGAAGTTGTTGTAGGATATGATGGTGAGGTATATGAAGATGTTTGAGCAAGGTAGTTGATTGGTTGTTTGGGTGGTTCAACGATGTTAGAGACACATGCGATGTGTGGAGCAACATTGGTAGTAGAACTGGAAGTAGTATGGGAAGAAGATGTACCACCAAGATAAAGTTCCGGATTCTGAGGAATTTGAGCCCTCTTTGCTTTCCTCTTCTCCTCCATCTCTTTGTTCTCCAGTTTCTGTATAAACACATTGATCGTCCAATACTAGTACACATCCTTCTCTTTCAACACTTCAATATGCTGGTTCCAATACGGTGGCAACGCATCGGCAAACTTGTCCACCAGTTCGGACATAGGTATGCTAATCTCATAGCTTGACAGCTCTGTGAGTAAGTGGCAATACCTTGGAACCAACTCTTTCAAAGTCTCGTTACCCATGTAACTAAAATTCTCAAACTCTTTGCGAAGCTCCTCCATCCTTAGCTTCCTAGTCTTCTCATTCCCATCATGTCTGTTTCTCAACATGTCCCACAGCTGCTTTGAAGTTGTGCATGAACCAAACTGATGCAGCAAATCTGTGTTGATAGCTTGGGACAATTGAGAAAACGCCTTTTTCTCAATAGCAAACCTTTTCTTGTCATCGTCTGCTAGATTCTCCAAAGGAATAGGCTCTCCCGTGTTCTCCAAGATCGGAGCAACATAGCCTTTCGCAATCATTTGCCATGCCTCAGTTCCCTCTAACCCCATACCCTCCAAATGGATCTTGAATTTAGTCTTCCATGTGTTGTAGTCGACCATCTCCATCAGCTTAGGTGGTCAAATTTCACTTCCAGATGACAAGTCTTGAATAAGCGTTGATATAGCATTGGTCGTCTATGTGTGAACCGCTGCTGCTGCTACTCCCCAATAGTCGCCAATCGGTTGCGGTTGTGGTTGCGCAACATGTTGAGGAATAGAACTAGTCATAGCCATATAGTTGATAGGTTTTGATGGTTGACTAGTCTTTTGAGCAGCAACCGACCAAGGATCCATGGTTGTCTGCTGTTGTGGTGTCGTGTTGGGTCGTGGTGTAGTCGGAAAGTTCCACATCTTGATCTGAAAATGTTTAAACACAAAAAGATTAGAAAAGTTTAAAAACAGTTTTCTCCTTCGTATGAATCGAATGGTCGAATGAGAGAAAATGTTCTCCTTCGACCGTTTTCAAAGATACGAATGTAAGATACAACAAACACAAATCTCTTTCGACCGTTTGACTCTCTTTCGACCGTATGAAAATTCTCCTTCGACCGTTCGAATGGTCGAATGAAACAGGTATGGTCGAATGAACACCAATACACTAACAAACTCTTGGTTCGACCACTTAAAACACCACCTTCGACCAAAAATCCTTTGGTTCGACTGTTTAACACACACGTTCGCCCATTTCTCCCTAGGTTCGACCCTGCACTTTCAAAAACGGTTATTCTTTGAAAATCAGTTGATTTTGATCAAATTTTTCAAAAGTTGAAAGAATTTGATGATTTTAATCAGGTTTTGATTCGGATTTGATTTGGAACAAGTTTATCAAAGAGAATTATGCATTTTATCCATGAAAACAAGCTCTAATCAATCAATTTATCACCAATTCAATGTTATCAATGAAAACAGAAAGTTTTTTTATCAAAATAGGGTCCAAATCTGCTGTAAAAATTATCAAATTGTGGTTGTTTGATCCATAATGGCTCTGATACCACTTTGTATGCGCTTTGGATCGTCAAATCTACAAAGAGATTGATCAAACAAGTTTGATACAGGTGCGGAATCCCTGAATCAATCACAATTATGATAATCAAACAATCAAAACACAGAAATCATCTTTCAAAGGTTTTTCTCATTAATAATCAACTCAAATTACACGTTTTAATAAAGATTACAATCAGATATGACGTGAAAATAAGTTGACAAAACACTAGGGAGAGACACAAAACAGGAGGGAATAAAAATGACCAACAACTTGCATTCAAAAATTGCTTAACCTATTTATAGGCCTGCACATTCGCCCATATTGAATGGTCGAATGTGCAGGTTCGCCCAAATACATCATGCGAACCAAGCTTACATAACCATTAAATCTACATTCGCACTCCTTGTCTCTCCTTCGTATATATTCTCTCCTTCGCACCCACCAAAACCTTCATTCGCCCACAGAATAACTCCTTCGCCCGTTCGACAATCACCATTAACATATGTTTATTGTAATCCAAAGCATTAGTCGCACAATAATGCATCTACAAAACAATATATCGACCCGAAACCTCCGGTTTGGCAATCTATCAAACGAAATTTCGGTACTAAGACCATATGCCAACGAAACGTTGATCCACATGATTATCAGTTAATGTTTTTAGATTTATATCACCATGCTGAACATTAACCTTTGATTTCAAGCCTACCAATATATAAATGTAGTGGCTACTCAATGTTTATTCATTTTGTTTTCAGAGTAGTCTGACAGTCCACTGATGTACTATCATCTCCTCTTTTTCTCTAGGAAAGCTCATTTTGGATTTTCTAAATTTTATTTATATTTTTCTGAAATTTTCTCCCCCTAAAAATCTAAAAATAAGCATATTTTTGGATTTTTATACTTTTGAAGAAAAACAAAATAAAATGATATCCCATGCGGTTTACTCATTGAGTTTCAAAAACCATTTTCTCACTCAGATAACTTGATTCACTTTTATCTTTCAATTTGTATACCATTGACAAAAATAAGAGAGTTTAGAATAAACCGTAATGTCGCATTTGTTGTAGAAATCCATCACCTGAGATCAATTGCATGAGATTGCAACTTTTTCCGACTTCACTTCAAAAAATCAACAATACCGGTAAATTCGGTATGTTTCTTTAGATCGCCAGATAAGCACAACAGTTGTGTGCTTCTTCAAATGGTAACTCTTCTACTTGTTTCTTCTCGGATGCCTTTTCTAAAGATCCTGTGGGAATATCAGTACTCTGCTATTCAGACATGGATAAACTGCAAAACAAATCAAGAAACCACGTTAAAAACGGACAAAATAACCAATACATGAAATTTTTTATTATAAAAATCTACATTCGACCAATTGAAGGCACGAATGTGAAAAATAAGGTTCGAATGTGGAATATAAGGTTCGAATGTGAAAATAAGTGTTTAAAAATGTACATTCGACCATTTTGTTCCACTTTCGACCGTTTGAACATCTACATTCGACCAAAAAGCCACTTTCGACCGTTTTGAACTGGGCGAATGTATCTGTTCATCTTCTCAAATTGTAGATTTTGATTCAAAGTGTTTTAACATGCCATTTCGATTTGAAAAGCATCTAATATGGTCGATAAACCTTTCCCAATCAACAATTTTAATTATTATTCAGTGTTTATGTGTTTTAACCTAAAATCTAGGAATAGTTGACAAATTTGATTGGATGTTCCTCGTCAGAAATTATCTTATCGGATCCTTCTATCCGATAGAAAACTTTGACGGGTTTGTCACATTGTTCATTTTTCTCAACATGCTTAACTGATTGATTCACCCGATGAGCGTTAGCCATGGGATGTATAATTTGAGATGGTGATACTGGTTCATTTGTAATAATGTGATTTTCAACAAGAATATCACACACCTTCTCAGATTTGTCATCCTCAGAGTCGGAATCATTAGTTACCGCAATCAAACCATCATCATTTGGTCCTAAAATAGGTCTAACATCAGAATTAGGGTCTCCCACACTGGAGGTGTTAGACTCATTATCCGATGTAGAGTCAGACTTAAATGAACTCTCTGGTGTTATTGAATGCAAAGTATGGTTTTCAAATAACACTGGAGATGGGACGGCCTTGTAGTTTGCACTACTTGACTGTGAAGGCTCCTCAATAATATGGTCAACAACATATGCAATATGTTTATAGCTTTCAAGCTTCTTGTTGACTTTCTCAGCAAAACACTTGATGGTAGCCATTTCAAGTTTTGTATTTTCTAATTCATTGATATAATTGTTAATGGCTAGTTGTTTTAAAGATAAAGTCTTTTTAAGATTGAAATGTCTTTCTTGTAACCATCAAGCACTTTATTGTTTTCTCGTGCTTCTTTCTAATACGATTGACAGTTGATCTTAGCACTCTCAAGCTGAACCCTGAGTTGCTTATTATCCTCTGTCAATCTATCACATGCACCACAATACCTCTCACTATTCATATCTAAATTAGACTCAGAACTTACCTGCTTTGGAGGCTCAGTCATCGCCATCAATGCAAAGTGTGCTTCCTTTCCAGCAAAGAATTTAGAATAGTCGATTCTGGTAAAAGCATCGTCCACAATGCAAGATTTGCGTGTCATCAGAAAATCAGCTTCGGCAAGAAGTTGATCGATATCATCATCTAGTGAGTTAACACTAGCCTCAGAATCAGATTCACTCTCCGTATCAGAATAAGCTGAATCACACCTTTCGGAAACATCAGTAACAGAGTCAAGAATCCCGACTTCTTCTCAACACAAACATCACTTTCTTCACTCAACTCTTCAATCTTCACCTTAGACATCTTCTCAGTCACCAAAACATCTTCAACAGATACAGGCTCATCCAAATCCATCTTTTGGGCAACACATGCCACATTACCAGCAGTGATCTCCTCAACACCGAGTTACATACCAGTCCAATCAAATCCCTCATCTTTCTGGATCACCAAAGCTTGGTTCTGGTTATCTGATTGGGTTTGGTTGTTTGGTGTAGAAATAGGAATGATAGTTCTGGTTGGATTGTGTGGTGTTTGATTTTGATCCTGATTTTGTGTAGTGGTTTGTCTAATAGTATTATTTGGTGAGGTGTTTTGGCGGTTTTGGTAATTATTTTGTGGTTGAAAATTGGAGTTGTTTTGATTTTGATATGATACCTGATTTTGACGGTTCTGGTAGTTGGTGTTGAAAGGATTCCTGTTTCCCTGCTGTGCTGGCTGTGTGCATTCTCTTTTGAAGTGACCTTTCCCACCACAATTAAAACATGTCACTTTGGCTTTGTTGAAGCCATATGTGGTGTTTGGAGAAGTAGAAAGATCAGTTCTGCTCGTCTTCTCAATGAACTCAGTTGCTCGCCTCATGACACTAGCAAACGCCCACTGTATGTCAATGAGCTCCATCTCTTCTTTGTCAATTTGCGCATAGTCTTCACTGGTTAGGTTGTTGTTACCAATTTGACTAGCGACTAACCCGTTATAAGAAGCAACCATAGCAGAAAGCAATGCTACATGTTGCTGTGCAACTTCAACAGAAACATTGTTCAAGTTTGAGGTCTCCAACACAATTGGACTCTGATACCAATTGAGAATTCGTTTTAGGACCGTAATCACGAACCGTGATCTCACGAATACCAACCGTAGGGTGCGGAATCCCTTCCGGTTGCGCAAAATGATTCAGAAATAAACGTAAACGATCGTGATGAAAACAGATAACGAATCACTGAGCAATTTCCATAACTTTACTCGTGTATTAGATAAAAATATCAACAATTAAAATTCAAACCTAGACCTAATACAGAGAATCTCACACAGACATAAACTAGGGAAAAGCTCCAAATGATAACTCTCTCTAAAATAATAAAATTTTCCCTATTTATAGACTCCCACCTTCGCCCCTTTCATGAGGTCGAAGGTGTTCATTCGACCCTTTAAGGGATCGAATGAAGCCTTCTCTAACAATCAATCTACATTCGACCAGTAATAAACTACATTCGACCTCTCAACTTGTCGAATGTATCTTCAGGATAAAGTCTTGGTCGTTTTCTGATTATCAAAACCTTCGACATTCAGTACTGGATCACTAGCTGGGGACATACATGAATAATACACTTACAATCTCCCCCTTGGACCTAGCTAGTTTACCAATTCAGAAAGTTATCAATTCTTCAAGTCCTGCATTCATCATCTTGAACGATTTGAAAACTTTCCATCTTCATGCACGTTTGTGTCGAGGTTCATGTCTATCTCTGCAATAAGCTTCAAAATTTTGACAGACTCAAGAAATCTTGGCTTTATCATTTGTTGATCCAGAGATGAAGACAGAAATCTATCTTGGAATTCTTCGATCTTCAGTCATTTCTTTAACAATCTCTGACTAGTTTCTGTTGTTCTGGTGATCTTGATGTTCAGGATTGGGTCTTGTTCAGTTACACACTTTGTCGATGAATCTTGAGTAGTGCATTTGCTGTGTTTGATTCTGCAGAAAAATTTACAAAAAACTGCACAAACTATAACCAGCGTTAGACACGACAAAAATCTTGGAAGTACTCTTCACATTCCTTTTGACCCTCAATAGTTCTCCCCCTGAACTATTAAACATTTTTCATATGCACCAGAAACTTGAAAATCTGTAGACATTTTCAACTTTTAAGTATCTGGGCATTCACATTAAGTATCCCATCATCGGTTATCGAAAATACAGTAGAAACAAAACATTTTGATTTTTCAAAGTTTATGCTAAAACACACCAAAAATCTTTTTGAATTTTCAAATAGAATTGGATAAAAGTAAACTGAACATATTTTTGTGAATTTTCCGGTAAGAGGATCATATTAGTATTTAAACAGTCAGTCAATCCTCTTTGAGATCAATTTTTGCTTTTGACATTGTGCATCCTACAACCATTACCAGTATGTTTGTCCACTTAAACTCAAAATCATTATTCATTGTTCAGCACTTCAGATACATTATGGTAATATTAGATACTGAAAAATCTATGGTCCCGGCGCACGCGACAAATTCCCGTATCTAGAATTGCGCAAAGCTTCATTGTAACACGTGATTATATTGTAGTTATCCGTTAGTTACAAGGTAAGACGCACAGCGGTGACAGGTCAGCAAATTAATGCTTCAAAGAGACTTATGCACCCTACCAGGGTGAGGACTAATATCATACATGATTTTCATCATAGTATTGATACGATGCATTAGATAATCTTTGACTATCATCAACATGTTAAGTTCCTAATTCGGTAACTTAAGGATTTGTCAGTAAAGATCTTTTACTAAGATACCCTGACTGATCTAGGTCTGTAAATCAATACGACAAACGAAATTTCGGTACTAAGACCATATGCCAACGAAACATTGATCCACATGATTATCAGTTAATGTTTTTAGGTTTATATCACCATGCTGAACTTTAATCTTTGATTTCAAGCCTACCAATATATACTTGTAGTGGCTACTCAATGTTTATCAATTCATCTTGTTTTCAGAGTAGTCTGACAGTCCACTGATGTACTATCATCTCCTCTTTTTCTCTAGGAAAGCTCATTTTGGATTTTCTAAATTTTATTTATATTTTTCTGAAATTTTCTCCCCCTAAAAATCTAAAAATAAGCATATTTTTGGATTTTTATACTTTTGAAGAAAAACAAAATAAAATGATATCCGACGCAGTTTACTCATTGAGTTTCAAAAACCATTTTCTCACTCAGATAACTTGATTCACTTTTATCTTTCAATTTGTAAACCATTGACAAAGATAAGAGAGTTTAGAATAAACCATAATGTCGCATTTGTTGTAGAAATCCATCACCTGAGAGCAATTGCATGAGATTGCAACTTTTTCCGACTTCATAGGTAGGAAATAGAAGACAAACACTCTCATCTCTGTTTAAATCATGTTTTCCTTTTTCACTATCCCATCCTTTTGACCTTTACCTCTCCAATAAATAGCTTTTATACAGATCTTCCACTATCAAGTGTCAAAAGATAAATAATAGGTCTGTCTGGAACAACCTGCACACTTGTTAAACAATTAGCACGAGAGAGGCACCCATCCCTTCACAATGATGGGTCGTCCAAGGTCATCAATCCTCGGAACATCAATCCATTCTCCTTTTGAAAAATCAATTGGTTTTTCAATGGATTGATTTGAAGTAGAAATTGCTATTGATTTAGAAAGTGATTTAGGTTTCCAAACACGTTCAGAGTTTATTTTAGACTTTGTTGAAATCGTTTTGATTGTTCACTTTTCAGGTTTCATGTTTGACACCTGCTTCTAACTTTGTTTGGAGCCTTCTCAGACTTAACTGATAAAGGTCCAGGTTTAGAGTTATTCTTAGGCTTAGCCTTAGAACTCCCCCTTACCTTAGCAACCCATTCACTATCTACATTTTTGTTCAAGGCAATCTTGTTACGATTGTCATACACAACCTGTTTCCCCTTTTGTTTCTTGATTGATTTTGGGGATACAGACTTTTTGACATTGCCTGAAATTTTAGCGAATTTCACTTCGGTCTTTTTCTATTTAACATACGGACAGGAAGCAACTAAATGCCCACACTCTCCGCAGTTATAACAAGACCTATATTCCATAAAATCACATGCATACCCTTCATCCCAATACCAGTAGGGACAATGAGCAGCAATATGACCAACTTCACCACATTCAAAACATCTTCTCCATTCAACATAACCATGAGAATACTGTGGTGAGTTGTTTCTCCAATAACCATCAAATCGAGAGGTATATGAATAATATTAAGAGTCATATGATCTAGATGAAAAATTTCTTGAATTCTTTTGATGAGAATTTTTCATCTGATCATTACCTTTCGATTTGTTTGGTTTTGGTCCTTTTTCCTTAGGACTCTTCCTGTTTTCAATGTTTTTATTTTGATCCTTATGTTGGTTAGGATTGAGTTCAAACGACAGATGATCAAATTGATTTTTAAATTGATTTAACAAATCAATATTATCAACATAGATACATTTAAGTAAAGATTGTTTGATATTATCAATTGGAAAATCTTTGTTGAAAATCAATTTGTCCTGTCCTACCAACATATAGGATCCTTCAACTCCTTCAGGAAACTTGAATATGGGCACTCTTCAGATTCAAGTTCTGAAGTTGCTACCACATTTTCAGTTTTCTCTTCAAACACTGGTTTCACGTCAGATTCAGAATCAACAACACAAGGTGTTGTGATTTCCAACTCTGATGTGGAACTATTCTTTGAAATAGTGTTATGAAGTTCTGAGATATCTTTCTTAAAAGATTCAATTTGATTCATAAAATGTCTTTCATTATTTGTCAAAATTTTATTTTCAATTTGAAATCTTTCAAGTTTATTTGTTAAGTTCTGTTTGTCCTCAAGAAGTTTTAGCACTTCATTTTTCAATTTGGCACAATCAGAACAATTAGCACATTCAGCATTAAATTTTACCTCAACATCTGAATTATTACCATTCTCAGAATTTACATCAACATTTGATGTATCACTTCCTCTTGATTCACTCTTTTCTGAACTCGTATCAGAACTCAAACACTCTCTGACAATTCACTTGAATCATCATTCCCCACTTGTTTGACAAAACACACAACATTACTTTTAACACTTTCGCTGTTAACACACTCATTCTCATTAACCATTTTATCAGTTGGTTACACAGTTGGTCGTGTAACAACTTGTTCGAAATTTTTTACACCTTAAAATTTGAAAAATATTATCCGAATGTTCGTAGGTTCGAATGTGGAAGTAATCAGTCTTATTCGACCTTTTACAAGGGTCGAATGTGTCTCAGTCTTGGTTCGACCTTAAGAATGAAAATCTTTGAAAATCAGATTCTACGTTCGACCTTTTCTCAATAATCGAGGGTTCGAATTTGGAAAATTTCCAGGTTCGACCCCTTTCACTGACTCGAATGTGAAAATAGTAAAACACTGACTCACTTTCGACCACTTAACTTCCACTTTCGACCTCCCGTAAGGTCGAATGTACAATAATTGGTCGAATGTAAAAATTCAACTCACACAGCTTCTAGGTTCGACCTAAAATGGTTCACGTTCGACCAGAAAAAGCTAGGTTCGACCCTCAAATCTCACATTCGACCGTTTCAGGTCTGTTCATCATCTTCAACCTCAAGAACACGAATCTGGTCGGTTTTTGACAAAATTTTCACTAAATGTAATGAAATTTGATAGGTTTTGTGCGGCTTTGAATTTAGACAAACATTTGTGAAAGGATTTTTGAAAACAACATCAAATTCAACTCTAATTTAATCAAAAACCATGTTTTTATGAAAAGCTTCAAAATTTCTTGGGTTTTGATCTTTAAACCAGAATTCTAATCAGTTTTCATCAATTCAGATCAATTTGCAATCGTGAAATCGAGCCTATGCTCTGATACCAATTGAGAATTCATTTTAGGATCGTAATCACGAACCGTGATCTCACGAATACCAACCGTAGGGTGCGGAATCCCCTCCGGTTGTGCAAAATGATTCAGAAATAAACGTAAACGATCGTGATGAAAATAGATAACGAATCACCAAGCAATTTCCATAACTTTACTTGTGTATTAGATCAAAATATCAACAATTACAATTCAAACCTAGACCTAATACAGAGAATATCACACACACACAAACTAGGGAAAAGCTCTAAATGATAACTCTCTCTAAAATAATAAACTTTTCCCTATTTATAGACTCCCACCTTCGCCCCTTTCATGAGGTCGAAGGTGTTCATTCGACCCTTTAAGGGTTCGAATGAAGCCTTCTCTAACAATCAATCTACATTTGACCAATAATAAACTACATTCGACCTCTCAACTGGTCGAATGTATCTTCAGGATAAAGTCTTGGTCGTTTTCTGATTATCTGAACCTTCGACATTCAGTACTGGATCACTAGCTGGGGACATACATGAATAATGCACTTACAGTATGCATATGCACACATGCCTATTTATTAGCTACAAGTAATTTGCGTTGGTTTCCAAGACTAACCCGGCTTTTTAACATAGTCGTTTCTAGCCCTTTGGATTCATCCCTGAATCCCACTCTTGTCCTTTTTGGTTTACTAGTATGTTATAACATACTTTGCTTTACACTAACGTTTTCCATTACTTGGCTAATCCTATTTTAAGAATTTGCCTTTTATTTGGGTTTCCCTTACTCTTCGTGATTGTTGTGGAAATCGTGAGCTAACCCCCACATTTTACCCAGCCGGTTTGCTAGGCTCCTACATTTTCAAGTATCATAATCCAAGGTACGATCCATTACAGTTCGCCCTGTTTAAACCTCACCCCAAGTGAGTTATCCGGTTTACTATGCTTGGGCTTTCCCCAAAACATATCTAATTCGTGTCCGTAAATTTTAATTTTGGGTTTCCTAAAATTTCCCGGTTTGCTAACTCGATTGGTGCCCCAACCGACCCGTTTAAAAACTTTTGAGTTTCAGATTTCAAACCGTTTATACATTTAGAACACATAGTTTCTAAAAAGAATCCTTTTTTCTATTTACCGATATCAATATAAGTTGAGGTCGGTTTTTCTCTCATAACACAAGGTGTCGATTAGTCATTACAACGGATTGTATCAACTAATCTCCTATTTTCACGGTTCGCAATAGATTGTACCAACTATACAATCCATCGTTTTCAAGGTTTACACTTCTATATCCATAACCCGAGGGTTGAATGCTTTATTGATTTATCACGGCCCAAGTTCGCTGTTCATGTCATTTATCCAAAGATTTATGACTTATCCAAATATGATTATGACCCATCCTTTAATTATGGTTCAAGTCCCTTTTTACGAATTTATCATTCTATAAAAATTCTAGTTTAATTATGGCTTAACCTTGATCAAGGTCCAAGACCAAAAACTAAGTGATTAGTTAGTTAATTCATCAAACAAATTTTTAAATAAAAAGAATTAAACAAGAACACAAACACCACTCAACAAATAAAAACTATATAATTTATACCAAAGAAGTCTTCACCCTAGCAACACTATAATATCCTAGCCAAAGATTGGCATTACAACATGCACTCTAGTTTGGGTGTTTGAAAAACACATAGTAGTGGTTGTTTTATGGATAAAAGAGGGTTTTTGGATGATTTATAGTGATCTCTCTTAAGCTCTCACTTAATGTAGTGTTTATGGAGTGATCCCAAGCTCCAAAGGTCAATTACAAGATCTTAAAGATGGCTGATGAGTGAGAGAAACTCGGGTGGAATGGGATGGGTGAAGGGATGGATGAAGAGATGCTCCAAAATGTGGGATGGAGGCCTCTATTTATAGGAAAATCAGCCTGAGCACACCCATGCTCGACAGCAGGTAATGTTGCAGAGTCCTTGTTGCAGAAGCTGTCTGTCCTTAGGGCAAGCACGGCCATGCCAAGGTCCTAGGCATGCCCGTGCAACCCAGTACGTGTAACCGTCTTGTCAGTTTTGGCCGGTTTAAGCCTTGGGGAACACGTTTCAAAAGGCACAACCGTGTTTAATGATGTGGCACGCCCGTGCACTGTCTGAAAGTTGACTTTTGGCCTTTGTTGACTTGGAAATGTTGACTTGTTAACTCGGGACAGTTGCACGGCCGTGCTGCACCTGGTAGAACTTCAGAGTCTTCAATTCTTCGTCAGTTAGTGTCGTTTTGCACTGGTGTTCACTTCTTTTCACCTTTTGACCTCTGATCCTGCAATTATCAACAAAAAGAGATAAATCATGATAAAATAGAAATAAAAGCATGACTTTGAGTATAAGATAGGTGAGAAATATGTTTGGAAAACATGTCAATTTCTCGACACATCATAACACCTCACACTTGAGATTTTGCTTGTCCTTAAGCAAACCGAACGTCAGGAAAATTTTTTAAGATAAAAACTGTAAGTTTAACTCGATGTGCTAAGCTTAACTTACCTCCTAAGAGTCCCGCTTAATAGAATTTCGGGATTTCGGGCTTGGTTTTTGGTGAGACTACTAAAATAATTCCTAAGGTGCCCTTTTTTTTCCGTTTTCCTCACTCCTCTCATTCACTCGGGTTTTATTTGGGGGTGAACACTCAAATTTTACCCGATGGATGACACGAATCATAGGTTTGTGTGCAAATCGCAACTCCACCACTTTTATTGAGGCGAAGCGTGTTAATCAAAAGGACTTTTTAAGGGTTAGTTTAGTAAGATAATGGAAGATAGGGTAGGAATGGAGTCTACCACCATGACTAACTTCGGGGTTGGTGCTTGAGGTGTTTGTTAGAATCTCGTTGATCTTCTAAGTTGGCTTTGCTGATCTCTCATTGGACTTCATAGTTCGACTGTGACCTACTCTTGTGAATCGTTCGGCGAGAGGGTCGCCTAATAGCTACCACTAGGCTAGGTCGATTACTTGGTCACTCTAGAATGTTTTACAAAACTTCTCTTTTGAAGGTCTCTCGATTCCTTTAGTTCCGCAACATCTTTATTCACACATTTTTTTCATGAGTATAACATATTACGCTTGATGTTTGCCGGATGATTATTGACACTTGGTATGCTCTTTTGATGGCTTTCTTTTGTAGCCTCTTCACGATAGAGATTCTGAATTCTTGATGTGTGGCGTATGCTTCAAAGTCCCAAAATTTCCAAAGAGCTTCCTCAACACCTTAACACTTCCTTTTGTTTCGGCATGTCGGGGGCTGAATGGATGCAAGGAAACGAAAAGGCTAAGGCTCAAAGATGGGTGGCTAGGGGTGGGGAAAATATATGGAAGGAAAATGGTGAAGGAATGGGTAAGTCCTAATTGCCTAGATCATTTTCACACACTCACCTCTGATGTGGTCTTGTAGCGCATAAGTCACACATGTTCTAATCACACCATGCCACGGGGAAATATCTCTCAAGACAAATGAACGAGCATGTGTAGTATATATGTATTGGTATGCTCAATAAGGCTAAAAAATACTCACATGTAGGGGTAGGGGTTATTTTAGGAATCGGGAACACCTTAGACGGTTCGTTTGACTACCAAAAACCTCCCTAATCTCCCGAAAGATCGTTGGGCAGACTCAAAGGGTTTGAAAATATTTTTGTTCCCAAAAACACTTTTTTAAAAACTTTGCCTTTTTAGTTACGGTTTGCTAACTGCTTTGAGGTGTTTTTAAATTTTGCAAAAATTTTAAACACCTCACACTTAATTCTTTTACACAATTTTAAAATTAATACTTGTGATATGCGTATGCAAAGAAAATAAGTGGGCTAGTTAAAAGGAACAAGTATCTCCCCTTTATGCTTTCTAACGGTTTGCGTGTGGTCGATCCCCGTAGCTGCCTCCACACGAATGCTTCCTTTGAGAGAAATCACTTGGCATGAACTACAATAATTTATTAGTAACAAAAAGAAAAATAAAAACAAGCTACTGGTCCTAATGCCGAGAGGGCATACCTGGGTGATAGAAAGTATCAAGAGTGAACGACCATACCTGATAGTTCTTGACCAACTTTTCTACCATATGCACCAACCTCTGAACTTATTCTTCATCGGGCTAGCCGCGGAAATACTACTTTAATCAAATTTAATCCCGCGATTTAAGATTTTGGGATTGATAGTCAAAGCTGCTAAGTCGTGCCACCACCACTTGAAGTTTCCTGAATCAAACTTCACTATGTGCAAGTAGTGAAGAAGTCGGTCACACCGACACACCACAGGTGGCTTGCCGAAATAACGCCACTTCTTCCTAGTGAAGTGATCCTCCGAGTGATAATCTTTACCCCATGAGTCTTCAACAAGTCCAGCCATTGGGGGGCTACCACTCGTGAAAAATGGCAACGGAGATATTACTGCTTCTTTTCATGAGTTGTCGCAATCTGGTTGTTTTTGTCCTTCTTGCACCTCTTCGTCCACCACTCCACTTCAACCCATCTTTTCTTCAATCTTGTCTGCACCCGCTTCCTCTTGTTGTACTTCCAATTCCCTTACTCTTGCTTTATCCTCCGTTGCAAATTAATTCCAAAGATAGTTTTTGACAATCTCGAGATTTTCAAAAAACCTTTCCAAGTCGATGAGAGGAGGTTCGGACTCGGGCATAGGCTCGTGTTCGGACTTGGAGAAAGGATTTGGTTGCAAAAATGGTGGTGAATTTTCAGGGGGGGTATTTTTCTTTGAAAGGATAAGGTGAGAAAGCTGGAGAATCAAAAAGTGGTGTTATATCAGAGTGTGGAAATGGTGACGGGTTATATGGAGGTGGTTCGTAGGAAGGTAAAGGTGGAGGAGGTTCGGGTGGTGGTGAATATGGAGAAGGTTCACAAAGGTAAGACTCAAAAGTGGGAAGACAAGGAAAGATGTATTCTTTGCATTTATAGGGGTAAGAAGGTCCACCACAATAAATACACGGAAGAATACAAAAGAAGTACTCTTCACAACTATGGGGAAAAGGAGGTACACCACAATAGTCACATCCTTGTTGAACGTAGCAGCCATGTTTAGCAATTTGATGATCCATTTTGTAAAATAAAGAAACCAGACAAACGGGTTAAACTAGCAACTTAAAACATTTCTATGGAATATGTTGTGTCCCCGGCAACGGCGCCAAAAACTAGATGCCTTGTGGATTAAAGGTTTTAATGACTTAAATTACTTTTCTTTTAAAGGAAACAAGCCCCGGACGGATGCGCCAAAAACTTGTTCAAAAATGACTTTAAGTCAAAACTTTAAGTTAAAACACTTTTCAATTTTTAAATTTATAAAATAAAACGATATTTGCTGATGATTCTAAACCCACACGATAGGCAAGTGTACCTATCGAGAATAGTATAGACTCTAGTAAGTACCGAGTATCGAACCCAAAGACACGACTTCCCCTACTCAGGCTTAAGTTGCTTTTTAATAAAAGTAAAAGATAGAAAAGAGAGAGAGAGCGAGAATGATAAAAGTAGAAATCAATAACCAAAAAGGAGTGTTGCTTTGGGATCCGACTATCTTTGGGAAGGATTAATAGTAATTACTTAGTTGAGTGGTCTATTCGAGTTGCGCACTTATGCTTAACTTAGAGTTGCAAGGTGCATTCTCCAGAGGTGACCGTTTTCGCATAACTAGTTGTGTTCTTGTTGTTAAATTGAGGGTCTTCCGACCTGGTAAGCTCACCTCTCAACAATGAGGGGAGGATCACCCGAGACTATGTTAACCCAACCCCGAAGAATCCACCACCCAGTGGTGTGATAAAGACATCTAATTAGTTAAAACTTTTATGGACAACTTGTCGGTGGCCGGAGCATGACCGAACAAGCTACCACTTGATATCATAGGTGAGTCGTGACTAACCAAGACACGTGCATCTCCTACTTGAATTAATTAATCTTTAAAAAGTGATTGGTCTATTATTAATTGTGCGGTAGTAAAATAATGAAAGAAAGTAAAGACCGTTTTCTTTCAACACGGGTTCACCAATCCTTGACCTGCGCCAAAGCTTTCATATAGAAAATGAAGCTAAGTCGCAAAATAAAGTCTTGGCTTATCACCAGGACCAAGTATAAAGACCGTACCGACCCTAAGTGAGATCTTTGATAGTATAGGATTAAGCCACTAAGTGTGTGTATTTCTACCCACAAATGGGCTAATCACTACTCGCGGGATTATGTTAGCTTATGAGTGCATGGCTTGTTACACACCATGGGTACACTCATAAGTCCTCCCACTTCCTCTCAAAACACCCACAAGACCAAATACAAAGTGATTAGTTAGTCAATTCATCAAACAAAGTTTTAAGTAAAAATAATTACACAAGAACACAAACACCACTCAACAAATAAAAACTATATAATTCATACCAAACAAGTCTTCACCCTAGAAACACTCTAATATCCTAGCCAAAGATTGGCTTTACTAAATGCACTCTAGTTTGGGTGTTTGAAGAACACATAGTAGTGGTTGTTTTATGGATAAAAGAGGGTTTTTAGATGATTTATAGTGATCTCTCTCAAGCTCTCACTCAATGTAGGGTTTATGGAGTGATCCCAAGCTCCAAAGGTCACTTACAAGACCCTAAAGATGACTAATGATTGAGAGAAACTCGAGTGGAATGGGATGGGTGAAGGGATGGATGAAGGGACGCTCTAAAATGTGGAATGGAGGCCTCTATTTATAGGCAAATCAGCCTAAGCACGCCCATGCTCGACAGCAGGTACTGTTGCAAAGTCCTTGTTGCAAAAGTTGTCTATCCTTAGGGAAAGCACGACCGTGCCAAGGTCCTAGGCACGCCCGTGCAACCCAGTATGTGTAACCGTCTTGTCACATTTGGTCGGTTTAAGCCTAAGGGAACACGTTACAAAATGCACGGTCGTGCTTAATGATGTGGCACGCCCGTGCACTGTCTGGAAATTGACTTTTGGCCTTTGTTTACTTGGAAATGTTGACTTGTTGACCCGGGACAGTTGCACGACCGTGCTGCACCTGGTAGAGCTTCAAGTCTTCAATTCTTCCTGTTAGTGCCGTTTTGTGCTGGTTTTCACTTCTTTTCACCTTCTAACCTCTAATCCTGCAATTATCAACAAAAAGAGATGAATCAAAATATAACAGAGATAAAAGCACGACTTTGAGTATAAGATAGGTGTGAAATATGTGTGGAAAACATGTCTATTTCTCGGCACATAAACCATGTGATGGTTGTTATACAACATGGAAGGTTAACGAGTCGAAAGGTAATTTCTCTTATATTCATGTTATTAACATTCTTGTTATTAATAGTTTGTCAGTTGAAAGGAGTTCACTATATATATATAATGAATATTGTTATATTTAGACCAATTTATAGTTGAAAGTGACAAGTTTAAACTCGGGTGTTTCTCAATGTAGAAATAGATGAAGTCAAGCAGTTTAGAAGGAGGTACAATGTCAATATGTTATGTATTTATAGATATATTTGAAATTTTTTCTTTCTTTTACTAATTTGTTCCTTTTTATAGTCTTATTTGAAGCAAGGACAACAAGCTGGTTCTACTTCTCAAACACTACTTTCCGACTAGTCTGTTTACCCATTGCATAAAGAAGTCATTGTTGGATCCGAAAAGAAAGGTGTTGAGGAGTTTACCGAGATTGATTGGGTTTTAATATTTTTAACATATCTTTAATATTTGTTGACGTTATTACACCTTTTTTCTTAAGTAATAGAGGTTTTATATTTTTTTTTTCCAGCCAATGTCTTGTGTTGTTCTTGCGACAATAAAAATTGTCCAAGAAAGCTATGATTGGTTTTATGATGTGTGTCACGAATGGTGGTAACTAAATTAGAATACTTACAACTTCATGAAAAGGTGACTGAAGAAACTCTGAAATTGTCTGGTACTGTTTTCTTTTGTTCCAAGTGTGAATGTCAGTGTACATCCATCACTACAAAATAAGTAGAGATAATTAACATGATTCTTTGCAACGATTAGTATATATGTTTTCAGATAAGTTTTTCCTCTATCTGTTTTAGGTTCAAGGTGCATGTCAGGGTTTAGGATGAGACTGGTAGTGTATCCTTCCTGATGTTTGACAGAGATGTTATAAGAATTGTTGGATTATCTACGAGTCATATAAGTGAAAGGAGTTGAAGCTGAGTAATAATGAAAGTTTGCCCCAAGAATTGTTTCGGTTGGTCGATAAGATGCTGGTTTTTAAGATTGATGTTTTTGAATACAGTCTTACAAACGACTACCATGTTTACACGGTCTTGAAGATATGTGATGATCCAGTCATAATTGCTGAGTTGATTGCAGTTAATGGTAATGGAGATTATAATGCGGATGAGGTATTAAATTAAAGTCATTTGAATTAATTGTTGAGTTTGTGTTGAGTTTCAAACGTTCTTCAATAATTAAGTGTTGTATTTTTCTTTTGTATGAGCACTTCTTAGGTCAGTCAGGCAGATTGTGAATTCAAATTTGTTAACCTTTCAGAATATTCGCAGTGGGTATTCAAGTGATGTTAAAGGTAAGTATGTATTTGTGCAAGTAGATTTAAGGTGTTGGTAGAGTTTGTGTCCTTATTTAACAGTTCATTAGTTGTTTTGTGATTTGTTTGAAGGATGTTGTGTCGGTTACGGCTGATTCTTCTGTTGTCGATGCTGTACCAGTTCTACTAGAACTCTCAATCGAAAAATAAGTGTTGAAGATGCTGATATACTAAATGTTGGTGAGCTATCCTTTACATGCAAAGGACCTCGAAAGAAGCAAGCTAAGCTCAAAAGTTATCAGCTTTTCGAGTAACATGTGTTGTGTTATGTAGGGCTGGCATAACAGGTTACACGAACCTGTTAAGACACGAGCACGAAATCTGTAAACACGAACACGACATGAAATCTAATCGTGTCATTTTTTTCAAACACGAACACGAACCTGTGTATAACAGGTTAACACAATAAGACACGATACGACACGATAAGGAACACCTAGTAAAATAAGTTAACATGACAAGACATGACAAGACAAGATAAGACACAATAAGACACGAAAAGACATGATAAGAAACACGATAAGTCCTATTAAGACACGTACACGATAAGACACGAACACAAAACAGGTAAACACGAACACGACACGAAAATAAACAGGTCTTAACGTGTCGACCTGTTATAGACACGAAACATGTTATGGCCAAACACGAAACCTGTTAAAATCGTGTAGGTTCGTGTCAGGTTATCGTGTTCGTGTCTAAATTGTCAGCCCTAGTGTTATGTCAATTTAGTAGAAAAAAAATATTTTTTTTTAATTCTTGAACTAGAGTCGGCTGTATATCAGTTCGAATTGAACAATATTAAGCTCATGTTGGATATTATCTACAAAGCAATAGTTATCACTATACAAGTATCAATTATTGCTTAAAATGTTAATTATTAAGTACAGATCATCTGTTAGTTAATATCTATTAGTATGAAATATCTATTATCCAACATCTATGGTACCTAATTGATAAGAATCAAATATAACAGATGCAATTCAATATCATCATAAATATAACAGATGCTATTTAGTATCATCACAAATATAACAGATGTTATATTAATCCCCAGTCTTCATCATCTGTTGGAGACCACAACTGCTAAGTCTTCAACATACTTTATTTGTCAACAGTCTTTGTTGTGTTGCACACTATCCTCATCAGACTCTCCCTTGTCTGACCTTTGAATTTAAGCTCAAAGTGAAAAGAGTGCAAGTCGTTTGCATCCCTTTGAAGCTCTAGCTCTAGTAAATCTTGCAGATCAGTAGTTTCTAGACCATAAGCTTCATCCATGCTGATTATCTGAACTTGTCCATCAGTCCTATCCAGAGTCAATTCATGGGTGTCTTTGTTCGACTTCCATTCTTTAATTATTTTTTTATTCTGATTGATTTCTTTTGCAAATTGTTATTTGAGATGAGTTTGGTGAGAAGGGTCTGCTAATGACTTCCCTCAGTCTATCACTAGTAGGGTCTGTGTGAAATTTGATAGGATACATCAAACCGTGTTTTCCCAAGTTTTCATATTCCAACCCATCCTCAGCATCAGATATTTCCTTCTGCCTTTTATTATGTTTCATAGCACCTATGTTAAGATCATCCATTGAGGACAAAATTTGGTGTTTTTGGGTCTGTCAAGGTGGTTGATCTTGATCAGGATAATTTGGCTTTCTCAGCATAGTTGGATCAATTTCACTCTGTCTCTCAAGGTCATTGTAAGTCTCAAGCAGTCTTGATTTTTGCCATTTAACAATTGATTTCATCTCTCCAAATTTAGCAGCGACCAACCCTTGTCTCATTCTTTTAAATTTTAAAGCTCTTTTATGTTTACTTTGTTTTCCCTTCTTCCAGTCAGGTGGAGTTGCATTGTGATTAGGGTCTTTAAGCATCTCTTTAATCCTGTGAAGTTCATTCTTGAGTGCCTCAGAATTCCATCCAGCAAATTGACTTTCCATGGCCTTGTAAGGTTTGTCCTTCATTATCTCAGCAAGGTATCCTTCTCTCAAAATGTTTTCCATATAAAAAATAACTGGCCTCTTAGAAATTCACTTGGACAGATCCCGTGTGAATTCTTCTATTTTTCTGACTTTGCTAAGTTCATTCTGGTAGATTATCTATGTAGTCCTGTCATCTATCCCATAGCTTTTCTGTTTTGCAAGCATCTCAGCCTGTTCACCTTTCATCTTTAAATACTCATCAACATTTTTTGACTTTGGAAAACCTTCAAGAGATGGGAAAGATAGTTATAATGGATCTTCTGTTGAGTAGAAAGACTATATCTCATGTTGTATTGCTGTCAAATCAAGAATAAGATCAGAAAGCAGTTGTGGTAAGTTGTTTTGGTTTGATGAGTGTGTTGAAGTTGTCTTGGTGGTAACCAAAGCTTGAGATGGAAACGATGAGATGGGGGCAACTAGAATCAGTTTACATGATTGAGGTGGTGTAGTATCAGTTTGATTTTCATCATCTTATACAATTAATGTATTTTTCTTTCTCTTGTACAAAATGGTTGGACTTGGTGGTGTAGGTTTTTTTGTGGGTGTTTGTTGTGGCTATGAAGTAATTTGTAAGTTTATAAGAGCAGTTGCGGTGGAAACATGTGTTTGCACATTTTCAGTGGCAACAGATGTTGTTTGGATTGGTGGTTGCTGTGGTAATAGTGTGGGTTGTTTAATGTAAGTTGGAGTGGTGGTGATTGAAGTGCTTATGGTTTCAGTTGTTTGAGCAGAAGATAGTGCAGTTGATTGGCTATCTGTGGTTGTAGGGAATGTTGGTTTTTCTCGTGCATGTCATGCAGGTAATTTTCTTCTTTTCGAGGAGCCTATATCCTCATCTTCCATTTGCAGAGCTTTTCTTTCTTGAATCAACTAGGGAGCTTTGGAATCTCGACTTTCTTTCCTTTTCTCCTTCTCCAAGGTATGTTTCTCTGCTATTTGGTTTGCAGTTACATCAACTCTCTTCTCCAAAGCAACAGTAGATAGCTGTTCAACAGTGGTTATGATTGGAGCAAAACCTAGATTGTCGGATGTTTGCACCTTAGAAGCATTGGATGGTTTTGGTTGTGCTTCCTTTTCAGGTGGCAACATTCTTAATTTATCTTTATCTTTGTCTCTTTTTTTGGCATCATCATCACCATCTTGATCTTCTTGATAAATTATCTTAGGGGCAGAGCCAGTGATCTTTGCCAGATGGTTTTTGATTACTTTGATATCAGATTGAGTATCCTTATATCTAGCATCCGCCATGTTTCTTATCAACCCCATGTGAGAATTATGATTAAATTCTGTCAATTTTTCGTGAGTCTGGAAAATTGGTATAACTGATTCCCATATCTTATTAGCTATGGCAGCTATTGACCCATTGAGTATTTCCATCATTGCTTCCATTGAGGGTTCAAGTTTGATGACTCTCTCCGTCAATTCCCGATATTTTAACTCATCAAGTAAATTAATAGGATCATATGAATTCCTACCAGATGCAGTAGTTGTATTTGTTGAAATCACATGAGTTGAGTCACTGTGAAAAAAAGCTAAATGCCGCTTTTTCCTGGTTCTAGGGACTTCCAACTGGAACAGAGGCTACAGGTGTAAGCTCAATAGTTGTTGCCTTCAAGGAAGTCTGATTGATGTAACCATTGTCTAACTGTGAGGAAATGCATTCTACAGTTGTACTGGCTGCTTCACTTAAACTATCACCAAGAGTTACTTGTAACTCAAGATCTCTAATCTCCTGTGTTTGTGGGCTAGCAAGTTTGTTTTTCTCAGACACAGTCTGTTTTTGTTGTAAGTTCTCAGTGATATAAAATGGAAAGGAAATGGTATCGGGCTGAGTTTGAGAAATAGCTTCAAACAAGGGTTCAAAAGTAGGTGGGATGGTAGAATTAGGATGTGTATGAGAAGGTTGTGGAGTGAAACAGGAGGCATCCCTTGCAGAAGGAGTTGTATACAGATTTTCAAGGGAGTCATCTACCTCATGATGTATAACCCCTTGGCTTACAACATGATCCGTTTGAGAGGATTCGTGAGGAGTTTGTCTGACATGAGATATTTCCATCTGTTTAGAGCATGCATCAACATATGTTGTTTGTTGGTGTTTTGTTGCAACATGTGTTTTTTCTGTTATCTCATCTTGTAGAGTTACACTTTTTGTTTTCTTTTTGCTAGTCCTTTTGGGTTTAGGTTTCTTTGTCGACCTGGCTGCTGTGGTTTCTACAGCACTAGTTGTAGTACTTTGGACAACAGTATTAGTGGCCTCAGCAACAGATGTTGCAACGAAAAATATTGAAACAACATTTTCTTTGCTTTTAATTTGCAACATTCTTGTGAAAGTTTTATTTTATAAGCTTTTAATTGTAAAAGGTACACATTTTTTAAAATTGTTATAAGCCAAATGTTTTTGTAAGTACAAGCTTATCAGTATTTGATATAGCAGGAACGCATTATTCTAAAGAGGTTCTTACTCCTTTGAGCACTTCTGATTTGCTTTTCCCTAATGACTCCTCTCCTCTGGTTAACCCAACACCTTACCGAAAACTGGTAGGTACTCTGCAATACCTTTCCTTCACCCTTCAAGACATCTCCTTTGCAATCAATAAATTATCTCAATTCATGCACTCGCCCAAACAATGACACTGGCATGCTCTCAAACGACTACTCAGATATTTGAAAGGAACGGTACATCACAGGTTGTTCTTGAAGCGTAACACCAACCTTAGCTTACAAGCCTTCTCGGACTCGGACTGGGGCGACATTAATGATGGAGGTCGGTTAACCACATCATACCTCTTATATCTTAGATCCAATATCATCTCTTTGAAAATCTACAAAACAAAAAATTGTCTCTGGATCCTCAACCGAAGCTACGTACAATGCTCTTGCTAATGCCGCTACTGAACTATTATGGGTTAAAAATTTACTCAGTGAACTGGGTTTACCAACTGTGAGCACTCCCTAATTGTACAGTGACAACACCGGGGCGACCTATGTATGTGCCAATCCAGTTTACCACTCACGCATGAAACATATAGCCTTGGATTATCACTTTGTACGGGAACAAGTCATCTCCGGGCAACTTAAAGTTCTTCACGTCAGCTCAAAGGACCAACTTGCGGAAGTCCTCACCAAACCACTTCCACAGGCACCTTTCCCGCTTTTTCGGTCCAAGATTGGAGTCTCCAATGGATCCTCCATCTTGCGGGGCGTATCAATCCCACAAACTAAGCCAACATTAACTTGAAGATTATTCTTCATTTAATTAGTCAAACAATATTCTTACCTTTGTATAATTTTCTCCCATGATTCAAGCCCTTGTAATTATATTTCTCTTTATTGTTCCATAAATTGAACAGTAACTTCGCAAGGCATTTTGGTTATTTTCTTATTATGAAGGGGTATAATGGTCATCTATCCTCTTCATCCACCTCTATCTCTTTCTCCCATTGTCTCTCTCTCTCTCTCTCTCTCTCTCTCTGTGTGTCTCTCGTTCTATTCTTTCAAGCTTCTTTCAATTATACTTCTCTTTATTGTTCCAAAAATTGAACAGTAACTTCATAAGGCATTTTGGTTATTTTCTTATTATGAAAGGGTATAATGGTCATCTATCCTCTTCATCTACCTCTGTCTCTTTCTCCCATCGTCTCTTTCTCTTTCTATTCTTTCAAGCTTCTTTAAGATTCCAAAAACCTCCATCATTCACCATCACCATCACCGACCCGTCATCAAAACAGCACCATCGAAACCATCGAACCACCATCATCAAAACCCACCGTCCGTTCAGCCACGAAACCACCTCCCTCTGCCGTCACCCGTCATTTGTGGAACGATTTCATCACCCCTTATGTTCATCTCAACAACCGATGGTGGGTGTTGGTGTCGGTTCCGATCTATGTGGGTGGTGGCGTTGCATGTCTGTTTCTCTCTCTTGATGGGTCGGCGATGCCGGCGGCCATGTTTGGCGGCCTTGGGTGGCATCACTATTGCCACAGCAAGGGTGTTTGGCTGCTGGTGGGTGAATGAAGTTCTTGTGGTGTGATCGATGGTACCTCTCGGTCTCTGTTATCGTCGTCGGGTTCGATTGTAAAATTCTAGGTGGCGATGAATGCTGTTGCCGTTGGCTACAACGGTTGGGATGGATGCTACCTTGGGTTTGTACCTTTGGCCATAGGCCTCTGTTTGTTATTCAGATGGTTCATTATCGCTTAAATGTGGCCTTCTATCAGTAACTTTTCGTTCAAATTTAACGCCTTTTTGTTAAAAATGGGGCTTTAATAATTGACTTTGAAAAGTCAAATACTCACTTGGATAACATTTAATGTAAATCTGTTCGATCATCAATTTATGTATGACACAGACCATGAAGATGTTAAAGTTTGGACATAAAGAAGAAGGTTAACGCCTTCCGCTCAGTTAGCTTCGGCGACGACGGACTTTGATATTTCTGCCACCAGCGGTTTGTGAACCGACCATGGAGGCAGCTTTCTGTTTGATTATGCATCACGAGTTTTGCCCTAGTTTTTGGGGTTGCATGGCTGCCTTTCGTGTACCTGTTGCTATATGGTTTGTTGTTTAAAGTATAGTGTTTCGGTTGATTGTATTGCTAGAAATGATGAGTGTATAACTTTTACTGAAAAATGGTGACGATGGCGTGGCGAGGGTGGTGGATGGTTGGTTTGTACCTACAACCCGCCTCGCAGCCAAGATTCTTTGAAAACTCTGAGCCTTTCGGTAGCTATTTAATCATTTGAGGATTATTCAATATCATTTTATCCTGTGGATGTCACCTGTTTTATTCGGTATAGTAGGACAACAGAACTGCGTTGTAGTTTTGGTAAGGTAAACTACTGAATTGCGGTTTTAATAGGTTAACCAACATATAATTGTGTTTAACTTGATTATTGTTTTTCTGTATACATGCTTAACTAATGGAGGAAGAAACTTGGCTTAATTAAACAATAACATTGGGAATGCTCAGAAGTAGGTTTGTAGATGTTACTGGGTCAATAGTTGTTGTGCATTCATAGTATGTTTTTGTGTTTGTTGATTGTGGTTGGTTATGTGTGCGCGCTTAAGAGGAAGAAGTTGGTTTGTAGATGTTACTGAGTCCATAGTTGTTGCGCATTCATAGTTTGTTTTTGTGTTTGTTGATTGTGGTAGGTTGTGTGTGTGCGCGCTTAAGAGGATGCAATACCATGTTTTGGCTATGCTTGGCCAGTTGACTCTTGCTTCTTAACGACCCATAAAAGCTTATATAGACTTCACTAACTGCATTAACAATGATCAATGTGAATGTGGTGTGCCCTATCATAAGTTATGCTGGTCATATAAATTTCTGTCACCTGTGTGCAGCTGGGACACTTTTTTTACTTTTCGGCTACACGCAAACGACTGCCGACGTACACGGCTCTCTTTACATGAGCGATGATGACAGTGCATTCCTGCGCCTGTATGCCCTATGTCCACCGACTGTGATGGCATCGTGACGATGCAACCAGTTGGCGTGTTGCACAGTACATTGTATATTGTCTGAGCTTTATGACTTTCTTGCATCTCACATCGAAAGGTAGTAATTGTATTTGTCACACCCTCACTTTCCATTGTGGGGTTTATACCGCGAGGCGTGTGACGTTCCAGGATCCCATAGCCATAAGTCACATGGACGACTCTAAATGCCCAAACCATTTAGTTCGTTATTGTAAAACAAGTTTCATAGATAATCAAATATGTTAAGAGTTGCGGAAGCGAAATTTAAAGATAATAGTTAACCAAATAGTCGGAGTGAAACAATGCTCTCGAAATCGAAATAGATAATTAAACATTCGAAAATAGATAAGTATTCATATCCCCATGATGCTATATGATGCATGCCCTACTCGTGCTTCGAACTAGTGTCCTGCAAAAAGGTATAATAATCGTGGGTCAACATAAAGTTGGTGAGTTCACATAGTTAAGTAAATACGTAGGTCCTCCAGACCATGTTTTGATGAGTAAATGCTAATTCACATGCCAGGGGTATCTAGCCCACTCATGATAACTAAAACCGGTAATACCGAACTGCTAAACAACGAGATCCCACAATAGTGAGCAAAGTGCCTTGCATCATTGTCTATCAACAATGATAATATGTTGAGTTATAGTTCACACCCATGCTCTGCAGCACGATGTGAGGTTTGTGAGACCTAATAGCGCTATCAACTAGTAACCCGCTTGCCATCCGACAACTCATTCGGTATTTAGAAGGACTTCAATGATAGAGTTGGTTTATTTCATCAAGGACATAAAGCATGAATTAGTGAAAGCATATTCACCTAGTGAATCATAGCACCCCCAAACCCGGGATGTGTAAAAGTAGTCCCAAACCGGACTATGAAAAAGTTTAGAAAGTTGTCTCCTTCCGAGACGTATGCTTTTGAGAAAAAGAAACTCACCTGGTATTTGTGCGAGAGATCTAGCAAAGCAAAGAAAGTAACTATCGTTCCAACAAGGATCTCCCTATGAACATTTAAGACATATTAAACTAGGATCTTGTTTTTCTCACAAGCTCGGCACCTACTTTTGTGAACCACATCAATTGGTGTAGATCATGTTTCATGTATAAGATGTTTGATCTAAAAATGTTTCATGAATCCATGTGTAATCAATTACTCTAACACTAGATAATATAATTGATTACATAGGTTAAACAATGTGCACATAATAGATGCTTGATTACTAATCACATAATAATCAACCTATCATGGCTAGTTGGGGTCGATCCTAGTGATCAAAGAGTCTAAACTTGGGTTCACAATAAGGGCCGATGGAATTATAAGAAAAATAAGTGATTAGTACTTACCTTAATACTAATTGACTATATGCAAATCCTTAGAGCTTCTTGGTGGCCTTCCTTGACTCGGCACTTAAGAGAAGGGAGGGGTGAGTGTGAGCCGAAGCTTGGGAAAAGTTGTGGAGGGATGTGGTTTGGCTTCAAGGGAGCCGAAGTAGAGGAAGAGTGAGAGATGTGAGGTGTGGTGCAAGGATGAAATGCTCATGGAACCTCCTTATATAGTGGTTTCTAAAGCAAGCCTCCAACATTCTTTCCTAGCTATGTGCTTAGGCTTCATGCCATTTTAGTGTTTATGAATTAGCAACATGTCTAGCATTTGTTTCATGAGTTGGCCGCGAGTTGGCAACTCATCTTACCTTCCCTTTTTGGCCAAACTTAATCATGGTTAGGTCGTAGAAGTAGGGGTGAGTTCTTTCTTGGGGATTATTGACAACCATGCCTATGTTTTCTTTTTGTTTGTTTCGGCTGAAAGTTATAAGGGGTAGGGAATTGATTGTGACTTCTCATTGGCATGCCTTGCATCAATGTGATCGCTCCTAGCTTCCATGACCTCACCAAGATTCTAGATAGCTTACATCACTTGTTTCCTAGCCAAGATGCCTTGCTTTCATTGGGTCACCCATGGTGTCTTCCTAGATATGAGGTTAGATAGTGACAATACATGGCTTTCTAGCTTGTCTTACTATGTTTCTTGTGTTGTCACTATGGGCCGTAAAATCCTAGTGTTTGGGATAAGATGTTTTTGACAACTCATAGATGTAGGTACATGTGGATAGTGATGTTTAGAAGCTTCTTTGTCAAGTCCTTTTCATCATGTGTTGGCTAACTAGTGTCTAGGTTTCCTAGCTTGTAGGTTGTCATAGTTTGTTTCCCATGTGGTGGCTACTAAAGACAAAAAGAAACTTCCAAGTGTTTGTATGTGTGCATGCGTGTGTTTATATATGCATGTACGTATGTGTGTTAGCTTCTAGAAGGTATTTAACAAATATAGTTTTTCTTATCAAGCCTAGTGTATATGTGTATATATATATATATACAAGCACATTTTGAAGTATAAAAGATTCATGTTCATACTTAGATTAATGTTCATCGGCTCTCAAGTGTTTAATTATATGTTTGTTAATCTATGATAGCTCATAGATACATATATGGCTAGTGTATGCACGTATAACTTATCTAGTTAGCTTTAGTCAAGTAGAATGCAAGAAATCTTGTTGCGAGTAACTAGAGTTTTGATTGAATTGAGAACCTGAAATTGCGGGGTATCACAGTATTCTTATATAATGCTATTTTTTTCCCATGCTTGCGAAGCTGCTTTGGGTATGCTGCGAGGAATTGTATTGTACTTTTGCGCAAGGCCTTGATTAGTGATAATGGCATGCCTAGGCTGGTTGACTATATCTACTGCCTCATGTGTTTCTACCTCATGTTTAAGCGCGTGGCTTTCAATTTAGTGTCTACAACTACTACAAACCTACGATGATGCTTTCCGATATAACGAAATTGGTAAGTATCCCCATAATGTTTGGTTGCTATGCATTTATCTTATTGAATGAATTGGTTAGATTAGACTATTGTACTAGCTCTTGACTCTAGAGACGGAGACTGAGACCGAAGGTAGACCTCCCAGCCCGCGCGATGAGACGACGATGATGGTACGCTTTGACACGTCATATTCCGTCAGTTCAACGCGCGGCGGCTATATATGACATTGTAACCTGTTCAGCCCCTCTGCAGCAACGCGCGGCGTCATTATCTCAAACTTGCCCGTATAGTTTCTCGCCTTGATTTATCTCAACTTATATGTAAGGTGATGTTTTCTTTATGTAACTTTATGTATGTAATTGGTATGTTTTTCTGTTTGCAGGTAATAGAGGCCATAAACAGGGTCTTGTATGTTGCTGAAGAGGATGCATCTATTGTGGAAGAAGCTCAGGCCATGCTTTTTAACCAGGAGAAATTGGTAACTGAGGATGTGGAAGAAGGAAAAACTCAAAAGAGGAAAAGTATTATTAATCTTGATGTTGGCTTTGCGGCAAGTGACGTAATTATACACACTTTAAATGTGTTTTGTATAGGGAATTCTGTGTTTTAATCCTAATATGGAGACTGTCGAATATAACAAATTTAAAGTCGTGCAGCGCGCGGCTCAAAACCCACTAGTTATTTTTTAATCATTGTATTCATCATTGTCTCAATATATATTGAGTTGTAAATAATGATAAAGTATCCATGATTCAATTCATAATCATCTTGTTTATAATCCTTCTCATGTGAACTTAAAAATTAAGATTAACCCCCACAAAATTTAACAGTTTTATCAAACATGGTGATCACCATGCTCATTCATTTTTATTACATAGAAACGAACCAGATTAATTGATTATAGTTTGATATTGAGAGGTTAACCATTTTCATTAGGGGAAATGAAATTAAATAATCCTAACTTTGGGGGGTTGGAAGGGAATAATCCCAACTTGAAACTTGGAATATAACAGTCCCAACTTGTCAATGATTTTATTTTATTGGTCGCAAACTAACCACCGTTAAGTTTTTTGGTTAAATGGCAACGTGGGAACACACGTGGCGTCTGACGTGGCAAATCTGTACACTTGGTAAAAAAACGTGGGCCCACAAGATGTGTCTTTTTTATCTTTATACCAAAAAATATTATACATACAATATATACACACACATATATATACCCTAAATTTCACCTCTCTCTCTCTCTCTCTCTCTACCATCCACCACCACAACCATCAACACCAACCACCTGCCGCCACCACTAACCACCATCAAACACCGCCAATCTTCACCATCGTTCCATCTTACTCTAAACCCTAAAGTAGAAGCAAGCAAACAGGGCTTCTTCCCCAAAAACAATTAGGGCTTCTTCCCCAAAAGCAATTAGGGCTTGAACAATTAGGGCTTCTCCACCATCAAACTTTATCTATCCAATCAAGATCATTTAAATCAAACTTTTCGACGTTGGTTTTTGACGTACTATCCCTCCCACGTATATCCTGATTACTGAATAATCCATCACCAGAAGATGCAGAACCTTTTAACGCATCTCCTCCACTTCGCGTCATCAGGTTAGACACAAATGCAACATCGTTCCCAGTTCCAGATTTCATCCGCTGAAGCCTCTTATGCTTCAGATATCTTAACGTGTCCTCTATGCAGGTTGTTGTGATGGTGATAGGTGGTTGTCATGGTGTGGTAGCAGGTGGGTGTCGTCGGTGACGGAAAACAGATGAGAGAGAGAGAGAGAGAGAGAGAGAGAGAGAGAGAGAGTGAGAAAGAGAAGGTGGGTGTGGTGGTGATGGTGTGATGGCAAGTGGGTGTCGTGGGTGTGGTGGTGAAGATGATGATGTATGAGAGGTATGTATGTATGTATGTATGTATGTATGTATGTATGTATGTATGTATGTATGTATGTATGTATGTATGTATGTATGTATGTATGTATGTATGTATGTATGTATGTATGTATGTATGTAAATCTTTTTTATTATTATTAAAAGATTTTTTTTAGTAATTAAAAGATTTTTTTTTAATTCAAAATTACAAATCATATGTGGGCCCTGTTTTATTTTTGACAAGTGGACATATTGGTCCACCTCAGATGCCACGTAGGCAGTTAATAGAAAAAGTTAACTGGAGTTAGTTTGGGACCAACAAAATAAAAACATTGACAAGTTGAGACTGTTATCTTACAAGTTTCAAGTTGAAATTATTCCCTTCCAACCAAGGTTTTGAAACCCGGACCGGACCGGCCGGTTCGACCGGGTGGACCGGGTTTCGGAGACGAGGAAGGTCCGGGTCGAGGCAAAGGATCGGCTGTGCAATGAACCGCCCGGTTGGACCGGGGGCCGGGCGGTCGGACCGAGAACCGTTAGAAACATGGACCGAACCGGCTGCTTTACAAAACAAACCTCCTGCCCTGTTCTACACTTCTTCAGCAGCGACGGAACCACGGGAGGGTCCGTTGATCTCCGGCCAACTATGTTAATCAGTATGTCGAACGCAAGAACCTTTTCTTTGTAGTTTGACCCTTTAAAATGAATGATATACTCTCAATGGTAGTTAAAATGAAGAAAAAAGAGTAAAAATAACATGTGTAGGGAATTTTCCGGTGACCGGAAATGAGCTTAGCGTTTTGTTGTGGTGAGAAGCCAAAGAGAAAAGACTAACGTTATATGTTTTATTTTCATGTTAGTTTTTAAAGAATAGACTTGAGGTTTGGTACATGCTTTTCTTTATTGATGTGACCACTCACTGTTGTCCTTATCATTCAAAATAACCAAACTATATTTTCTTTTTTAATTTATTTATTAATTTATTTAGAGTATAAGATGTTAGTTTTCTAATTTGATTATTTTATTATATATTATTTATTTATTTATTTATCATTTTGGTTTTTTAAGTATTATCACTTTGTTAGACATAATTTTTATCACGTTTGTTTTAAAAAAAATATGGTTTGAACTTTTGAAAATTAGTTTTAATTTATTGTGTTTTTTATGGGTTTTTTTTTTATTTTTATAGGTTTTTTTTTTTTTGAATTTTTATAATTTTTTTTGAATTTTTATGAATTTATATTTTTTTATAATATTTATAACGTTGTCCGGTTCTTAAATCCGGTTGGACCGGTCCGACCAGTGAACCGGTAAGCAGGCCGGTTCGACGTCCGGTCCGGTTCTGAAAACCTTGCTTTCAACCCCCCAAAGTTAGATTATTTAATTCCATTTCCCCTTTTCATTACACAGAAACGAACGAGATGAAGTTCTTTACTAGTTAGTCCCATTTCAATTCATACTCCTACATTCGAGCAATCAGCAGACCCACCTTTCATAAGTTGAATTTATTGGTCTTATCTATAGGGAGTTTAATAAGTTTTCTTAAGGCCTAAAGCCAAGCTTTATATTCATTAGGATTGGGCCAATCCTGAATTTAATGTCCACGATTTAGCAGTAGCCAATCAACAAAAATACATGTTTTTTTTTAACATTGACTTTCATTCAGAAAAAAGGGAGAGTCCTCAAAGCGAGGACAAACACCCACACTACAACATATACAACGGGTTATTACACCATTCCTCCCAAGAGAGATCTTTAAATTTAGACCTATTCTTTAACCAAAAACACGACAATGATTTAATACTACCTATCACACGACTAATCTTTGGATCCAATTTGTTGAACGTCTTGTCGTTTCTAGTTTTCCATAGCATCCAAAGCGTCACCAAGATTATACCATGAACGATTTTCTTTGCCCATTTACCGCCTTGAACACTCTTATACAAGCCTAGGAGGTCCCTCGTATGAAAGACGAAAGTCGAACTTAGGCCACACCACTTCCATATACTTAGCCAAACTCCGTAAGAAAAACCACATCCCGTGAAAATGTGTTCCGAGGTTTCGAGGCAAACTTCACACAGTTTGCACCGATCGTCTGGAATGGACACGTGTCTCTTGCTCAACGCTTCCAACATCAACAAAAATACATGTTGATGTTTCCCTTCAAACATAAGCTGATAACAAACTGGTTGACTGTATTTTATTGTTTAAATTGTCGCCCAATTATTATAAACTAAAGGGACCTTATGAATACAGAGTTATAGTTTATAAAAATGATTAGAAACAAACAAAAGGAAACATATTAGGAGTGAAAAGTTACTAAATAAAGTAGAAGAGCATCTAACAATATTTGAAAGTTGACGCTGGATGCATACACAAAATAATAATAATAATAGAAATTGAGTTGGTAATCCAGTTTAATGATCAACATCAATTGACAAACGAACAATAAAAGTAGTCGAAAAGGTACATGAAACTTGGATGAAAACCAACTTTACAGTCGGTTTAACAGTAAAGAACACGGTTATTGCGCTTAAAGAGATATCTCGTTCGATATGCCGACTTAAAAACATCCCTGAAAAGACCATGATGGAGCAAGACATATAGAATGACTGGAATTCCAGCCAAACCGGTGATAGTGATTGGCACCCATTCTACCTTCTTATTGTAAAGTACAAAGAAACTGGAACTAAATGCAATCATCATGGTTACAATAGAGAGGAAGAGTGTTGCAATACCATTCACTAGTTTTCTTGGTAATGACTCTAAAAAATCGCGTTCAGCATAACGGGATGTGAGGATAGATAAGAAAATAAGGACCGAGGTTGATGAGCATATTAAAGAAACAGCATCTGAGATCACAAAAATAATGAGGCATGGGTCTTTTCGGAAAAAAGGAATGCCGGTGTTGTCGTCGTATCCACCAGGAAGTGTAAAAGCGGCTGCAAATACAATGGTGGCTATGAGGGTTGCAACCACCATGCATTGAGCTGCGGTATTTTTCATCCATTCGCCTCCATCTTTTAACAAGTCTGCATGTGTCTTGGTGAACAAATCTTGTGGTGTTTTACCATCTTTATTTTTCCTTTGCCTATAATTTGGTGGGATCATTTTCTCCACCTCCTGCAACATAAATCAAGTCATGTTGACAAATCAAAACCAATATTTTGAAACCAAAAATGGTAATTGACAATAAAAACATTTGTCAAAACATATGGTTTTGTGTCAAAACATTTTATGTATGATTAGGAGCAAAAACATAAAAACGTTAAATGTGATTACGTAAATTATCATATAGCAATAATAACCTATTTTTTAAAAATAAATTGATTGATTTAGAAGGTTAGGTGATGTTAGACTTGATTGATATGCTTGATCAATTTACCATATTCCTACTGAGGATAAAATTTGTTGTTTGACCAGTTTTAACACATAGATGACATCCAAGTTGATCTTATGAAAATGCAGAGAAAGAATAATGACTTATAAGCTTAAAAATAAATATTTACCTGGAACCATAATAACTCGCTTTGCATTTGGAAAGCAACTCCAGACACATTTTGAAATCGATTTTGCTTTACGCTCTTTGCAACCATATGCAACATGTTATTGCTTTTTTCGTCTTTGATAGGAGTTATTAAATCTTTCATTGCACCAATCTCATATAACAACTTATAGGTCTTTACTTGCCGACGTTTGACAGCCAAGTGAAATATGGTCTTTCTTTTGTCATCTTGTTTCCATATTAGATCAGGATATAACCGAATGAGCTCAATTATAAAACGTGTGTTTCCCATTTTAGCTGCAAGAAAAAGTACTCGAGAAGGGTAGCGGTTTATTTTATCTCCCCCCCTTGTAGTATATATAATACAAGGCCCTCGGATTATGTCATCAATGTCGCTCTTAGGCATCTTGACAACTTTCCTCCAAATTATTCTTAATAACTGCACTGCTTCCCTTTCTTTTTCGATGGACCATAAGTTCACATGTAACGCTGCAAAAACTGAAAACAAGAACCAAGAAGACCATCAGACCACATACTTTAAGTAAAATTGACATATGAAGCTAGCTTTTGATTATTATTCTTATTATTAACTAGACAAAACTACCTATTGGTGGTTTTATACTTTTGATCAACTAGACATGCAAGTATGTAGGGCAGTGTGCGTGCTCGCAAATCCCACATTAGATTTTTTTTTTTAAATAGATGTATCTACGTAAGTCGTAGGCTACTCAAGGTGTATATATGGACCTATAAAGTATAAAGTGGTAACATAGATGTTGACGGTGCCATGAGTGCAACCCGAATCCGGTTCAATGACAGAAGGTTGACCCATCAAGTCTTACTGATTTGGTAGTCGGTGGTCACAACAGATCTGACAGCTGGTCATGCTTACGGAAGACGGTGGGTTCAAAATGAATTCTCATTGGAGGGGAGGCCCAATGGACATATGGTTTGAGGGGACAATGTTGGGTGCAAACATCCAATCCCACATCATAAATGCTTATTTCTATAAGTTGGTCCCTCATTCATTTAGCTCGATCAATATATTTATTTGTATTGTATCGAAACCACTTAAAATCAGTTCGTGTTGCAGGCTGACCAGTTTATAATTCATTTGTGAATATGAGTAAAACCTAGTGACTTAGTAACAATCTAAACAATTAATTACTCCAGCTCAAATGACAGAAATGAAATGAAATTTAATGTAATCCCAATTAGCAAACTTGAGTTTATACATTTAGCTCGAGTTAAGAAGCTGATGGATTGGAGAATGCGGTAGTTAGTATTAAAAATATATATATGTTGAAAGTGAAGAGTTGTTGAAAGGATCCAAAACATATAGCTAATTTTCGCTTTTAGAATTTATAAAAAAGTGTAAATAATCAAAATATTGAACTTTATTATTTACACTTTTCATCTCTAAAATCTATATATAAACTATTTTTAAAACACTTAAACGGGTTAACCCATTTATTAAACAACCCATATTCGGGTTGACCTCTTTAATGGGTCGTGTTCGGTTAAACTGTTTAACAAATGGGTCGTGTTAACACACCCAAATCTGTTTTTTTTTTGGGTGTTGTTGATAATTATGATAATTTCTTGTCTGACTTCATTCCACATCAAGAGTATATATAATACATTACATCTCTCCTAATTTAGAGACTAATTCTCATTTTGCCAAATATACAAGTTTGACCAAGAGACTAATTCTCATTTTACCAAATATACAAGGTTGACCAATAAATGTACGGCTATTACTCCCCCGCAGTCGAAGCGAAGGGAGGACCGATGCTTAGACTGGATCTAAAGTCATCGAAGAGGACGCGAGGCAAGCCTTTGGTGAAGATGTCAGCAACTTGATGGCGAGACGACACATGAACCACACGAACATTCCCTTTCTGAACCTGTTCCCGAACAAAATGAATGTCAAGCTCGATGTGTTTAGTGCGTTGGTGCTGAACCGGGTTACCAGAGAGATAGATAGCACTAACATTATCGCAGTAAACTATTGTCGCACGGTTCAGAGGACGTCGGAGCTCTAGAAGAAGGTTACGCAGCCAGCAGATTTCAGCGACAACATTAGCAACTCCACGGTATTCAGCCTCGGCACTGGAGCGACTGATGGTAGACTGCCGTTTAGAGGACCAGGAAATGAGGTTGTCGCCTAGATAAACACAGTAACCTGATGTTGAGCGTCTCGTGTCAGGGCATCCAGCCCAATCCGCATCTGTATAAGCGCGTAGAGAGCCAGTGTCAGAAGGGCCCAGGTGAAGACCAAGATCAGGAGTACCCTGAATGTACCGAATAATTCGTTTCAAGGCATTCCAGTGAGTAACCCGAGGAGCATGCATGTGCATGCAAATTTGTTGCACTGCATAGGAGATGTCGGGACGTGTAAACGTGAGATACTGAAGAGCGCCTGCAAGAGAACGAAAAGAGGACGGATCATCATGAAGTGGTCCTGTGTCTGCACTGAGCTTGGGTTGCGTGTCGACTGGCGTGGCAACCGGCTTGCATGAATCCATAGCTGCACGATGGATTATGTCCTTGACGTAAGCCGATTGCGAGAGGAAGAGATTGTTGCCCGTACGAGTCACCTGTATACCCAAAAAATAAGACAAGGGCCCCAAGTCTTTCATCGAGAATTCACCTGCAAGACTTGACATTAGTCGACCCCGAAGAGCTTCATTGGAGGTCGTAAGGATGATGTCATCGACGTATATCAGGAGATACGCAACGTCACGGCCCTGGTTATAAATAAATAAGGAGTTGTCACATTTACTTTGGCGAAAACCCTGCAAAAGAACAAAATCAGTGAACCGTTGATACCACGCCCGAGGGGCCTGTTTCAGACCGTATAAGGATTTCTTCAGGCGACACACATGATCAGGGTAGTCGCGATCGCGAAACCCCATGGGTTGATGCATATAGACCGTCTCATGCAGAGTGCCGTGTAAGAAAGCATTAGTGACGTCCAGTTGATTGATCTGCCAGGATTGAGCCAGAGCCAGTGACAAGATAAGTCGAATAGTGGCTGGTTTAACAACCGGGCTGAATGTCTCACCACAATCTATACCTGCCTGTTGACCACGGCCATCACAAACGAGCCGAGCCTTGTAGCGTTCCAACGTGCCATCAGACCTGAACTTGTGTTTAAATAGCCACATACTACGAATAATATTCATGTCGGGAGTGCGAGGTACAAGCTCCCAGGTCTTATTTTTAATAAGGGCACTAAATTCGTTGGTCATGGCACTATACCATTCTGGAGTGGACAAAGCAACCTTGGGATTTTTCGGAATTGGTTGTAGAGTTGTGGTGTGTAGGTTGAAAGGGTGCTTGGGTTTGACAATGCCACTCATGGAGCGGGTGCGCATAGAATGGGTATTGGCTGTGACAGGGGGTGGGTTTGGGGCCGGTACAGGTTCAGGTGGATTAGGTGAGGCATTGGTGGGTGAGCCGTGTGTAGTAGACTCGGCAGAGGAGATAGGAGTGTGAGTATGTGAGGGTGATGGGCTAGGAGTTTGGGCCGAGGGAGTGGGTGAGGATTGGGCCGATGGAGAGGGTGAAGTTGGGCCGTGGGTGGTAGGGGATTGGAAGGTGACCTGGTTGGTTGATGTTTGGGCTGGGGTAGAGGAGTGAGATTGAGTGGTGGAGGTTTGGGCTGGAGTTTGTTGGGGCGGTAGTGGGCCAGGTGGGCCAGGTGCGACATGTGACCAAATTAGAGGATTTAAGGTCGGGTTCAGGAAGTCGTATGAGTGGGAAGTGGTTGGCGACTGAATTTTAAATGGGAAAATGGTTTCCTCAAATTGGACATGTCGGGAGATTAAAATTTGATTGGTTGAGAGGTTTAAGCATGTGTAGCCACGGTGATTTGGAGGATAGCCCAGGAAAACGCACGGCTGTGAGCGTTGGGTTAATTTATTTATGGTTGTGGGAGGTGTTGTTGGATAGCATAGACAACCGAAAACACGTAAGTGGTCGTATTCTGGTTGACACTGGTAGAGGAGGGAGGTGGGGGATTTAAAGTTAAGTGTTTTAGTGGGTAAGATGTTTAACAAGTATGTGACAGTGCCAAGGGCATGGTGCCAAAGGTTAGGGGGTAACGAAGCTTGCGCGAGGAGGGTGCGAAGCATGTTGTTGATGGTGCGGATTTTACGTTCCGCTTTTCCATTTTGAGAGGAGGTGTGTGGACAAGAAAACCGAAAATGCATGCCATTTGTATCACAAAAGTTGTAAAAATTGTTGTTAGCATATTCGGTTCCATTGTCACATTGGAATTGTTTGATTCGCCTCTCAAATTGGGTGTGGATGTGGTTGTAAAATGTTTTAAAAATGGCAAAAACCTGTGATTTATGGGAAATTGGGAATGTCCATAAGAAATCTGTGTAATTATCAAGAAACAACACATAATATCGGTGACCTCCCGTGCTAAGGACGGGGGAGGTCCATAGATCACTATGAATAATATCAAAAGGCATAGAAGTAGAATTCATAGAGTCATAAAAAGGAAGTTTAGTACTCTTCCCAAAAACACATGGTTCACACAACGTGTTATTTATTTTGGAATAATTAATGAAAGACGATAATTTTAAAGAATGTAAAAGACTATTTCCCGGGTGTCCTAGACGTTGATGCCAGCGATCTTGAGTGATGGTGGTGAAAGCATGTGGTTGGTTGGAAGTAGTGTGGAGAGGAGCGGTGAGCGGGTAAAGATCGCCGGTGCTGTTGCATCTAAGGATGGGCGCCCGAGTTTTGAGATCCTTCACAAGAAAACCAAAGGGGTCAAACTCAATAGAAACAAGATTATCAGTGGTTAGTCGTCTAACAGAGATTAAGTTTTTGATGATGTGTGGGGCAAAGAGGACATTGTTTAATTTTAATGGCGGAAAGGGTGGTGGTAGGACTTGGTTGCCTTGTGCCACAACCGGAATAGATTGACCATTACCAACAATTATAAATTTATTAGTGCACGTATTAAACTTAGACGGGGAGTATATACCTTGCTGGTTGGCCGAGTGGGAGGAGGCGCCAGTGTCCATAACGCCATGATCGGGTGGGTTGAGAGCCATCGTGTAGAGAGCTTGTTCGATGTCCGTGGGGGTGTAGGAGTAGTTCGCCTGATCCGGGTGAGCTCCTAGTATACCCTGGCTGTTCTGTTGGCTCGGCCTGGATGGATACGGACATGGTGGACGACCCGAAGTTGGCTGCGACCCCTGTGAAGACGAATTGTTCATTAGCTGCGACCACTGGTTTGCAGTCCAGGAAGTCGGGAAAACAATGTAGGGGTGGTTTGGAGATGCTTGAGGCTGGCGATTCCGGTTATTATTATTATTATTATTATTATGGTTGCGCGGGCGACTTCTTCCACGACCCCGAGACCTGTTCCTGTTGCTAGCAGCAGCATCGTTAGAGGGCTGAGAGGCTGCAACAGCGGCTAAAGCGGTAGCCGAGATCTGAGCAGCCGCTGCCGACTGCCGTTTCTTCTTTGCTTCTTCATTGGTGAGACGGGAACGCACTTCAGAGAAGTCCGGAAGTGGATCACGGTTTTGCAGGACTGTGGATATCCCATCAAACTGTTCGGTCAAGCCCGTGAGGACTTGAAGCACGAGCATACGGTTGTTGATGGGAGACCCGAGGCCTTGCAGTTGGTCAGCCAATAATTTCGCACGCTGTAAATATTCGGACATAGAGGAGAAATTGGCGAGATTCAGATTAGCGAATTCTTGGCCTAGGAAGATGGCACGAGTGTGGCTATTATCATTAAACTCTTGCTGAAGTGCAGACCAGGCGTCAAAAGCCGACTGACCCGGAACGCAGATGATGTGCAAGAGCTCACTCGAGATGGTCCCGTATATCCACTGGAGCACAAGAGCATCCAGCCGATTCCAAAGAGCAGTCTTCGGGTCAGCTTCCGTTGTTTCAGAGGACGAGGAAGACGCGGTTTCGGCGGGTTTTGGGGAGAGGTGTTGGATGACCTCGTAGGCTCGACAGTGTATCTGGAAAAGTTCCAGCCAAGTCGGAAAGTGAGGCGATTCTTTTTCCAGAACCATGGGGATAAAGTTGCGGATGTTTGTGATGGTCATGGCTGGATGGAGCTTGGGGTCCATGGCAGCCGGATGAGAGATAAGGGAAGAAAGTGTAGAAGCAGAGGTAGGACAGAAGGTTATAGCAGAGGGTGGTGATGGAAAAAAAAAAAAATGAAACAGAGGAGGTGTGTGTGGGCGGCGAACTTGTGAGGAAGAAAGAGGACCAGTTACCAAGATGATACCATGATAATTATGATAATTTCTTGTCTGACTTCATTCCACATCAAGAGTATATATAATACATTACATCTCTCCTAATTTAGAGACTAATTCTCATTTTGCCAAATATACAAGTTTGACCAAGAGACTAATTCTCATTTTACCAAATATACAAGGTTGACCAATAAATGTACGGCTATTAGTTGTATCAGCAATAGCTATGTCTTCAACTGTAAACTTGAGAGGTACTAGCTAAAGCTCTAACGATCCATATACATGAAACTAACCACTTTCTTCTCATTCTGAGTTTAATAATAGATTGCCATGGTGATAACATATCTTCTTGTAATCCATTTAACATATTAACCATTAGTAAAACTCAGAGGAATGGAAAAGAGTGTTCACTGAAGCTAATAGATATATTAGTGAGTTTAAACTACACCCAAAAATCACAAGCATAGCGTGTGTGTCCAAAGTAAAATGAAGCAAAGAAAACAGAGCAACGAGCGTATACTTACTTGAGTTCATGATTCCGGAAACAACAGGTGCTTTAGTTTTTTTAAATGCTTTAGGTTTCTGAGCCAAAGCTAAGAGAACATCGGTAAGCAACCCCTTCTTATCACATAGATTGGGGCAATCATTAACTATTTGTATAGCTACATCTACAAAAGAATTTATGGTCACTTTGTGAGATAAATTGCATGGGTTGATGAATACAACTAATTTGACACACACAAAAAAACATGTGAAAAAAGTGCAGGAAGAAATATCAGCTTGTAAGAACTACGTACCAAAGATATCTGCTTCAACACATTTTTGTAGGACCCAACCGCGATTATCATCTTTCCAAAAGTCGCCAGCCATTTTGTTAGAGATACCATACAAATATCTCACCATATCAGGTTTCGCAAATAGAGCAGCCATATAGAGTGGCATCGTTCGATTATGACCTGCAGGGTCTTCAGTCAATGTCCGATTCTTTATTATCATTGTCCTTGCTGTTTCTATATTTCCCGCCGCAGCTGCCAAATGAAGAGCAGTATTATAATTTTTATTTTGTAATTTCAAATCCTCTTCTTTCATCAAAGATACTAGATTAATCACGAATTCTTCCACAGCCTTGGTGCTTTCTGCTGATGCTGCAACATGCAGCAGTGTTTCCATGTTTTCGGTGATAGCAGAACGTATCAGATTTGGTTCTTCATCAAGAATGCGTTTAGCCAGCTTCCAATCTCCTTTCATTGCTGCTTCATAAAGTGGAACACCAACGTCGGTGTACTTTTCTCTACTTCCTTCAATTTAAACAATCTAGTCAAACACGGGTCCTTCAAATTCGCTTTTGGCTATAGGTTATTACTTGTGAATGAAAACGAACATATAATTAAAAGATTAAGAGTTTGATATTGAGAGGTTAAGCGCTAAGTTGATCAATAATGAAAACGAACATATAATCAATAATGCGTCGAGTCGAGTCACATTTTAAAGTTACTTCACATATTCTTTTTGAGAAGTAAATTCGTTTGAGAGACTTTAAAGGTCAAACAAGAGAAGCTCATCCAGTAGCACAGTTTCTACATGTGATTTTAGTAGAAAATCACTCCAGAACATCTTACACCATCTATGAGTAAAAAAAGCTTTTGACTCAATATCTATGAAAGATGTAGCTAAGAAATTACCTAGAAGATCAGAACAAGGTAGGTTTGGTTTTGGTGGCATTGGAGGTGGTATTGGTGGTGACACTGCCTGTGGAGGAATCGAAACGATACTATGGTTTGGCTGCTGCTGATGATTGACTGAAGTTGCATGACTAGAGCTGGTACTTGGGTTGTTCTTCCTTTCTGCAGCATGTCATAGCAATTTGTAAGTATTATTGCTCAGCTTCGTTATTAATTTATTATAGGATATTTAGTAAACTAAACTTTCAATAATATGTTTCATTATATATTTAATAGTATTTGTAATAGGGTTAGTTAACATGGCATTAAGAGTTAGTTATATTCAAATAACCGCCAAACCATACTATATATTGGAAGTTATTGTAAACACTTATGTGTGTGAACTTCGTATACGTTTTCATATACAATTCTCTCCGCCATCACATATCAATAATATTCGCTTGTTTAATCCGATGTGCGTTATGATCCGATTGTAATGATGTTAAACCGCTGCACAATACTAACAAGATGATGATTACGGGACAACAGTTATTGTGAGGGCTGGAGTACTTAAAGACTTTGGAAGCTAGAGAGTTTGGATGTACATTTTTTTAACAAACTAACCTACTTTTAAATAAAAGGAAACTACTCTTAAATCCTTCCACACCTGCACCTTGTAGGATTTAAATTCTTGAATCTTTGACATTAGATAATTTATATTTTTTACTTTTATAACTTTTAATATATAAAGTTCTATAAAAAACGATTATGGTGCCGCTGTATGTATTTTTATATATGTTTTAATACAAATTTTATAAAATGTGGATACAGTTAATTGCAATTTTTGTCCCTGTGGTTTGCCTCAATTAACGTTTAGTTTTCTCACTTTACGTTCATGGGCCCTAGCACCGTTAACTTTTCTGTTAGTTTACGTGTAAAATTATTGTTATGCCCTCATCTTCTCCAACCACCCCACCACCCGCTGCTACCAATCAGAGGCATATATCTCCATCTCCAGATCACTCCAATCAGACGCATACTTGGCTTTTGGATAATGAATCGACTGATTTGGTGGCCATGGAAATACCATTGCCTGCTTGCGTCACATATAAGCCATCCATAGACGTGTTATCAGCCACAATTCGTTTTACCCAAGACCCCAAAGCTTCAACAAAGTTTTAAGTGGCTGTTTCATGGGCCAATTTATGGGGATCGTTGGATCCTCTTCGGATTTGTGGCTAAAATCTCCAAACTTGGAAGGTCAGATTTGTGGGTTGATTGGGGAAACGAGGGCATACCAGTAATTCTACACATAAACTATCAGAAAAGTTAACGGTGTTAAGGCCCAAAGACGTAAACTATGAGAAAACTAAAAGTTAGTGACAAGAGGTGTTAAAAGGTGTACTGATCCTTTGAAGCAAGCCACATGGACCAAAATTGCAATTAACTCAAGTGAATATAAGGTTTTATAACAAATTAACCAATCTCACAGTTTGATACAAACAGTAAAAAATTGGGTGCCAAATGATTCATCTCATATTATCTAAACAATTAAATGCGCTTTAGTATTTTTTACAGTTTAACTTTACCTTTACAGCATAGGATTTTCTAGTTCAGTGTTTGTTCAAACCTCTAAATAATAATAATAATAATATTAATTACTCAAAATTTTAAGAATTCATTTTTACAAGAATAATGAAGAAAATACCATGAAGCAGAACTGAGCTAGGAGGATTCGGTAGTGGGGGCGATGGTGGTGGCACGGATGTCGAAGCAATGGAAACAATTGTTTCATTAGGCTGCTCGTGATGGTGATTATTGTTTATGGGAACGAGTGGAATTGCAGAACCAGAGCCTGCACCTGTGTTGTTCATCTTTTGGGCTGCAATGTTATAGCGATTGATTGATGTCTAAGTATAACAGCAATAAAATCACAACAACATTAAGAGTGAAGTTAGAAAATACCTTTGATTATATGTGTTATCTTTGAAGCATGAATCAAGAGCGGTGTAATTAACACTCTTGACAATGGAGTTATCAACGGCTTCCAGCGCAATTTATTAAAGTGAAGTCAATTCGAAGTCAATTACAAATTATTTATTAATGACTGTTTTTGGCTTTTTCCTGCCTACCACAATAGGCTCTGATGCACGGAAACGCCTAACAGGTGCCGTACCCCGTACCCGAAACTCGCCGGGGACGGAAACGTGTACGGGGACGCCTGGAAACGTTTCTAGGCCGTTTCTTGACCGCTTCGAAAATTCAAAGGACGTTTCTTGTACCGTTTCTAGTTTTGGGGACGTTTTTTTAAAGGTTGAAGCCGGAATTCCGACGAGAATTCCGGCGCCGGTGCTGGAAGTTGCCGGAAGGGTTGAAGAAGTCAAGAAGATCGAAGGAGGAGGATGGGTTGTGGTGGTAGGTCAGAAGGTGGTGGACCGGTGGTGGTTACTTTCACTCTTTGTCTTATTTAAAAAAAAAAAAAATAATAGTAATAACGATGAAGGCGGCGGTGAAACTAAAGAAGAAGAAGAAGGACTTAGGTTTGCTATGTTTGGTGGAATAGGGTATGCTATGTTTTTTATTTTTGTTTTATTCACTTTTAATTAAACAAAAACAAAAAAGAATTGATTTTAATTTTTAGAGTTAAAATAAGTTTAGGTTTTTTACATTTAACCTCTTTATTTTTCACTACTTTATATTTAATCTCTAAACTTGTAAATTTTACATAAAAAGTGTAAAATTAATTTGGACTTTTTAACATTTTACCCCTTTTATCTTTACTAGTTTACATGTAAAATATTTACATCAACGTATGAATATATTTTGGGGTTTGTGGTACATTGTCTATAATATATATATTTTTTTTATGTATTTATTTCCGTACCCATGCCGTACCCGTTTCTTGATTTTTTGAGTTTTGCCGTTTCCCGTTCCCGTACCCGTACCCGTTTCTCGTTCCCGTACCAGTTTCCGTGCAACATAGACAATAGGTCATACTCTAGATAGATGATGAATACTGAATAGAAAATGCAAGTGGAGATTATAATTTGCAAGATGTGAAGGTGAATACTCAATAGAAAATGAAAGCCGAGATTTTAGAGAGTGTTTGGGATTGAGTTTCAAAACAACTTTTATTATTGGCTTTTTCAAGAAGCTAATAAGTCAATAAGTTGTTTGTGTAACTCAAAAACATTTTCTGTTTTGACTTTTGACTTTTAAGGGTGGAAAAGTTGTTATTAAGAATTTCAACTCAAACTACCAAAACCGACAAAATCAAAACAACCAACATAACTACCAAAACAACTATCAAAACCGACAAATTACCTCACAAAATTTCAACCAAAGACAAACATCCACACCTAACCAAACTCAATCTACACCTACCCATGAAAGAACCATTGTTCCAATTACCACTCTAACAAAACAAAACCAAAATGAAAACCAAGCTTTGGTGATTCAGCAAGATGAGGGATTTAATTAGAATGATATGCAACTTGGTGTTGAAGAGATTACGGAAGGAAACGTTGCATGTTTTGCACATGAGGTTGTGAAAGAGAAACCGAAGATAGTTGATGAGGTAGTGAAAGAGGAGGTTGTTGAGGAAGTTGTTACTGAGAAGATAGATGAACTGGTAGTTGAAGAGACCGTGTCTAAGACGGTTGTTGGTTCGGTTAGTGATGTTTCTGATGTTCAAGAGTCTGACTATTCTGATTCGGAGAGTGAGACAGATTCTGAAGCAAGTGTTAACTTACTTGATGATGATGATGTGGAGCAACTTCTTGCAAAAGCCAACTTCCTAATCAGCAAGAAATCGTGTATGGTTGATCATGCTTTTACTAAAGTGGATTACTCCAAATTCTTCTCGGGAAACGAAGCTCGTTTTGCTCTCATGGCTATGACAGACTTGGCAAATCTGGTAAGTTCTAACTCACTTCCTAAGTGCAATGATTATGTTACTTTGCTTGGTAAGTGTGATAGACTTGAAAATGAGGTTTTGAGCTTGAGATTTGATTTAGACAATGCTAAAATCGCTAATGAAACTATTCGAAAAAACGAGAAAATGCTAAACAAAACTTTGGAAAATTATAAGATGTTTCAAAATTAACAAAGACTCTTTCAAATAAACAAATTGCCATAAACATTACATCAATGAGATAGAAGAAACAAAATTAAAAATGGCAAAGATTAAATGTTTTTCCGAAAAGGTAAACAAGAAAGTTGAGAGTTATCTCAATGTGGCTTATGTTTTGGACCACATTGTAGAAGAACCAAGCAAGGAAAACATTCATTCCAAAGTCGATTACAAATCTGTTCCATCCCCGATGTTATTTGGGAATCATAACCTTGATGTTGTGACATCGGAGAATTCAGACAAATCGGATCCCACATCAGAAAGCGAATCGAACACCTCTAGTGTGGGCGATCCGAATTCCGATGTGAGACCAATTCTGGGAATGAATGATGAAAATGTCGTTGTTGAATCTGATGATGATTCTGATTCTAAAGAAGTTAAACCGAAAAAGAATGATGATATTCCTCCGGAAAATCACATTGAGTGCGATCCGACACCTAAGGTTCAACTTCCTCCTAAGGCTGAAAACAAACCGACATCATCATAAAAGAAAGTTGAGCAAAAGGAATCAGACGATAAACCGGCTAAAATATTTTATCGGATGCAAGGATCTGATCAAATATTTACCGATTCTGAGTATCCGATACGATTTGTCAATTACTCGAAAATTACCAAAATCTGGCAGGAAAGTACTATCTAGTTTCCGAAATCAGAAAGAACTAATGACTTTCCACCAGATTTAAAAAGACAACTGTACGGTCATGAAGCGAAGAAAGACAAAGTTCATGTTACTCAGTTTGTAAAACCTATGAATAAAGTGAATGCTTTTGTTGAACCGACTTACTCATTGGATCCCGCTCCAGAGAGTTTAAGGCGAAAGTGTATTGATGATCAATACCCGGTCAACTCATTTGCTAAATTTCATGAGGTTCATCCTTTTGTGGAATACCGTGCTTGTTTCAAATGTGGGTAGAGGGGGCATTTACTTACTCACTGCCCATATGTGAGACACAAGAGGCATGAGGTTGAGTTTAGGCAAAACCAGAGGAATTCGAATGTTGGTTATCCTCAAAGACAGTTTCATCCTCAACAAAATTTTTATTAACAAAGAGGTAACCAACCGATTGTCTATGACAATCGAAATTGAATTGCCTAGAAGTTGAAGAGGCCTATGGTGAACTTGGTGAATGATAAGCAGAAGGTTTATCCAAAACCGCCTGCTAAGTCATCCACTGGACCTTCGTCTGTTAAATTAGACAAGGTAACTAAGAATGTTCCACCAACGGTTGTTTCAAAGAAAACCGAGGAGGTTAAATCTAAACCTCAAAACTTAAGTTAGAATCTTGAAATGATCAGAACAATCTTGGTCACCTAAGGGTTCTTCAGGTGGTTCAAGCTCAACTTCAACAACATCGGTGAAATCTGTTCCTAAAACGAAAGTTTTGGAAAAACCGATTACTGAGAAAAAGGATGTTTTCAATGTTTCAGAAAAGAATGTTTCTTTGAATGCTGATACTCAAAGACCAAAGACCGCAATGGCTTGGGTCCCTCGTAAAAACTAATCATTTGTTGATTGGTGCAGGGAGTTCCAGCTGGCCCTGTTAGCAGTCTTTGGGTTGTTGACAATAGAGCTTCCGGGCACATGACTGGAGACATGACGCTCCTATTTGACATCAAGAATATTAACGGAGGTTATGTTGCGTTTGCTGGAAACAAAGGAGGTTACATTACGATGGAAGGGAGTGTGAGCAATGGGATTGTTAGTCTCGAAAAGATTTCGTATGTGAAACAAATTGATTATAATCTTTTGAGTGTGTCTCAGATTTGTGATAAGAAGTTCGTAGTGCATTTTGATAACAAATCATGTTACATTCTTAAGCCTGGTTTTGAAATACCAAAAAAGTGGATAATGTTGAAGGCTCCGAGAGTGAACAACTTGTATATTCTCAACATGAGCAAAGCCACTACAACACAGGGCTAAGTGACGTGTTTTCTGTCGAAGGCTACTGAAAAAGAATCTATCATGTGGTATAGCAGAATGGGGCATATTCATTTTAGAAAGATGAATAATTTTGTAAATAATGGGCTAATGGAAGGAGTGAATGTGAAACATTTCCACTTGAATGATAAATATGTTTCTTGTAAGGAAGGAAAACAACACAAACATTCCCACAAACCCAAGAAAGTTAACTCTGTTAGTATTCCGCTTGAACGCCTACATATGGACCTCTTTGGACCTGTGAAGCGCAAAAGTATCAACGGAGATCTATATTATCTTGTGGTGAAGATGATTATTCTAGATTTTTGTAGGTGATGTGCATGCAACACAAGAGCGAAACGTTCAATAATTTGAAGATTCCGATTACCCGTTTGGAGAACATTTATTGGTTGAAGATCAAGAGAATCCGAAGTGACAACGGGACGGAGTTTAAAAATTCGATGATGGATGCATTGTGTGAAGAAAAAGGGATTCATCATGAATACAGTGCACCATACACTCCACAACATAATGGTGTTGCATAAAGGAAAACAGGACTCTAATTGAAGCGGCTAGAACAATGCTTGCAGATTCTAATCTTCGGGTTATTTTCTGGAATGAAGCTATTCATGCAGCTTGTTATACTTTGAACCGTGTGTTGAGTGTGAAGAAGTTTGGAAAGACTTCTTATGACCTACTCAACAGACGCAAGCTGAACTTGGAGTTTTTAGAACCATTCGGGGCGCCGTATACGATGCTTAATCCGACAAAGAATATTGGAGCTAAAGCTGAAGTAGGTTATTTTGTTGGATACGCAACACCAATCTAGAAAGCTTGGTTGAAGAAGCTGTTTTACGAATTTATTACGAGTGTGAGAACGCGGTCACTTCACCGTTAGTGCGTCCGATCACCGTGACTCCTCCGGCAGCAGCTTCTAATGATACCAATGCTCCTGTGACTAATTCAGCTAAAGAGGAAGTATTTCAAGATGTTTCTGATACATTTTATTCTTCTGAGTCGGAAGACGATCTGGATGCAGCAGAGAATTTAAATGTTGAAACCGTGATTCCTGTTCCAGCACATCTGGAATCTCAAATTCATAATGATCATCCGTTAGAACAGGTTATTGGTGATCCTGGTAGCAGCGTGATGACACGTGGACAGTTGAGGCATGCATTATCTAATAAGAACCTTGGAGCCCTTGCCCTATATTCAAAAATTCAAAAATCAGGTGACCAAAATGAATGGTCATTTGCTTGTTACGTTTCGCAGGTTGAGCCTAGGACTTACAAGGAAGCACTGAACGATGAATCATGGGTGGATGCGATGCAACAAGAACTTCAACAATTTCAGAAGTTAGGAGTATGGACTTTGACTGATCTATGAGCATATAGGAAGAAGACGATAGAGGAGTGATCGTAAGGAACAAAGCTCGATTGGTTGTGCAAGGTTTTCGTCAAACTGAAGAAATCGACTATAACGAAGTCTATGCACCAGACGCACGTATAGAAGCAATTCGAATGTTTCTTGCGTGTGCATCTTACATGATGTTTAAGGTGTATCAGATGGATGTTAAAAGTGCTTTTCTTTACGGTGTGGTTGAGGAAGAAGTATATGTAGGGGAACTACCGGGTTATGAGGATCCTATCCATCGGGATAAGGTCTACAAACTAAACAAGGCGTTGTACGATTTGCACCAAGCCCCTCGACAGTGGTACGAAGAGCTCAGCACATACTTACTTTCTAGAGGCTTCAAGCGAGGACAAGTTGACTGTACCCTGTTCAAGAAAAGAACAGAGGGTGATTTGCTTCTGATACAGATATATGTTGATGATATTATATTTGGTTCAACTAACGAAAGTTTGTATAGGGAAATCAAAAAGGTCATGTAGGAAAAGTTTGAGATAAGCTCTATGGGAGAAATGCAGTTCTTTCTGGGATTGCAAGTGGACCAATTGCCTTCGGGGATCTTTATCCACCAAACGAAGTATGTTTTCGAAGTCTTGAGCCGATTCCAGATTGAGGATTTAACACCAATTGCCACTCCCATACAACCTAATCACGGGATTGGAGTTGATGCTAAGGGGAAGCTTATTGACCCCTACACGTATCGAGCCATCGTAGGATCATTAATGTAACTGACCGCTTCCCAACCAGATATAATGTTTGCTACTTGTCTCTGTGCCCGATTTCAATCGAAGCCGAAACAAAGTCACCTCAATGCAGTTAAACGAATCCTACATTATTTGATGGGTTGTCCATCACGAGGTTTATGGTATCCTAATGATGATAACTTTGACCTCATTCCTTTTAGTGATGCAGATTTCGGTGGCTGTGATATTGACGCTAAATCCACAACGGCTGGATGTTAATTTTTGGGGAGCAGGCTAATCACCTGGCAATGCAAGAAGCAGACGTCAGTTAAACTTTAAACTTGTGAATCTAAATATGTGGCGGCCTCGAGTTGCTGTTCACAAGTTCTTTGGATTCAACAACAAATGCGCGACTACGGTTTGCAATTTCTTAAAACCCCCATTCATTGTGATAATGAAGCAGCCATTACAGTCACAAAACACACCATTCATCATTCCAATGCTAAGCATATTCGCATCCGTTATCACTTTATACAGGATTGCTATGCCAACGGTTTGATTGATATGGTTAAAATCCACAGTGACTATCAAAGAGCCGATCTTTTTACCAAAGCTTTTGACAAATCACGATTTGAATTTTTATTAAAAGCTAACGGTATTAAAGAAAAGCAAGATTAGACTCCTCATCGGTTTATCAAATTTTCTTTTGTTTTTTCTCTTTTCAAAAATTAAAAATCCAAAAATATGTTTTTAATTTTAGGGAGGAATTTCTTTCAGAAAAATCAAAAACATTGAAAAATTTGAAAAACCATAAAAAATCAGAAAAACCCAATATGAATTTTTCTGGAGAAAAAGAGGAAATGATAGTACATCAGTGAGGATGTTTCACATGCTAAAGAATTGAAAAGTCAAATACCTTTTTTTTTGATAAGTGAAAAGTCAAATAATTGACATGTGATGACCTTGTGTGATGTGTTGGTAGGCTTCGTAGACCTATTAATGCGTGCCTTACTAATACAAACATAACGAACTGCTTGCTATGTGGCTGAACACCTCATGGGCATATGGTATTGGTACCGTTATTTCGTTTGACAGGGTTGCTAAAATTGGAGGTTTCGGGTCGTTATGCTGATTGTTATTTGGGGATGGCCTGACTGATCTTTTGTCGTATTGATTTACGGACCTAGTTTCAGTCAGGGTATCTTAAAAGAGCTTAAATGCCAATACCAAAGTTACCAAATGAGGAACTTAAAATGTACGATGATGATCAAAGATTATCTAATGCATCGTATCATATCGATGATGAAAATCATGATTGATATAAGCCTCACCATGGTAGAGTGCACATGTTACTTTGTAGCATTGATTTGCTGACCTGTATACCTCTATGCCTCATACCTAGTAATATACGGATAAAAACGGTATAATCACGCATTACAATGAATCTTTGTTCAAATTCCTTGATACGGGAGTATGTCGTGTGTGTGGGAACCACATGTGAGTTAGTTATTAATACACCTTAAGTGTATTATTTTAAAGCACTTCATAATGGTTTGCATGTGAGCTTTTGTGGACAACAATACCAACAGTTGTCGAGTCACACAGTCAGTAAAGTTAACATGAAACAGAACAATGGTGTGATAAGATTTCTCATGAACTGATACGATCCTCTTACCAAAAAAACACAAAAGGTTTATTGCTTTCTGTTTGATTTTCTTCATATATGCAAAACTCAAAAAGATTTTTGGTGTGTTTTAACATAAATTTTAGAAAATCCAAAATATTTTACATTTCTGCGTTATTTTCGATAACCGATGATGCAAGACGATCATTTTCTGGAAGTTTGACAAACCAATCTGAGTTTTGTATCTTTAAAATCAAAATTTTTGAAAGATTGAAAGTTTTAACATATGAAATTGCCAAAACGTGGATCGAATTGGACATTTTGGTGAAAATCAGTTTTACAAAAATTCCATTCGCCCTTTCGTCGGGTCGAATGAAATTTTGAAGTTTGTTTCGTGCTTTTATTAAAATCGAATGAACTTGGATTGTTGGAATTCTTCATTCGAACCCATATGAATTTGATTCGTGCTTTATGTTAGCCCGAACCAAATCCCTTATAAATTGCCAACAAGTCCATTCGAACCTCACTTTTCATTCGAAATGACTATTCTAAATCTGAATTCTCACTATGCCCGAGTTTTTTCCCTTGCATTTTAGATCTTATAATCTTGTTCCTGGTATCATAAGGTATAATAATCATGATTTTTGCAGGTTTTTATCAACATTTCATACCAGAATTTGGGATTTTGTGACTGAAACCCTAGTTTTTGTATTGGACCATTTGGACTGAGAATTAACATGATTCTTTGATTCCTACACACTAATCGACTGTTTATAGGTAAAATTATTGGTAAATTAGGCTTATTTGGTCATGTTAGAAGGCAAAGCAATCAAAATAATGGATTAAAATTGGTTAAATTAGGGACTTGAATTTTTTAATTGAAATCACTTTCATTCGAACCACTCGTTGGGTCGAATGAAGTTTTGTAAGGTCGAATGAACATTTTTATGTTTCATTTGTGCTTAATGAATCTGGTTCGGACCCTCGAAAGGTCGAACTAACTGATAAAATGGCAATTTTTTCAATTTTGACGATTTGAATCTGAACTTACATGTTTTTGTGTGTTTTGTGTTTTTGTTTCGAACTTACATGTTTCACACATGCATGCACAATCTTACATATATATATGCATACATCGCATACATATATATATATGTATATGTATATAAATTTTTATTACCTTTGTATTCTAACTTGAAAGAAAAATATATTCAAGTTCACATATATCCACATGTGTTTAGATAAGCAAACACACGCATATGTTTTTAGTAAAGAAATTATGATTGTCTAAACTTGCGTCTCCAATGCCCGTTGATATGGGTGAAATTGTACTTGTTCGGGTCTTGCTAGACTTTCTCGGGGGACTTATGCATATAAAAATGATATCTAATATGTGTACTAAATATAATGTTGACTATAAAGTGTACGGACTTTTACCTGGTAAAACGGTGGGTGTCACACAAGATCCGTACACACCCTTAAAATTATATCATTTCATTTGTGCATTAGACATTATTACATTAACTATGTCGTCTCGAATCTAGCACAGCCCAAACAATTTCAGGAATTTGTTACATTTTCCAACAATGCCCATTTACGCATGCAACACCTCATTAACCCGAAACAATTGGCAATGAACAATCAAACCAATCACACGCTCAACAGAGAGCAGCCGAGTGTCTAATTATTAAGTACAAACGAAACAAGATTACACGTAACAATATCAAATTTGGAAACTATTCAATTCCATACAAAACTCGAGTATTTATAAGACATTTTATAAATATTCGACATGTCCATACAAAGAGCTTTACCATTGATCAATTTCATTTATAAACATATGTAACATGAGTTATTATACAATTACTACATATGTTTAAACATGAATTACACATGACATTCTATGAAATCAAAACCATGTTATTATTATACATGTGTTATCTATGTCAACACACAACACTATATATATATATATATATATATATATATAAACACATTCAAATCGGTTTCTACATATGTATAGACTAGATGGAATTCAAAATACATATTATATATATATACACATACATACAATCTGCCACCTATATATATGTGTATAATCAAGGCTACGCCAATATCATATGTATATGTACACATTCATGCGATACACATATAGAGATATAAACATGTGTGTTGATCAAAATCTAATACAATACATACATACATATACATAAGCGCGGTTATATATGTGTATGTATATGTGGATGAATCAAACAAACTAATACTCATTTACATATATTTATAATTATGTATATACGTGACACACACATGTATGTGCGTATGCTTGGATTTTGAATCACAACTCACATTATACATACATACACCTCATGACATATACATATGTATATGTATAATCATAAGAAGTCAATTATCTTACACATGCACATCTATCCAACAATTTCACTAACAAGGAATAATAGCCACCTCTTATCCATGTTTGACCTTCCAAAATCCCCATTTTTTGCCTTCCCAAAGATCGGCCAAGAAGGGTCCAGAGAAACCATGCACAAACTAGTTACTAGGTCAACTTATTATATGTGTTAGGCAACTTGATTTTCCACCATCAAAAACTATGGCATTTGACTTTCCCAAACCAAAAGACCCCCCCCCTCTCTCTCTCTCTCTCTCTCTCTCTCTCTCTCTCTCTCAGCTACTATAAGAAGACCAAGAACCTCACTTGAAATCACACCACAACTCCTGAATTTCTCTAACACTCACAACATACACTCTCCTCTCCTTCTTTGCTCTTGGCCGACCGCAAACCAACCCACCAATTCTGTTTTTCGACCGCAACCTCCGCTCAAACCCATAAGCAATCAATATCAAGGAGTTTAGAAGCCACATCATTGGAGAAATTGACTAGGACACAAGCCATTTATTGTTTTCGGATCAACTTTGTGGAATGTCAAAAACTAATCTATATATTTTCATTTTCTTTTTTTTTCTAGTCGATACATCTCTTCCCCCGATCACACGACTATACAACATACATTAACACACTAATATACTAAGTTATAATGTATAAAAACACTCAAAAACTTAAACTTATATTCATTTTCTTTTCTTTTTTTCTATAAGATACATTTCTTCACCCGATCACACGATTATACAACATACATTAACACGCTAATATACTAACTTATAATGTATAAAAACATTCAAAAACTTGAACTTATATATCATATATATACGCACATGTACATATTTATAAGCTATATACACGCACGGATACATTCATATACACATATACAAGGTCATGTGAGTACACATACACGTATGTGTATGTGTATACTGTTGTATATAATCCACAAACTCGGCTTGAGAACTCGAACATAAACATATTTAAATTTGTCGTCTTTATGAAACATATGTTAAAAATGGCCAAACATGTGTTAACTACATTTTTAACACAAGAATTCTCAAACATATGTTAAACTTACAATTAAAATAAGAAACTTAACATGTGTTAACATGAGGTATCATATGGTGACATATGGTAACTTGTGAACCCGGTTTTGACAAGCTAAGTTATTATTACAACTATAAACGAACGGATCTAGCGAGGGTTTTCAAGATTTACATGTTAAAACCATACACCTTTTTAAAAGTAAAACAATGATACGTAATAATCGTAACGTGTACGGACTATAACACCACGTACACATGGTCCAAAGATCTAAAAATCAGGTGAACTTGCATGGTAAATAATCGAGTACAAAGACTTAAGTTGTCATTAACATTCTAGGGCACTTTCGTTCAGACTCTAGTCATTTGGGCTTTTGCATTTGCTAGACCACTCGCACAGACACCAAGTGAATTTCACGGCCCTTTTTTACTATTTTCATACTTTTGTACGAGAAACATGCTACAAATAAGTTACATTTCGTTTAAAGTGAATTCTATCATTGTTAAGACGTGTCGGACCGATACTACATCACCAATCGATCCTGATTATCTCCACAAGACGTAAAACCGAATAGATAAACAATAAATAATATGTGTAAAACCAAGAATCTTACTTTCATATGTGATAAACAAGTCGGAACAGATTCTTCATACATACACACATACATACTTTGTTGAATGGGACGTCGGCCTGAGGTGAGCTCAACCTCAGGCCAACCTGGACTAGACCACACACAGTAGTCTTCTCCTAGAGACTGTTGCAACTCTCTCATAGAAACCCTAAATCAAACACACATATATATAGGCTATGCATATCTAAGTCTGGGCTTAGCCTTAGGCATGTCGCCTGGGCAACCACAATAATGCCCTTACTCTAATACATTAAAACTAAGCCCACATGAGTTGCATAGCGACAGTCACAAATGTACCAACAAACTCTCCCTTGACCGTTGCTATCAACTCTTACAAACACTAATAATCATCAGTCACAACATGCACTAACAAACTCCCCTTTGACTGATGATTTCAGTTCTTCTCTGATAAGACTTGATCTCCGTATCCCAATAAGTTGTGTCTGACTCTGTCTTATATCCTCACAAATCCACCGAATACCCGAAACCTTTCACATCCAAAATCCTCTTCAATGTAAGTCTATCCAACTTAGTTTTATATCCACCATAATCTGCATCTTTCCTCCTATGAAGAATTTACGCCTGATTAATAAAGGACCCAAGTAACCGGCATATGATAAGGTTCAATATTCAACTAATCAATAACGAACATCCAGCTTCATTGCACAAATATTTCAACAAAATCTCGCACATCTAATTTTTCAGAGAACAATGCTCTAATAATTTTGCTAAAGAAATAATTATCTCCCCCTTTTTCTCTACAAAATACTACTACATTAACGTCCATATTTTTTGTTTCCCCCATTCACAATCAGCAGGTTATCTCCAATTTCTTTAGTTCGATCCAATTCTCAAAATAGTGAACTCATTTCATCGTAATTCGAAGAGATTAAACCCAACAAGCCCAAGCTGAAACAAACAAATAAGCGGCCCCTAGAAAATAGTTTTACCTTGGCCCACATATCAATAGCGATCCAATCTTCAAAATAGTAATCGGCCCACTTGGAAATTATAATCCATCGCCACTTTTAAACAACCATTTAATCATATCATAATAAAACAAATTTGGCCCCACCTTAAAAGTTTATCACCAAGATAAAGAAGATGAATCTTGCCATGATTTTTGTCCACATACTAATTAATGTGTTCAATTCTATCCATTTTCAAAAAATGCCGGTCATAATTTCATTCTTAAAATAAAATAATTACATACCACATTTGAAGCCTCATAACTAGGAAAGTAGTTAATGTGAAGTCAATTCCACTTTTCGAAATTTATCTCCAACACCTTTCGAAATTTATCTCCAGAACTCAGAAACATATTATGAACCATGAAGAACTTCAACCAAGCTCATGAAACTCACGAACATTGTTAGGACAAAAACGATTGAGGAAACCACTTTTGCAAACCTTAGTCTAATTCATTCTTCTGCAAATTATTCAAAGTATAGAACTACTGAAGAAAGAAGACTAAAGTACTGAAGAAGAAAGATTAGAAGTTCTGAAGTCTAACCAGACAAGTTCACTGAAGAACTACTAAAGACAAACTACTCATCAGTAGTTTATCATTCATCAACACTTGTACCAGAATCATTTCACCGCCTTATGTTTCAGTAGTTTATTTGTTTATTATTACTTTATCTTTTTGTGCAAGTTCCAAGAATGCAACTTTTTGCAACTTGTTGCAGACTTGCTTTTTGGCAAGGTTCATGTATTTGTAAGTCTATAAATAGATGGGTTCATCCCTCTGTTTTAGACATCGATTTTAATTGAAAACTGAAATCCTTCAAAGATTATTATTGTTATTTTCATTTCATTTACTGAGAATCTGCTTGAGTATTTATCATTCACATTCAATAATTAGATTCTCATTAAACTTGATTTTAGTTTTCAAACATCCAGGGGGAGTAATAACTCCTGTTGATTGTGTAACTTTACTTGCTTATTCCGCTGTGCAAATCTGATTAAACTTGCTAAACACATAAGTGTTCACTAGCAAGCAAAACATCAAGAGCATCACTGATCCAACAAACATCAACCAACAATGTCAACAATATTCATCCCTAACCAATCCAATCCATACGGCATCAACAACAAATTCCAAAATATCCATTCCAAAAGCAACTTATGTCATAAGATCCATAAGCATAAACATTCCTCAATAAATATGAAGGAGCATAATATTAGAAATCTTCAAGAACAACTCAGACATCGATCAAACATCTTTTTCCTTTTTTAATTTTTGTACGAAGCAACAAAAATTTTTGTACGAAGCAGTTTTTTTATTGATAAACCCCCCTTTTTTTACAAACTAACCTGCTGCGAACCACAAATACTACTCAGTATCACGTCTTCTATGAGGTTTAGCGGAAATAAAACCCAAAATCAAGAGCAATCGTGAATCGAGAGGCGGTTAGACCTTCCAATTTGTAACCAAGCTCTAAGGACCGATACTACATCACCAATCGCTCCTGATAATCTCCACAAGACGTCAAACCGAATAGATAAACAATAAATAATATGTGTAAAACCAAGAATCTTACTTTCATATGTGATAAACAAGTCAGCACCGATTCTTCATACATACACACATACATACGTTGTTGAATGGGACGTCGGCCTAAGGTAGTACAACACTATTGGGACACGATTCACCTACTTGTTCAAATAGTTTTGGATATTTTGACCACATTGACATAACTGCTGGGATCTCATCAGAAAGATCATTCCTAGGTTATGACAATGATGAATACAGTCAAATTGCTGATAACATGTGTTTTATCATGGATGATTTAAAAAATTTCAGCAATGATGACTTAGAAGAAATGGACATCTTACACCAACTAGCCATGTTAAGTATTAAAACAAACAAATTTTATAAAATGTCGGGAAGGAAATTTCCAGGACTAAACAGTTCTACAAAATTTGGTTTTGACAAGTCTAAACTTAGATGTCACAAGTGTCAGAAGTTGGGACACTTTGCTAGAGAGTGTAGAAGCTCTAGCTACAACCAATCTCAGTCTGGAAATCAGTTTAACCCTAGTTATAATAGGAATAATGGAACACAGGGAAGTGCACATTTTGTACAGGCACAAGCTCCACAAATCCAATATGTGCCATAAGTACAATATGTACAGATGCCTGCTCAACAAATGCAGAGCCAACAATCAATCCCTCCCATTCCAGCTGCTCAACAACCTCCACAGACTCAACAACCCTCACAACAGAGTTTGTTCACCTCAGGGTATGTTGACTGGAGCAGTCTTCCTTTTGACACTACTGAGTGCAATCCTGATGCAGACAACAAAATGTTTGACATCAACTGGGGAGAACCTGACAATCGCAGAAAGAATTTTGCCTTAATGGCATTTGAGGGTTGCACCTCAAAATCTGCCCTGTCTCAGGTTTCAAAACAATATTTAACAAAACTTTGTTCAACTTCATGTAAAGAATCTTTTGCTCTCATAAGAAAGACCAATGTGCATTTACAAGGCAAGGCAAATGATTCTGAGAGAAAATTTACTCAGATGAAATGTGATTTAGAAAGAAAACTTGCTGCAAAGGCAATAGAAAGTTCTAAATTGACTAACAATGCTATTGAAACCCAAGCACAACTTAAAATCATGATAGAAGACCTAGGAAATGTCAGAAAAGAGCTTGCTGACACCAAGGTTGTTTGTGAAAAATGGGTAGAATCTTGTAACGGGTACCAACTGCTGCTTAACAAACAAAGTGCATCAAATGTTAGGTTTGGCATAGGGTACAAGCACACTGAAACACCAACTGATTTTTCCCCCAAAACTAGTGAAGATGGGAGAAAAATTGTTTCAGATGAAACATATGAAGAGAAAGAATGCACATGTTTTCATGAAAACTTTCTAAAAACTCACAAAGAAAGTTCTTCAGAAGTACTGATAAAATCTGACTTTAAGCCATCAGTAGTTTCATCTACATCAGGAGTTGAGTACCTGAAAACTACTGATGACCTAAAACAAATCAAAACAGTCAAAAATTTGCCTTCAAATGAAAAAGAAAAGGCAAAAGAATGTGAAATATGTGGTTTGTTTAACCACAAGACAGAATTTTGTAGATACAGAGAAGGAATTCAGTATAACAAGAAAATTTCACAACTGGTTGTGGGAAAACATATCAAAAATGATTTTGAAGAAACTTTTTCTCCCAAGAAACAACAACCAGCAAACACCTTTTCTCTAAAAAAGATGAAATCTCAACAAAAATCTCAACAACCAGCAAACACCTACATCATCAGCAGTTTTACAAACTGCTGAGATTAAAGATCTCAAGTATATGGTACAACTACTGATGACCAAGGTTGATGGTGGTCCTCAAAAGGATACCACCATTGCTCTTAATAAAAAATCCATTGCCAAAAAGACATGGATTCCTCAACCTGGTCAAGAACAAACTGTTAATGTTCTCAAGAGCAAACCAAAAGCCAAACTGGCTTGGGTTCCCAAATCTAACTAATTTGCTACTTTGTGCAGAGGGTCTCCAGAGGCTTAAATAGCATTTGGTATGTTGACAGTGGAGGCTCAATGCACATGACAGGATGCAGATACCTGATAAACAATTTTATCAGTCAAAGAGAAGGATCTGTATCCATTCGGAACAATGCCAAGGGATATGTTCTAGGACATGGCAATGTCTCTTCTGGCAAAATACTGTTTGACAAGGTCAATCTGGTTGAAAACCTTGAGTCACAAATGTGTGATAAAGGATATTCTTCCTTTTTCACAAAGACAGCATGCAAGATCATATCACCAGAAGGCCAGAAGTTGATACAGAAGATCATTGAAGATCATACTTTGTTGATAGCCAAAAGATGTGGCAATGTCTATGCAGTGGACATTGAAAAGGACAAAGTACTAAACAACACTGCCTGTTTCTTCTCAAAGGCATCAACTTTAGAGACTGATCTCTGGCACAGGAGACTTGGCCATGTGAACTTTAAAACCATAAATAAAGTCACAAAAATGGGCTTGGTCAGAGGTCTACCCTTGAAAGTATACCAGTGTCAAGAACACTGTGTATCCTGTTTAAAGGGAAAGCAACATAAATCCTCCTATAAGTCTATTGAAGAATAAAAAACAACTGCATGTCTTCAACTACTCCATATGGACTTATTTGGGCCAGTAGAAATCATGAGCCTTGGTAAGAAGAAGTACTTCTTGGTCATCATTGATGACTATTCAAGATTCACATGGGTATTCTTCTTATTTTCCAAGGATGAGGCAGCTGAAATCATCAAGTTCTTCATTCTACTAATAGAGAAACAATATTCTCTATCTGTCAAAGCCATTAGAAGTGATAATGGGACAGAGTTCAGGAACAAAACTCTGGATGTATTCTGTTTGTCTAAAGGGATTATTAGACAATTCAGTGTTCCCAAAACTCCTGAACAAAATGGTATGGTAGAAAGGAAGAACAGGATATTAATTGAAGCAGCAAGAACTATGTTAGCTGATTCAGGCCTACCATTGTATTTTTGGTCTGAAGCAGTTAACACTGCATGTTATGTTCAAAATAGAGTCCTTGACAACAAGAAACACTCCAAGACTGCCTATGAAGTTCTTCATGGCATAAAGCCCCTTATCTCCTTTTTCAGGGCTTTTGGATGTCAATGTTTCATTCTAAACATTAAAGACTCTATTTCAAAGTTTGCTGCTAAAGTTGATTCAAGTTATTTTCTTAGTTATTCTTCCACTAGAAAAGCCTACAAGGTTTTTAACTCAAGAACCAAGAAAGTAGAAGAAACACTGAATGTCAAGTTCAATGAATCAAAGCACACTCTTATTCCAGCACATCCTGCTGAATTCTTTGAGCTTGAAAACTTTCATTTCAGACCTGAGAAGACTGTCACTTCATCCAAACTTACTTATTATAGTGATCAGAGGTTTGATGATGAGGATCCAGCACCATGGACTCCTAAAACAGTCATTAAGTCAACTTTCAAACCTTCAGAAGTTTCACAAACTTCTGATTCAACAACTGCTGATGTACAAACTCAAACATCTGCTCCAGCACCTACAACTACTGAAGATGTTCAAACAGCTGAACCAGACATTATAAACCTCAGTGGTTTGTTTGATGAAGTACAAGAGCCACCTACACCTGTCAGTGGTTTACAACATCTGATTGAACACATAGATCATCCATTGGAACAAATCATGGGTGATATTGCATCAGGTGTTCTCACAAGAAACCAGCTTTCCAACTTTTGGTTCTTCTCAACATTCATTTCTCAGTTGGAACCTAAGAAGTACCAAGAAGCCCACAAAGACAACAATTGGGTGGAAGCTATACAAGATGAGTTGCTTCAATTCAAGAAGCAACAGGTTTGGGAAATCTGTCCCTTACCACCAAACAAGCTACCAATTGGCACAAGATGGGTTTTCAGGAACAAACAAGATGAGGCTGGTATGATTATTAAGAACAAGACAAGACTGGTGGTACAAGATTACTCTCAAGAAGAAGGAATTGATTATGATGAAACCTTTGCTCCAGTTGCAAGGCTTGAAGCCATCAGGTTATTTCTGGCCTATGCCATTTCCAACAAAATAAAAGTTTTTCAAATGGATGTTAAAAGTGAATTTTTGTATGGAAAAATCAAAGAGGAAGTGTATGTTTGTCAGCCACCTGGGTTTGAGGATCCTTCTCATCCTGAGTGGGTGTACAAGCTTGACAAAGCTCTTTATGGGCTAAAACAGGCTCCAAGAGCCTGGTATGAAACACTTTCCAACTTTTTGCTCAAAAATAACTTTACAAGAGGCTCCATTAATAAAACTCTTTTCATTAAAAATGTTGGAAATCATGTCTTACTTGTTAAAATTTATGTTGATGATATCATATTTGGTTCAACAAACACAAAATTGTGTGATGAATTTAAGAAACTCATGCAATCAAAATTTGAGATGAGTACAATGGGAGAACTGCAGTACTTTTTAGGACTGCAGATTAAACAGCAAACAAATGGAACTTTTATACATCAATCTAAATATGTTAAAGAATTATTGAACAAATTTTCTTTACAAGACTGTAAATCATGCTCCACTCCCTTGACACCTACTACACAAGTTGAACCAGATGATCAAGGAAAACAGGTTGATCAAACCATGTATAGATGTATGATAGGTTTCCTTTTATATCTAACTGCTTCTAGACCAGATATTATGTTTTCAACATGTGTTTGTGCTAGATATCAATCAACTCCTAGGGAATCACACCTAATTGCAGTCAAAAGAATCTTCAGACATCTGAAAGGAACTCCTACACTTGGAATTTGGTATCCTGCTTCTAGCAATACCAAGTTATTAGCTTTTTCAGATAGTGACTATGCAGGGTGCAAAATGTCAAGAAAATCAACATATGGTGGTTGTTAATTCTTGGGAAACTGTCTAGTGTCCTGGCAGTCAAAGAAGCAAACATCTGTTGCAACTTCAACTGGTGGAGCTGAATATATTACAGCTGCAAGTTGTACATCACAGATACAATGGCTCCAATATCAACTTCTTGATTATAGAATCAAAGAGACCAAGACACCATTGCTTGTAGACATCAAATCTGCCATTAGCATCATTCAAAATCCTGTTCAGTTCTCAAAAACTAAACATATTTAAATCAGGTATCATTTCATAAGGGATTGCTATGAAAAAGACAAGATTGAAGTGAAGCATGTGACAACAGCTAATCAAATAGCTGACATATTCACTAAACCCCTTGACACATCAACATTTCAAAAGTTAGTATCCATGCTTGAGATGCTAAATTTGTAAGTGTTTCTTTTACTTTTCTGCACATATTTTATTTTTCACTTACATCTGTTTTTAAGTCCAAAACTTCTGAAAAACAAAGGAGAGAAACTACTGATAAACAAAACATCAGTATGGGAATATTTTCTGAAAAATGATTAATTTCTGATAAAATAATCTTCAGAAGTTATGAATAAAGTGTTTATAAACATTCTCATCAGTTGTTAGCAAACTACTGAAGAGAAAATAGGAACTACTGATGATAGTTGTTCTTCATCAGCAGTTTTGTCATTAAGGGCAAATCAGACATTTCCCACTTCAGAAGTTTGACCTAGGGCGGTTATAAACTTCTGATAAACACCTTTTCCAACACTTATCCTTTCAAAAAGCAAAAATTCCCTCCTTCTCTCTCAAAACACTCTCAAACCCTTAACCTGCAAACAAAAACACTGTTCGATCCACACACACACACACACACACAAACAACATGGCTCTTATACTAAAACAGGGACACAATCAAAGAGGCTACTTTGAGATACATGAAGCCTGGTCCCAATACGACGAAATCATTGATTTAGTCGTTAAATCCCAATACTTCACTGCCCTCACCATTGATCCTCCAATCCACACTGAAACTCGAAATGAGTTCTGGGCAAACGCGGAGACAGTGACAGTGAATGATCAAGTGATCTCCCTCAATTCAACCATCCAAGGGAGAACAATGGCAATCACACCAGCAACTTTGGGAATTGACTGGGTCTAGATGATGTGGATGCCCCAGATCAATTTCCAAACTCTGAAATTCATCTGACCATGACAGAGTGTGGTTACCAAGGTACTCTCTCACATGCTACTATTTTTAAGAAATTTTTTGAAACTAAGTACAATCTTTTGTTTCACTATATCATCATGTGTTTGAGTCCAAAAACTGGATCTTATGATCAGATGCCCTCTACTTTTCAACCTATTTTTCATTCCATTGTGAATGAAACAAAATTCAGGGCATCATCACTTTTCTTTAATGAGTTGGTATTGAATCACCTCAATTCTAAAAAGAAGTTTTTGTTGTATCCAAGGTTCATTATGCAATGCATAATAAAATAACTTTGAGAAGAGCTTCTTGTGGGTAAAACAACTGTTTTAAACCCATTAACCTCACAAGCATACTCTAGGCACAATAAACCGGTTGCCTGGCCAGAAGATGACCAAGGGGAACAAACAACAGTCCCCATGGAACCCTCATCTTCCAAACCCTCACCCAAAAAGGCCAAGAAACCAAAACAAGAAAAACCAAAACCCACCAGCCTTAAAAGAAAGGTAGTTCAGGAGGTTGAGATGCCTGAACTTGCCTATGTGCAATCTGCACTTGATAAAGATGTGACTGAAACATCCTCTCAGTCTCATCCATCTTAAACCCCCACAAGAGCACCAATAAAAATTCTCTTCAAAAGAAAGAAATTCAAGAAAACCATACCAACTGACTCTTCTTTTGAAACTGCTGAACCTTTACCCCAAACTGCTGAACCTTTACCACAAACTTCTGAACCTGAAACCATAGAAATTGCCAAACTTCTCTCTGGGCTAAAAGAGAACATCCCATTAGAACATGTCAGTCCCTAATAACCACATCAAACAGGGGACATACCTTCAGACTTTGACATGAATGTGGATGTCCATAGCCCTAACCCAAGAGATGAGGATGAACTAGGGTTTCTAAGCCCAAACTTAGAGGCCTTAGGTACATTTGAGGCTGCTACTACTCATTTACCACCCAGTGGTGGATCTTAGGACAGAAGTAACATTGCTAAGACCTCATTTGTGGCAACTACTGATGAAGGCTTAATGCCTGAGGTAGGAAATCCTCTGAACCAAGAACAAGAGATACATGAGACAACTGGGTTGGGCCCAGCTCATGATATAACTGATATTGTTCTCATTGAGGATGTAATCAGGGATTCAGATAATTCCATTGATTTAGATGATGATTCACACTCCACCAAACATGAATTGACGGCTGCTAGTGAAGATCCTGCACCTGGTGTCTCAAAGCTCAAAGAGCTGGTCACACCAGATCAGGTTAAAGTCCACTTGATCCCTGATTCCCCTAAAGTGGCATCTTCTGTACAACATGAAGATCACCCAAAAACACACCCCTCACTAAAAATGCCTACCCAATTCCCTGGGTCATCAAGCATAGATCTGAACCAACTATGCAGCCCAGATGGTCCCCGATACCAGTTGATGAACACCCTCATTGCCAATCACCTCAAATCTTTCACAACTGCTTTGGAGTTGTCAACCAAAACTCAATTTGAGGTGATTAACAAGAAACTTGGTGAGCTGTCCAACAAGATTGACAACAACTCAAGACAGTTTGCTAAACTCACTGGTAGAACTTCTCTACCTGGCAGGCTTCCAGAAGTGGATGAAGCCAAAAAGGGGGAGAAGATTAAGGAACCTAAGGAGTCACTAGAAGCCAGGGTAAAGGCAAGAGTGGCTCTACAACAACAACAACTGCTAGAAAAAACCCAAAATCAAAAAGAAGATCAACAAAGGCTTGTTTTTGTAACTGAAGTTGAAGCTGAAACTTCCCAAGGCCATAATGAAGAAACTGCTGAAGACTCTGAAAGTACTGAAGACAATCCTTCAGTAGTTGACACTTCTGTCAACACTTCAGCAGTTAATACTTCCAACATACAAACAGCTGAAGGGCCTTCCAAACCAATTGAACAACAACAACCAACTCCTATTCCAATGCCTACAACAACAACAATGACTGTGCTGAACCCTTCTCCAATTTCAATGTCCAAAGAATTACTAGAGAAGAGTTTAATTGCAGCCAAAGAAAGGCTAAGGAAGATGAAATCTGGAACAACTTGGAAGCAAGGGAAGACTTGAGCTTAAATGAAAAGCTTCAAGCATATGAAGCAGAGTTGAATAGGCAAGATGAAACAGAGAGAATTGCTGAAGAAGACAAAAGACAACAACTGATGTCTTTTATAACAAAGAACAGCAAAACAAAAGCCTATTCACTCAAAGGGCTCTCAATGGATGAACTAACCAGAAGAGCTAAACTTGTTGTTGACAAGAATGCAACAGAAAAGGATAGAAAAATCCAAGAGAGCAGAAATGACTGAAGAACTGGTAACTAATGACTATGGTTCAAAAGCCTTAGTGTCAAAGTGGAGAGAAGACAAACTACTGGACACATACAAGAAATACAAGGCTGCCAAGGCTGCAATTCCAGAGAAGTTCAAAACTTCTGAAGTATCAACTTCAGTAGTTAGAACTTCTTGTGTCAAACAAAGACCAGCTACCAAGAGAAAGCTAGAGGACAATACAAAGACTGATTTCAAGAAGGTGTTGCTAGAAGGCAACACAGTTGTACAAGGAGACTTTGATATTGAAGAAAAACCTCTGATAACACAATTTAGGGATCCTTCAACATTTGCTTACCAAATTCAGAAGACTATCACTGACAAACTGCACACAAAGGTAGTTACTGAACATCATTTACCTACTTTCAAATTACCTGATGTGGTGCAAAAATAAGACAGAAGTAAATCCCACCTGAGAGTCACATAAATAGAAAACATCCAACACTCAGGAACATCCCAGGGATCCAACATGGTTCCCTATACTTCAGATTTTGACAAATCTAAAGTGCTGATCATCAGATGGTCCTTTACTGATTCCAACTCAGTATTGGTGACAAGAAGAGATTTTACAAGCAAGGCCTACAAATCCATCAATGAACTGATGAATCTATCAACTCATGACTTGCTTAAAATTCAACATTTGGAACCTCAAAAGGGGTCTCTCACTGATGAACAGCTGAATCAACTAAAGAATTCCATGTTCAAGGAAATATGGAAGATAGTCAATGACAAAAGAAAACAACAATAAGGAATTAGAAAAGGTTTTGGTTTCATCAATCCAGGGGGAGATTGTTAGGACAAAAAGGATTGAGGAAACCACTTTTGCAAACCTTAGTCTAATTCATTCTTCTGCAAATTATTCTAAGTATAGAACTACTGAAGAAAGAAGACTAAAGTACTGAAGAAGGATTCAACAAGTACTGAAGAAGAAAGATCAGAAGTTCTGAAGTCTAACCAGACAGGTTCACTGAAGAACTACTGAAGACAAACTACTCATCAGTAGTTTGTCATTCATCAGCACTTGTACCAGAATCATTCTACCGCCTTATGTTTCAGTAGTTTATTTTTTTATTATTACTTTATCTTTTTATGCAAGTTCCAAGAATGCAACTTGTTGCAACTTGTTGCAGACTTGCTTTTTGGCAAGGTTCATGTATTTGTAAGTCTATAAATAGATGGGTTCATCCCTCTGTTTTAAACATCGATTTTAATTGAAAACTGAAATCCTTCAAAGCTTATTATTGTTATTTCCATTTCATTTACTGAGAATCTGCTTGAGTATTTATCATTCGCATTCAATACTTAGATTCTCTTTAAACTTGTCTTTAGTTTTCAAACATCCAGGGGGAGTAATAACTCATGTTGATAGTGTAACTTTACTTGCTTATTCCGCTGTGCAAATCTGATTAAACTTGCTAAACACATAAGTGTTCACTAGCAAGTAAAACATCAAGAGCATCACTGATCCAACAAACATCAACCAACAATGTCAACAATATTCATCCCTAACCAATCCAATCCATACGACATCAACAACAAATTCCAAAATATCCATTCCAAAAGCAACTTATGTCATAAGATCCATAAGCATAAACATTCCTCAATAAATATGAAGGAGCATAATATTAGAAATCTTCAAGAACAACTCAGACATCGATCAAACATCTTTTTCCTTTTTTTTTTGTACGAAGAATTTTTTTTTTGTACGAAGCAGTTTTTTATCGATAAACCCCCCTTTTTTTACAAACTAACCTGCTGCGAACCACAAATACTACTCGGTATCACGTCTTCTATGAGTTTTAGCGGAAGTAAAACCCAAAATCAAGACCAATCATGAATCGAGAGGCGGTTTGACCTTCCGATTCGTAACCAAGCTCTAATACCACTGTTAAGACGTGTCGGACCGATACTACATCACCAATCGCTCCTGATTATCTCCACAAGACATCAAACCGAATAGATAAACAATAAATAATATGTGTAAAACCAAGAATCTTGCTTTCATATGTGATAAACAAGTCGGCACCGATTCTTCATACATACACACATACATACATTGTTGAATGGGACGCCGGCCTGAGGTGAGTTCAACCTCAGGCCAACCTGGACTAGACCACACACAGTAGTCTTCTCCTAGAGACTGTTGCAACTCTCTCATAGAAACCCTAAATCAAACACACATATATATAGGCTATGCATATCTATGTCTGGCTGAGCCTTAGGCATGTCACCTGGGCTAGCACAATAATGCCCTTACTCTAATACAATAAAACTAAGCCCACATGAGTTGCATAGCGACGGTCACAAATGTACCAACAATCATGACTACCATGTGAAACATGAGACAAACGCTTCATGAGCTCAATAGTCCTCATACATACATCACACCGTAACCATTAGCTAAACAGATGGCCATGGGAGACTTAAATAGATCTATTGGGTCTTAACACCCCCACTATTGGTTTGTCACTCTAACCGGTCACATACAAAAGAGTGATAGTTTTCTACAATTCTTACATTATCTTTATTGTGCAATGCACATGGCACAACAGTCAAGAGGTTTGGTTATGGGACTCATGTTGGCACAATAATTATTGGCTTAATTAGCTTTGATTGGTCACACATGTGACACCTGGAAAACTTAGGTTAATAACTTTTATCAAACTTATAAGTCTACCTTAGCAAAACATTCATAAAACATACTTAACTTGGTTAGTTAAGTCGATTTGATGATTCGGAGGATCATCGGGAGTCGTTACGATGATTCGGGGAATCATCGGGAGTCGGTTCGATGGTTCGGGGGATCATCGGGAGTCGGTTCATATCCTTATGTCCAAATGTTGGTGATTTGGAGGATCATCGGGTTAAACGCACACACACAAGTCTCGAGCCCTGAAAAATGGTGAATTAACGTGATTGTGTTAGTTATCGAGTAATAAATGTGTTACAACCATTATATATCGTGCTGATACGTGTATATGTGAAATTATGTGTTATCATAGCAAACGACTCTTAGGAGGCAACTAGCTTTGCTAGTGGTGTGTTTAGGAGGCAACTAACTTAGCTGGTGGTGTGTTTAGGAGGCAAATAGCTTAGCTAGTGGTGTGTTTTAGGAGGCAACTAGCTTTGCTAGTGGTGTTCATCAGGATGCAAATAGCTAGCTAGTGGTGTGCATCAGGAGGCAACTAGCCTATTCTAGTCGCCCCCTATAAAAGCTAGCCGCCCCGTGGGTGCCAGGCAACTAGCAGCAGCTATAAATACCATATTTGACTTGTTAAACATCATTTGTGCATTCCTAACTCGCCCAAACCTCTCCCACACCATCCTTAACCTCTAAAACCCGTTTTTACCCTAAATCTACCATTTCCAAGCTTAAAACATCATTTCCAAGCAAGATCTAAGGTGTGTTATTTATCCTAAACCTTTGTTAATTGGTAATTTTAAACTTTAAAGGTCCAGACCAGATTTTAATAAGTTTCTACCTTTGAAAACTCTTGGAAAACAGATCCTAACCTATCCTAACCTATATCTTAACATCTAAATAGGTTTTTGATAAAAATACATGCTTGAAATGGTATTTGCTAGTCTAAAACATGGGGATTATTGTGTATTTGTTATTTTGCTTATATGGATTAGTTTTTAGGATAATTATCTCAGGTTTTGATGGTTGTTTGATGCGTTTTATGAATAATATGAGTTTTGACCCGTTTGAGGGTGTTAAAAGGATTTAGGAGGTTATGTGACGATTTGATGATTTAAACTTGATAGGGTTTATGCTAGAATGATGTAGCAACAACTTGATGATGATTTTAATGTGTTTGTATGATGAAATCTGATTATTTGCCATTTAGGGTAAAGTTTTCATGCAATGATGTGATGCTTCCATGATATTATTCCATTTGGGAAAAACTTGCAATTAGGGTGTTAAACTGATAATAAATTGGGGTTTTTTATAGGCTTGGGTTTTTTAATGATTGTGGATTGATATTGGGTGTTTCTACATGTTTCGGATTTGATTTGAAGGGTTTCGCGCGCGAAAAGAGCCACCACCCTACAGGCAGGCGACTAGCTATGCTAGTCGTGTGCCTGAGGGGTGACTAGCTTAGCTAGTCGCCTGGTGGAGGGCTAGTCGTGCCTATAAGGGGCGACTAGCTTGCCTAGTCACCTGTTAGTGCCCACTCGTGTGTTTTTGATGCAATAACTGCGTTTTGGAACCCCGTAACATGTTTGAACCCTAGTAACATATTGTAAACCCTGTGGCATGTCTAGGAACCCTGTAACACACATTATGGCCTATGCGTGCATTATGTGACCTATATACTAGACTTGGTGAACTATTATTCATATATGGTGCGTATCCACTCATGATTACCTATTTAATTGTATTTGACTAACACGGGAGTATCGGATCACCATCGGGATGTCGGATCTTGTCTTGTGGGGTCGTGTCAAACGTTAAACGCTTTTGCAAACATTCAAAGTCAAGGTCTTGGACACTAGGGGTTATCTTACAAACGTATCATCGGATAAACACTTATAGACTATTCATAGTAGGTTTCTGGTAGTCGGGACTACCATAACAAGTCTGGTATTTTATTGCCTTGAAGAACGCAACCTAATGTGAGTTTCACAGCCCCATATTTTACTGTTATCATTGTTGGGGGAGAAACATGCTAGATAAAATTATTTTCTTTAGACTACGGTATTGCATTATATCACATGGGTACTAGGCAACTTTTCATCGTAAGTCCTCTCCTTTTTGCGAACCATGAATATGTGGATACATAGAGGGGAAAGTGTGAATAGATCTATTGGGCCCGGCAAGCCCCACTCCGGTCGACTGGGAGTCGAACAGGTGCATATTTGTCCTATCTAATTTACAACATCGATTGATGACCGGTGACGGGTACTAGAGTCGTCCTACTAACTTACTAACATTCAGAAATGGTTCACGACACTTTAGTATCATGTAGCGATGTATAGCTAGCATCAGGTATAGATGTAAGGATCGTGGGTCTCGTTTACAAACTTACTTACCACTTTTGCAACTTAAAACTCTATGACTCACCAACACTTCTTGTGTTAACTAACATAACATGTTTTCTCAGCTCGCTAAGGTAGCAGCACGGATTAGGTGCACGCAGGTCGCACAGTGTCTCATCTAGTTTTGCATTATGTTAAACTATGTTTCAAACGTTTGAACTATTTACATTTTGAGTTATGAACTTTTATCAATGCTTCCGTTGTACTTATGGGATTAAACTTTTAAACTGTTGGGTTTTTACTACTTGTTTTCATATCATATAGATGTCGTTTACTATGTCTGTTGACTTAGATCCTGGTATGTCACGTGCCTCACGGTAAAACCCCGCAAGTGGAATTTGAGGGTGTGACAACACACGAATTTCACTAACTTTACTTTGCATACATTTAAACCTATGAACTCACTAGCATTAAGTTGACAAATCTTTTATGCATGTTTTTTAGGTAATTAATTTCATGGACAGTCGGGACTTGAGAAACCGGTTTGAGCTAGCATCCTGTGGTACTAGCTTTTGTGAAACCATTGAACAATTTATGTGTTTTTATGATGGCTTACCCTGTGAGACAATTTAATTCACGTTTTCGTAAAACAATTTGAATCTCCAGTATCAATTCTATCTGTTTATTATGTGTTGCTCAAACCTTGTGCTTGAAAACCTTTCGACATTCCACTCCCATGTTTCCGCCTAGGAGGGGTGTGACATCAACAATAAAAAATAGTTGCATCCAACAAAAACACAACATTGTAAAAGATCAAAAATTATGTGATGCAACGACTTACAACGGAGTGAGGGGTTAGGACTTAGGGTTTTGTTAAAACTTAAAAATAAAAAATTGTATGTGTGTTGTGTTGTAACATTTGTACTTTTCGTATTTTCTGTTCTAATCCTTGTATTCTTGTATCTTTCCATTTTGTACCCTTGTAATCCCGAACTTATGATCAATGGAAAAGTATTTTATTGCATCTAATCTTAATCTATTTCATTTATTCTATAAATTCTACGTGACGCAAACTTTATGTAACGTCGCGTGATTTTTAATTTTCTTGTATTTTAAATTCTATATTTAACGAATTCCAAGTTCCCCTTTACTCGTTTCTTTTATGTTACTCCTACCTATTCATGACGAGTTGCCATTATATTTTACCCTATTCAAGGCGTTATAACAAGGAACTTATTTAGTTAAGATCTTAATATATACATATTATTAATAAAACATATATATATTAATAATACTTCTATATAAAAAAAAAACAAAAATGTAAAGTGAATTCATGAATTGAATTCATGAATTGAACAAAACACTTCCGTTCGTTTTGTTTAATTTTAATATTATTATTTTTTTCTTTTAAAAATATAATTACCACTAATTAACTTCTAACCACCCTAATTAATTCATTAAATACCCAACCCCTTCACCCCAACTATAAATACACCACTCCTACCCATTCTAACACTTGCTCATTTCTAAATCCTCTCTAAACTTCCCAATTCTTCAAAGAAATCCCAAGAGTGGAAGTCCACTTCTAAGTGAGTTCTCTCATAAACTCCAACTTTATTCTTCTTTCTTCACTTCTTTTCTTCTTCGAACCCCTAGGAGAAACCTCTAGGATCTTCCCTATATTTATCCACAGAAGTGTGATAAGGGTAGAGCACCTAAAAGAGGTTCCAAAGGTGGTTGTTTTCTGAATTATACTATATCTATACTATATTAATAAGCATATTGGAAGGGCAGAAATGGTCATTTGCCACATTTTAAGAGTTGTACAACTCATAAAACATAATGTACAACTCCTTAAAGCATGGTATGATAGATATGTTGAAAACCATTTAATGCTTGCATCTCATTGGTTGAAACAAGCTACACACGGATCACCCATTAACAAATCACAACCATTCAAAATCTCATCATCTAACGGCTGATGAGTGTTTCAAGCCCACACCTAAACACGTTGTTTACAACATCTGAATAGGGTTTCTTCCAAATATAACAATTCAAAATCTCCGCCTCCATCTGGCCCGATCTCTTTCTTCCTCTCTCTGTCTGGCAATTCTTCATCTCACCGGATCTACCTCTCTATCTTGTGATTTATAGCGATCAACGAAGATGGTGGTTTTCTGGTTTCGGATCCAGTTCCAATTTAGGTCTCAACGGGTTTAGATGGTGGTTGTCTGGTTGATATAAGTTCCTACCAATCGACAAATCTAAGGTAAGATCGTGAGTTTTTCATCACTCATTGCATGTTTTTCTTCATGTAAATAATCATTTTTTGTGTTTTATGTCTGCCATGAAGACACCTGCAAAAAGCTGAAAAGATCTACTAGCGTCTCCTTTGTGTTCAAGTAAGTAACCGTTGTTCTCTCACCGTTTTAGTTCAATTTTTTTTCATGATTTGTTTATTTTTTGCTGTATGTTTCGTTTAAACTGGTTTTGTTTTTTAATTTTTTTATATAGTGTTGTTGAGATGAAGCAGAGAACATTCATTGAAAGTTATGAATGAATTTCAATAACGAAGTGTTGAGCAAGTTAAAATTAAGGAATCTATTGGTGAATTTGTTAGCTCCATTGCGGATGACATCTCTTAGTATTTTTAGATGTTTTTTTATGCTCATTTAAACTGTTGTTAACTTGGTAGTTATTAACGTAATTGTGTTTTTCTGAATGGGACAAAATAGTGCAGTCTGTATGTTGACTTTGTAGTTATTAATGTAAATTGGAAAATTCAAGTTTTAAAGTTGTGAGCTTACGATCTCTTTATAGATCGATGCATATTATTGTTATTTTTTTGTTGTTCTGTTGCTCTTTAGGAGATGTTTTGCTGTTGGTTTGTTGCCGTTTTGCTGCTGTTTCTTTTTGCTGTTCCATCATCGTTTGAGCTGAAACAGCTATTGAGTTATTTGGGAAGACTATTTGGATGTCAAATAAATTGTGGGAAGTTAAATTGATTAGTTCTATTAAAAGCATTATGAAATTTTGGGAACTACAAATTTCCATCACACTTACTCTTGGTTTTTGAATCGATCTCCTTGGAACATTTTCATGGTTATAAATTGTAGCTACTTTACTTTATTAGATCATTTTCATGATTTGAATTGAATTAGAATGCTGTAAATTTTGTTTATACAACTCTGAGGCTACAAGAAAACATGGATTAGTTGGAGTGATATCTTGAAATAATGGGCTAAACACAAGTTTATTTTCTATATTCAAAAGAAACCAACTGTAGATTACAGCTAAAAGACTTTTACATTACTTTATTGATAATCTCAAAATTTAATATGCTGGTTAGTTATATACGGAGATAGGCTGGTTGTTTCTAGAGGACAAATGTAGAAAATGGAATAACAAGAATATTACTTTGATGCACCCTTCTGGCTCGATTACCTTTTTTTGCAGCCTTTCATAATGTAATTAAATTAAACTGTTGGTTAATTTTAACGGGCCTGTAATTATTCTGGAAGATAAGTTTAGTTGGTTTCCTCTTTTTCCAGAGACCAAGACTGTATTTTGTTTAAATTAAAACCCACTTATGCTCACTACATGCTTGTCTTAATATATGTGTTGTTTAACTATTTTGAATGTTATTTTACAAATGGTTGGGTTTTGAATTCAAGTACAATTTGCATTATAGGTGATGATGATTTGTCATCCCCTTTTGTGTAAATTTATACAGAATCTGATTTTGAAATTTTTTATAGAGATTAGGTGGAGTATCTTATTTTGCTAAGCATAGAACAAGATGGGAAGCTTTTGTTGCCTAATCATGAGCCATGTTCGCTAAATCGTTGTTTACCACATGTTTGTTTTATGGCACAATAAAGTATATCATAGCAGGTCATGGAACTGAAGAATTCTTGGTTGAAAACTACATAGCTAATTATTCAATATTCAGTGAATGATTATCATGGTAGTGACTGCTTAGTTTGCATTTACAACTCGCTGATTCTCATGGTAATGACAGGTTAGTTCGCGTTTGCAGAAGTCAAATTTGCCTCTTATTTCCTGTTCCATTTCCAATTTTTTCTGTAATCAGCTCAAAGTGCGGTAGGGTTTCATTTCTTTCTTAGTCGTCAGCTCAAAGTGCGTTGTTGTTTTTACCTTTTTCACTTTAATATGTGTAGTGGGGTTAAAAGGCTAATCGAGCTCATGATCTGAATAGGTTAATCGGATAGGGTTTCAGAGTCGTTTGCATGTGGTGAATCTTGGGGAGAAGTAGGCTAGGCTGGCATTGCTCCACCTGCAGTATCACTTGTCGGTATGGTTACTCATCTTCTTTAGGTAGGAAAAATTGATTGAAGTTAGGATGATAATATGCTGAACATTATTAGTTTTCTATTCAAGTTATTGAAGTAGAAGTTCTGATTAATGTGAACTGTCATTTTACCTTAATTTGTTTTGTTTTTTTTTAAACGGCCAACGGAACTTTTATTCAATACGCTAACAAGATGCTAGCACACCAATGTCCGGAAACAAACAACCAAAGTAAGGCCCAACCCAGACATACCTTTGTTAAAATGAGTAATGGTGTAAATAATTTAACATTGTTTTTACTTTTGGTTGCATTTCTGCTGGTTTAATAGATTTTAATGTTCAATAACGAGCTATTAATCAGTTCTATTGTCTAATATTACTTCCATAAACTATCGTTGTTAAATAAATTGAAAATTAGATTATATTTCAAAATTGGTGTTGGAGTTCAGTAATTTTATTAAGCGTCTTTGTTTCATTCCACAAACAGACCCATAAGAATGGCAGGTAAACGGCAAAAAGTTGCGCCGCCAAAGGTTTATATTTTCTTACAAAAGTAGTGCCAAAGGTCTAAGCTGACCATCCTTTTCTTTGATGTTATATGACCCTAGGCATTATATCTTTTGTGTATTTTCAGCTGGTTGTTATTGGTAGTCATGTTTTCTTTCAATTTAAGCGTCTCTTAAGCCATGCCCTTTTGACTCTAACTTTGTCCAAATACTATCTTACGCGACAAATTGAATGAACTGTTATAAATTTTTGCAATGGACTGAAATGAATTGGTGACGGTACCAAAGTTTAAAAGAACGGAAACAAGCCTTGAAGCGTTTTCCCTTCGCCTCATGAGGCGAACCGAGGTGTAACCCCGAGGCGGAATCAAAAAAATAAATATAAAAATTATATATCTTATAAAACATGAAAATAATTGACACAGATAAGTCTAAAACATAAAAACATACATAAAAAATAAAATAATTGACCCAAAAAGTCTAAAACATAGAAAAAAAACACATAAAAAACACCCTAAACCACCTGAGGCGCACGTTTTCTTGACGCCTCAGCCACTAGAGGCGTACTAGACCCGTGAGACGTGCCTCAGACTCATTTTTCTGGCGCCTCGCCTCAAGGCGCGCCTTGAGTCGCACACCTCAAGCGTTTTTTTAAAAAACATGGGTGATGCTAATGAATTTATAGTCTAGGTTTAATAAGTTGTCCACACGTTAAGTAAAGAAGTTGAGGTTCAACATGTGTTGGTACTTTTAAATTCTTTTATCCAATGTTAGAACTATATGGTTTTGTTATCACAACAGTTTCACTTTTTCCTTCTCTGTGCAGGGTACAAAGTGTGACATTAGGGACAAGAACGAAGTGAGAAAATTAGTTAAATATACAAATAACAATTCCGATACGTTGATCGACCTATCCAGTGTGCAGTTTGTGGGGCCTTTCATTCAAAAAATAGAAGTTGGCTGGCAATAGAGAGAAAAAGCTGGAGTATAAGAAAATTTATAAATTTTGAAGGGTTATGGCAAGACGGAGGATCAAAGTTTAGATCATCATCAAAAGGACATGGAGCATTTTTGACACAGTTACAAATGAACGGGTCGAGCCGGTTATGTATCATTACTAGCAGATCCTGCAAGCTTTTGTGATTATTGTTGACACTGTTAATATTGATGAAAATTTATACATTGCACTTTTGGGTCAACTTGAAGCGAGGTTTATAGGAGACGGATGGGGTGGATATGTGGTTGCTTTGGTCAAAGAAAACAATGTGCTATAGTTCATTCTAAATTAATTGGTCAATTATTTTATTTGAAAAACAATTAAATAATTAATTAGTTCATTTATTATTTCATCATAGTGTTTATAGTGTTTAGCATGATGGTGCTCATACTACCACACCTGAAGACTTGTTTGAGGAATGGTAGAACTTTAAGACAAAAGTTTCTATACCCAATATTGTTAATTAATTTTCTTATTAATGGATTTACCTCAAACCTAAAACCAATTTGTTCAATATAAAAAGGTATTAATATAACAGTAAAATACTTTACTATCTTGTGACTAATGATTAAACACGTGTTTCACCTAAGATGCACTTTTGAATGCATTTTTTTTATATCACATTAAAAATCTTTATGGTGAATTGAATCCATATTTTGTTGACATGAACGGGAATCTTGTATCCAAAACCTATGTAGAAAACTGGAATTGGTTACATAGCATTTTCTTGTATTTAATATTCTAGGAAGCTACCAACTTGTATTCCCAGTCAAACATAGTTTAATATTGTAGGAAGCTACTAATTCGTTTTTGCTTGTGCATACATGCTATACTTCTAAACTACTAATTTAGAAAAAAAGATAAAAATGATTCAAACCGACAAATAAAACATGAACACCCCATAGAAACTACACCTTACATCTCAAAGTTGACTAATTAATTACAAACAACGGAAATCCTAGGTTCTTATATTTGTATATTTTATGAATCTCATAGGCTGATACCGAGTTAAAAAATAGAATCAAACGTGTTTTTGCTGCTAATTCGATAACTTTAATATGAATTAAAACAACTGACATATTGATTTTTGTTTTTGCTAAATATTATACGAATAAGGAAATTAACAGAAGTATTATACAATATATCACGATATGATCGATAAACCAATAAAAAACGAGTGCCACATTGTAAATTGTCGCTGCCGCTGCATCACGCGGGTTCCTTACTAGTAATAATATAAACATATACTTTCAAGTTTCTATCTTACTAGTTTATTATTAACCTTTGGAAGGTTTGTGGTTACACCCTACCTTACCAACTCTCTTGACCCTTCTTGTGCTACGGATTTATCCACACTAGAAAGGAGAAATCCCGTGTCCAAAACCCACGTTTATTCCATAAGCGAAATGGTTATGACATGAACCTATCAAATGGATTCACATTTCTAACTTTATACCATCCGAATCATCTATGATGGTTTTGTGCTTGGTCTAACTTAATCTCATGACTATCCGGATTGCCCTAAAGGCAATTTGTGCTTGGTTGGCCTAAAAGGCTTGCATGACTCTCGTGAATCTATAACCTAAACTCAAACCTAAGACCCTTTATTCTCTAATTCTAGTTAACCAAGGCTAAGGAACTAACCTCCCAAGACTCGTCTTTGGAGCCTTACTAAACGCACTCAAAGGTGAGTTCATACTTGTCCTATTTTTTATTCTTTATTCTTTGGGGCTCAACATGTATCACTATCAAAACTTAAACAATTTCATACTCTTAATCTATCATGCTCAATCTATTAAACATACGTATATGCTAGTTGCCATGCTTACGATTCTTGATACTTAAACAAAATTCATTAACTATTATTTGCCCACTTAACATGTATAGCGCTATAGGAGTAGCACCCCGCCCCCTTTATGGGTCATTGTTAAGAAACAAACGGACCTAGCATGAATATGTTAGGTATACGCAGTGGTACTCGCGGGTTTGAGTTATGTTCTTTGTATGGTATGTATGTGCGATGCTATAGTATGAGATTCGAGTAAATCATTCTAATTACTACGTATGTAAACCAAAACTAGTATGCTCACCAATGCTTTATGTGTTGACGGATATTTTATACATGTTGCAGGAAATGTTTAATGCAGGATTTTCAAGAAAAACTACTTAAGATTGGACTAGAAACTCACGCTAGTTTAAGTTCTATATTTTGATGTTATAGTTATTTTTCATGAAACAATTTGTATTATGTTATCTTTTTAGACAATGATTATGCTATGAATGAAATTTTATCCTTAAATTATATTATCACGAATTCTAGTGTCATGAAGTCTTTGAACAATCTATCCCAAGTCTCGCCCCGATGTATTCCGCCTTCGGTTGGGGTGTGACAGATTGGTATCAGAGCCATGACTATAGAGATCTAGGAAAAATTGCCATGTTTGACCTAGACTATAGTTAAGAACCCTTTTGACCATTCCTTTTATCATGCTTAAAATACTTGTTCTCCCTATGTTGCTTCTAATCCATTCTCTTGGTCCTTAAAATTACCTTCCTATTTTAGGATTACTCTACACTTGAAGACGCTCGTATAACACAAACGAAAGGAAATCACCAAAATAGGTGTGAAACCCTCACTTTGGCGATAACTTTCAATCCGCGAAAATTCTTTGTATTTTTGAAACTACACCAAGATAGGAGTGATATCCTCACCTTGGTGGAAATTTCACAATTCTCATTCTAGTGGACACTTACCAATCGAAGGTTAGAATTAATTTTCTTACCACGTTGGACAAAGTGTACAAACCACACTCAAAGAAACGACCTCGCTAAGATAGGAGTGAAATCCGCAACTTAGCGACTAGTTTCAATCCTTGATTTTTTTAAATCTCGCCAAAGTCTCAAATTTACTAATGACAAGAAACATGTAGTAACTGGAAGGGTGAATACCGTTAACCGAAAGTTTCGGCGAGAGTATTTCCACCTATTAGGCCAAAGCATGTTTTCAAACTCAAAGGTAAATTTGAACCACTTTGGTTAGTCTTAGTTCCGTTCCGGAACACTCCAATTGCTTGCTTAAAACAAGCCTCTCATTTTATGTTAATATTATTTTCAATGTTGTTTTCTTGCTATGTTTTCACTACATATATTCGATTTAATTTTTTTTTACTACTCGCAAAGGCTCTCAAGACTCGCATCTCTAGTACTCTTGCAATCTCCAAACACTACTAATAATCGCAAATCAACACTAATCAAAGCTCCTTTATATTGTCTAAATGCACTATACTTGCTTATACTTATGTGTTATGCTTTGTAAAACAATGTGAAACTACATGCTACTTGAACTATTTGACAATATGTTCTTGTTATGCTTAATTTATTTCTAAAAACAAAGACAAAATACAAACTTTATACAAATAAACCATTGATCAAAGCTCATAATCCTTTTGTTTATCCTTTAGATGTCTTCCATGTCCAACCGAAGAAGCTCAAAACAAAGCACCAACAAGAAAATGCTCTCTTTCATGGCCAAGCAAATGGCCAAGGTCATACCCGAAGTGGTTAGCGAAATCCAAGCATCCGCAAGCCCACACGGTTCTGTTGACTCAAAAGCCGAATCCTCCAAAACCACCACTTTCACCTTTAAGCAATTTAACCTACATCGACCCGACTCTTTCACGGGAAACGATGGTGCTACCGCTATGCTCGAATGGTTTGACCACATCAAGCTAATCTTCATCAATAGCGAATGCCCCGAGGAGCTCCGCACTCGTCACGCCACTAGTGTCTTCAAATCAAGGGCACTCGAGTGGTGGAAAAGCGAGAGAGCCACCCGTGGAAACGAAGCCGCTTTAGCTCTGCCGTGGGAGGAACTCAAACAACTCATGATTGAGGAGTTCTGCCTCGCGCAAGAGATTGAGCGACTCGAAAATGAGTTTTGGAAACTCAAGCAAAACAGTGGTGATAACCCAACCTATACCAATTGTTTCAAGCAACTCCTTGTCCTTGTACCTCACCAATTCAACACCACTAGGAGAATCATAGCTAAGTATCTCAAAGGCCTCCCAACGAGTGTTCGTGATATCGTTGAAGGAGCCGAACCCACCACCCTAGAAAAAGCCATTCGTTTAGCTTCCAAAATCTCAGATAACCAAGTGAAAGATGGAACCTTAACTATCCCAAACACCACCAAAACCGTCAATCAAACCACCACCATTCCCATCGACAAACCAAAGGAAGCCAAAACCCCATCAACCCATAGCAATAACCGCAAACGCAAGTCCCGAAACCAAAACTATGCCGTTACCATTCCATCCACCGAAGCTCAAGCTCCAACTCCTCTTAACCAAGTGCCTACCCGAAAACCTTACACCGGTCCATTCCCAAAATGTAACACGTGCCATTTTCATCACCCACCAACCTCTACTTGCCGTTTCTATACCAATTGTAACCGCTATGGGCACCTTGTCCAAACTTGCAAAACCGGCCCTAGAACCCAAAACAACCAACCTCATGTTGTCAACCAACCCCGAGCTGCTAACCAACCTCCTCAAGCCATCGGCAATGGGCGTGCATGTTTCAAGTGTGGTGATCCTAATCATTTTGCTCCTCAATGTACTCGCAACAACCAAGCTCAAGCTCAAGCTACGGCTCAAAATCAACCACCAAGGGGTCGCGCTTTCAACCTCAATGCGGCCCAAGCTCAAACTGAAAATGATGTTGTGAACAGTACGTTCCTTGTTAATGGATCTTATGCTTCTATACTCTTTGATACTGGTGCGGATAAGAGTTTCGTCTCTTTAGAATTTGAACCCTTACTTGCTTGTGCACGATCTAAATTTTCGGAACCATTCACCATTGAAGTCGCGAATGGTGAACCCACCTCTATTGATTTCATTATCAAAAACTGCACCTTGAATCTTAATGACCATGATTTCTCTATAGATCTGAACCCCATGCAATTGGGAAGTTTTGACATCATAGTAGGCATGGATTGGCTTGCAAAACATCGTGCCGAAGTTGTTTGTTTCGAAAAATTCATCCGTATACCGCTTCCTAGCGGTGACACTTTACAAATCTATGGTGAAAAAGCCTCCAAAGGACTCAAGCTCATGTCTTGTACTAAAGCTCGAAAGTATCTCCGTAAGGAATATGTTGCATTCTTGGCTCATGTGGTAACAACCAAAGACAAGGAAAAAGGCATAAAAGACATACCTGTCGTTTGTGACTTTCCCGAAGATCTACCCGGTCTTCCTCCTGTTCGTTCTGTAGAATTTTGTATTGACCTCATATCCGGTGCTACACCTGTTGCAAAAGCGCCATATCGTCTTGCACCTTCCGAGATGCAAGAACTTGCTAGTCAACTCCAAGAACTGCTCGAAAAAGGCTTCATACGCCCGAGTTCTTCTCCATGGGGTGCTCCTGTTTTGTTTGTTAAAAAGAAAGACGGATCTTTCCATATGTGCATTGATTATCGTGAGCTTAACAAGCTTACTGTCAAGAACCGATATCCTCTTCCACGCATTGATGATCTATTTGACCAGCTCCAAGGAGCTACTTGTTTCTCAAAAATCGATCTTCGTTCGGGATACCATCAACTTCAAATCCACGAAGAAGATATTCCAAAAACCTCTTTTCGCACAAGATATGGTCACTACGAGTTCATGGTGATGCCTTTCGGTTTAACCAATGCACCTGCAGTGTTCATGGATCTAATGAATCGAGTGTGTAAACCTTATTTGGATCGTTTTGTGATTGTGTTCATTGATGACATCTTGATCTATTCCAAATCCGAAGACGACCATAAACGACATCTCCGTTTGATTCTAGAACTCCTACGTGCTGAACGACTTTATGCCAAGTTCTCTAAATGTGAATTTTGGTTAAAAGAAGTTCAATTCCTTGGGCATATTGTGAACGATAGGGGTATTCATGTTGATCCTGCCAAAATTGAAGCCGTTAAAAATTGGATTGCACCAAAATCTCCTACCGAAGTTCGTTCCTTTCTAGGATTGGTGGGTTACTACCGTCGGTTCATCTCCAACTTTTCCAAAATTGCTACACCTCTCACCGCTTTGACTCAAAAGTCCCAACCTTTCATTTGGGGTCCTAAACAAGAAGAAGCCTTTCAAACCCTCAAGGACATGCTTTGTGATGCTCCTATTCTAGCTCTTCCCGTGGGGAATGATGATTTCGTGGTTTATTGTGATGCATCGAATCAAGGTCTTGGTTGTGTTCTTATGCAACGAGGCAAAGTCATCGCCTATGCATCAAGACAACTCAAAATCCACGAAAAGAATTATACCACTCATGATCTCGAACTTTGTGCTGTTGTTTTCGCCTTAAAAATCTGGAGACACTACCTGTATGGTACAAAATGTGTTGTTTTTACCGACCACAAAAGCCTCCAACACATTTTAAATCAAAAAGATCTTAACATGCGACAACGACGATGGGTCGAATTGTTAAACGACTACGACTGCGAAATTTGCTACCATCCTGGTAAAGCGAATGTAGTAGCCGATGCTCTTAGTCGAAAAGGTCATGCAGTTCTATGCAATATCCGAGAAACCGACCGTCTTCGCAGCTCTCAATTTCAAAATGATCTCTTCAACCGTATTCGAGACGCTCAGCATACATCGGTCAATGAAAATACTCTATATGAAGAAATGTCTTGTGGTGTCGAATTACATTTGGAATCTAAGGCAGATGGGATTCTTTATTATCTTGATCGTATTTGGGTTCCCAGTCGTAATGACCTTCGTACTCCTATAATGAATGAAGCGCATAAATCCCGATACTCTATTCATCCCGGTGCGGATAAAATGTATCAAGATCCCCGTCACAATTATTGGTGGCCCGGTATGAAAAAGGACATTGCTCTCTTTGTGTCCAAGTGTCTCACTTGATCCAAAGTAAAAGCCGAGCACCAACGACCGTCGGGTTTGCTTGAACAGCCCGAAGTCCCCAAGTGGAAATGGGAAAGCATTGCTATGGATTTCATTACCAAGCTTCCTCGAACATCATCTGGTCATGATAGTATTTGGGTAATCATTGATCGTTTAACCAAGTCAGCTCACTTCCTTCCCATTCGTGAAGATTACAAAGTTAAAAAGCTAGCCCATATCTACACCAAGGAAATCATTTGTCGTCATGGTATTCCTCTTGACATCATCTCAGACCGTGATGGTCGATTCACCTCCCGTCTTTGGGAAACATTTCAGGCTGCCATGGGAACTCAGCTTAATCTTAGTACAGCTTTTCATCCTCAATCTGATGGTCAAACTGAACATACGATCCGGACTCTTGAGGACATGCTTCGATCTTGTGTAATCGACTTTGGTGGAAACTGGGATGCTCATCTACCATTGGTCGAGTTCTCTTACAATAACAGTTACCATACCCGCATCCAAATGGCTCCATTCGAAGCTCTCTATGGCCGAAAGTGTCGTTCTCCTATATGTTGGCATGAGATTGGTGAAGCACAAATCACTGGTCCCGAAATCTTCCAGGAAACGACTAACAAAATCATTCAGATTCGTGATAATATCTTAGCTGCTCGAAGCCGTCAGAAAAGTTATGCTGACAAGCGGCGAAAACCCCTTGAATTCAATGTTGGTGATCAAGTACTCCTCAAGGTTTCTCCTTGGAAAGGAGTAGTCCGATTTGGAAAGAAAGGAAAGCTAGATCCACGGTATGTTGGACCATTCAAGATCATTGAACGAATCGGGAAAGTAGCTTACAAGCTCGAATTACCCCAAGAACTCAATACTGTTCATCCCACCTTTCATGTCTCAAATTTGAAGAAATGCTTAGCCTAAGGGAACATACACGTTCCTCTTGACGACATACGAATCGACAAGACCATGCATTTCGTCGAAAAACCAGTGGAAATAATGGATCGTGAAGTCAAACAACTCAAACGAAAATGTATTCCGCTAGTTAAAGTTCGTTGGGAATCGAAGAATGGACCCGAATTCACTTGGGAACATGAAGAGCAAATGAAGAAAAAGTATCCAAATCATTTCAGTCAAGCCACTTGAATAAATTTCGAGACGAAATTTCCTAAAGTATGGGAGACTGTAACATTTGTACTTTTCGTATTTTCTGTTCTAGTCCTTGGTTTCTTGTATCTTTCCATTTTGTACCCTTGTAATCCCGAGCTTATGAACAATGGAAAAGTATTTTATTGCATCTAATCTTAATCTATTTCATTTATTCTATAAATTCTACGTGACACAAACTTTATGTAACGTCGGGTGATTTTTAATTTTCTTGTATTTTAAATTCTATATTTAACGAATTCCAAGTTCGCCTTTACTCGTTTCTTTTATGTTACTCCTACCTATTCATGACGAGTCGCCATTATATTTTACCCTATTCAATTTAGGCGTTATAACAAGGAACTTATTTAGTTAAGATCTTAATATATACTTATTATTAATAAAACATATATATATTAATAATACTTCTATATAAAAAAAACAAAAAAACAAAAATGTAAAGTGAATTCATGAATTGAATTCATGAATTGAACAAAACACTTCCGTTCGTTTTGTTTAATTTTAATATTATTATTTTTTTTCTTTTAAAAATATAATTACCACTAATTAACTTCTAACCACCCTAATTAATTCATTAAACACCCAACCCCTTCACCCCAACTATAAATACAACACTCCTACCCATTCTAACACTTGCTCATTTCTAAATCCTCTCTAAACCTCCCAATTCTCCAAAGAAATTCCAAGAGTGGAAGTCCACTTCTAAGTGAGTTCTCTCATAAACTCCAACTTTGTTCTTCTTTCTTCACTTCTTTTCTTCTTCTAACCCCTTGGAGAAACCTCTAGGATCTTCCCCATATTTATCCACAGAAGTGTGATAAGGGTAGAGCACCTAAAAGAGGTTCCAAAGGTGGTTGTTTTCTGAATTATACTATATAATAATATAAACATATACTTTCAAGTTTCTATCTTACTAGTTTATTATTAATCTTTGAAAGGTTTGTGGTTACACCCTACCTTACCAACTCTCTTGACCCTTCTTGTGCTACGGATTTATCCACACTAGAAAGGGGAAATCCCGTGTCCAAAACCCACGTTTATTCCATAAGCGAAGTGGTTATGACATGAACCTATCAAATGGATTCACATTTCTAACTTTATACCATCCGAATCATCTATGATGGTTTTGTGCTAGGTCTAACTTAATCTCATGACCATCCAGATTGCCCTAAAGGCAATTTGTGCTTGGTTTGCCTAAAAGGCTTGCATGACTCTCGTGAATCTATAACCTAAACTCGAACCTAAGACCCTTTATTCTCTAATTCTAGTTAACCAAGGCTAAGGAACTAACCTCCTAAGACTCGTCTTTGGAGCCTTACTAAACGCACTCAAAGGTGAGTTCATACTTGTTCCCTTTTTTATTCTTTATTCTTTGGGGCTCAACATGTATCACTATCAAAACATAAACAATTTCATACTCTTAATCTATCATGCTCAATCTATTAAACATACTTATATGCTAGTTGCTATGCTTACGATTCTTGATACTTAAACATAATTCATTAACTATTATTAGCCCACTTAACATGTATAGCGCTATAGGAGTAGCACCCCGCCCCTTTATGGGTCATTGTTAAGAAAGAAACGGACCTAGCATGAATATGTTAGGTATATGCAGTGGTACTCGTGGGTTTGAGTTATGTTCTTTGTATGGTATGTATGTGCGATGCTATAGTATGAGATTCGAGTAAATCATTCTAATTACTACGTATGTAAACCAATACTAGTATGCTCACCAATGCTTTATGTGTTGACGGATATTTTATACATGTTGCAGGAAATGTTTAATGCAGGATTTTCAAGAAAAACTACTTAAAATTGGACTGGAAACTCACGCTAGTTTAAGTTCTATATTTTGATGTTATAGTTTTTTTTTTCATGAAACAATTTGTATTATGTTATCTTTTTAGACAATGATTATGCTATGAATGAAATTTTATTTATAAATTATATTATCACAAATTCTAGTGTCATGAAGTCTTTGAACAATCTTCCCAAGTCTCGCCCTGATGTATTCCGCCATCGGTTGGGGTGTGACATGTGTTTCGAGCATCAATAAGCAATTTATATAATGTTTTAAGCATCAATATGTAGGTTTGCATTGTTTTGATTAATGATGAGCTCAATACAGGTACTGAACAAAAAGTATAGATCCAGAAATCGCAAAAATTGGGTACCGATACCGAAAATGCCCAGTATAGTATGGTATGGTATAGTACTGGTACCAGTGTCAATACGATACTTATATTTCAAGTTAAAAATCGGTAAAATCCTGATATCATACTGAATCGGTACTGATCCCAAAAATCACTTGGTACGGGAATTTGGTACTGGTTCAATTTCAGTACCCGGTACCATTTGCTCATCCCTAATGTTTAGCACAATAAGCATCATTGGCTTAAAAGAAATATTTTAACTTATGATTGAAGATTCAAATTAGTTAATATGGTTTATGAAGAGGATCGGTTTTATAGAAAACGACTAGATGATCATACAAATGGAATATGCAATATGATAGAGATCAAATCAGAACACATGTAATACCTTTTCAATAATCATTTCATTTATAAACATATTGATTAATCTTGTTTAGATAATGTTTAAAATGAAATAGGTTAATCACAGAAAGTTCTAGAACCTAGAGAGAGAACACACACAAGACTTCTAGACCAAATGACCAAAAACTAATAACAAAATAAAATTTTAACTATTCTTAGACTGCATATTCGACCCCACGACAAGGTCGAATGAGTCCTTCGACCACTACACAAGCTCGAACCAACTGATATATACTTCAAGGCTTCCTTCGACCATCAGAATACTTCCTTCGACCCACCGGCTGGGCGAATGAGAACTTATTCAACACAAAATCTTTCAAAAACGCTATATTAACAATCCAAAAGATATAGTCACATTCCGTACACTTACAGTTTATTCAACTAAAGGTCATACTTACAACAAATGGTTTATGTAAACATATATTTAACTCACTATTCTAAATAATTAAAGTCTAAAACTATAAACTACAAGAAAATATTATGGATTATTTGTATTATAGTTACAAATAAAGTTTGGCTGGTTGATTGGATCTTTGAAAGGAGAGTTAGGGAATAAATTGGCCCATTTAGGAACTACAACAACCGTGCTACTGCATATGAAAATCAAGCATAATATCCTTGGTTACTTAACGACATATGTTATGCCAAAGTATGTATATAACCGACAGGTAACTGCTTAGATGTTCAGAAAACCAATTAGGTAGCCGATTCATTCAAATGTCATGATGCATTTTTTATTCTCTGACAGGTAACTGCTAAGATGTTCTATTAACGTGTGACCATCTGGCTCAAGAGAGGGGCCGTATGGGTTGTGCTTAACATATGTCATCAGTTGGTAGGTTACTAGGTTGTAAGGTGGACACGCACAAGCTTTTTATTATTTTGTGGCGTCTATAGTGGTGTCGTTTAGGCCAGATGGGTTTACTTGGCGACATCTAAAATGTTGGTTTGGGTCATGACTAGAAATAGAGTGCTAAAACTAAATGCATATCTTGATAAACATGATGGTCAACATGATTGTTTTCATGATCTTCCATGTATATTTGAAATTTTCCAATAATTTCAGCAAGAAAACTCAGTTGTGGCTTTCACCCACGCCTGATTTGCATATGGAACATCACGGCCGATGAGGAGCATGACCAAGAATTGACAAACTCCTACATGGACAACTTGATAAAGGAAAAGAAGGCAGAAAGGGCCCTAAACTAAATGAACATAACTTTGGCAACGATTGGAGTCACAATGCTCACAAGCAGATGACAGAAAAGTCCCAACGAGCTAGATCACATGGCAAACGTCATAGGACATTTAGCCTTGCTATTAGGTCGGAATTCTATGATTTAAGGCATTGATTTCGTCAATCAAGAGTTTTCCTCAATCTCGTTAATCTTCTCAACTTTCCTATTTTAAGTGATAACGCGTGATTGGCATGATTTACGTCTTTATTTGTGTTCTAAATTTAATTCGTTTCCATCAATTTTTAATTTCCAATATTTGTCAATACTTACCAAATTTAGACCACCTCTATATAAGGGCCTCTGATGTATAGTATTTTGCATTCTAAAGTTGATCATTTTCTTCAAGAATCTTACTCTCGTTTTATTTGCTTTCACACTATCTTAATAACTAATGTTATTTTCATCAACAAATTAGTTACATATCCTTCCCTAAGTGAAACTTCGCTTATTTCTTACGTAAACACACTTTTTGGCAGATTGTTCATTTATGGCTACAAGCAAAAATCCCACATTGAATCCATAATAATTTAAAGTAGTAACTCGAGTACATGAATCTTGGATGAAACAAAGATTAGAATGGTTTTAAATGTAAAGAACACGCTTACTAGGCTTAAAGAGAGATTTAGATCGATACGCCGAGTAAAAAATATCAGCTGAAAGATGAGATTGCATTTTGGCGAATAGAATGATTGGCATGCCAGCCAAACATGTGGCTGTAATCGGCACCCACTGTAGTTTTTTGTTGTAAAGTACAAAGAAACTCGCACTAAATGCAACCATCATGGTTACAATAGAGAGAAAGAGCGTTGCAACACCAAACATTAATCTTTCAGGCAATGACTCCAAAATGTCAAGCTCCGCATAACTAGATGTGAGGATAGATAAGAATATGAGTACCGAGGTTGACGAGGATATTAAAGATATGGCGTCTGAGATTACAAAAATAATGAGGGATGGTTGGTTACGAAAATAAGGAATGCCAGTATTCTCGTTATATCCACCAGGAAGTGTAAAAGCAGCTGCAAAGACGATGGTGGCTATGAGGGTTGCAACCAACATATAATTTTTCATCCAACCCTCTCCTTTGGTTACTAAAGCTACATGTTTCTTGGCAAATAACTCTTGTGGTGTTTCACCCTCTCTGTTCTTCTGTTGTCTATATTGAGTGGGGATAATTTGCTCTACCTCCTGCAACATATACTCAAATCATTTTAACCAATAAAAAGCCTTTCTCGCTATTTGTCAATCTGATTTGGGTCAAAACATGTAATGTATGTGTCGGATTAAATTGACCTAGCTAGAAGCATCTTTGTGTATGTAAAAGAATTTATTGGCTTAAAGTTAAAATATGATTACGGTAAGTATAATAATGAAATGATTATAGTAAAAGAATTTGTTTTGTATGTAGCTAAAATAATAAACATAAATCTTAACTAAATGATTTGAAAGATTGTATGCATTGTACACAATTTCACTAACTGTAGAACGACCCCATTTTACCCGTTTCCATTTTAGATTTTCTCCAATTCATTATATATTTGGCATGATCATATATAATTATGTAAAACGAGATAGTTTGAATAAGCATGGAAAGAATGATCTACCTTGAACCATAATAACTCTCTTTGCATGTGTAAAGCAGCTCCGGAGACATTTTGGAACTGATTTTGTTTAGCACTCTTTGCAACCATATGCAACATATTATTGCCATTTATGTCTGTCATACTAGGTATTATTTCTTTCATCACGCCAATCTCATGTAACAAATTATATATCTTTGCTTGACGGTGTTTGATGGCTAAGTGAAATATAGTTCTCCTTTTGTCATCTGTTTTCCATATCAGATCAGGATATAAGCGAATGAACTCAATCATAAAACGTGTGTTGCCCATTTTAGTTGCAAGGAAAAGCACCCGGTAAGGGTAGCACGTCTTTGTTTCATTTTCCTTTTCATTCTCGCTCTTAGGCAAAGCTTCACATTCTTCTTCTTCATTTTTCATTTCAGCCTTTCCAGGTGGTCCTCGAAGTATGTCTTCAATCTCACTGTTATCCAATGTGGCAATTATTTTCCAAATTATTCTTAAGAATTGCAGGGACTCGCTTTCTTTTTCACCAGGCCCTATGTTGACATGAAACATTGCAGAAACTGAAAGCAACAACAAAGAAAAGTACAACATATCACATACTGTGAGTAAAACTGACATATGCAACCATCTATTTGTTTAATCCTAAGGTCGGCTTTGGTGTATAATTTGTGAGTATGTTTAGTGGGGAATTTGGGTTTCTATTTTAGGAACGATTTAGTGCTTATGCGAGTTTATCATTCTAGAAAACGATATCATGTTATAAAAATTTGTAAACTTCATTGAAAGGTACAAGTTGAATCTCCAATCATCCACACATAAACTAACCACTTTCTTCTCATTCTTATGTTTTACTAGATTATCATTTTGACAAAATATAGTTTTTGTAATCTATTTAACATATCTATGATTTATGAAATTCATATAACAAAAACAAGAAAACTAAAAGTGTTGACTCAAGCAATGAAAATATAATAAGGAGAACAAAGTTACTTCTTTTGATGATTCTGAAGGCAACACTTGGTTTTGTTCCTTCAAATGCATTCGTCTTCCTAGCCAAAGCTACAAGAACATCGGTAATTAATACCTTGTTTCGAGTGAGTTCAGGGTGATCATTAACCATTTTAATAGCAACATCTACAAAAGAAAAACAGTGCATGGTCACTTTATAAATTTAAATCGACAACAAAAAATGCATTGTCATTATAGATTTCAATGGAACGAAAAACTTGTGAAAAAGAGCAAGAAGATATACCAAATATTTCGGCGTCAACACATTTTTGTAGGACCCAACCCCGATAATGTTCTGTCCAATAAGCGCCACCCATTTTGTCGGAGATACCATATAAATACCTTACCATATCAGATTTTCCAAAAACAGCTGCCATATAGAGCGGCATTACTCCTTCGTGATTAGGGATACCGATCAATTGCGAATTTCTTTCCACCATTATCTTTGCTATTTGTATATTTCCCGCTACAGCTGCTAAAGTGAGGGCAGTATCATGACTATTGTTTTGTAGCTCCAAATCATCTTTGTCCATCATATTTACCAGATTTATCACAAATTGCTCAACAGACTTGGTGTTTTCTACTGAGGCTGCAATGTGAAGCAATGTTTCCTCGTTTTCAGTTATAGCAAAACGTATCAGATACGGATGTTTGTCAAGAATGGCTTTAGCAGCCTTCCAATCTCCTTTGATTGCTGCCTCATAAAGTGGAACACCAACCCTAATGTAGTCTTCTCTACTTCCTTCAATTTAAACAATATAGTCAAACAATTATTTTCGCTTTTAACTAGATTAGTATATTCTAGTTTTAACTAGATTAATATATTGTACTTTGTTGATCAGTGAATCCAGTAACCACAAGAGAGATTGAAGACGACACTTTGTTAATATGGCCATGTTCCCTTTAGGGTGCATGGTTCTAATGGGAGCATGTGTTATTGAACTATGAACACGGTTTGAAAGAGAGAGAGAGAGAGAGAGAGAGAGAGAGAGAGAGAGAGAGAGAGATGGTAGGGGATGATTTCATTAGTAGTTATTGTGTGCCTTTAATGTTGGTTGAGTGATTATATGCCATGAATAAGATAACTACGCTACATTGTATTATTGCAGATGAAGCGGCTAAAATAGATGGATTTAAGATGGAATTGTGTAGCGTGTGTGAGCTGAAGGAAAATGATCAAGTCGCGTACACTTGAAAGCGAGCATGGATGCTGAAGCGTTGAAGAGGAACTTTGAATAAGCCAAGAACACCCGAGTCGGGGGCTACTACTACTACTAATAATAATAATAAAATTGATACTACTACAAACATAAAAGAAAAGAATGAAAATGAGAAGAATGCTAACTAGAAACAAAGGGCACGTGGAGCACTTAATAGCAATTGGACGTCAGTTATTAATGGCCGTAAGGCCTTGTTTGTGGCTACACCTTACGCCGACAGCAACACGACCCAAACGAAGCAAGTTCTGAGTTTTTTTGGAAGGTTGTTTTTTATATGATATAAAAGGTACAAAACTTTTACCCTAGTTTTGGGCAGCCGTATGTGGTCGAGAAGATACTATCATTTGCTGAATTTTGAAGCTAATCAACATCTAATAACATCAAGCAATCAATCTTTCATCCGAATCAACATGGTATCAAGCGTTAATCATTCCATGAGCGGCTAATCACCCGTGACCCTCTCCGGGTGAATGGTTAGTTACTAGAACAAGGTTTTATGTTTGTCAAACAATTGAATTGAGATTTGAATGTTTAAACTTTCAGTTTCGATTGTGGTTTATTTTTAATATTGATGTTGAACGTTTTTTTTGAATGATATGCTTGTTTTAGATTTCATCAACCAACACGGGTTCTTATCGAGGGTCATTGAATATTTACAAGTTGTGTCTTTCAATACTGCGAGTCATTAAGATATTGTTAGGTGATAATCAACCGAGTCAACAGTCGCGGTCTAGTTATCGGCTGTCAGCAAAGTCATTAATCAACCTTCTTTATCAATCATATTAATCCACATATCATGTCTATGTGATATCAATTGGCAAACCAAATAAACCCTGTCTAAAGTGATTAACCGGGATCCTGGAGAGGTCACCATTTTTTATATTGTTTACAAATCATTTTCTTTTAAGTCGTTTTTATTATTTGCAAATCAATCAACCAATCAATTTTACATTTCCGTCTAGTTTAATTTAATTGTTAGAAATAACACTTTCCACAATACTCCCCGTGGTTCGACACCCGACTTACCCTAACTAGTAAGGTAGTTGGTCTTTTCTTAAAATCTTATTTTTGACCGGTCCTTCGACATCGATCAAATTTTGGCGCCGTTGCCGGGGAGTCGTGCGCAAAGTGTTTTTTTTTCTTCGTTAATCATATATATATATATAAACCCCTCAAAAATCCAAAAATATTTAGTTTCTGTTTGTTTTGTTTATTGTTCAGTATTACGCTCGGTTTTCTTGTTTGTTTTGTGCAGGTAACTCTTTAGTTGCAGGCATCATACAAGACATTCAAGGAAGTCATCTCCACTAGTGTTCGATCCAGAGATTGAGAAAACAGCTCGGCAGAACCGAGTATTTCATCGAGAGAAGACGGTTTTACAATCTCCAATTTCACATTTCAAATCAATGGAGAACCTGAACCTTACCACTGAACCAATGCCCCAACCTCAATTTTCACCCACTCAAAACCATCCATCACCCAATACATTCGCCACTTCTGAACCTCCACCACAATCCAGTACTCAATCACCACAAATTCCACAATTCCCAAACTTTGATAATATTCCACCATCACATTCACAAACATCATCTTTACCACAACCAACCACAACTCACACTTCTCCAATAACCTCTCTCCCAAATTTTGAGAGATTCAATCCACAACAAGGCCAATCTTCGGCACAAGACCCACCCTTCACTCAAAAACCTGTGACTAGTCACTCTTCTCCTTATGTGAGAGTGATTCCCGATGATAACACCATAAACCCAACTGGTACACAATTCCCATATACTTCTACAATTCAATATCCATCATTCAGTTTCAATCAAAAACCCTATCAAGGCAACTATGAGTATGATGATGGGGATTTGGATGGGGATGAAGGAGATCATGGGACATATCAGTTGGTAAGGCCACCGAATTTCAATCATCAAGGGTATCAAGCATTTCCAGAAGCTCCAGTTCATCCTGCACCTAGACAGCAACCAGCGGTGAATCGACCTTTGAGACCTAACCCAAGGAATGCAATACCTCCAACTAATAATCAAGCAGGCATTCCCATGAGGTTCGAGAGAGGCCCGGTGAGAGGTATTGAAAGCCACTTCAGACCTGCTATTGTTCATAACCCATCAGCAGTGGTCATTCCACAACTACATGGTAGGTCATTTGAAGTGAGGTCACAGGCAATTCAGAGTTTGCCTAAATATCATGGGTTAGTGACTGAAGAGCCGTACATGCATCTTGGGGCCTATGATGCAAGATGCAACACCATCGGGGGACAAGGGTTTTCACAAGATGAAGTGAAGTTGGTCCTCTTTCAATTCACTCTCGAGGACAAAGCACAACAATGATTCCAATCCCTACCTTCAGCCTCTATCCGTACCTGGTTGGAAATGCAGCAACAATTTCTTGATGAGTTCTATACAAGTTAGCGAACAAATGATGCTAGGAAGAACATCAGGAACTTTTCTCAACAACCAGGCGAGCTCTTTCATGAAGCACTCACTCGCTTTAAGATGATGATCAACAACTGCCCACATCATGACATCCAGTTGTGGGAGTTGATCAACTCTTTTTATAAGGGACTACACTATGAGGATCAAGGTGCGTTAGATTCTATTTCGAATGGTACTTTTGGCACTAACGATGAACAGGTTGATTGGGAGTACCTTGAGAGGAGAGCTGAGACAACAAAGAGGAAGGCACAATCTTCAAGACGTTCAAGACAAGCAATTGTGAAGGCTGCAAGTAGTGGTAGTGTTGTTGATGTGGAGAGAATAGCTAGAATAGAGTCTCAACTAGCTAATTTAGGTATTGGTGGACAACCCTTATGTGGGCACTGTGGGGATGTAGGACACATAGCAGATAGTTGCCCTAGTGTAGTTGGTGGGATGGAAGTGGTGAACCAGGTACAAGGGGGAAATAGGAATTGGTCAAACATGAACTCGAATACTTATCACCCAGGTCTTAGGAATCACCCAAACTTTAGCTATGGGAGTAGTAGTGGGGGATACCAAAAGGGTGGTCAATTATTTGGGTTATCAGGTGGAGGGTTGAATGAGGTGATGAACATGTTGAAGGCTATTCAGCAGGATATTCAGGGCATCAAGCAAAAGGGTGAGGTACGTGATAAAACTGTTCAGGCTTTAACTACGCAGGTTGGGCAATTAGTTGGAGATGTGGCAGAGCTGAAGAAGGCGAACGGGAAGCTACCGAGCGATACTCAGGTCAATCCGGCACATCAATCATCATCAAACACGCGGAATGTGCAGATCAATGCGGTAAGTCTTCTGTCTAGTTCTAGAGACTGTGAAGGTGAACATGATCTAATTTCACAAACGACTCATAAAAAGTTAAAAAAAATATTTTGTGAAAAGTTTTTCAGTGAAAATTCCACTATGGCTGAGGATAAGTGTGGGGAAGTTAAACCTTCCCCATTCCCTCTAGCTGCAGGGGAACAAAATAAAACATCAGTTTTGAGAGAAACCCCACTAAAGGATGAAAAGTGGGAAGAGTTTATAAAAGTGAAAATCAATCGACCATTACTTGATGTTTTAAAAGAAGATCCTGTTCATGCTAAGAGTTTGAAAGAATTGAGTACCCAAAACCGACACAACAAGCTGCCAAAACAGTTTGATTTACCAGTAAATGTTCGTGCCGCGTTATTGGGTACATGTCCACTGAAACTCCAAGACCCAGGAACGCCTTTAATTCCAATACAGATTGGAGAACTTAAAATTGACAAGGCATTATTGGATCGTGGAGCGTGTGTTAGCATTCTTCCAGGATGTATCTACGACCAATATGATTTTGATCCTTTGAAAGAGGTCGACATCACCATGGTGTTGGCAAATCAAAAAGCGATACGTCCTAGGGGAATGTTAACGGATGTGATAGTCAAGGTGGAGGATTGTTTTTAGCTAGTGGATTTCTTGGTAATGGATTGTGTTTCTAATAAAAAAGAGACACAACCCATGGTTATATTGGGTAGACCGTTCTTGGCAACTGCACACGCAGTGATTGATTGTGCCAATGGGACGGTTAATATGAGGTTTGGGGAAAGAACACTGAGTTTAAATGTGTTTTTAAGTTTAACTGGCCCAAATGCCGAGGAAGGGTGTTTCATGGTTGACAGGACTGAAGAAGCTAGAGTCAAGAAAGGTAAGAAGAAGAAGAAGAAAGTCAAGACACGAGTTAAGGTCAACCAGGAGGGCATGAGAGTAAAAGCTCCAGATCCTAACTATGGGATGGCTCATGAATTATCGCATAATAGAGAGGATGCATGTTTAGTAGCTGAGGGATGCAAGCATCCCACTCGCCCACCATGATTAGAACACCAGGTAAAGTCAGGCTGAAGACTGTAAACTTAGCGCTACCGGGAGGCAGCCCGGAATTTTATTTATTTTCTTGTTTTTGTTTGTTTCTTTATTTGCTTGTGTGTTTTTATTTTTGTGGTTGTTTGCTAAGTAACTAATCATTGCGGGTGGTAGTTAATAGTCGCGTATGTTGAGATTGGTGGTTGGGAAAGAATTGGGTAAGCATTAAAAGCACCATACATTGGGGACAATGTATCCCAAGTGTGGGGATGGGGGACCCTAGAGAAGTAAGGCGGAATTACTTACCGTTGCAAGAAAAAGTGTGAATTTTGAAAATTTTTGAAAAATTTAATTGAAATTTTCTTGCAACTTTGTCACCCTTTCTACTTGATTAGGCATAAAAGCCGAATTTTCAATCACCAAAGAGTCTTTTGCCAAATATGAAAAACGAGATCCCTAATCATGGTTGTCCCTTTAAGTTTCATTAGAGTGTTTCTGGTGAGCGTTTTTAGAGAAAATGAAAAGAGATGCTTAACTAGGGGTAACATGCTTATAGGATTTGCATATGCTACATGCCGGCAGCCTATTTCCCTACATTGTGAGATCTTGAGCCTACTAGATGTTTAGTTGATATAAATGTTTCATTTCATGAGAGTAGGCCAAATGTTTCTTTGTTGCAGAATTTGTGTAATTCGATACATGCTAAAGCTTTAGGCAATATGTGCGCATAGATGAGGAAGGCAATTTAGGAACCCACTTGTTTGTTAATACCCATGTTTGTTGTTTTGTATTGACCCGTTTGTTAAAATTCACTATTAGTAAACCATGTTGAGCCTAAACCATTCATTTGCTAAACCTACACTATTACCCAAATCGACCTGTATACCTTTGTTGAATAAAGAATGTTGACATCCATTGTGTACATGACTTGTTTTTAGTTGTTCAATGTTGAAAAAAAAAAGAAAAGAAAAAAATATATATACGAAAAAAAAGAGAAAAATAAAAAAAAAAAAAAAAAACAGGGAGTGATTGTTATGGGTTAATTATGCCCAAGTTTGTGTGTTAGTATGTGAATAAGGATGTTCAATCAGTTGTGTTAAACCTTTTGTTTTCGAGCCATTTGTGAACCAAATCATCCTACCTTTACCCAAAGCCCAAAACCCGTAAGTCCTTTTGATATGTGCACAGCTTATAGCTTATGTGTGATTGTTATACAAACCTATGATAACAAGGTTGCATTCTTGGTTTTCTGAGTGTCATATACTAGCACATTACATGCTAGTCCAGATATTAAACCGAGAGGAGTGAACATTGTGAGGGGTGTGTAGGTAGATGATAATAAGCATGTTAGTTTTGGATAGGCAAGTCTTGTTTTGAAATCGCACAACACTTGCTCGCCAGATTGTAAATCTCGATAGTGTAAGCCTATGGGACGGGTATTGAAGGGATATGGTATTAAAACATTACAAATACCATACCATCGCCCACTTAGAACAGGCTTCGCCACACCCTCATCCGCCCGTTCTACGTCAGCGGATCGTCTCGCGCCCATCCGCCCGTTTTACGTCAGCGGAACGTCTGGCGCCCACAAACCCGTTCTACGTCAGCGATGCTTCTGCCGTCCGACGCGAGCATTAATATTCTCGTTCTACGTCGACGGAACACCTGGCGTCCACCCACCCGTTTTACGTCAGCGGTACATTCGACGCCAGGCGCATAAACGCCCGCCCCTTTCACATAGGCGGGCCAAATATACATCAAGGCTTCCTTGGCAAGCTTCACCACAAGTGGAAGATACCTTTTGGGGCAGCTTTGGAACTCACCCCTGCCCCAGCCAAATATCTCTGACATGACAGGTGGCCCGTCAGAGTTCCCCTCCAATCAAAGACTGTTTCCAGTCTGACGAGCAGAAAGAACGATGACGTGGCAGCCTCCCAGCCAAGATATCTTCCTGACGAAGCAGGCTTTCTCTGCCCACCTCGAAATCCTGGAAAGCATAAACTATCCACCGACTGGATCCACCAATGGGCAAGCACCACGTGTCCCCCGCCCATCAGCGTCCACTTACTAGGCGCCACGTGTACATGCGTCAGGACGGTAACATCCCCCCTAGCATTCTACTTTTTCCTACTTTACTAAAACCCACTTGCACCAAATGGGCTTGAAGGCTTGTGCCGGATTATGGAGACTCCTCTACCTGGGCCGGGCCCCATTAAGGGTAGAGGATGGGCTGAGAAAGTAGGAGATCTTGGTACTATAAAAGGAGGACGCCCTCCTCCTTTTATTGGCATCTGATATTCAATACACTTTCACCCAAGAAGAATACGGACTTTCGTACCTTCTTCAACCCCTTGTTTATTATACTAACGATTAGAGGCTCGGCTCTTCTAATTGGTAGTCTCGTAAATCCTTGGTCTTGCTTTTAGACCCACACGTATTTTATAATCACACTCTCTTTACAAAATACGGTAGAATCACCACACGGATTGCCCTTCGTTGGACGATCCCTGAATACGTGTTTCTTCATTGGCGCCATCCGTGGCCTTACCACAACTACTCTAAACCCAATAAGCTTTTACAGCCAAATCATAAAAATGACCTCACCTCCACCAGTGTACACTCCGTCTGGGGTCGTCGAAGACATCACTGACGCCACCCCAGGACCCCACCCAACATCAGGGGACCACAACAACCAACAACCCCCCCTTGTAACCCCCAGAAATCTGGAGGCCCAGCTCACAGACCCAACTCCTCCAACTGAGGAGGAAATCGAGGCACTAAACAATGACTGGTACGAACGCTAGAGACAAATCCTCGACGCACAGCTGGAACGACGCCGACTCACTGGCAAAGCACTCATGGGCTCCTCCTCAAGGCAGCCCGCAAGAACACCGGCGCCCGCCCGTCACGGGGAAGGTCCAGGGAAAACCCCTGAAGACCAGGCCCGTGCAGAGCGCAACCGGTTTGATGCCGAAGACTACGACGAAAGTTCGTGGGAGGACGATGCCTCCAGGGACTATCGTCATAGCCCATATTACAGGCGGGAACGACTCAACCGCTACAACGACGACGCTACCACCAACCTATCGCTCCCTTACAGACCAACCGCATTTGCGGACAAGTCTAAATGTACTCGGCGCATCTCTCAGGCACCAATCCCACCAAGACAACGCTTACCGGCCAACGTTAAAATCTTTGACGGGCTATCCGACCCAGATGACCACCTCGGCATATTCAACCAAGCCGGGGCCGTCATTGGTTGGACCCTACCCGTTTGGTGCCACATGTTCGCCCAGACACTCACCGGAGCCGCCAGGGTCTGGTTTGACAACCTCCCTACCGGAAGCATCGACAGCTACGAACAGCTGATCGAAAAATTTTCACTCCATTTCAGCCAACAGCGTCGCCACAAGCGCGACAAAAGCCAAATCTCCCTCTGCAAACGCAGAGACACAGAACCTCTCGAGGACTTCATCGTGCGGTTCAACAAAGAGGCCCTCCAGTTGGGAACCGGGGACGAGGCAACCCGAACCTCCTTCTTATCCAACGTCAACGATGACGGCCTACAACACACCCTACAAGGGAAAGACGGCGTCCCAGACGCCTGGGAAGAGGTTGTCCGCATCTCAAAACTCTATGCGGGCAAACAGAAAACGATACGCCAAAACCAGAGAGGGACTTCCAGCAACAACCGCAGCCGCGGCAACAACCGAGCATCCGTCTAGAACCGCATCTCTGGTTCCACCGATGAAGGACGATACTCAACTTCCGGCGACGCCAGAAACATCATCAGCAACAAACAAAGCCGTGACCAACGCAACAGCGGACGCCGGAACCAGGATTGGACCACTCTCACCAAAACGCCGTCCCAAGTACTATCACAAGTCTTCTCCACCGGAGAGGTAACCTTCAAAATCCCGAAACCTATGGGGACAAAACAAAAAAATGTCGACACCACCAGGTTTTGTGACTTCCACAAAGACGTGGGCCACGATACCGACAACTGCTACAGCCTCAAAATGGAAATCGAGGCGGCCCTACGTTCCGGGAAACTTGCCAACCTGGTCAAAAATGTCTGCGCAGGCGGACGCAGGCAAGACGAGCCCGATAAACCCATCAAAGACATTAGAACACACTACATCCGCGACGCACACAACAGACAGTGCAACATGACGCGCAGCACCAAGCGGAAAACAAACTTCCCCAACATAGCAACCACATCTGAAACCACAAGCTGGCGGGAGGCCAAAGTCCTCCTCCCTATAATCCCAGGGGGCGCTCAGTCAACGACCTCCCTCACTATCACAGCACTGTTCGGACACTACCGAACTTACAAAATGATGTGCGACGGCGGCAGCAGCTTCAACATCATGTACCAACAGTGCTTCGATCAGCTAGATGAAGAAGACAAGGCACGCCTACAACCAGATACACCTATTGCCGGCTTCTTCAACGAGGTAATTCACCCCATTGGCAAGTTTGACTTTACAGTCACACTTGATGACGGCATACACAGCCGCTCAGAAGTATGCACCTTCCATGTCATCCCAGCCATTTCCTCATATGATATATTGCTAGGAAGACAGGGTTTGGCAAACTTCAATTCCACCGCATCAACTCATCAAACCATGGGTTTCCCAACACCCACCGGGATCGCATACATCCGAGGTAATCAAGAATGCCTCATGACAACTCACCCGGCAGACGACACAGCAGCGCTTCCACCAAACCCACCAACTGACGAAAACTGGGTCCTTAACCCAGCTTTCCCCGAACAAACCATTACTTTGGGCCAGACCCTGTCCCCCCAAGTAAAGACACACCTAAAACAGCTACTGGTGGCGAACAAAGACATCTTCGCATGGCAATCATCAGACATGATCGGCGTCCCAAGACACATCGCCGAGCACCGCCTCAACACATACAAAGACGCGCCCAGTGGCCCAGAAAAAGCGGCCACTCGGCCCAGACAGAGTCAAAGCCATGAACGAACAAGTCGACGATCTGCTAGACGCGGGCATTATCAAAAAATGTAATCACCAAACCTGGGTGGCCAACCCAGTAATGGTACTAAAAAAGAATGGGTCCTGGCGCATGTGCTCGACTACAAGGACCTAAACAAAGCATGCCCCAAAGATCAGTACCCTCTCCCAGAGATCGATTTAAAGGTTGACTCACTCGCGCCATTCAAATACAAGTGATTCCTCGACGCATATCGAGGATATCATCAAATCCAAATGGCTTACGAAGATGAGGATCGAACGGCGTTCAGAACAGACCGAGGGGTGTACTGCTATACCAAAATGCCCTTCGGACTCAAAAACGCCGGCGCAACCTACCAACGCCTCATGGACCAGGCGTTCATTAACCAGATAGGCGTCAACCTTGAAGTCTACGTTGACGACCTGGTCATCAAAAGCACCCAGGAGGATACAATGCTTATGGACATCCAACGCACCTTTGAACAGATGCGCAGCATCAACATGAAACTAAATCCGGGCAAATGCTCCTTCGGAGCAGAAGAAGGGAAATTCTTAGGCATCATTGTCACCAATGGCGGCTTCAAACCAAACCCGGAAAAAGTCCAAGCAATCCAACGCATGCCATCACCAAACTTGATAAAAGACGTACAGACACTGATGGGACGTCTAGTTGCTCTCAACCGCTTCCTGTCAAACTACGCCTCTAAGTCTTTTCCTTTTGTTCATACTTTACGGAATGTGCTCAAGAAAACACAGTTCCGCTGGACACCAGAAGCGGAGGTAGCCTTCCGTGAAATGAAGCAATGTTTAACCTACTTGCCAACTTTAACAGCACCCTTTCCGAAGGAACCCCTTACATTATATCTATCTGCGTCAGAAACAGCAATAGGCGCTGTACTATTAGTAGAACGCAACAAAGTACAAACGCCAATCTACTATATCAGCCGCACCCTAGCAGACGCAGAAACCAGATATTCAACAATGGAAAAACTCGTCCTAGCACTAGTCCACGCGTCAAGACGCCTGCGAAGATACTTCCAAGGACATCCAATCAACGTCCTTACAGACTACAGGATCAACACCGTACTGTCCAAACCAGAACTCTCCGGCCGCTTGGCCAAATGGGCGATTGAGCTGGGTGCACACACCATTGTTTACAAACCAAGACCCGCAATAAAAGGGCAGGTCCTGGCAGACTTCATCGCAGAAATCCCGATTGACAAAATTCAAGACTGCAAAGACGAACAAGACCCCAAGCCCATTCCCGACGATCGAGTAACCTGGTCATTATACACCGACGGAGCTTCCAATGACCCGGGCTCGGGCGCCGGGCTTCGCCTCGTCAGTCCCGACAAAACGGAATTCACATACGCCGTGCGCCTTGAATTCCCAAGCACAAACAACGAGGCAGAATACAAAGCATTCTTGGCAGGCCTGCGCCTGGCACACAAAATGGGCGCAAGGCACCTCAACGCCCATGTGGACTCCATGCTAATTGCAGGCCACATGAACGGCGTTTAAGACGCCAAAGATCCAGTCATGGCCCAATACGTCGACCAGGCCAAGCTCCTCACCAAGAAATTCGTTACCTGCACCATCCTCCATATAAATCGCAGTGGCAACAAGGAAGCCGATGCACTCAGCAAAATGGCCTCCACAGCTTGGCCGCATATGGCCAAAGAGGTACGCATTGAAACCCTACCTCAACCTTCAGTACAGCTTAGACAGGTCAATATAACACAGACAGGCGCCGGGTCATGGATGACCCCTATTAAAGCCTATCTAGCAATAGGCACCTTGCCACCTCAAAAAGCGGAAGCTCAAAAAATCCAATACAAATCCCAACATTACCAACTAATGAATGGGATCCTGTACCAACGCTCATACTTGGGTCCATTACTAAAATGCATAGATACTGCAACAGCCACCTTAGTCATAAGAGAAATTCACGAAGGCATATGCGGAATCCATGCGGGGCCAAGAATGGTCGTCGCCAAAATCATGAACGCAGGATATTATTGGCCAGGTATGCATCAAGACGCCGTCAAAATACTACGCACCTGTTTCAACTGCCAACAACACGCGCCAAATACCCTGCGCCCCAAAAACGATTTGGTACCAGTCACAGCCACCTGGCCATTTCAAAAGTGGGCTATGGACCTGGCCGGCCCATTCCCAATGGCCCCAGGAAAGGTACAATACGTCATCGTCGCCGTCAACTACTTCACAAAATGGGTAGAGGCCAAGCCACTCGCTTCAATAAGCGCTGACCAAACAAAAAAATTCATCTAGGAATTTATCATCTGCCACTTTGGCTTACCCATGGAAATCGTCATGGACAACGGCACACAATTCACCAACAAAAAACTCCAAACATGGCTAACACAACTAGGCATTAGCCAACTTTTCTCATCCGTGGCCCATCCTCAAGGTAATGGCCAAGTAGAACGCATCAACAGGTCCTTGGTCGAAGGCATTAAGACTCGCCTAGGGTCAAAGCGCACGGGCTTGGTAGACGAGCTCCCACACGTGCTATGGGCACACCGCACCCTCACGAAGACCAGTACCGGCGAAACTCCGTTCAGCCTAACCTATGGTTCTGAAGCCGTAATACCCACGGAGATCACATTTCCGTCACCACGGGTCCTCAACACAGACAATGATAAAGAACTACGCCTCAATCTAGATCTCCTAGACGAAAGGCGTGACATCGCCGCCATACGCGAAGCAAACTATAAAAAGCAATTGGAGCGCTACTATAACTCCAAAGTCAAAGCTTGCGAATTCAACATCGGCGAATACGTCCTTAGAGACAACTATGCCTCCCACGCAGAACGCCCGGGAAAGCTCGCACCAAACTGGGAAGGGCCTTACAAAGTCCAGCAAGTACTAGGAAAAGGGGCATATGCGCTAGAAAAACTTGATGGAACACCCATACCCAGATCATGGAATGTAGCGCAATTGCGCAAATGCTACTTGTAAAAATACTTCGGTTTTACACTCATTCTTCTAACTTATGAAGTTAATTCACTCTTCATAACTGATCCAGCGCACTCATCGCTTATGAAGTTAATTCACTCTTCATAACTGATTAGGCGCACTCCTCACTTATGAAGTTAATTCACTCTTCTTAACTGATTAGGCGCACTCCTCACTTATGAAGTTAATTCACTCTTCATAAACTGATTTGGCGCACTCCTCACTTATGAAGTTAATTCACTCTTCACAACTGATTCTGCGCACTCATCATTCGTGAAGACAATTCATTCTTCATAAATGACCCCGCACAATCCTCACTTGTAAAGATTAATCTACTCATCAACAGACGACACGCAAACACATTTACACGGATCAACAAGATAGAAGAAAAAATGATTCATTTCATATTGTCAAAAATATTTACAAGAAAAGGAAATTACAAACAACCTACTAGGGAGGCTCATGGGCCGTCCCCGAGCTACCCGCACCGGACCGCTCCTTCTCCGCCCGTTCCTTCTCCGCCCGCTCCCGTCCAACACGGTCGGACTCCTCCACCCAACGCATAAACTTCGCGATAGGGTCAGGATTGGCCAGACATTGCCGCACGACCTGCAACACGGGAAAGTCAATCGCCTCCATCTTCCGAAGCTGCTCCATCAGCAGCTCATCAGTGTTCACATCACCGAAGGGCTGCTCTTTAACTGGCGCGCCATCCTTGCAGGCCAGATACCCCTCCAGCCAGCCGCTATGAATGCCCGTCGTGCGAGCAGCATCAACAACCTCGGCAATCTGCTCACCCATCTTGGGCGCATTCCAGCAACGCTCAAACACCTGCACATCAAACAAAGGTTAAACTAAATAAGAAACAAAGGACGAAGGAAAAAGATAGCAAAACAAAAAGGAAAACACTTACTGCGAAGATCCCATCAGACATCACCCAGAGCGATTTCTCGCAATAGCCCCTCTGAGCATCCAACAGAAGCGCCTTCTCCAGCTCCCACGCTTCCCGCTCCTTGGTAAGCGTCTCGATCTGACCCTCCAGCTCGGACACCCGACTGGTCATCTTGACCACATCGGCGTCCTTCGCCTTCAGATCACCAACTGCAGTGGCATATTTGGAGGAAAGCTCTTCCAACTCCTTTGCCTTAGCTGCCGAGACCTTTTTCTCTTCAGCCAAGGCAAAATCAGCCTTCTGGACAAGCTGACGACGGCGATCTAACTCGGTATTCACCACCGCCGTAGACTTCGCCCAGGACTTCTGCTTTTCAGCAGCATCAGCGTATACGAGCCGACTCAGACACTTCCTTCTCCCTCGCAAGCCGCTCGGTCTCACCAGCAACCGACGCCCGCTCATCCAAGAAATCACCCTCTCCTCTGTGCAGGGCATAAAGGTTGCCCAGGGTCTGCGTTAGGTTCATGCACATTTCAGAGAAGAGGGTGCTACGATCCTGAGCCCGATGATACGCGCGCTCAGCCGGCCGCAACGTGTAGCTTACAAATTCCTCAGCCACAAAGGGATTGAGGAACCTGCAGCTTTCGGTTATACGCCACCCAGGCGTATAAACCGGAGCGTCCAGGCGGAAGGCCGGGCCGCTTGAAGACGCCATTGTGCCTTCAGCCCTTTGAGATTGCTCGACTTCAGGCATACCACCAGGAAAGGACGCCTCAGCGCCGCCCTTCTCGCTCAAATCAACAAAAACGGGCCCGCCCCGCGGACTCTCCCCACCCTGAGCACCCATCCCTTGGGCCTGCTCCTTCTTAACATGCACCAGGTCCTCATGCTATTTCAACAGCACGAGGCAGCGCTCCTCCTCCTCCTTGGCGGCCACCTCAGCCAAGCGAGCATCTTCTGCTCGCTTGCGTTCCAGCTCGGCCTGACGAGCGGCCGCCTCCTCTTCCTGTCTCTTCTTCAAAGCGGCTTCAGCAACGCACCTATCCTTCTCCTCCTTGCGTACAACCTCAGCCTGGCGCGCCGCTTCAGCTTGGGCACGCTCCTCCTCAAGCTTCTTCCTCCGTTCCTCCTGATACTGTTTGACAGAAGGAGGGATAGAGCCTACAAACATAACACAAGCGGATAAATAACTTGCAAGAAAAAGAAAGAAAAAACAAAGGCTCGAAAGCCGCTTACTGCTCAGCTTCTTCAGCGCCTTCTTATAAAAGGGCTCACGAACCGGCGCCGGCTCAAGCACCAAGTCATCTGGCTTATCACCACCATGAGCCGCCCGCTTCGGCGACGAGCCACCGGCTAAGCCATCGACAACCGCTTCCGGCTGCTTCCGCTTGCGACCTACAAACAAAGGAAAAATTCTTTTTAACACAAAACAGACAACAAAACAAAAACAAGACAAGAGACACTTACTATCGGTCGGCGCATCCTCGGCCTCGCGACCCTCGGTCGTCGCATCCCCACCTTGCGCCCCGGCCAATGATGATCCGCCCACTGCGCCACCTGTAGACCGACGCGTACGATGTATTAAATCAGACGACGGGTCACTCGACTCATCATCAGATAAAAACACATAATCAACCCCCTCCGCCGTCTTGACAGACAGCGGGTCAGGGTTGATCAAAAAACCTACTTCAAGGTTAGAGGGCGCACCTTAAACAGGGCCGGGGAACAGGAAGTTCTCCACCATCTGCTCCATCTCCGAAACCACCCCCCACCTCAGGCACCGCCACGTACATAGTCTTCACAGACCGGGCGGCAAAGTAGTCAAACAACAAATCCCCTGCGATAAAAAACAAAGGCATAAGATATAAGGGGAAACAAATATGTTGAACGCAATAGTAGACACTTACCCTCCACAGAAAGTGGCCCACCATCACCCGCAGGCGCCACATTGTACCCTTCCCTCACGCCCAGACGGCTCAATCCCAGCAACCTAAGAATCCCCTCATCCAACTTATCCAAGTCATCTAAGCGACTTGGGTGCGCGGAGAGATCCTTAAACCATTCCTCCTCCTGGAAATCCTTCACCACCTCGAAGGATGGCACCTTCTGCCCAGGACGAAGCTCCAGCTTCGCCATCTCCACAGGAATAACCTCCTTCTTCACGAAGAAGAAACACCTCTTCCACTCCCGAAGAGTTTTTGGAGAACTCTTCGGCATTACCAGGCTCACACTCTTGGATCTCTCTACGAAAGAGACCCAGCCTGTTTCCTTCACTTCCAACTTGTAGAACACGTTGAAGTGTTCAAACACCGGCTGCCTCCTCAACGACCGGCAGGTGGCCTCAAAGTGCATCACCCTCATCACCCCAAAAGGGCTCATTTGAGAGACATGCACTCCATATCTCTGAAGGACAGAGATGAAGAAACGGGACACTGGCAGCCGGAAAAGACCCTTCTGAAAATATGCCTCGTACAAACATATTTTCCCCTCCGGGCAGTCAACCGGAGTCTGCCCCTTCTCCAGCAGCTCCGGGTCCCATTCACGGGAAATCCCATATTTATTTACAAAGGACCTGAACTTGTCCTTGGACCAGGAGATCTGGGCATCCTTCATCGACAACTCAGCCTTCTTGTCTTCAGACGACATCTTCATAGGGATTGACACGAAGGAAAACTAGAAATTTTTGATCGGAATAGAGGAAATCGCCGGAGAAAGTTTAAGGAGAAATTCGAAGAAAAGAAGAGAATGAAAGAACTCCAAGGGTGGAGACGACTATTTATACCCATCACATTTAATGCAGGTAATGATGATAGCCAGGCTTTTCGCGCAAAGGTCCAATCACAGGCAGACACGTCGCACGGTCCACGTGCCAAAACGGCCCACGCGCCGCGCGTGTCTTACTCGCGAGACGGTTGTTCTACCCTAGCTGGCAGTTGATGCCGATGATCGACACGTGTACGCCCACGTTCAAAACCACCATCAACAGCTGTCCCCACTCACCAGATGTACGACACGTGGTGGCCTAGCAACTCAACAGTCGTACTGACTGTCAGACACGATCTCCAAAGCAGGTGTACCAACCGTCAGGCACGTCTTTTCAAATTCAAAACATTCCCACCTTTAATTCACACAAATTCCAAAGAGACAAATTCAATGCGGAGTAAATGCAGCTGCAGACAGCGACAAAAAATGACTTTTCACAACTTCTGGCCGCGCAAACAGGCCCAACGCCTATCTTGGCTCAACGCCTGCGCGCCAGAGCGAAAATTTTGAAAAAATTTATTTTCACTTCTGGCCGCGCAAACAGGCCCAACGCCTATCTTGGCTCAACGCCTACGCGCCAGAGCGAAAATTTTGAAAAAATTTATTTTCACCACTTCTGGCCGCGCAAACAGGCCCAACGCCTATCTTGGCTCAACGCCTGCGCGCCAGAGCGAAAATTTAGAAAAAAATGATTTTCACAACTTCTGGCCGTGCAAACAGGCGAACGCCTATCCTGGCTCAACGCCTGCGTACCAGCACGAAAATTCTGAAAAAATTAAATTTCACAACTTCTGGCCGCGCAAACAGGCCCAACGCCTATCCTGGCTCAACGCCTGCGCCCCAGCACGCAACCAAGGCGCATCCCGTCATACGCCCACATCTTGATCTCTGTGCGCGCACCAGTTGACGAAGAATAAACAAAAAACACACGTCCACTTTGGTACATGAAAACCCAGTGACGACCGGATGTTACTCAAAGTACACATGTGAAATCAAGTCCAGCACTCCCCAAATATACAGGTCAGCACTGGACTGGGGGGACTTGAAGGGATATGGTACTAAAACATTACAAATACCATACCATCGCCCACATAGAACAGGCTTCGCCAGACGCTCATCCGCCCGTTCTACGTCAGCGGATCGTCTCGCGCCCATCCGCCCGTTTTACGTCAGCGGAACGTCTGGCGCCCACAAACCCGTTCTACGTCAGCGATGCTTCTGCCGTCCGACGCGAGCATTAATATTCTCGTTCTACGTCGACAGAACACCTGGCGTCCACCCGCCCGTTTTACGTCAGCGGTACATTCGACGCCAGGCGCATAAACGCCCGACCCTTTCACATAGGCGGGCCAAATATACATCAAGGCTTCCTTGGCAAGCTTCACCACAAGTGGAAGATACCTTTTGGGGCAGCTTTGGAACTCACCCCTGCCCAGCCAAATATCTCTGACATGACAGGCGGCCCGTCAGAGTTCCCCTCCAATCAAAGACTGTTTCCAGTCTGACGAGCAAAAAGAACGACGACGTGGCAGCCTCCCAGCCAAGATATCTTCCTGACGAAGCAGGCTTTCTCTGCCCACCTCGAAATCCTAGGAAGCATAAAATATCCACCGACTGGATCCACCAATGGGCAAGCACCACGTGTCCCCCGCCCATCAGCGTCCACTTACTGGGCACCACGTGTACATGCGTCAGGACGGTAACATCCCCCCTAGCATTATACTTTTTCCTACTTTACTAAAACCCACTTGCACCAAATGGGCTTGAAGGATTGGGCCGGATTATGGAGACTCCTCTACCTGGGCCGGGCCCCATTAAGGGTAGAGGATGGGCTGAGAAAGTAGGAGATCTTGGTACTATAAAAGGAGGACGCCCTCCTCCTTTTATTGGCATCTGATATCCAATACACTTTCACTCAAGAAGAATACGGACTTTCGTACCTTCTTCAACCCCTTGTTTATTATACTAACGATTAGAGGCTCGGCTCTTCTAATTGGTAGTCTCGTAAATCCTTGGTCTTGCTTTTAGACCCACACATATTTTATAATCACACTCTCTTTACAAAATACGGTAGAATCACCACACAGATTGCCCTTCGTTGGACGATCCCTAAATACGTGTTTCTTCAGGTATGATTAGGGACCTTGGAAAATTGATAGGTAAAGGAATTGGAGATGGCTTGTTAATAAGGTGGGTCATGTTTTGAGATGGTTTGATTGGGGACAATCAATGGTAAGTGTGGGAATGTGATGAACGGGGTCAATCATGGTGTTTAACACGCTTAATTGTGTGCCTTTAATGATGGTTGAGTGATTATATGCCTTGAATAAGATAACTACGCTACATTGTATTATTGCAGATGAAGCGGCTAAAATAGATAGATTTAAGATGGAATTGTGTAGCGTGTGTGAGCCGAAGGAAAATGATCAAGTCGCGTACACTTGAAAGCGAGCATGGATGCTGAAGCGTTGAAGAGGAACTTTGAATAAGCCAAGAACACCCGAGTCGGGGGCTACTACTACTACTACTAATAATAATAATAAAATTGATACTACTACAAACATAAAAGAAAAGAATGAAAATGAGAAGAATGCTAACTAGAAACAAAGGGCACGTGGAGCACTTAATAGCAATTGGACGTCAGTTATTAATGGCCGTAAGGCCTTGTTTGTGGCTACACCTTACGCCGACAGCAACACGACCCAACGAAGCAAGTTCTGAGTTTTTTTTTTTTTGGAAGGTTGTTTTTTATATGATATAAAAGGTACAAAACTTTTACCCTAGTTTTGGGCAGCCGTATGTGGTCGAGAAGATACTATCATTTGCTGAATTTTGAAGCTAATCAACATCTAATTACATCAAGCAATCAATCTTTCATCCGAATCAACATGGTATCAAGTGTTAATCATTCCATGAGCGGCTAATCACCCGTGACCCTCTCCGGGTGAATGGTTAGTTACTAGAACAAGGTTTTATGTTTGTCAAACAATTGAATTGAGATTTGAATGTTTAAACTTTCAGTTTCGATTGTGGTTTATTTTTAATATTGATGTTGAACGTTTTTTTTTTAATGATATGCTTGTTTTAGATTTCATCAACCAACACGGGTTCTTATCGAGGGTCATTGAATATTTACAAGTTGTGTCTTTCAATACTGCGAGTCATTAAGATATTGTTAGGTGATAATCAACCGAGTCAACAGTCGCGGTCTAGTTATCGGCTGTCAGCAAAGTCATTAATCAACCTTCTTTATCAATCATATTAATCCACATATCATGTCTATGTGATATCAATTGGCAAACCAAATAAACCCTGTCTAAAGTGATTAACCGGGATCCTGGAGAGGTCACCATTTTTTATATTGTTTACAAATCATTTTCTTTTAAGTCGTTTTTATTATTTGCAAATCAATCAACCAATCAATTTTACATTTCCGTCTAGTTTAATTTAATTGTTAGAACTAACACTTTCCACAATACTCCTCGTGGTTCGACACCCGACTTACCCTAAATAGTAAGGTAGTTGGTCTTTTCTTAAAATCTTATTTTTGACCGGTCCTTCGACATCGATCAAGATGGTTCTAGTGGGTCCGGGTTGGGTCGGATCGGTTCCGGACCCTTTGCACATCCCTACAAGCTTTAATTAAAACGAGTCACCTAAAAACTACACACACACGTGACGGGTGGTTCAACGAACACCCTTTAATAGTGCTAAAACGTTTATTTTATCCACATTTATTCATGTTATTGCTTGGAATTGGGTAACTACGATTATCTTGGTTGCATGTGTAAGAAGGAGTTAAAAATGGCGAAAAACGGGCTTGGGAGTGGACCGGACCGCATTGGAACGAGATGGAAAAGACGAAATGAAAAATGAAGAAATTACACAGGACCACCGTACCCCTACGGCCAGGCCGTAGGGCTACGGTGGCCTCAGGCCACTTTTTCTCGCCGTAGTGCAGCCTTCTACCACCGTCAAGATAAAGAACCCATCGTACCCCTACGGTGGGACAGTAGGGGTACGGTGGACCTGCAGAAAACATGTAACTCCTTCTTTAAAAGGGCCATTATGGGAGACTTATCATTACTCCTTCCACTTGAAACGTTTCTTATCATACTTTGGGCGATTTTGGCTGCAAGAAAGCATTGGAGAACAATTCTAATCCTTTGGTTTGTGTTTTTGATTCCTATGAACAATTACTTGAAGGTTATAATGATTCACCACATCATGCTAGGCAAAAACATTTGGTGATCATTCTTGGTGAAGGTTTTTCTCAAACTCTTGTGTGTGTTTCCTTGAATTTCTAGGATGATAATTTAGTATTTTTGCTTAATTATTACGATGTTTGAACAATTGATTGTAGTGTGTTGATTAATTTACCAATTGTTAGTCTTTATCGTTCGTTCTTGGTGTTGCTAACAACCGAGATATCACGGGAAGGATTGGGGTTGGTTATTGATTAATTGGTCATCGGGAAACAACCTCGCGTTAATATAATCCGAGTACTTTGTTCCTTTTTACCACAACAATTGCTTTTACATGAGTTATGTCTATGTAACTCTTTCTAGTGGAATTCACACATGTGTTTAGAGAAACCGGATCCTCGAATGGTCATTATCTCATAATTTGAAGAAACGTTTTTAAGTTTGAATCAATAATTAGTCATTATTTTAGTTAAAATCAAAACACTCAACATCTTAATTGTTAACTTGTTATTTAAGTAGTTTAATTGTAGTCAAGCAACAAAACTAGAATTTACACATTTTCCACAAACTCCCTGTGTTCGATACTTTCTTGCTACTATACATTAGTTGTAATTGGGAAATTTAACGTGTACCACGACAAGCACGTCAAAATCTTATTTTTGACCGGTCCTTCGACATCGATCAAGATGGTTCTAGTGGGTCCGGGTCGGGTCGGATCGGTTCCGGACCCTTTGCACATCCCTACAAGCTTTAATTAAAACGACTCACCTAAAAACTACACACGCACGACAAGTGTACCGGTCGCAAAGCAGTAAACAGATAAGACCGAGTATCGAACCCAAAGACGCGAATGCAACTCTAGATCACAACCTATACCGAATACTAGCCTAAATAAATATATATACTTATAGGGGGGGTTAAACTAATAATTATAAACTTAATTAAACTAAATTGATTAAACTTAACTTAACTCGACAACTAATATGAACTTAAAGAACTGGAGAAATCAGATAGGAAGAAGGCTGGTTACTTAGGTAAAATCCCTAGACACTAGCAATAAATCCTGAATCTGGTAATTAACTTGAGACCCTATTCTTATCTAATAAACCTCCTGTCAAAGATAGCTCACTAGACTTAAGGCGGGACAAGTGTAGAAATGCTAAGATGGATCCGGATCGCCCTAGCGTACCAAAATCCCACAGAAATCAGATTAAAACCTCTCCTGGATTAAAACCCTCAAACTATGAAGCAGACTTATACTCTACTGAAGAAAACCTAGGAAAACTCTAAACACGGACAAGTAGCGACTCCCTCCCTAGCGCTTGCCAACTACCGAACAATGCCTAGTTAGTTACCTAGCAAACTCGAGTTAGATTTCTCACCCTCAAGAATGGACTGCACGTCTTAGTTAATCTATTATATTAGTTTGTTATACTTGTGTCGTACTCCAACTCCAAAACTAGCACGCTAACCTAAGTTGACGAACTAGATTGATTTCTAGACCTAGGGGGTATCTCTACATGCCTAGCTCCACAAAACCAATAAACAAACTTCAAATAAAATCAACACCAACACACATATATCAAATCCAACAATAAAATTAAAATCATGTAATTCTACACATCAAATTAAAAACCAAAAATCATTAAATACTGCATAAAACGTGTCTAGTTCATAAACCTAAGCAACCATAAAAGTCTAGTTCATAATCTTAGAAACATAAATTCAAAGTTTATAAAAAACAATTTCATCATGTCTCTAAATTAATAAAAACGATAAGACAAACCCCCCGGGTCTTCAAATAATTAATCTTTAGTGCACCTCGGACCTTCTCCTCCTTCTTTCTTCCTCACCTGCGCAAGCTGCTGTCGAACTACTCTCCCTCTTATGTTCTTGTGCGCCTACCCAATAAAAATAGATTGTGGTCGCTGTCTTCCCGTGTTCGAAAATAATCTCCCTCTTCTATAAAAACAATGATCCATCCATCATTAATTAGGTTTTCTTTCTAAATTATGTGGGCCCAAACCAAGTCCACGAGACTTTGGTATATTAATCTTTTATTTCTTTTTTTTTATGTTCATTAAATTATTATTATTATTATTATTATTATTATTATTATTATTATTATTATTATTATTATTATTATTATTATTATTATTATTATTATTATATAGCATTCTAACTCCATGCTCTTGACTCAGGTGTTCTTGGCTTGACCAAAGTTGCTCATTTACGCTTCGACGTCCATGAACACATGCTCTCAATTGTTCATGTCTCAATTAAAATTCTTTCTTTTTAAACTCATTTTCCACGAACACCTATAAAATAATAAAAACGAGTACTAAGAGTACCAAAAACTAATAAAAACTATACAATGATAAAAATAGACAAACCAACGAATACACGCCTAAAACTACTAAAAACTATATACAAAAGACTCAATTTATAACTCAAAATACATAGGAGAATAGATGTGTTTTACGATACATCAATAGTCAAATCTGGTTCGCACTCTCTGAGGTCTAGAACTTTCTGATTGTCATTGTTCATTGTAAACCTAATCTTTATCAAGTGTATTTGAATGTTTATCAATGAAAATGTTTGTTGAAAAGGATTTAATCGTGTTCTGCTTTCTTTTCTATCATTTTGCATGTGATTTACGGATTCCGCACCTAAATTACTTCATTTGTATGATTATGTAGTTGATTTCTTACAATCCGATCATCTACAAAGTGATATCAGAGCTTTGCTCAATCATACAATTGCAAATTTATAGATTTCGAACAGATTTTGACTCAAAAACAGCTAAAATCTTTTTGTTTTGCATGAACTTTGAATGATAATGGAGATTGATTGATTTAGAGTTTTTTTCACGGATAAAATCAAAATTTCTTTCACAAAACTTGATCTCTATACATTCTGAAGCAAAAACTGATTAACATCATCAAAATCCATCAACTTTTGAAAAATTTGGATCAGAATAACTAATTTTTGAAAAATAACCGTTTTTCAAATGGGTCAGGTCGAATCAGAAGGTTTTAGACCGAACCAGTGAGTTTTTGGGTCCAATAGGTGATTTTTTTGTCGAACCAAAGGATTTTTAGGTCGAACCAAGTGTTTCTGAGTGTGTTGTGTTTACATTCGACCATTTGTGTTTCATTCGACCTTACGAGAGGTCAAACCAGAGTCTTATTTAGGTCGAATCAGTATCTTTGTGTCACAGATCTTCATTTGAGTCAATTGTTAGGGTTGAACTTGTCAATTTTCTTCAATCGAACTCTCGATTAGGTCGAACCAGAAGTCTGTTTAGAAAGATTTTCTAAGTCTTGACATTCCGAGCATTATGGATAACATTTGGGGATTTTCTACGACACCTACACTGAAAATTCATTATAGGATCATAATCACGAACCGTGATCTCACGAATACCAACCGTAGGGTGCGGAATCCCCTTCGATTGTGCAAAATGATTCAGAAATAAACGTAAACGATCGTAATGAAAACATATAACGAATCACCGAGCAATTTCCATAACTTTACTCGTGTATTAGATCAAATATCAATGATTACAGGTGAAATCCTAGACCTAATACAGAGAATATCACACACACACAAACTAGGAAAAGCTCAAATGATAACTCTCACAAAAAACAAACTAACTTTTCCCTTTATATAAGCATCCACATTCGACCCTTAGCTAAGGTCGAATGGGTTCATTCGACCCCTTCTTGGGTTCGAATGAAGCCTTTTCTATCATTCAATCTACATTCGACCCAAGACAAACTACATTCGACCTCCCAACTGGTCGAATGTATCTTCAAGCTAAAGTCTTGGTCATTTTCTGATTATCTGAACCTTCGACATTCAGTACTGGATCACTAGCTGGGGAGATACATGAATAATGCACTTACAAAATCTCCCTTGGACCTAGCTAGTGATGTACCAAATCAGAAAGTTATCAATTCTTCAAGTCTTGAACTCATTATCTTGAAAAACTTGAAAACTTTCCATTTTCTTGCACATTTGTGTCGAAGTTCTTGTCTATCTCTATAGTAAGCTTCAAAATCTCAGACAGACTCAAGAAATCTTGGCTTTGTCATTTGTTTGTCTAGAGATGAAGACAGAAATCAATCTTGGAATTCTACGATCTTCAGTAATTTCTTTAACAACCTCTGACTAGTTTCTGTTGTTCTAGTGATCTTGATGTTCAGGTTTGGGTCTTGTTCAGTTACACACTTTGTCGATGAATCTTGAGGAGTGTACCTGTTGTGTTTGATTCTGCAGAAAAATTTACTAAAAACTGCACAAACTACAACCAGCGTTAGACACGACAAAAATCTCGGAAGTACTCCTCACATTCCTTTTGACCCTCAATAGTTCTCCCCGTGAACTATTAAACATTTTTAATGTTGGATCAGTAAGCTGCTCTTTTGTTAGAACTTGCTAGTTGACACTTAAGTGTTTAGCAAGTTCTTGGTGAGTGATAGCACAGCGGAATGTTTATAAGTTTATAGCTACACTTATCAACAGGAGTTATTACTCCCCCTGGATTCAAGAACTAATAAATGATAAGTGTTTATTGAGAATCTAAGTATTGAATGAGAATGAAACACTTTGACAGATTCTCAGTAAACACGAAATGGAAATAACAATAATAAGTGTTGAAGGATTTCTTGTATTAAAATCAATGTCTAAAACAGAGGGATGAACCCTTCTATTTATAGACTTTACAAATACATGAACCTTGCCAAAAAGCAAGTTCAGAAACAAGTTGCAACAAGTTGCAGTCTTGGAACTTGTACATAAAGCAAAAAGAAATACTAAAGTATTAAACTACTGATATACAAAGGTGGTGGAAAAGATCTTCTTTAAGTACTGATGAATGACAAACTACTGATGAGTAGTTTGTCTTCAGTAGTTCTTCAGTAGAAGTGTCTGGTTTGAACTTCAGAACTTCTGATGACTTTTCTTCTTCAGCACTTCTGAATCTCTTTTTCAGCAGTTTGATCCTTTGTTTTCAGCAGTTCTATACTTAGAGTATTTTGACAGAAGTGAATTAGACTAAGGTTTGCAAAAGTGGTTTCACCAATCCTTTTTGTCCTAACAATCTCCCCCTGGATTGATGAAGCCAAAACCTTACTAATTCCTTATTGTTCTTTTCTGTCCTTCATAATTTTCCATATTCCTTTGAACATGGAATTCTTGAGCTGGTTCAGTTGATCATCAGTAAAAGACCCTTTCTTTGGTTCTAAGTGTTGGATTGTAAGCAGGTCTTTGGTTGATAGTTTCTTCAGTTCATTCATCGACCTATATTCCCTGCTTGTTTGATCTCTTCTTGTCACAAGTACTGAGTTGTTATCAGTAAAGGACCATCTGATGATTGGTACTTTAGACTTGTCAAAGTCTGCAGTGTAGGGAACCATGGTGGTACCCTGGGTTTCTCCTGAGTGTTGAATGTTTTCAACTTCAGTTGACTCTTAGGTGGGATTCACTTCCCTGCTGTTGTTCCATCACATTAGGTATCTGAAATGTTGGCAAATGATGTTCAGTTACTACCTTGGTGTGCAGTTTGTCTGTGATGGTCTTTTGGATTTGATATGCAAAGGTGGAAGGATCCCTGAATTGTGTGAGCAGAGGCTTCTCTTCTATGTCAAAATAAGAATGTACTACTGTACTACCTTCTAGTAGTACCATTCTGAAATCAGTCTTCACTTTCTCCTCTGACTTCTTTCTTTGGGTAGCTGGTCTTCTTTGAACACCAGAAGTTCTAACTACTGAAGTTGAAGCTTCAGCAGTTTGAAACTTCTCTGGATTAGCAGCCCTTGCAGCCTTGTATTTTCTATATGTGTCCACCAATCTTTCTTCTTTCCACTTGGACACTGAGGCTTTTGAACCATAACCATTAGCTACCAGTTCTTCTATCATCTGAGCTCTCTTGGCCTTTGTGTCTTTACTTGTTGCAAGTTTATCTGCAATAAGTTGAGCTCTTCTTGTCAGCTCTTCCACAGAGAGTCTCTTCAATGTGTGGGCTTTGATTTTGCTGTTCTTCATAATGTAAGACATCACTTGATGTCTTTTGTCTTGTTCAGCAATTTCATCTAGGCTAGCCAGCCTTTGGAGTTCAGCTTCATAAGCCTGAAGTTTTTCTTCATGGCTTAGATCTAAGTCATCCCTTTCTTTCAGAGTTTTCCAGATCTGATCTTCTCTGGCCTTCTTTTGGGCTGCAACTAAACTCTTCTCAAGTAATTCTGCTGATTGAGAGATTGGAGAAGGGTTTAGCACAGTCAATGTGGTAACTGTTGTAGTAGGCCTGATAGGAACAGAGGTTGGTTGAATAGGAGCAGTTGATCTGGAAGGGTCAGCAGTTTGAGTCTTGGACTTGTTAACTTCTGATGGGTTGACAACTTCTGAAGGTTTGTCAACTACTGAAGGATTGTCTTCAGTACTTTCTGATTCTTTATCAGAACTTTGGCCATCAGAGGTTTCTTCATTGTGCCCTTGGGATTCATCAGACTTTTCAGCATCTTCTATTTCTTGAATAGAGACACCAAATTGTTGTGCCAGTTTCTCTTTTCTGGCTTGATCTTTTTGATCTCTTGCTAGGATAGCCACTCTTGCCTTTCTTCTGGCTTCAAGTGTATCCATAGGTACCTTGATTTTCTCCCCCTTTTGGCGTCACACCCCAACCGATGGCGGAATTATCGAGGTGAGACTTAGTGGTAGATTGTTCAAAGACTTCATGACACTAGATTTTGTGACAATATAGTTTAAAGATAGAATTTCATTTATTGTCTAAAAATAGAAATACAAGTAGTTCAAATAACGAAAAATACAACAACAAGAATATGATAACTTGAACTAGAGTGAGTTTCTATGTCCAATCCTAAGTAGTTTTCTTGAATGTCCTGCAATAAATATTTCCTGCAACATGTATAAAATATCCGTCAACACATAAAGCATTGGTGAGCATACTAGTTTTGACATTCATACATAGTATAATAAAGTTTTGCTTATAGGCATATGCAAGAGAACCATACAAACGGCGACTAGCCACAAAGAATTTTGCTTAACATGACCCATGTAGGGGGCGGATAGCCAATCCTATAGCGCTATACATGCAAGGTGGGTTGTCAACTATATGAACATTTGTATGTTAGAGTTAATAATTCTACATAGCATAGCGTACAAGCATATAATAGACTTTAGATTGCGCATGATAGAATTTAGAATATGATAGACTTTAGACTAAGCATAATGGATTGTAGAGTTTAAAATCGTTTGAGTTTTGATAGTGATACATGTTGAGCCCCAAAGAATAAAGGATAAAGGGGGGACAAGTATTAACTCACCTTAGGGTGCGTTTGTTAAGTTCTCAAAAACGAGTCTTGAGAAATGAGAATTTTAGCTCCGGTTAGACTAGAATTAAGAAAAGAAAAAAAATGAATTTAGATTCGGAGGGAGATTCAAGAGTACAAGTAAGTCATGCATTGCCTTTAAGGCGAACCAAAACACAAACCACCATAAAGGTGATTCGGATGGTCATGAGAGTCAAGTAGTGCCTTTAAGGCTAACCAAAACACAAACCACCATAAAGGTGATTCGGATGGTCAAGAGAGTCAAGTATTGGTAAGGTAGGGATGTATCCACAAACCTTCCAAGTTAATAGATTAATAGAGTTTTGAAATTATATATTTTAGTATTTACATAATATAACTATAGGGTTAAAGTAGTGTATGGTGACTTAGTTTGGAAGAGCCTTGGCTTTCCTTTGTCAACCATTAACCATAGTACAAGTCCATCCAACATTAAGTTGTTGGTGAACTTGGTTGGTATCACTTCAACTAACCTTCTAGTGCATAAAAACAATAGAAGATGAACCACCTTTGAGGCCTCATTTTTTGTGTCCTACTCATATTTATTTGCCATAGCAAACAAGAGTAAAGTCCTAGAGGTTTCCCCAAGGGTTAGAAGAAGAGGAGAGGTGGAGAAAGTGAAAGAAAAATAAAGATTAAGGCTTTTCATCTTACAAATTTTGTGCAGAATTTTTATGTTTGAAAAGCTTGAAGATTAGAGAGATTTGGAAATTATTAGGGGTGAACAAAGGATTAAGGAGTGAGGGAAAGGGGTATTTATAGGTGAGGTAAGGTGGTTGGGTATTAAATGAAGTTATTAGGGTGGTTAGGAAGAGATTAATGGGGGTTAGTTAAGTCTAGTTATAATGGAAGGGTGATGGTTGTTGAAATGCTATTGTGATAATTTTTTAAAAAAAAAACGACATTAGACATGAATTGATATTCATCTCACTTGACATGTTTGTTATAATTTGGGAAACACAAAGTCAACGTGACTAATTGTGTTTGTGTTTTTCTTTTTTTTTTAACTAGAAATATTATTATTATTATAAATATATATGTTTAAAATATATATATATATATATATATATTAGAATCTTAACTAAATGAGTTTCTAAATTGATTAGGATAAACTATAATGACGACTCGTCACGAATTGGTAGGAGTAACATAAAAGAAGCGAATAAAGGCGAACTTCGAATTTGTTAAGTATAGAATTTAAAATACAAGAAAAATAGAAATCACGTGATGTTACAGTCTCCCCTACTTTAGGAAATTTCGTCTCGAAATTTAGTTAAGAGTCAACCTTTTGAAAAATCGGTAAGTGGTTTGATATGGATTTAATAAGAACAAAAACTTGTTTGTTTATTATGTTTAAATCATATACGGTATGTAGTCATTTGTGCGATAATTATGCTCGTACGAAAAGTACTTTTAAAATTTTAACCCAAGGTTGTACGTAGAAATTTGAAAACTTAACCGATTAAAGCATTTTTGTAAATAGCGAAATAGATGAGTTCATATAAGTAGGTTTGTGTATGGAGTTAATGCAGCAAAATTTTGGAAGAATAAGTAGATATACGGTATGACATACATGAAATAGTAACGATCTTGGGAAAATAAGTATTTATATTGTATAACATATATGAGGTAGCAATGGTTTGGAAGGATAAGTAATTATAGGGTACAAAATAGTAAAAATCTTGTGAAGATAGGTAAATATACTATGTATAAGAAATAGTTAGAATTTTAGAAAAATTAGTATTTATACGTTATGAAATTGTGAAAATTGAAGATAGGTAAGTATATTTGTATAACATAAAGAAATTTTGGGAAAATAAGTAGTTATACTGTATATCATATATGAAATAGTAGAATTGTTGGCTTGAAAAAGAGGTGTCTTTGGGTAATTAGGGGGAATAGTAATTAAAATGTGAGCATAATGAGTGACTAGATGTGGGATTGAGTAGTATTTAGTAATAGATATTTGGTTTGCATAAGGTCGAAAATTTTACTAGAAAAATTTTTAAAAGGCGACTAAAGTAAATGATAAATTGGACTGTTTGAAAACTGCTTTTTGGTGATATAAATAGTATTTATTTAGTTTTGAAATCCAGTATATAAGTAGTCAAGAAAATATAAGAAAGTGAGAGACGAATCTTGTTTTACATGTATAAATGCTTTTAGAGATTAAGACCAGAGCTTACGGGATTTAGAAATAGATTCTTGATAATGGAAGGATTGCTGATTAAGCAAGGGAAGCACGAGGAAGGAACGAAGTTCGATGGAGATTGCAAGTATGGATTATTCATAGCAAGGATGATGTTGCGTAGTAGAGAGTGTGGTTCAAAACAAGGTTATGATATGCATAAAAAAAATAAATAATGCAAGCGTAATTAGACTAGTAAACTATCACATAATCGCAAAAGATAAATAACGTAAGTGTTGGTCAACATTTTAACTCGCCACCCAAAACTTCTCATGGCATGAATAACTCTACTTTTGGTAGTATGACAGGACATTTATGTATAGGATGTACCGGCGGCGTATCCACCATGCCGTTATCATACCTCATCCGTGTTGTTATTCAAGTCATGAAAGGTTACACACACTGGGACTTGTTATGTTTTCCATGCGCCCAATTTTCGTAATTACGTGTGCACCCGTAATTAGTCCAATTGTCGTATGGTCCACATAATTTGTCTTAGTTATGTGTGGGTTGCTATTAGACACAAAATACTTATACACAAAGGAAAAGACATTAGACTAAGGCATTAGACAGTTTTGATGTTGTAAACATAACAAATAACGTGACATGCAAACACATAATGAGAAAAGGCATTAAGCAAGTTTTTGATGTTGTTAACCGTACGTGTTTTGGCGTAGATATATGGTTTCATGACATATTGGTGTAGACTTGTGCTTATGCGGTTACGTTCAGATGAGAAAATCAAATAAAAGAATGGACGGTTGGATTCCTAATGAAAACGTGTAAAATGTTATGACTGTGGGCAACATAGATTTTGGGTTTATTACAAATTGAGTTTTATGGGTACGCGGGAAATTTTAGCTTTTCAAGTCTAAGGGTCAAGTTTGATGGTAGAAGAATTTAGTCCATTGGATGTTAAAGAAAAATGGAATTAATTGAAGTGGGGAAAATTTAGTGTAAAAGTTTTATCGAAGATGGTCGTTTGATTTATGAAAAATCCATTTCATTAAGCGAGGAAAATAGTTTATTGAAAATTTTAGTTGGCGTTGATGAATATTTTGATTCGTGATATGATTTCAAGAGAAAATGTTTTTCGATTATAAAGAAGTAGGTTATTTGATTTTGCTCACAAGTCCTGTTTGCAAAAGAAAATTTAGTTTAAACACTTTTACCATTTAAAATCTTGTTTGTCATATAGACTCGACGCACACATTTGTTAGTTGTTTGAAAGTGAGGATTTTATAGAAGAATAGGCATCCTCTTAGAAATAGTAGGAAAAATTTTGTTCAAAAATTTGAAAAAGATTGCACGCGAGGAGAAAAGGGTTTTGCGATGTTTGAGTTTTGCCGATAAATTATGATTGTAACCTAAGATAACGATGGTATTTTGTAATTCATATAAAAAAATCACATCCGAACAATTTCTAGAAAACATTACATAAAGAAATTCTTAATTTTTTTTTAAGAAAAGAAAAATCAATCTTCTTTAGTGTGGTGAGTGGGTCTTCCAGCATCGTAGATCACCATGGCAAGTCTTGGGTATTTGTTGTTTTCATGGGTTGGGTCATTACACTCAGAGCATATCCCTCCATTATTTTTAGTGAATGAGGTGGTACTAGTAGGTTGTTCGGGTCGTGGTTTAGTGGTGTGGCGACATGTTTTGACTAAATGACCATATGCATCACAGTTGGCGCATATGCGACATGGTGCGTGAGTGGGATGGTGATATTTACAACTGTCGCATAGCTGAAAGGTTCCACGGTACTGCTTTTGGCTGGAATTCGGAGTCTCAGGAGTTGTCGAAGTGTGGTTTCGTTTGAGGGTTTTGCGTTTTCGGTTACCCTTTTTCGTTTGTTTGGTAGGGGTATGGGTAGAGGGTTTAGTATCTACATGGTTTGTGTTGTCCTGGATGGTATCGTCGGGGTTTGGAATTGGGTTTGTTGGTGTCTCTAGGTTAGGGAGGATCTTGACTAGTTCTTGGGCAATAAGACTTGCCAGTTGGTTGAGGTCGATGTTGTTGAGACGGGAAGACATCCACGAGAATTATACATAAGAAAATTTGCATAAACGTTTTTTTTTTTTAAACAAGGTTACTTTTGAATTTAGGCAAGGAGTTATTAGAATGTTGATTAACAATGAAAGCTTGTGAGTAAAATTTCACTAGATCGGTAAAGTTGGTGCAAATTCGGAATATATATATATATATATATATTTACATAAGTTCAAGTTGTTCTCATAGACTTAGTATGTAAGTTCAAGTTACACGTATAGTATACAAGTTTCACATTGTTCAAATAGCGTAACACATATGTATAAGCAAGTATAGTGCACTTAGTTAACATAAAGGAGTTTTGATTTATGTTGGTTTGCGATTATTAGTATTGTTTGGAGATTGCGAGAGTAGCTTGTAATGCGAGTCTTGAGATTGTATGCGAGTGAAATAAAACGAATATATAATGAAAACATAGCATGAAAACATAATTGAAAGTAGTATTAGCATAAAAAGAGAGGCTTGTTTAATAACAATTGGAGTGTTCCGGAACGGAACTAAGACTAACCAAAGTGATTTGAATTTACCTTTGAGTTTGAAAACATGCTTTGGCCTAATAGGTGGAAATACTCTCGCCGAAACTTTCGGTTAACGGTATTCACCCTTCCAGTTACTACATGTTTCTTGTCATTAGTAAATTTGAGACTTTGACGAGATTTAAAAAAAATATCAAGGATTGAAACTAGTCGCTAAGTTGTGGATTTCACTCCTATCTTAGCGAGGTTGTTTCTTTGAGTGTGGTTTGTACACTTTGTCCAATGTGGTAAGAAAATTAACTCTAACCTTCAATTGGTAAGTGTCCACTAGAACGAGAATTGTGAAATTTCCACCAAGGTGAGGATATCACTCCTATCTTGGTGTAGTTTCAAAAACACAAAGATTTTACGCGGATTGAAAGTTATCACCAAAGTGAGGGTTTCACGCCTATTTCGGTGATTTCCTTTCGTTTGTGTTATACGAACGTCTTCGAGTGTAGAGTAATCCACAAATAGGAAGGTAAATTTTTTTAGGACCAAAAGAATTGAGTAGAAGCAAGATAGGGAGAACAAGTATATTAAGCATGATAAAAGGAATGGTCAAAAAGGTTCTTAACTATAGTCTAGGTCAAACATGGCAATTTTTCCTAATTCCCTATAGTCATGGCTCTGATACCAATCTGTCACACCCCAACCGATGGCGGAATCATCGAGGTGAGACTTAGTGGTAGATTGTTCAAAGACTTCATGACACTAGATTTTGTGACAATATAGTTTAAAGATAGAATTTCATTTATTGTCTAAAAATAGAAATACAAGTAGTTCAAATAACGAAAAATACAACAACAAGAATATGATAACTTGAACTAGAGTGAGTTTCTATGTCCAATCCTAAGTAGTTTTCTTGAATGTCTTGCAATAAATATTTCCTGCAACATGTATAAAATATCCGTCAACACATAAAGCATTGGTGAGCATACTAGTTTTGACATTCATACATAGTATAATAAAGTTTTGCTTATAGGAATATGCAAGAGAACCATACAAACGGCGACTAGCCACAAAGAATTTTGCTTAACATGACCCATGTAGGGGGCGGATAGCCAATCCTATAGCGCTATACATGCAAGGTGGGTTGTCAACTATATGAACATTTGTATGTTAGAGTTAATAATTCTACATAGCATAGCGTACAAGCATATAATAGACTTTAGATTGCGCATGATAGAATTTAGAATATGATAGACTTTAGACTAAGCATAATAGATTGTAGAGTTTAAAATCGTTTGAGTTTTGATAGTGATACATGTTGAGCCCCAAAGAATAAAGGATAAAGGGGGGACAAGTATGAACTCACCTTAGGGTGCATTTGTTAAGTTCTCAAAAACGAGTCTTGAGAAATAAGAATTTTAGCTCCGGTTAGACTAGAATTAAGAAAAGAAAAAAAATGAATTTAGATTCGGAGGGAGATTCAAGAGTACAAGTAAGTCATGCATTGCCTTTAAGGCGAACCAAAACACAAACCACCATAAAGGTGATTCGGATGGTCATGAGAGTCAAGTAGTGCCTTTAAGGCTAACCAAAACACAAACCACCATAAAGGTGATTCGGATGGTCAAGAGAGTCAAGTATTGGTAAGGTAGGGATGTATCCACAAACCTTCCAAGTTAATAGATTAATAGAGTTTTGAAATTATATATTTTAGTATTTACATAATATAACTATAGGGTTAAAGTAGTGTATGGTGACTTAGTTTGGAAGAGCCTTGGCTTTCCTTTGTCAACCATTAACCATAGCACAAGTCCATCCAACATTAAGTTGTTGGTGAACTTGGTTGGTATCACTTCAACTAACCTTCTAGTGCATAAAAACAATAGAAGATGAACCACCTTTGAGGCCTCATTTTTTGTGTCCTACTCATATTTATTTGCCATAGCAAACAAGAGTAAAGTCCTAGAGGTTTCCCCAAGGGTTAGAAGAAGAGGAGAGGTGGAGAAAGTGAAAGAAAAATAAAGATTAAGGCTTTTCATCTTACAAATTTTGTGCAGAATTTTTATGTTTGAAAAGCTTGAAGATTAGAGAGATTTGGAAATTATTAGGGGTGAACAAAGGATTAAGGAGTGAGGGAAAGGGGTATTTATAGGTGAGGTAAGGTGGTTGGGTATTAAATGAAGTTATTAGGGTGGTTAGGAAGAGATTAATGGGGGTTAGTTAAGTCTAGTTATAATGGAAGGGTGATGGTTGTTGAAATGCTATTGTGATAATTTTTAAAAAAAAAACGACATTAGACATGAATTGATATTCATCTCACTTGACATGTTTGTTATAATTTGGGAAACACAAAGTCAACGTGACTAATTGTGTTTGTGTTTTTCTTTTTTTTTTTTAACTAGAAATATTATTATTATTATAAATATATATGTTTAATATATATATATATATATATATATATATATATTAGGATCTTAACTAAATGAGTTTCTAAATTGATTAGGATAAACTATAATGACGACTCGTCACGAATTGTTAGGAGTAACATAAAAGAAGCGAATAAAGGCGAAATTCGAATTTGTTAAGTATAGAATTTAAAATACAAGAAAAATAGAAATCACGCGATGTTACATTTTGGCTTCATCAGCCTTTGAAGTTGAAGCTTGGGAGAACTGACCTTGAAGATGAGCAATCTGTTTGCTGTTGTGATCAATCTTGTTGGACAGATCATTCATCTTCGTCTGTATCACTCCAAATTGGTTCTTCATGGACAGCTCCAAGTTAGCTGTGTATGTTTGGATGTGATTCTTGATGAGGGTGTTCATCATGTGATACAAGGGACCATCTGGGCTGCATAGCTGCTTCAGGTCTATGCTTGTTTGCCCAGGGAATTGGGTAGGCATTTGTAGTGAGGGGTGTGTTTTTGGTTGATCTTCTTGTTGTACAGAAGATGCCACTCTAGGGGAATCATGGATTGAGTGGGCTTTAACCTGAGATGGTGTGACTAGCTTCTTGAGCTTAGAGACACCAGGTGTAGGACCTTCACTTGTAGCCGTCAATTCAGTAGTTTTGTGTTTTGAAACATCATCCAAATCAATGGAATCATCTGAATCCCTGATTACATCCTCAATGAGGACTGTATCAGTTACATCATGAGCTGAGCCCAACTCAGTTGTCTCATGTACCTCTTGTTCTTGGTTCAGAGGATTTCCTACCTCAGGCATTAAGCCTTCATCAGTAGTTACCACAGTTGAGGTCTTAGCTATGATACTTCTGTCCTCAGGTCCACCACTGGGTGGTAAATGAGTAGTAGCAGCCTCAAAAGTACCAAAAGTTTCTAAGTTTGGGCTTAGAGACTCTGGTTCATCCTCATCTCTTTGGTTAGGGCTATGAGTGTCCGCATCCATGTCACTGTCTGAGGCTATGTCCCCTGTTTGATGTGGTTGATGGGGACTGACATGTGTAGATGGGACTTTCTCTTTTAGCCCAGAGAGAAGTTTGGCTATTTCAATGTCTGGTTCAGAAATTTGGGGTGCTAGTTCAGTAGTTTGGGCAGTGGGTTCAGCAGTTTCAAAAGAGGAATCTATTGGAATATTTTTCTTAAGTCTTTTTCTTTTGAAAAGGATTGTTATTGGTGCTCTTGGTGGGGTTTGAGATGGATGAGACTGAGAGGATGTTTCAGTCACATCTTTAAGAAGTGCAGATTGCACAGTAGTTTGTTCAGGCATCTCAACCTCCTGAACAGCTTTTCTTTTGGGTTTGGTGGGTTTTTGTTTTGTTATCTTGGGTTTCTTGGCCTTTGGTGGAGTAGGTGTGGAAGATGAGGGTTCCATGGGGACTGGTGCTTGTTCCCCTTGGTCATCTTCTAGCCAGGCAGCCTGTTTGTTGTGCCTTGAGTATGCTTGTGAGGTTAAGGGTTTCAAAATTTCAATTTTACCCACAAGCACCTCATTACCCAGTTCAGATATTATGCATTGCATAATTAACCTTGGATATAACAAAAACTTTTTCTTAGTGTTATTGTGATGTAACACCAACTCATTAAAGAAAAGTTTTGATGCCCTGAAATTTGTTTCATTCACAATAGAATGAAAGATTGGTTGAAAGGTTGAGGGCATCTGGTCATAAGACTCAGTTTTAGGACTCAAGCACATAATAATATAATGAAACAAAAGTTTATATTTTGGTTCAAAATACTTTTTAAAGATAGTAGCTTGTGAGAGAGTACCTTGATAACCACACTCAGTCATGGTTAGGTGGATTGCAGAGTTGTCAAACTTCTCAGAGGCATTCACATCATTCAACCCTAGTTTGTTTGAGAGTATAGCCGGTGTTATGGCCATTTGTCTCCCTTTAATTGTTGAGTTGAGGGAGATAACTTCATCATCCACCATCACTGTCTCAGCATTAGCCCAGAACTCATTGAGAGTTTCAGGATGTATTGGTGGGTCTATGGTGAGAGCGGTGAAATATTGGGATTTGACGACGAGATCAATGATCTCATCGTATTGGGACCAGCCTTCTTGTTTTTCTAAGTAGGCTCTGAGATTGTGTCCCTGTTTAAGAACTAAAGCCATGTGGTTTGTGTGTGTTGATGAATCGAACAGTGTTTTTGTGTTGCAGGTTCAGGGGTTTGAGAGCTTTCTTGAGAGAGAAGGAGGGAATTTTTGTGTTTGAAAGGATAAGTGTTGAAAAAAGATATTTATCAGAAGTTTTTAACCGCTTGGATCTTCTTTATTAGAAGTTTTTAACCGCCTAGGTTAAAAATCCTTTTATCAGAAGTTTTAAACCGACTAGGTCAAACTTCTGATGATGGGAAAAGTCAGATTTGCCCTTTTTGACTAAACTGCTGATGAAGAGTTGTCTTCATCAGTAGTTCCCATTTTCTCTTCAGCAGTTTTGAACAACTGATGAGAAATTCTTTATAAATACTTTTATTCATAACTTCTGAAGGTTATTTTATCAAAAGTTAATCACTTTTCAGAAATTATCCCGGTACTGATGTTTTGTTCATCAGTAGTTTCTCTCTTTTCAGAAGTTTTTCAAGTGTTTGAAAACAGATGTAAGTGAAAAATAAAAAAATTGTTCAGAAAAATAAAGAGAAACACTTACAAATTTAGCATCCCTAGCATGGATACTAACTTCTGAAATGTTGATGTGTCAAGGGGTTTAGTGAAAATGTCAGCTATTTGATTAGCTGTTGCTACATGTTTCACTTCAATCTTGCCTTTTTCATAGCAATCTCTTATGAAATGATACCTGATTTCAATGTGTTTAGTCTTTGAAAACTGAACAGGATTTTGAATGATGCTAATGGCAGATTTGCTGTCTACAAGCAATGGTGTCTTGGTCTCTTTGATTCCATAATCAAGAAGTTGATATTGGAGCCATTGTATCTGTGATGTACAACTTGCAGCTGCAATGTATTCAGCTTCAGCAGTTGAAGTTGCAACAGATGTTTGTTTCTTTGATTGCCAGGACATTAGACAGTTTCCCAAGAATTGACAACCACCAGATGTTGATTTTCTTGACATTTTACACCCTGCATAGTCACTATCTGAAAAAGCTGATAACTTGGTATTGCTTGAAGCAGGATACCAAATTCCAAGTGTGGGAGTTCCTTTCAGATATCTGAAAATTCTTTTGACTGCAATAAGGTGTGATTCCCTAGGAGCTGATTGATATCTAGCACAGACACATGTTGAAAACATAATATCTGGTCTAGAAGCAGTTAGATATAAAAGGGAACCTATCATACATCTATACATGATTTGATCAACCTGTTTTCCTTGATCATCTGGTTCAACTTGTGTGGTTGGTGTCATGGGAGTGGAACATGATTTACAGTCTTGTAAAGAAAATTTGTTTAATAATTCTTTAACATATTTTGATTGATGTATAAAAGTTCCATTTGTTTGTTGTTTAATCTGCAGTCCTAAAAAGTACTGCAGTTCTCCCATTGTACTCATCTCAAATTTTGATTGCATGAGTTTCTTAAATTCATCACACAATTTTGTGTTTGTTGAACCAAAAATGATATCATCAACATATATTTGAACAAGTAAGACATGATTTCCAACATGTTTTATGAAAAGTGTTTTATCAATGGCACCTCTTGTGAAGTTATTTTTGAGTAAAAAGGTTGAAAGTGTATCATACCAGGCTCTTGGAGCCTGTTTGAGCCCATAAAGAGCTTTGTCTAGTTTGTACACCCACTCAGGATGAGAAGGATCCTCAAACCCAGGTGGCTGACAAACATACACTTCCTCTTTTATCTTTCCATACAAAAATGCACTCTTGACATCCATTTGATAAACTTTTATTTTGTTGGAAATGGCATAGGCCAGAAATAACCTGATGGCTTCAAGCCTTGCAACTGGAGCAAAGGTTTCATCATAGTCAATGCCTTCTTCTTGAGAGTAACCTTGTACTACCAGTCTTGCCTTGTTCTTTATTATAATACCAGCTTCATCTTGTTTGTTCCTGAAAACCCATCTAGTGCCAATTGGTTGCTTGTTTGATGGTAAGGGACAGATTTCCCAAACCTGTTGCTTGTTGAATTGAAGCAATTCATCTTGCATTGCCTGCACCCAATTGTTGTCTTTGAAGGCTTCCTGGTACTTCTTTGGTTCCAACTGTGAAATAAATGCTGAGAATAGACAAAAGTTGGAAAGCTGGTTTCTTGTAAGAACACCTGATGCAATATCACCCATGATTTGATCAAGTGGATGGTCTTTGTGTTCGATCAGCTGTTGTAAACCACTGACAGGTGTTGGTGGCTCATGTTCTTCAAACAAACTACTGAGGTCTATTATGTCTGGTTCAGCAGTTTCAGTGTCTTCAGTAGTTGCAGGTGCTGAAGCAGATGTTTGAGTTTGGCCTTCAGTATTTGTTGAATCAGAAGTTTGTGAAACTTCTGATGGTTTTGAAGTTGACTTAATGACTGTTTGAGGAGTCCATGGTGCTGGATCCTCATCATCAAACCTTTGATCACCATAATAAGTAGGTTTGGATGAAGTGACAGTCTTTTCAGGTTCAAAATGAAAGTTGTCAAGGTCAAAGAGTTCAGCAGGATGTGCTGGAATGAGAGTGTGTTTTGACTCATTGAACTTGACATTCAGTGTTTCTTCTACTATCCTGGTTCTTGAGTTAAAAACCTTGTAGGCTTTTCTAGTTGAGGAATAACCAAGAAAGTAACCTGAGTCAACTTTGGCAGCAAACTTGGAAATACATTCCTTGATGTTCAAGATGAAACATTGACACCCAAAAGCCCTGAAAAAGGAGATAAGGGGCTTCATGCCATGAAGAATTTCATAGGCAGTCTTTGAATGTCTCTTGACAACAAGAACTCTATTTTGAACATAACATGCAGTGTTAACTGCTTCAGACCAAAAATACAATGGTAGGCCTGAATCAGCTAACATAGTTCTTGCTGCTTCAATTAATATCCTGTTCTTCCTTTCTACCACACCATTTTGTTCAGGAGTTTTGGGAACACTGAATTGTCTAATAATCCCTTTAGACAAACAGAAGTCATTCAGAGTTTTGTTCCTGAACTCTGTCCCATTATCACTTCTAATGGTTTTGACAGGTAGAGAGTATTGCTTCTCTACTTGTAGAATGAAGAACTTGATGATTTCAGCAGCCTCATCCTTGGAAAATAAGAAGAATACCCATGTAAATCTTGAGTAGTCATCAATGATGACTAAGCAGTACTTCTTTTTACCAAGGCTCATGATCTTTACAGGCCCAAATAAGTCCATATGGAGTAGTTGAAGACATGTAGTTGTTTTTGATTCTTCAATAGACTTATAGGAGGACTTATGTTGTTTACCCTTTAAACAGGATACACAGTGTTCTTGACACTGGTATACTTTTAAAGGTAGACCTCTGACCAAGCCCATTTTTGTGACTTTATTTATGGTTTTAAAGTTCACATGGCCAAGTCTCCTGTGCCAGAGATCAGTTTCTGAAGTTGATGCCCTTGAGAAGAAACAGGCAGTGTTGTTCAGTACTTTGTCTTTTTCAATGTCCACTGCATAGACATTGCCACATCTTTTGGCAATTAACAAAGTGTGATCTTCAATAATCTTCTCTATCAACTTCTGGCCTTCTGGTGATATGATCTTGCATGCTGTCTTTGTGAAAAAGGAAGAATATCCTTTATCACACATTTGTGACACACTTAGCAAGTTATACTCAAGGTTTTCAACCAGATTGACCTTGTCAAACTGTATTTTGCTAGAGGAGACATTGCCATGTCCTAGCACATATCCCTTAGCATTGTTCCCAAAGGACACAGATCCATCTCTTTGACTGATAAAATTGTTTATCAGGTATCTGCATCCTGTCATGTGCATTGAGCCTCCACTGTCTACATACCAAATGCTATTTAAGCCTCTGGAAACTCTCTGCACAAGATAGCAAATTAGTTAGATTTAGGAACCCAAGCCAGTTTGGCTTTGGGTTTGCTCTTGAGAACATTTACAGTTTGTTCTTAACCAAGTTTAGAAATCCATGTCTTTTTGGCAATGGATTTTGCATTAAGTACAATGGTGGTATCCTTTTGAGGACCACCATCAACTTTGGTCATCAGTAGTTGTACCATGTTCATAAGATCTTTAATCTCAGCAGTTTGTGAAACTGCTGAAGATTTAGGTCTAACTACTGACAGAGAATTTTGAGAAAAAGACTTTTGATGAGATTTTGTCTTTTTCTGAGAAAGGGTTTTTGCTGGTTGTTGTTTCTTGGGAGAAAAAGTTTTTACATAATCATTTTTGATTTGTTCCCCCACAACCAGTTGTTGATTTTTCTTATTGAACTGAATACCCTTTCTATATCTGCAAAATTCTGTTTTGTGGTTGAACAGACCACAAATTTCACATTCTTTTGTCTTTTCTTTCAAAGACAAATCTCTGACTGTTTTGATTGGTTTTAGGTCATCAGTAGTTTTCAGGTTCCTAACTCCTGATGTAGTTGAAACTACTGATGGCTTAAAGTCAGATTTACTCAGTACTTCTGAAGAACTTTCTTTGTGTGTTTTTAGAAAGTTTTCATGGAAAGATGTGCATTCTTCCTCTTCAGAAGTTTCACCTGAAACAATTTTTCTCCCATCTTCAGTAGTTTTGGGAGAGAAATCTGTTGGTGTTTCAGTGTGATTGTACCCTATGCCAAACCTAACATTTGAAGCACTTTGTTTGTTCAGCAATAGTTGGTACCCCTTACAAGATTCCACCCATTTTTCACATGTGACCTTGGTGTCAGCAAGCTCTTGTCTGACATTTCCTAGGTCATTAATCATTATTTTGATTTGTGCTTGGGTTTCAATAGCAGAGTTAGTCAATTTAGAAACTTCTTTTGTTTTTGCAGAAAGTTTTCTTTCTAAATCACATTTTATCTGAGTGAGTTTTCTCTTAGAATCATTAGCCTTTCCTTGTAAGTGCACATTTGTCTCTCTTATGAGAGCAAAAGATTCTTTGCATGAATTTGAACATAGTTTTGTCAAAGATTCTTTTGATACCTGTGACAAAGCAGATTTTGAGGAGCATCCCTCAAATGCCATTAAGGCAAAGTTCTTTCTGCCATTGTCAGGTTCTCCCCAGTTGATGTCAAACATTTTGTTGTCTACATCAGGATTGCACTCTGTGGTGTCAAAAGGAAGACTGCTCCAGTCAACATACCCTGAGGTAAATAGACTTTGTTGAGAGGGTTGTTGTTGCTGTGGAGGTTGTTGAGCAGCTGGAAAGGGAGGGATTGATTGTTGGCTCTGCATCTGTTGAGCAGGCATCTGTACATATTGTACTTGTGGCACATATTGGTGTTGTGGAGCTTGTGCCTGTACAAAATGTGCACTCCCTTGTGTTCCATTATTCCTGTTATAATTGGGGTTAAAATTGTTTCCAGACTGATATTGGTTAAAGCCAGAGCTTCTACATTCTCTAGCAAAGTGTCCCAACTTTTGACACTTGTGACATCTAAGTTTAGATTTGTCAAAACCATTTTTTGTAGAACTGTTAAGTCCTGGAAACTTCCTTCCTAACCTTTTGTAAAATTTATTTGTTTTTAAACTTAACATGGCCAGTTGGTGCAAAATATCCATTTCTTCAAGGTCATCACTGCTGAAACTATTTAAGTCATCCATGATAAAACACATGTTATCAGCAGTTTGACCAAAGTCATTATTGTCATAACCTGGGAATGATCTTTCAGATGAGATCCCAGCAGTTATGTCAATGTGGTCAAAAGATCCAAAACTATTTGAACAAGTTGGTGAGTCTTGTCCCAATAGTGCTGTACTACCAGGTAGATAGTCATCAGCAGTTTTACCAGAATTTTGTAACTTTTTCTTTTGATCAATTTCTCTCTCAAAAGTAAGTAATCTCCCATGAAGTTTTGTAAGAGTGAGGGAGCTAAAATCTGGTGAAGATCTTAAGACTATTGAGTATGTTTCCCATTTATCAGGTAAAGACCTTAAAAATCTATGAAGCATAGATACAGTTGAATAGGTCTGACCATTTAGTTTTAGCTCAGATATTAATGAGGAAAATCTTTCAAATTGTTGAGTTAAAGTTTCCCCATTAATGTGAGCAAAAGTTTCATACTGTTGAGCCAAGATTTCTCTGGTGTTGGCAATCACCTCTTCAGTTCCTCCAAACTGTTCTTTTAGGCAGTCCCAAAGCTCTTTGGCACTATCACAATGTAATAGGCCAGAATAGATTTCATTTGGGAGTGCCATTGCTAACAAAGAAAAAGCTTTTGCATCAAGCTCAAGCTTTAGGAAATCATCATCAGTATACTCTTTTGGTTCTTTTGGAATCTCTTCCTTAGTTTCAAGATTTATATTTACTGGTTTATGAGGACCATATATCACAGATCTCCAACAACCTGTGTTGGTCTGTGACAAGGTATGTGCCATTCTCTTTTGCCATATGTTATATTCATTTCTTACAAGCATGGCAGGTTTAGTGGCAGAACCAGTATTATGAGGATCCATTTTAAAGAATATTGATTTGTCAAATATCTCTTAAAGTGATGGATGTTGATAAAAGTGAGTTTATAATCCTTTATTGAATATCAATAAGAGCCTGTGTCTGATACTCAATTTGTTAGATTGATATGTGATCAGATAAACCAGTGCTCTGATACCAATTGTTGGATCAGTAAGCTGCTCTTTTGTTAGAACTTGCTAGTTGACACTTAAGTGTTTAGCAAGTTCTTGGTGAGTGATAGCACAGCGGAATGTTTATAAGTTTATAGCTACACTTATCAACAGGAGTTATTACTCCCCCTGGATTCAAGAACTAATAAATGATAAGTGTTTATTGAGAATCTAAGTATTGAATGAGAATGAAACACTTTGACAGATTCTCAGTAAACACGAAATGGAAATAACAATAATAAGTGTTGAAGGATTTCTTGTATTAAAATCAATGTCTAAAACAGAGGGATGAACCTTTCTATTTATAGACTTTACAAATACATGAACCTTGCCAAAAAGCAAGTTCAGAAACAAGTTGCAACAAGTTGCAGTCTTGGAACTTGTACATAAAGCAAAAAGAAATACTAAAGTATTAAACTACTGATATACAAAGGCGGTGGAAAAGATCTTCTTTAAGTACTGATGAATGACAAACTACTGATGAGTAGTTTGTCTTCAGTAGTTCTTCAGTAGAAGTGTCTGGTTTGAACTTCAGAACTTCTGATGACTTTTCTTTTTCAGCACTTCTGAATCTCTTCTTCAGCAGTTTGATCCTTTGTTTTCAGCAGTTCTATACTTAGAGTATTTTGACAGAAGTGAATTAGACTAAGGTTTGCAAAAGTGGTTTCACCAATCCTTTTTGTCCTAACATTTAATATGCACCAGAAACTTGAAAATCTGTAGTCTTTTTCAACTTTTAAGTATCTGAGCATTCACATTAAGTATCCCATCATCAGTTATCAATAATAAAATTGAAACAAACATTTTGATTTTTCAAAGTTTATGCTAAAACACACCAAAATTCTTTTAAATTTTCAAATTAACTTGCATAAAAGTAAACTAAACATATTTTTGTGAATTTTCCGGCAAGAGGATCATATCAGTATTGGAACAGTTAGTCAAAACTCTTTTTGATCAATTTTCTGCTTTTTAACATTGAGCATCCTACAACCATTACCAGTATGTTTGTTCACTTAAACCCAAAATCATCATTTATTGTTCAACATTTCAGATACGTTATGGTAATATTAGATACTGAATAATCTATGGTCCCCGCACACGCGACACATTCCCGTATCAAGAATTGGACAAAGTTTCATCGTAACGCGTGATTATATTGTAGTTATCCGTTAGTTACAAGATATGATGCACAGAGGTGACAGGTTAGCAAATTAATGCTTCAAAGCGACTTGTGAATTCTATCAGGGTGAGGACTAATATCATACATGACTTTCATCATAGTATTGATACGATGCATTAGATAATCTTTGATTATCATCGCACATATTAAGTTCCTCATTCGGTAACCTAAGGATTTGTCATTAAAGATCTTTTGTTAAGATACCCTGACTAATCTAGGTCTGTAAATTATTACGACAAAAGATCAGTTAGGCTATCCCCATATAACTAACAATATAACGACCCGGAACTTCTGATTTTGGCAATCTATCAAACGAAATTTTGGTACTAAGACCATATGCCAACGAGACGTTAATCCACATGATTATCAGTTATTGATTTTAAGTTTATATCACCATGCTAAACTTTAAACTTTGATTTCAAGCCTATCAATATATAATTGTAGTGGCTACTCAATGTGGTTACATTATTTTGTTTTCAGAGTAGTCTGACAGTCCACTAATGTACTATCATCTCCTCTTTTTCTCTAGGAAAACACATTTTGGATTTTCTAAATTTTTATTTCGATTTTTCTAGAAATTTTCTCCCCCTAAAACTCTAAAAATAAACAAATTTTTGGATTTTTTAAACTTTTGAAGAAAAACAAAATAAAATGATATCCGATGAGGTTTACTTATTAATTTTCAAAAACCATTTTTCCACTCAGATTACTTGACTCAATAAGAACTTTCAATTAGTAAAAACCATTAACAAAGATAAGAGAGTTTAGAATAAACCGTTTTGTCGCATCTGTTGTAGAAATCCAAAACTTGAAAGCAATTGCATTATATTGCAACTTTTTCCGGCTTCACAAGTAGGAAACAGACGACAAACACTCCTGTCACACCCCGAATTTTCCCTCGTCAGTTTTGACGTTTGGTAGCTTCGCCACGCAGTGGAAAGTTGCATCTAAGACCTTTTGTTTTCCTAAACGCCATTTCTAACCCTCTAGGATCCCCCGATCCCTATACGTCGCCTACTCCAACCGTGTCGTTACCAAAGTTTAAACCTGAAAGACATACTTAAAAAGTCAAATATAATGCTGTTGAGTCCACAGGTTTTATAAAAGAGTTGTTATAAGTTTGAAAAGATCATATCCGTTACTACTAGGTTATGAGAACGTTAGCTAGACGTTAAGTGTTATTACTACTACGGTTGGGAACCAATTGTGACACCCCGCATTTTCAGGTTAAATACTTTTACTGAACTCTAGTAAACTTACATGTTCATACATGGCTAGATACTTAACTAGGGTTAGTTAAGTAGATTAACATGTGTTAGAAGATGCTAACATATGTTATAGGTAGGAAAATCCTTGTTAAACACACACATGAGTCCTGTATCCCAAACGTTGGTGAATTATGTGGCATACATCGCAATAATACGTACAATTGAATTATGGTGAACATGAAGTACGTGCTTATGTGAATTACATATTTTTGTGAATGATCGCCTAACTGAAAGATAATGCGTAGATTATATAAATTACGTGCACAACATGATAATGAAAACAATGGTTTTTATGCAATTTAAAGTGATTAATAATATTGGGTCCAGTATTGGGCTAGAACATGGTTAACGGGTCAAGTTAATGGACTAGAAGGGCCCTAATACCCAATTGCTTGGGGAACAAGCAAAGCCCCCTTATAATTAGGAGGCAAGAAAAAGATAAAACCCTACCACTTCCCTTGTGTCTTGCGCCGTGCGAACACCCCCACCCCTTTCTCTCTTGGTTTTCAAGCAATCAAGTAATCCTTCACCTAATCAAACTAGTGCGGGTCTAATCTCAAGGCTCTAGGGAGTTTTTAGCATTGCAAGGTATACATCTTTATGATTCTTGATAAATTTTAATACTTGAAAAACTTTAAAAACCCTAAAAATAATGGATATAGAATCGCATGTATGTATGTATAGGAATTCTTGAATGTTCTTGATGAATTGATGATGATGATTGTTGTTAGTAGCCATGCTTAGGGTTTTCACATGATAATATATGTGTTTTGCTATGATAACATGGTGTTTAATTAGTATTGTATGGGTTATACATATATTAGTGATGTTCATGAAAAATTAGGGTTTGTAGATTACTTGGGACGCAAGTTTAAGATTCTGGCAGATTCGCTTGAACGTTTTGTAGGGGCCGTAATGGGTTGGTAAATTGATTGTTTTGATGATTTCTTTGCATGATTGTAATTTACAAGGTCTTAGCTTTTCATAATGGGCAAAACCATCAGATTCGGACATCGTTTGAGTCGTTTTTGGAATTTTAATTGATTAGGGGTCATATCAGATTTTCGGATTTGTAAATTGGGTTAACTTTAAATGGTCATAACTTGAGATTTACAAGGAGTTAGGTTATGAAATTTTTACAGTAGGTCAATACTGGAAAAATAGAGCTTTTCCAAGTGGATTCATCTCGTTTGGATGAATACATAATTTTTGAGAATTTTTCTACTAAACTGACCTGTTGAGGAAATTTTCTGGACATAGCTGTGTTGTACGAATTTTCATAATTTTTTTGTTTAGAATTAAGACAAAAAAAAAATTGGTATTATCGAGAGAATCCCAAATAAAATTCAGTAAAAATTTGGGACTCTAATTCATTCGTTAAATATTTTAAATAAATTGTTTTTCACAACGCACAATCTGTCCTAAAAACGCAGATTGTGTACGGGGTCTTTAAGTGACTATTTGGAGTTCTATGTGGTATGTAATTGACATGTACTTGTGTGGAAACTTGTATGAGATGTATTTGATGTATTAAACTGATAATAATTGCTATGATCACCAACGGGATACGTAGGACATACTTGAGCATGTAGAGTCATTAGGTGTCACTACACGGTTTTGAACTTTTAAAAGTCTTGGATAAACGAGTTACATGGTGTGTTGGTTACGCACGTATACTCACCTAGTGACATTTGTAATAGGGAGTCGGTAGCACGTTACTATTCGTGGAATTTGGATTTTCACTTGCGACCTAAGGTGAGTTTCACTACTCTTTTTCTCAAAAGCATGCGCCTCAGGTATGAGACACTTTACTTAACATTTTCTAGTCCGGTTTGGGACTACTTACACGTCCCAGGTTGGGATGCCATGGATCCTTATGAGGGTCGGTCACTTTGCTAATTCGCAATTGTGTCCTTGATAAACTAAACCATTTCTATCATTTTGTAAGTCCTCACATACCGAATGAGTTGCCAGGGTTGGCAAGCGGGTTACTAGTTGATAGCGCTATTAGGTTTTACAAACCTCACACCGGCTCGGGGAGCGCGGGCGTGAACTATAACTTACGAAACATTATCATTGTGGATAGACAATGATGTCAGGCATACGGCACACTTATGTGGCTACACGTACATAGCAGTTCGGTATAATCGGTTAGTTATCATGAATGGGTTAGCTACCCTTGGCATGCGATGAATTAGTGGTTACACGGTGCGGGGCACCAACACAACTTACTTACTTACGTGGTTTTGGAAACCAGCGCAGTTACATACTCATTTACTTTACCTAGTGAACTCACCAACATTGTTTGTTGACCCACGATTTACATGCTTTTGCAGGTAGTTAGCTTCCGGTGCCAGGATTAGAAAGCACTGCACACTTCATTGCATTTGGGGTCTTGGGCATACACCTAAATTACATATTATGCTTTTACATTTTCTTTCATATGGTTTTAATTTGGGCGCGTTGTTTTGCGCATGGTTTTAAAAGGATTAAATTTGGTTTACGCTTCCGCAGCTTAACTAAACTTGGTTTTTGAAAACGAACTAAATGGTTTGGGCATTTAGAGTTCGTTCCTGTGACTTATGGCTATGGGATCCTGGTTTGTCATGCGCCTCGCGGTATAAACCCCGCAGTGGAAATTTGAGGGTGTGACAGATTGGTATCAGAGCCATTGGTTATAGTGAACTAGGACTGCATGTTGAGTCTAGTCTATAATCATCATAGCATAAGTACACTCACAACTTAAGTGCACAACTAGCTATTAGCTACATATATCTACAACATATGATTTCAGGTGATATGTTATCTTCTAGTTCTAGACTTAATTCTTAACACGTCAATGGTGGGAACCTAGGGTTACACCAGGTGGCGCATTACTGGGAGTAATATCCTAACTAACCTCATGGACGAGGAGACAACAAAAGTACAAGGGAGGGAGCCCTTGCGAGCGTTGTGGCGCACGTACACGGGAAGTTGCACGATGCGCATGACGTGGTACCATTAAATCAACTATGAAGGAATTCGAATGCTGAGACTTATCTTTTGTCACCTAGCAAGGAGACAATTAATTTTTGTTCCTTGTTACTTGATCCTTCTTACTTCCATTCGTAACACAGACGGGACTGGATTACACAAGTAGAACTTATTTCTTACCTTAGTACCTTACGCCTAGTATGAGCGGGCGAACGTATGACTGCATATCCTTGTTTTCTCATAAGTATATGGTAGATTCATGGGAACACATTAGATCGGGACTTGTTACACACACTCTTGGGGAGTTACGTAAAGCCTGCGATGTAATGCAACATCACAAGGGAGGATGAAACCTACTAATGGCTGATAGCCACGATTGGAGGAACGAGTGGTACAGCTTACCACTAAACTGGTTCACATAGGACTAGAGAAGGAGATTGTACGTGATGAGAACCATATAACACTGACATCGCAAAAGAGGAAGGATAAGAGATGGAAGGGGAACCTGAGCAGGACGAGCACATGGAAGTGAGGATGAAGGCTCTACTATCTAGACAGAGCATGGCAACGATTGGCTCTTACCTTTTCTTACCTATCTTTTCTTTCATTTTCCTTTGCTAACTTAGATAAGACTGAGTTCTTATGATCAACGATAGGGTGGTTGAGGCCCTCGCATCTTTCCAAGCTAGTAAAGATCTGTTTTGCTAAATCATTATTTTCCCCTGACTTCCACATTTGAACTTTCTTATACCTTGAACGCACAACGTATTTTCAAGCCTTTTATTGGTTGTAAACCTCGATAACTCCAACGGAACTGAAGGAGACCGTCTGATTGCTTCGATAGTATAAGTCTTTGCCATGTGCATTTGTCCCAGGCAGGATGGAGTAATGTACGCTACATGCACACTCGATGAGTTACAGATACCTGGAAGGAGAACGTAACACCCTGTGGTGAAATCCAGAAATTTTGTTATATAAAGACGGATGGGTCTGAGATCGACGCCTACACTACCAGGCTATAGGAGATAGCCACTATAGGCTCAAATCTATTTAACCTACCTTACAAATGGATCGAACTTTATACCGAAAGGGTGGGCCCCTTAGATTCGTGGCTTGGCCACTGCAGCTCACCTACAAATCTTTCACTTGACTCGCAAACTCACAGATGAGACTGCCGATCATGGTACTTTTCTGAAGCATGGTGTTTCATTTTCTACTGTTGGTGATAGCAAGAGAACGTGGGATAGTGTGAGGTATAAGTCCTGCAACAACAACAACCGTAATGGTAGCAACAACAACGGGGCTCGGGGAAGAGCATTTGTGATTGGCCTGGGGAAAGCTAGGACTGATAACAATGTCGTGATGGGTACATGCTCCCTGAACGACACTCTTGCTTCTATCTTATATGATACTGGTGCGGACTATAGTTTTGTTTCATCAAAACTTAGTAAACAATTAGGGATGGTTCCTACTCTTCGAGATACTCCATACTCTATTGAACTGGCTGATGGAAAGCCTGTTGAGGTAACCCATATTCATCGTGACTGTAAGCTCGAGTTGGATGGGCAATCGTTTGCCATCAACATTCTACCTATCACCCTTGGAAGCTTTGATCTCGTGGTTGGCATGGACTGGTTGTCCAAGCAACACGCTGAAATTCTCTGTCAGGAGAAGATTGTTTGTATTCCCCCTCCCAAGTGGAGAACTTTTGTCTATACAGGGTGATCGTGGTGGTGCCATGGTAGGCATCATCTCCTATCTGAAGGCCCAGAAGTGTATTCGTAAGGGCTGTCCAGCCATTTTGGCTAACATATCAGGTACCCGAGCTGGAACTGAAACCAAGATTGAGGACATCCCAGTGGTCCGAGACTTCCCAGATGTCTTCCCAGAGGAATTACCTGGACTTCCACCCGTTCGATAAGTGGAGTTCCAGATTGACCTTGCACCTGGAGCAGCGCCAGTTGCGCGCGCACCATACCGTTTAGCACCAGGGGAGCTTCAAGAACTGTCTACCCAACTCCAAGAGCTATTGGATAGGGGTTTCATTAGACCCAGTTCTTCGCCATGGGGAGCTCCAGTTCTGTTCGTTAAGAAGAAAGATGGGAGCTTTCGTATGTGCATAGACTATCGGGAGTTGAACAAGGTAACGATTAAGAACCGATATCCTTTGCCTCGTATTGATGATTTGTTCGACCAACTGCAAGGGTCGAGCTTCTACTCTAAGATTGATTTGAGGTCTGGGTACCATCAGCTGAGAGTCCGAGAAGAGGATGTGGCGAAAACGGCATTTCGAACCCGTTATGGACATTATGAGTTTTTGGTTATGCCATTTGGGCTAACTAATGCACCTGCGGTGTTCATGGATCTAATGAACCGTGTGTGCAAGCCTTACTTGGACAAATTCGTCATATTGTTCATAGATGACATAATGATCTATTCCAAGAGCAGGGAGGAGCACGAGCAGCACCTGCGGTTAATCTTGGAACTACTGAGGAATGAGCAGCTGTATGCAAAGTTTTCTAAATGTGACTTTTGGATTCGAGAAGTCCAATTTCTTGGACATGTGGTCAACGAGGCAGGAATACATGTGGACCCAGCCAAGATTGACGCTATCAAAAAGTGGGAGGCTCCTAGGACCCCTACTGAAGTGCGCCAATTCTTGGTCTCGCGGGATATTATCGCAGGTTTATTGAGGGATTTTCTAAGATCGCTCAACCTCTCACCGCCCTAACGCAGAAAGGTATTACGTATAAGTGGGGAGATGCCCAAGAATCCGCCTTTCAGCTACTAAAGTCCAAACTTTGCAGCGCACCGATATTATCGTTGCCTGAGGGTACAGAGGACTTTGTAGTATATTGTGATGCGTCTATCCAAGGTATAGGGTGCGTACTGATGCAACGTGATAAGGTAATTGCACATGCATCGCGGCAACTGAAGGTCCATGAGAAGAATTACCCCACTCATGATTTGAAACTGGGAGCGGTGGTTTTCGCTCTCAAAATCGGGAGACACTACATCTATGGAACAAAGTGCACAATTTTCACTGATCACAAGAGCCTTCAGCATATATTCGATCAGAAAGTGCTGAACATACGACAACGTCGCTGGGTTGAACTTTTGACCGATTATGACTGTGCCATCAGGTATCATCCAGGGAAAGCTAACGTAGTAGCTGATGCCCTCAGTCGAAAGGAAACGAAACCCAAAAGAGCGCGAGCCTTACAACTCACCATTCATTCTAATCTTCCTGATAAGATACGTGAAGCACAGGGTGAGTCATTGAAGGAAGAAAACATCGGGCTTGAGACCCTACATGGTGCTGATAAGCACTTGGACTGAGAACAGACGGTCTGCAGTACTTCATGAAACGAATCTGGATACCACGATTTGGGGATCTCAGACAACTGGTGCTCGATGAAGCACATACCTCTCGCTATTCGGTACATCCTGGTTCGGACAAGATGTACCAAGATCTTAAGACTCTATACTGGTGGCCAAACATGAAAGCCGAGATAGCCACTTACGTTAGTAAGTGCCTGACTTGTGCGAAGGTTAAGATTGAATATCAAAAACCTTCAGGCTTACTCCAACAACCAGAGATTCCGATGTGGAAATGGGATGGAATTTCCATGGACTTCATTACAAAGCTTCCTAGAACAACAACGGGCCATAACATGATTTGGGTTATCGTGGACCGTTTAACCAAATCGGCCCACTTCCTGGCAATAAAAGAAACGGATTCGTTAGAGAAGCTGGCGAACCTATACATCAAGGAGATAGTCTCTAGGCATGGGGTGCCTACTTCCATTATATCTGATCGCGATGGGCGATTCACTTCTCGTTTCTGGACTACTCTCCAAGATGCTCTAGGAACTCGTCTTGATATGAGCACAGCCTATCACCCACAGACGGATGGACAAAGTGAACGTACCATCCAAACATTAAAGGACCTGCTACGAGCGTGCTTGGTGGACTTTGGTAATAACTGGGATAAGCACTTGCCCTTAATCGAATTCTCTTACAACAACAGTTACAACACTTCGATACAGTGTGCGCCTTTCGAGGCACTTTACGGGCGCAAGTGTAGGTCTCCTATCTGTTGGACTGAGGTTGGGGATAGCCAACTAACAGGTCCCGAACTCGTGCACGAAACTTCTGAGAAGATAGTGCAAATTAGAAACCGAATGGCTGCGGCTCGGGATCGACAGAAAAGTTATGCTGACAAACGTAGAAAACCTTTGGAGTTCCAGGTTGGGGACAAGGTTTTGTTAAAGGTGTCACCTTGGAAAGGAGTGATACGCTTTGGGAAACGAGGGAAGTTAAATCCCCGATACGTCGGACCTTTCGAGATTGTTAAAAGGATTGGTCTAGTAGCTTACCAGCAAAATCTACCGGATGAACTCAGTGGAGTACATAATGTATTCCACGTCTCAAACTTGAAGAAATGCTTATCAGATACGACACTGGTAGTGCCACTGGAGGAGATCCAGGTGGACGATCAGCTGCGGTTCGTGGAAGAACCAGTGGAGATTCTTGAGCAGGGCGTCAAGAAACTCAGACAAAGCACTATACCTATTGTTAAGGTACGGTAGAATTCCCGTCTAGGACCGGAATACACGTGGGAGCGCAGAGATCAGATGCGGCTCAAATACCCACACCTCTTTACTAAACCTGAAATCGTACATAGATCAAACGCGGAACATAAAGCAGCTCTATCAAAGTGAATTTCGGGGCGAAATTCCTTTCAACTTGGGGATGATGTGACATCCGGGAACCAAGCACACATTTTATAGCTGGCTTTATTGTTTACTTGCTGAATTTCGGGACGAAATTCTTTTCAACTTGGGGATGATGTGACACCCCGCATTTTCAGGTTAAATACTTTTACTGAACTCTAGTAAACTTACATGTTCATACATGGCTAGATACTTAACTAGGGTTAGTTAAGTAGATTAACATGTGTTAGAAGATGCTAACATATGTTATAGGTAGGAAAATCCTTGTTAAACACACACATGAGTCCTGTATCCCAAACGTTGGTGAATTATGTGGCATACATCGCAATAATACGTACAATTGAATTATGGTGAACATGAAGTACGTGCTTATGTGAATTACATGTTTTTGTGAATGATCGCCTAACTGAAAGATAATGCGTAGATTATATAAATTACGTGCACAACATGATAATGAAAACAATGGTTTTTATGCAATTTAAAGTGATTAATAATATTGGGTCCGGTATTGGGCTAGAACATGGTTAACGGGTCAAGTTAATGGACTAGAAGGGCCCTAATACCCAATTGCTTGGGGAACAAGCAAAGCCCCCTTATAATTAGGAGGCAAGAAAAAGATAAAACCATACCCCTTCCCTTATGTCTTGCGCCGTGCGAACACCCCCACCCCTTTCTCTCTTGGTTTTCAAGCAATCAAGTAATCCTTCACCTAATCAAGCTAGTTCGGGTCTAATCTCAAGGCTCTAGGGAGTTTTTAGCATTGCAAGGTATACATCTTTATGATTCTTGATAAATTTTAATACTTGAAAAACTTTAAAAACCCTAAAAATAATGGATATAGAATCGCATGTATGTATGTATAGGAATTCTTGAATGTTCTTGATGAATTGATGATGATGATTGTTGTTAGTAGCCATGCTTAGGGTTTTCACATGATAATATATGTGTTTTGCTATGATAACATGGTGTTTAATTAGTATTGTATGGGTTATACATATATTAGTGATGTTCATGAAAAATTAGGGTTTGTAGATTACTTGGGATGCAAGTTTAAGATTCTGGCAGATTCGCTTGAACGTTTTGTAGGGGCCGTAATGGGTTGGTAAATTGATTGTTTTGATGATTTCTTTGCATGATTGTAATTTACAAGGTCTTAGCTTTTCATAATGGGCAAAACCATCAGATTTGGACATCGTGGAATTTGGATTTTCACTTGCGACCTAAGGTGAGTTTCACTACTCTTTTTCTCAAAAGCATGCGTCTCAGGTATGAGACACTTTACTTAACATTTCTAGTCCGGTTTGGGACTACTTACACATCCCGGGTTGGGATGCCATGGATCCTTATGAGGGTCGGTCACTTTGCTAATTCGCAATTGTGTCCTTGATAAACTAAACCATTTCTATCATTTTGTAAGTCCTCACGTACCGAATGAGTTGCCAGGGTTGGCAAGCGGGTTACTAGTTGATAGCGCTATTAGGTTTTACAAACCTCACACCGGCTCGGGGAGCGCGGGCGTGAACTATAACTTACGAAAAATTATCATTGTGGATAGACAATGATGTCAGGCATACGGCACACTTATGTGGCTACACGTACATAGCAGTTCGGTATAATCGGTTAGTTATCATGAATGGGTTAGCTACCCTTGGCATGCGATGAATTAGTGGTTACACGGTGCGGGGCACCAACACAACTTACTTACTTACGTGGTTTTGGAAACCAGCGCAGTTACATACTCATTTACTTTACCTAGTGAACTCACCAACATTGTTTGTTGACCCACGATTTACATGCTTTTGCAGGTAGTTAGCTTCCGGTGCCAGGATTAGAAAGCACTGCACACTTCATTGCATTTGGGGTCTTGGGCATACACCTAAATTACATATTATGCTTTTACATTTTCTTTCATATGGTTTTAATTTGGGCGCGTTGTTTTGCGCATGGTTTTAAAAGGATTAAATTTGGTTTACGCTTCCGCAGCTTAACTAAACTTGGTTTTTGAAAACGAGCTAAATGGTTTGGGCATTTAGAGTTCGTTCCTGTGACTTATGGCTATGGGATCCTGGTTTGTCATGCGCCTCGCGGTATAAACCCCGCAGTGGAAATTTGAGGGTGTGACACCAATTACTAAACATGTACCAATGTTGAAACCAGCCCAGATTGACTGGGTTACCGATGCCTCGGTAACCCCGAAGTTGGAGACAATATGCACCCGCTCGGCATCCCCGCCGTCGAGTGGGGTTTGTGAGGCCCAATAGATCTATCCACATTTCCCTCGTTTTGCAACCCGCACATTCATGGTTTCCCCCTGGGACTTTGTATAAAACGTCGTATAGTAATGTAAAGTAACCATAGTATAACATGATCTTTAAAGATCCAAGTACGTAGCATGTTTCTCCCTTGAAAGTAAAACCAGTAAAAGCGGGGCTGTGACACTCACGCACCCATTTCATTTCTCAAAAACTTTTTTGCTTTAAATTCCTCAGGTTTTCATAAAAGAAGCATGTCTTCCCCCGAAAACATTTATAAACAATAAAAAGTGGGGTCATGAACTCACCTTAATTTCCTAGCTTAGCTAGCAATCAAAGCCCGAAGCCTTGACCGACTTCCTCGTGCCCTATTAAAACAAAGGACACCTTAAGACATATAAACCTAACCTATTATCCGGCTAAAAGATAGTTTATCCAACTATCTAGACTCGTGTGTACTAACTCGAGTCTTAATATGCTTTAACTTGATGAACCGATCGTGACTTGTCTTACTTATGCGTTAACACGCGACGTATTACCCAAGTTGCGCACTTGTTTTATTCGCGGGTAACCCACGTTGGACTAATACTACGAAACGTATAACTTATCTTGAGCCGAAGCACATCTCGTTAGTCGAATAAATGCACTTGTCTTGCATGTTTATTTTTAGGAAAATATACTTTGCAAAATATAATTCTTACGGTTATTAATTTCCAATTAATAATAAATGCTACATTAATTCCCAAAATCCAACATTTAAAGTATTCAAACTTTGTTTTGCATAAAGCTTTCCCAAGTAAATCAGACGTTTATATATTTTTTTTGAATATGAACAATAAACATAGTTTCGTTGTCGAAAACCTTTCAAAAGCTCGTCATACTTGATGTTTGGAAAAACTATATATATTTGTTTCAAAATATTGTCCAGGATTCACTTATTATTGTTACAAATATCTTTGTCAAAGCGTCGTGATTTTATATAAATACTTTTATTAAGACGCTTGGAAATTCATTTATAAAAACATACACAACGGTATTAATTTAGTCGCGGTTTGGATTTTGTTGGATAAGTATGCTCTTCTTAGACAGTTTACTTGCTTGTGAACACTTATATGTTTAGCAAGCTTAATCAGATTTGCACAGCGGAATAAGTATATAAAGTTTCACTATCAACAGGAGTTATTACTCCTCCTGGATGTTTGCAAACTAAAGACAAGTTAATGAGAATCTAAGTATTGAATGTAAATGACAATAAATAAGCAGATAGATTCTCAGTTAATGAAATGGAAATAACAAGTAAGAGTTTTGAAGGATTTCAGTTTTCAATTAAAATCGATGTCTAAAACAGAGGGATGAACCCATCTATTTATAGACTTAAAAATGCATGAACCTTGTTACAAAAGCAAGTCTGCAACAAGTTGCAGTCTTGTAACTTTTACAAAAGATAAAGTAATAATAAACAATTAAACTACTGAAACATAAGGCAGTGGAAAGATTCTATTACAAGTGCTGATGAATGACAAACTACTGATGAGTAGTTTGTCTTCAGTAGACTTGTCTGGTTTGACTTCAGAACTTCTGATCTATCTTCTTCAATACTTGTTGAATCCTTCTTCAGTACTTGTGTCTTCTTTCTTCAGTAGTTCTATACTTAGAATAATGGTAGAAGTATGAATTAGACTAAGGTTTGCAAAAGTGGTTTCCTTAATCCTTTCTGTCCTTACAATCTCCCCCTGGATTGATGAAGCCAAAACCTTATCTAATTCCTTATTGCTTTCTTCTTCTGTCTTCAACTATCTTCCATATTTCTTTGAACATGGAATTCTTTAGTTTATTCAGCTATTCATCTGTGAGAGATCTTTGTTGAGGTTCTAGATGTTTAATTGTAAGCAAGTCTTGTGTTGATAGATTTTTCAGTTCATTCATGGATTTGAAGGCCTTGCTTGTAAGATCTCTTCATGTCACCAATACTGAGTTGGAATTAGTAAAGGACCATCTTATGATCAATACTTTAGATCTGTCAAAATCTGAAGTATATGGAACCATGCTGGATCCCTGGGATGTTCCTGAGTGTTGGATATTCTCTACTTCAGTGACTCTCAGGTGGGATTCACTTCTGTCTTCTGTTTGCACAACATCAAGTATTTTAAATGTAGGTAAGTGATGTTCCCTAGCTTTCTCTTGGTAGCAGGTCTTGTTTGTTTAACACCAGAAGTTCTAATTACTGAAGTTGATACTTCAGAAGTTTTGTACTTCTCTGGATTTGCAGCCTTCTCAGCCTTGAATCATAGTCATTGGCTACCAGTTCTTCAATTATTTCTGCTCTCTTTGCTTTTCTTTCCTTCTCAGTTGCAGTCTTGTCAGCAACAAGTTGAGCTCTTCTTGTTAGCTCATCCATTGAGAGCCCTTTGAGTGAAAAGGCTTTTGTCTTGCTGTTCTTTGTAATAAAAGACACCAGTTGTTGTCTTTTATCTTCTTCAGCAACTCTTTCTATTTCAGCTTGTCTATTCAACTCAGCTTCATAAGCTTGAAGCTTTTCATTTAAGCTCATGTCTTCCCTTGCTTCCAGGTTGTTCCAGATCTCATCTTCCTAAGCCTTTCTTTGGGCTGCAAGTAAGCTCTTCTCTAGTAGTTATTTGAACATTGAAATTGGAGAAGGGCTCAGTACAGCCATTTAAGTTGTTGTAGGCCTTGGATTAGGAGTTGGTTGTTGTTCCGTTGGTTTGGAAGGCTCTTCAGTTGTTTGTAAGATGGAAGTGTCAACTACTGAAGTGTTGATAGAAGTATCAACTACTGAAGGATTGTCTTCAGTACTTTCAGAGTCTTCAGCAGTTTCTTCATCATGGCCTTGGGAAGTTTCAGCTTCAACTTCAGTTGTAGAAACAAGCCTATCTTGATCTTCTTTTTGTTTCTTGGCTTTTTCTAGCAGTTGTTGGTGTTGTAGAGCCACTCTTGCCTTTATTTTGGCTTCCAGTGACTGCTTTGGTTACTTAATCTTCTCCCCCTTTTTGGCTTCATCCACTTCTGGAAGCCTGCCAGGATGAGAAGTTGTACCAGAGAATTCAGCAAGCTGTCTTGAGTTGTTGTCAATTTTGTTGGACAGCTCACCAATTTTTTGGTTTATCACCTCAAATTGAGTTGTGGTTTTCAACTCCCAAGAAGTTGTGAAAGATTTGAGGTGATTGGTTATTAAGGTGTTCATCATCTGGTATAGGGCACCATCTGGGTTGCATAGGAGGATCAGATCTATGCTTGATGACCTAGGGAATTGGGTAGGCATTTTTAGTGAGGGGTGTGTTTTTGGGTGATCTTCAAGATGTACTGAAGATGCCACTTTAGGGGAATCAGGGATCAAGTGGACTTTAACCTGATCTGGTGTGACCAGCTCTTTGAGCTTAGAGACACCAGGTGCAGGACCTTCACTAGCAGCCGTCAATTCATGTTTAGTGGAGTGTGAATAATCATCCAAATTAATGGAATCATTTGAATCCCTGATGATATCCTCAATGAGGACATTATCAATTGTATCATGAGCTGGACCCAACCCAGTTGTCTCATGAACCTCTTTTTCTTGGTTTAGAGGATTTCCTACCTCAGGCATAAAGCCTTCATTAGTAGTTGCCACAAGTGAGGTCTTAGCTATGTTACTTCTGTCCTTAGGTCCACCACTGGGTGGTAAATGAGTAGTAGCAGCCTCAAATGTACCTAAGGTCTCTAAGTTTGGGCTTAGAAACCCTGGTTCATCCTCATCTCTTGGGTTAGGGCTAAGGACATCCACATTCATGTCAAGGTCTGATGGTATGTCCCCTGTTTGATGTGGTTGTTGGGGACTGACATGTTCTAAAGGTATGGTCTCTTTTAGCCCAGAGAGAAGTTTGGCTATTTCAATGGTTGATGGTTCTGGTTCAGTAGTTTGTGGTAGTGTTTCAGCAGTTTCAAAATAATGGTGAGTAGTTATGGGTTGTTTGAATTTCTTTCTTTTGAAAATAATTGTAATAGGGGCTCTTGTGGGGGTGTGAGATGGATGAGACTGAGAGGATGTTTTAGTCACAACTTTAGCAAGTGCAGATTGCACATTAGCAGTGTCAGGCATCTCAAATTCCTGAACTGCCTTTCTTTTAAGGTTGGTGGGTTTTGGTTTTTGTTGTTTGGTTTTCTTGGCCTTTTTGGGTGAGGGTTTGGAAGATGAGGGTTCCATGGGGACTGTTTCTGGTTCCCCTTGGTCATCTTCTGGCCAGGCAGCCGGTTTGTTATGCCTTGAGTATGCTTGTGAGGTTAATGGGTTTAAAACAGTTGTTTTACCCACAAGCACCACATCTCCAAGTTCTTTGATTATGCAATGCATGATGAATCTTGGATACAACAAAATCTTCTTTTTTAGAATTTAAGTGATGTAACACCAACTCATTAAAGAAAAGTGTTGATGCCCTGAATTTTGTTTCATTCACAATGGAATGAAAAATTGGTTGAAAAGTAGAGGGCATCTGATCTTAAGATCCAGTTTTTGGACTCAGGCACATGACTATGTAATGAAACAAAAGTTTGTATTTTGGTTCAAAATATTTCTTAAAAATAGTTGCATGTGAAAGAGTACCTTGGTAACCACACTCTGTCATGGTCAAATGAATTTCAGAGTTTGGAAATTAATCTGGTGCATCCACATCATCTAGACCCAGTCTAATTCCCAAACTTGCTGGTGTTTTTGCCATTACTTTCCCTTAGATAGTTGATTTGATGGAAATCACTTGATCGTTCACTGTTACCGTCTCTGCGTTTGCCCAGAACTCATTAAGAGTATCAGTATGGATTGGAGGATCAACGGTGAGGGCAGTGAAGTATTGGGATTTGACGACTAAATCAATGATTTCGTCGTATTGGGACCAGGCTTCATGTTTCTCAAAGTAGCCTCTTTGATTGTGTCCCTGTTTAAGTGTAAGAGCCATGTGGTTTGTGTGTGGGTGGATCGAACAGTGTTTTTGTTTGCAGGTTAAGGGTTTGAGAGTGTTTTTGAGAGAGAAGGAGGGAATTTTGCTTTTTGAAAGGATAAGTGTTGGAAAAGGTATTTATCAGAAGTTTATAACCGCCCTAGGTCAAACTTCTGAAGTGGGAAAATGTCTGATTTACCCTTAATGACAAAACTGCTGATGAAGAACAACTTTCATCAGTAGTTCCCATTTTCTCTTCAGTAGTTTGTTAACAACTGATGAGAATGTTTATAAACACTTTATTCATAACTTTTGAAGTTTATTTTATCAGAAGTTTAATCATTTTTCAGAAAATATTCCCATACTGATGTTTTGTATATGAGTAGTTTCTCTCTTTTTGTTTTTCAGAAGTTTTAGAACAAAACAGATGTAAGTGAAAAATAAAATGTGTGCAGAAAAGTAAAAGAAACACTTACAAATTCAGCATCCCAAGCATGGATACTAACTTCTGAAATGTTGATGTGTCAAGGGGTTTAGTGAATATGTCAGCTATTTGATTAGCTGTTGTCACATGCTTCACTTCAATCTTGCCTTTTTCATAGCAATCCCTTATGAAATGATACCTGATTTCAATATGTTTAGTCTTTGAGAACTGGACAGGATTTTAAATGATGCTAATGGCAGATTTACTGTCTACAAGTAATGGTGTCTTGGTTTCTTTGATTCCATAATCAAGAAGTTTATATTGGAGCCATTGTATCTGTGATGTACAACTTGCAGCTGCAATGTATTCAGCTTCAGCAGTTGAAGTTGCAACAGATGTTTGCTTCTTTGATTGCCAAGACACTAGACAGTTTCCCAAGAATTGACAACCACCAGATGTTGATTTTCTTGACATTTTGCACCCTGCATAGTCACTATCTGAAAAAGCTGATAACTTGGTATTGCTAGAAGCAGGATACCAAATTCCAAGTGTTGGAGTTCCTTTCAGATATCTGAATATTCTTTTGACTGCAATTAGGTGTGATTCCCTAGGAGCTAATTAATATCTAATGGCTTCAAGTCTTGCAACTAGAGAAAAGGTTTCATCATAATCAATTCCTTCTTCTTGAGAATAACCTTGTACCACCAGTCTTGCCTTGTTCTTAATAATCATACTAGCCTCATCTTGTTTGTTCCTAAAAACCCATCTTGTGCCAATTGGTAGCTTGTTTGGTGGTAAGGAACAGATTTCCCAGACTTGTTGCTTCTTGAATTGGAGCAACTCATCTTGCATAGCTTGCACCCAATTTTTTGTTGTCTTTGAGGGCCTCTTGGTACTTCTGAGGTTCCAACTAAGAAATGAATGCTGAGAAGAGGCAAAAGTTGGAAAGCTGGTTTCTTGTGAGAACCCCTGTTGCAATATCACCCATGATTTGATCCAATGGATGATCTTTTTGTTCAATCAGTTGTTATAAACCACTGACAGGTGTAGGTGGCTCTTGTACTTCATCAAACAAACCACTGAGGTTTATAATGTCCGGTTCAGCTGTTTAAACATCTTCAGTAGTTGTAGGAGCTGCAGATGTTTGAGTTTGTACATCAGCAGTTGTTGATGGTTTGAAAATTGACTTAATGACTATATTAGGAGTCCATGGTGCTGGATCCTCATCATCAAACCTCTGATCACCATAATAATTAGGTTTAGATGAAGTGACAGTCTTTTCAGGTACGAAATGGAAGCTGTCAAGGTCAAAGAGTTCAGCAGGATGTGCTGGAATAAGAGTGTATTTTGACTCATTGAACTTGACATTCAGTGTTTCTTCTACTATCTTGGTTCTTGAGTTAAAAACCTTATAGGCTTTTCTAGTGGAAGAGTAACCAAGAAAATAACCTGAATCAACTTTAGCAGCAAACTTTGAAATAGAGTCTTTAATGTTTAGAATGAAACATTGACATCCAAAAGCCCTGAAAAAGGAGATAAGAGGCTTCATGCCATGAAGAACTTCATAGGAAGTTTTGGAGTGTCTCTTGTTGACAAGGACTCTATTCTGAACATAACATGCAGTGTTAACTGCTTCAGCCCAGAAATACAATGGTAGGCCTGAATCAGCTAACATGGTTCTTGCTGCTTCAATTAATGTTATGTTCTTCCTTTCTACCACACCATTTTGTTCAGGAGTTCTGGGAACACCGAATTGTTTAATAATCCCTTTAGACAAACAGAATTCATCCAGAGTTTTGTTCCTGAACTTTGTCTCATTATCACTTCTAATGGCTTTGACAGATAGAGAATGTTGTTTCTCTATTTGTAGAATGAAGAACTTGATGATATCAGCTGCCTCATCCTTTGAAAATAAGAAGAATACCCATGTGAATCTTGAATAGTAATCAATGATGACTAAACAGTACTTCTTCTTACCAAGGCTCGTGATTTTTACTGGCCCAAATAAGTCCATATGGAGTAGTTGAAGACATGCAGTTGTTTTAGATTCTTCAATAGACTTATAGGAGGACTTATGTTGCTTTCCCTTTAAACAGGATACACAGCGTTCTTAACACTGGTATACTTTAGACCTCTGACCAAGCCCATTTTTGTGACTTTATTTATGGCTTTAAAGTTCACATGGCCAAGTCTCCTGTGCCAGAGATCAGTCTCTGAAGTTGATGCCCTTGAGAAGAAACAGGCAGTGTTGTTCAGTACTTTATCCTTTTCAATGTCCACTGCATAGACATTGCCACATCTTTTGGCTATCAAAAAAAGTATGATCTTCAATGATCTTCTCTATCAACTTCTGGCCTTCTAGTGATATGATCTTGCATGTTGTCTTTGGGAAAAATGAAGAATATCCTTTATCACACATTTGTGACACACTTAGCAAGTTGTACTCATGGTTTTCAACCAGATTGACCTTGTCAAACTGTATTTTGCCTGAAGAAACATTGCCATGTCCTAGCACATATCCCTTGGCATTGTTCCCAAAAGATACAGATCCTTCTCTTTGACTGATAAAATTGTTAATCAGGTATCTGCATCCTGTCATGTGCATTGAGCCTCCACTGTCAACATACCAAATGCTATTTAAGCCTTTGGAGACTCTCTACACAAAGTAGCAAATTAGTTAGATTTGGGAACCCAAGCCAGTTTGGCTTTGGGTTTGCTCTTGAGAACATTAACAATTTGTTCTTGACCAGGTTGAGGAATCCATGTCTTTTTGGCAATGGTGGTATCCTTTTGAGGACCACCATCAACCTTGGTCGTTAGTAGTTGTACCATATACATGAGATCTTTAATCTCAGCAGTTTGTGAAACTGCTGATGATGTAGGTCTAACTACTGAAAGAGAATTTTGAGAAAAAGACTGTTGTTGAGATTTCATCTTTTTCTAAGAGAAGGTGTTGCCTGGTTGTTGTTTCTTGGGAAGAAAAGTTTCTTCAAAATCATTTTTGAGTTGTTTTCCCACAACTAGTTGTAATTTTTTCTTGTTATACTGAATTCCTTTTCTGTATCTACAAAATTCTGTTTTGTGGTTAAATAAACCACAGATTTCACATTCTTTTGCCTTTTTTTTCATTTAAAGGCAAGTTTCTGACTGTCTTGATTTGATTTATGTCATGAGTAGTTTTCAGGTTCTCAACTCCTGATGTAGATGAAACTACTGATGGCTTAAAGTCAGATTTTATCAGTACTTCTCAAGAACTGTCTTTGAAAGTTTTTAGAAAGTTTTCATGAAAAGATGTCCATTCTTTCTCTTCAGAAGTTTCATCTTGAACAATTTTTCTCCCATCTTCAGTAGTTTTGGGAGAAAAATCAGTTGGTGTTTCAGTGTGATTGTACCCTATGCCAAATCTAACATTTGATGCACTTTGTTTGTTAAGCAGCAGTTGGTACCCTTTACATGACTCAACCCATTTTTCATAGTCAACCTTGGTATTAGCAAGCTCTTTTCTGACATTTCCTAGGTCTTCTATCATTATTTTAAGTTGTGCTTGGGTTTCAATAGCGTTGTTAGTTGATTTAGAATTTTCTTTTGTTTTAGCAGCAAGCGTTCTTTCTAAATCACATTTCATTTGAGTAAATTTTCTCTCAAAGTCATTGGCTTTGCTTTGTAAATGCACATTAGTCTCTCTTATGAGAGCAAAAGATTCTTTGCATGAGTTTAAACAAAGTTTTGTTAAAGATTCTTTTGATACCTGAGACAGTGCAGATTTTGAGGTGCAGCCCTCAAATGCCATTAAGGCAAAATTCTTTCTGCCATTGTCAGGTTCTCCCCAGTTGATGTCAAACATTTTGTTGTCTGCATCAGGATTGTACTCTGTAGTGTCAAAAGGAAGACTGCAACAGGAGTTATTACTCCCCCTGTATGTTTGCAAACTAAAGACAAGTTAATGAGAATCTAAGTATTGAATGTAAATGACAATAAATACGCAGATAGATTCTCAGTTAATGAAATGGAAATAACAAGTAAGAGTTTTGAAGGATTTCAGTTTTCAATTAAAATCGATGTCTAAAACCGAGGGATGAACCCATCTATTTATAGACTTACAAATGCATGAACCTTGTTACAAAAGCAAGTCTGCAACAAGTTGCAGTCTTGGAACTTGTACAAAAGATAAAGTAATAATAAACAATTAAACTACTGAAACATAAGGCAGTGGAAAGATTCTATAACAAGTGCTGATGAATGACAAACTACTGATGAGTAGTTTGTTTTCAGTAGACTTGTCTGGTTGACTTCAGATTTCTGATCTATCTTCTTCAGTACTTGTTGAATCCTTCTTCAGTACTTGTGTCTTCTTTCTTCAGTAGTTCTATACATAGAATAATGGCAGAAGTATGAATTAGACTAAGGTTTGCAAAATTGGTTTCCTCAATCCTTTCTGTCCTTACAGATTTTATAAAATTTCGGCAGAGTCTCCTCTGTTTTTGTACAAACTAGACAACACAAGTTGTCTAAAAATTCCCAAAATCAACTTCAAAACACAAGACTACAATTTGTTTATCCGCAATTCCCAATCAAATGAGACTTATACGTTTCGACACTTTTATATAAACTATACTTATTTATATTTATATACTTATATAGTCCAACCAATTTAGTCCAATATCGATATTATATGTCACGCATTTTATCCACTATTACCAATCGTCCGATTTAATATATAGTTACCGTTTATTATTTAAGTCAGTTCGTTCACGAGTTAATACCATTTACGTTTGTATTTATATTTTTATAAAAATACAATGTTTATAAAAATGAAATAATGAAATAAATACGAATTCAAGTATACCGAATCACGCACGAGTAACCCGAAGCCGCCTCGAACTATGCGTTGACCGGAACGTTTGACCCGTTGACCAACGTGGCTGCTCGCTGACCAAGGTTGATTGGTTGACCACGACCCGTACCGAGACCCGAGACCCGATCCAAACCGAATAGCGGCCAGATCCAACAAACTCCAAAACCGCAAGCCGAAAACCGCATCAAACCACTTGTTGAACCCCAAACCATAACCAACACGCATCCGACTTGAACCCACACCGAACCCATCTTGACCTGAGACCCGAAAACCAACACCACCAAACTTGACTCAACCATTAATCAAGTACCCGAGTTAAAACCAAACCTGAACCGAATCCAAGGCCACCCGAAAACAATAATCGTACAGCCTAAGTCTGACCCGAACATAGATCAAGGGCTCGTGACCCGAGCAAATCCGAAAACGAACTCAACCTGGCTCGTGACTTGTGACCAAGACCCGAAGCTGCAACAAGCCTTGACCTGGAACAAACTATCACCAAAACCGCCACAGCCATACCTGATCGGACCCCAACCGAGAACCACCACGGACTCGCACCACCACCGGAGATAAAACCCATCTGCACCGAAAAACATCACCATCGCCCCTGTACCTCCTGCCGCCTCCACCTTTAACCCGACCAGTCACAACAAGCCCTAAAACCCCCTTCAACCGGCCCGAAACAACCCCAATCGGCCTCCACGCATATCCAAACCTGACACTAACTGGCCGGACCACCTTGAACCCAATCTAACCCAATTGATGACTTGAACCGGACCCGAGTTGAATCACCCATGAAACCACCACAATCCGCCGCTAACCACCTCACAACACGACCACCAGATTTAACCCGGCCCCCACCCCTGTCCGGTTGATTACAGCACCGCCACCGCCGTTTCCATGGTGGTGGTCGGCTGTTTCTTATTATGGAGATGGAGAGAGACTGAGAGAGTGTGGGTAAGAGGAGAGGAGAGGAGAGGGAATCGGGTTTAAAGAGAGAGAGATAGAGAGAGAGAGAGGACAGGGTTTTGTTTGGGGTGCGGCTGGACAAATGAAGAAGAAAGAGGTGGATAAGGTCTTTTATAGCTAGGGACATACATGAATAATGCACTTACATAGACCTGCTACGACACAACAACAACATGTTCCTATGAATCCTTGGGCAGTTGCTTCTCAAAAGATGAACACACAACCAACACAGCCGATCAACTATATTGCCTTGACAAGTTCAACACCACCAACTGTTATTCAACCTCCACAATAAGTGATTGATTTTTGGGGAGTTGCAGCAGTAGAGGTGCAGAATCAGACTTCAAATGCAATTACTACATTGATCAATAATTTATCATCGGGAAGTGGTAATCGTCCTCTGATGCTGTTGGACATGTCAGAATATTATCAATGGTGGAAGAAATTTAAGATTCATTTGGATGGAATGGGATTGGAAGGTGGAGAGGCGTGGCAAATGATCATGAAGGGATATAATCCTCTAATGGTTGAGAATACAACAATCTGACCAATGAGGATTATGCCCAGATCGACAAGGAAGAGATGGAATTGATCGACATACAGTGGGGATTTGCAAGTGTGATGAGGAGAGCTAATGAGTTCATAGAGAAAACCGGAAGAACTGATATCGCTACCTCACCGAATACTACCTATGGTTTCAACAAAGCCAAGGTAACTTGCTTTAACTGTGGAACTCGAGGTCATTTTAAGAGAGAGTGTACCGAACCAATGCAACAAGGTAACCGAAACCCGTTTAAATTCAACTATCAAAATCGCCAATCACAAAACCAAGTTACTTTTCAAAGCCAAAACAATAACAACTATCCACAACAAAACAATTACCAAAACCGACAAAACACCTCTCAAAATACCACACCAAGACAAACATCTACAACCAACCAAAACCAAACTACATCTAATCCTAACCCAACCAGAACCATTGTTCCTAATTCTACACCATACACTCAACCTCAAAATTAGAACCAGGCTTTTGTGATACAGAAGGATGAGGGTTTTGATTGGAATTGCTTACAAAATATGCAATTGGGTGTTGAAGAGGTTACTAGTGGGAATGTAGCTTGTTTTGCATAGGAAATGGTATTGGAGGAGCGGTGATAGCTGATAATGAATTGGATTCTGAGAAAGTCTCTGAAGTTGTGATTGAGGAGATTGTTGAAGAGGTTCCAGATTGTGTTGCTAAGAAGGTTGAGGAACCAGTTTCTGAAACAGTTTCAGGGACGATTATGGATTCCGTTGTTGATGTCTCTGATGAACCAGAATCTGTCTATTCAGACTCAGAAAGCGAATCTGATTCAGAACCTAGCGTTAATTCTCTTGATGACGATATTGATAAGTTGCTAGCTAAAGCAGACTTTCTGATGATGAAGAAGTCATGCATAGTGGATGATGCTTTCACAAGGATTGATTATTCTAAGTTCTTTGCAGGAAAGGAAGCTCACTTTGCATTGATGGCCGACAGACCCGCCTAAACCAGTAAGTTCTAACTCTTCTACTAGTGATAAATATTGTAGTACTTGTGTTAGATTAAATGATGAAGTTAAGCAACTTAAGCATCAGCTTGAGAGTGCTAAAATTGTCTTCTGGCAACAAGGTTTCATATCGATACCTTGTTGGAGTATGGTATCCACATAACCCAGTTGAGTGGGTTTGGGATGTTGAGGTTATTGCATTTTGAGGCTTGCTGTAGGGCTTTGCATATTGTACCAACATTTGAGAAGTTCAATGTTTTTATATGCTGGTTCAATCCCTATCTTGGTTCAATGTTGATCTCCGGTCTAAGGTGCAACCGATGTGAACTAACGCACCGAAGTCTCTTTACAACTAGAAAGAGAAATTCTTTTACATTAAACGTGGAGTTATTCCGGTGGCGATGCCCTGGAAAGTGATTCAAGAGCGGGAGAGGGTGTCGGACCACCCGGTGATGATGGGTTATAAGGAGCAGGAGTGGTTCCGGCGGTTGACCTCCAACTCCTCTTCGTTTCATGTGCATAATTGCCTGGAAGCTTTGTTAGTGTACCTTAGGTTAAGTTGGTTGCGCTTGGTGGAAGGCAACGAGCCAATGTTGCACCCAAAAGGTACGTTACTTTCATTTCCGCTTAGTGAGTTTGATTATCCTCATGTTTTTGCTAAGTTCTGTAATATTTCCGCAGGTGCTGTGTTGTTTGATGTTTTTCTTTTGCGCGATAAGGTGCGTGGGAAGTGGATGGCCCCACTTGCTGACAGGCCATCACGGGTGGAAGAGATGATGGGCAGGTTTTACATGCCCAAGTTGGACGATGCGCCCCCTCACTTCAGCGACACGGGTGAGACTCCAATTGATCCTGATCCTCTTTGTAGTTTTGCGCCGAGAGGGGTCCCGTGCATTAATATTTCTGATGAGGAGTCTATCGGATCTTCGGAGGAGTTGGTTCATCCGAATCGTCCTTCTAGGATTCCGGGAGCTCGTGGGTGCTGGAAAATGGCACCCAGAAGTCATACTTATACCTCTAAGGCTGATTATGTTGAGCTCTTTGAAACTGTGCCTTTGAGTGCAGGTGGAATTGGGCCTACTGGCCATAAGCGTAAAGAGAGCTCTTCCACTGCCACCACAGAGACTAAGACTGAGGTGGACCCTACTGGAGAGTAGAAAAAGAACAACTTGTAGAAGACGACGGATCAAGGTAGATTCGATCCCGGGTTGATTGAACAGAAGCTTGTACAGTTGTCCTCTACCCAAGTTCAGATACCTGGTCAAGGGGCGACGACACCAGAGAGTGGTGATGGCGAGGGTAGTAACAAGTCTAGCCCCCCTCCTATTGAAGATTTGACTAGGGAGGCCCGGGCTGCGTTCTCCTTCAACATCACGCCCCCTCCACGCCGCGATCCTGTGCTCCAAAAGTCAATAAAGAAGAAGCCAGGTAAAACCTCTATTGTACATTTAGTTTTGTTTGCGCAGTTTGTCTTTTCATTGACAGTTGTTCCTTTTCAGATGTTAGCCCCACAATCATTCCTACCTATCCTGTGCTTACTCTTTCTGAAGAGGAGATTGCTCGCCAGCGTATGCCTGAAAAGCTTACGCATGGTGAGAATGAGAGGAAGGAGGAAGAAGAACGTTTGATGAAGGAGAAAGAGACTAACGCTGAAGCCGCAAGGCTGGAAACCGAAAAGAAAGCTGCTGAGAAGGACATTGTTGAAAAGCAGACTGCCAAGAGAGAGACCGTAAGGAAGGAAGCCGCTGAGAAAGAGGCGGCGGAGAAAGAGGCCAATGAGAAGGCTAAGGCTGCTGCCAATATAGAAAAGGCGCCGGGCAAGAAGCCTGTTGTTGTAACCACTCCGGCGGGAGGCGTCGGTGATGGTAAGTTTGCTGAGGGCCGAACGGGCGAGATGTCGTCTGGTTCAACTGATAAAGAGGCCACGGGGCCAGATTTTGTGAAGGACCCTCTACCGCAGGGGGGAGTGACCAAGGTAACATCCGTGAAGAAAACCGTGACATACTCCGAGGGGGATAGACTATTTACCCCTCACTAGAGTCTTCACGAGAATTCTCGATTTTCAAATCTACTCCTTGCGGAGGAGTTTGTTGATACTGTCGTTCCACCCAAAGAAAAAGAATATCAGTATAGGTTGAAAAGGCCACATTTGGTCTCCGACCTGTGTGTGAATGCGGTTGTGAACTTGCTGGCATGTACTCATTAAGGCGTCGTGATACAACGCAGCATCGCTGAGTTTGACAAGTCTAAAGCTACATTGGCCCAGAAGGAAAAATGGTTCCGAGAAATGGAAAATAAGCCGAAATCCGAAGTTGATTGTTACCGGGGTCGTGCACACACGGAGGACGATGAGGTGAAAAAGTTGAAGGCGGACCAGGCAGCGGCACAGAAGAGGTGGACAGATTCATGTAATGGCACGAATGCCGAAAGGATGAGAGATCGGGAGTAGATTCAAGTGTTGAAAAATGAGAACTCCCGACTACTTCCCGTTCCTGAAGGTCACTCAAAAGCCTTGGAGGAACGCGGCGCAAAGGGTGTAGATGCGCACTTTGAGCTCTAGAATAAGGATAAGGAGCTCATGAGTGCAGCGTCGTGTATCTCTGTTTTGGAGTAGAAGAAGATTGTGTGGGAGAAGGAGTGGGAACAGTTATTGGCTGAGAAGGCTTTGGCAGAGGAGTGGGTGCTGTTGCCTCGTTGGAAAGTGAGAACGCGAAAGTGTTACTTGAAGCGTCCCAGGTTGCCCAAGAAAAAGCTTAGCGGTCCATCAGATGGATGATAACTGATGCGGTCGCCGGGGTACGTTGTCCCTTACCTTCTATTTTGCACCTTTTCTTATTTTGGAATTTGACTAACACTTGTTCGTTTATGCAGATTTTTAAATGGTTCTGGAATGAACCAAAGCACGGTGATCAAGTTACTACAATAGCTGTTGCGGCCCGCGCTATTCGTGAAGCAAATGGGTTTGATACTGATTTTCACCATGTGCTAAATCATGGTACCATTGACTACGGGGGACATTACAGGAAGCCTCGCGAGGCTGAGTACCGAGATCAGCTTGCTGCATTTGAGCTAATCGAATTTCCCATCCTGAAGGTGATCGATGATTGTGCTCAATATGAAGCAGCCTTCGCTTTCCGTTACTATATTGAAGAATCAGACCGAATGGGTGCGTAAGTGGCCAAGCAGCCAGAGCTAGAGGAGGTGCGGCAACTGGAAGCAAAGTGTAAGACCGTGGTTGATGTGCCAGCTGGTGTGGGTGTATCTGGTACGACTCACAACGATGAGGAGCAACAGCTTGATTATGAGGGCTCCGACTAGTTTATTTACTTGTAATTTTTGATGTTTTTTATGGTTGTACTTCCGGGCCTTTGGTGCCCTTTATGAATGAAAGTATTAAGTTTATGTTGCCTTGACTGCGATGTACTTTGATAATGTATGTAAATGGGAAGTCCCCTAGTGTTTTATGGGACTCGCACATTGTCAAGTGATTGCACTGCCAGGCATTGGGTCTAAAGTTACCCTGCGCCTTAAGGCTGTCACGCATTTATTAAGTAAGATAAAAATGAAAGTAAGATAACTTTTCATTGAATATTTGGTACATAGCCATGGGTAGTCGATACTACAACTTACATAAACATGCATGTAGTTGTGCCGCATTCCATGACCGAGGGATAGGCGTGCCATCTAACTTTTCTAGCGCGTAAGCGCCTTTCCCGAGGATTTATTGTATTTTGTACGGTCGTTCCCAATTAGGAGCCAGTTTCTCTTGCCTTTCTAAGTTGGAAGATTCATTGTTGCGGAAGACGTAGTCTTCGACGTTAACCTTGCACGCCTTTACACGCTGATTGTAGTAGCGCTCCAATTGCTTCTTGTACTTTGCTTCTTTAATTGCAGCAAGTTCACGCCGTTCTTCCAACAGATCAAGGTTTAATCGAAGCTGCACGTCGTTAGTTCCTTTGTTAGCCATTAATACCCGCGCAGAAGGACAACCGATTTCGGCAGGTATTACCACCTCAGAACCGTAGGTTAGACTGAACGGTGTTTCACAATTGCCTATTTTGTTCAAGGTTCGATGAGCCCATACAATGTGCGGGACCTCATCGACCTATCCCGTGTGCTTGGTTCCGAGTCGCACATTGATGCCTTCTATGATGCTTCGGTTTGCTTTTTCTACCTGGCCGCTGGCTTGTGGATGTGCGACGGATGTAATGATTTGTTGGACACCGAGTTGTGCCAACCATTGTTGTAGGTGTTGGTCCGTAAATTGCGTACCGTTGTCGATCACAAGCTGAAACGGGAAGCCGAATCTGCAACTGATGAACTCCCAGATGAATCGCTTAACATGGGCCCATCTATTTTCGCTAGGGGCTTAGCTTTGACCCATTTGGTGAAGTAGTCGATGGCTACAATCAGGAACTGGACGTTTCCTGGTGCGGTGGGAAATGGCCCTACAATGTCAATTTCCCATTTTTGAAATGGCCATGCCACGTTTGCGAGCTCCAGGTCGTTTTTTGGGCACAGGGTATTTGGCGCATGACGCTGGCAAGAGTCACATTTGAGGAGCTCGGTGACCGCGTCAAGGTGCATGTCTGGCCAATATGTTGGGTTATATTGAGACCACAGTTACCAGATTAGAGACTTTTAGTAATATATTGTATAGATTGAAAGTTAAAGGACCTAGAATGTAATTATTGCATAGTTTTGGTTGCCTAACCCTAATCTGCGCACTTATGTGCACGGGCTCTGCGCACTTAAGCTAAGTGCGCAGGCCCAATGAGCTGCCTATATAAAGCTTGTGTGTGTACAGGATTGGGGTTAGGGTTTTGGATATTATCTTGATAGCACAAGTTTAAAGGGTGCGTACTTAATTCTGTAATCCATGGTTCTTTGATGTTTATCAGTAATGGAAAGCTTGAATCTCTTTATCTTGTGTGTCGGTTTTGCTAGCTTTATCTAGTATCTTTGTTTTTCTGGATTAATCACTTAAAACACCTAACAAATAGGTGTTTCTAAGTGATAACAATCTATTGCATTTAACAAGATCTAGTATTTGGGACTTACACAATAATACCCCGCGTTCATCAACTTGGCGACTACCATTCAAGGGCCTGCGTGCAGGCCGCAAATGCCTTCGTGAATATCTTTGATAAGGAAGGATGCATCTGCAAAGTTGATGTGTGTAAATGTATATATAAAAATAACACAAGCTTTAATTAAAACGACTCACCTAAAAACTACACACGCACGGCAAGTGTACCGGTCGCAAAGCCGTAAACAGATAAGGCCGAGTATCGAACCCAAAGACGCGAATGCAACTCTAGATCACAACCTATACGGAAATACTAGTCTAAATAAATATATACTTGGGGGGTTAAACTAATAATTATAAACTTAATTAAAATAGATTTAACTTAACTTAACTCGAAAACTAATACGAACTTAAGGAACTTGAGAAATCAGATAGGAAGAAGGCTGGTAACCTAGGTAGAATCCCTAGACTCTGGTTATAAAAGCTGACCTATGTAATCCGGTTAGAGACCCTGTTCTCATCTAATAAACCTCCTGTCAAGGATAGTCGACTAGACTCAAGGCGGGACAAGTGTTGAGATGCTAAAATGAAAATGGATCGCCCCAGCGAAACCAAATCCCACAGTAATCCTTTAATCAACCACTCTTGGATCGAAAACTCCCAAACTGTGAAGCAGACTTAACTAATACGAATGAAATCCTAGGAAAACACTAAACACGAATAAGTAACCGGTCTCGCCCCAGCGATAACCAAACTACCAAACAATGCCTAGTTAGTCAACCTAGCAATCCCGAATTATATTCCTAACCTTCGGGAAGGGATTGCACACCTTAGCTAATTGATTTTAAAAACCTGTCAAACTTGCGCTATTCCTAACTGCAAGAACTAGCTCGACAACAAAAGTTAATCAAACTAGAATGATTTCTAGATCTAGGGAATATTCCTATGTGCCTAGAACATCAAAAACAACAAACAAGTAATTAAATAAAAAAGCGTCAGTACACAAATATTCAAAATCAAACATAAAACTTAAATCATGTAACCCAACACATCCAAAACGGAAAATATAAGTCTTTAATTAAAAACCATAATCTAGTTCATCATCCCAAGTCACCAATAAAAGTTTTAGCTCATAATATTTAAAGACATCTTCACAAAATAAATAAAAATAGTTTTAATCATGTCTATAAAAATATGAAACAAAAACTAAACCAAACCCGGAGTTCCTTGAATGTTAATCTTTAACGTGCCCGGAACCTTCTCTCCTTCACTGCCCTTCTGGTCGTTCCAGCGGTCCTTCGTCGACTTCGATTGAATTTTTTTGTCCCTCCCCTCGAATATTGATGCTGCTGATGTCCTTTTATTTTTGATGTTACGTCGGTGTCGAGTCCCTCAATTGACTAGGTTATTAAAATAGCTTTAATGGGCTGTGTGTAGAAAGGATCCAGCTAGAGTATTGGGCCGATGTGCTTCTACCTCAATATTTTCTTTCTTTTCTTTCTTCTTTGGTGTGTTGACTTTATGTTTCTTTTTCTCATTTTGTTTTCTTCACGAGACATTGTCTCATTTTTTAGTAACTATGTCCTATTTTTTTTATTATTATTATAACTCTTGCTTTTGTATCGGGTGTTTCTTGACTTGACCAAAGTAGCTCGTTTACGCTTCAACGTCCATGGACACATGCTCTCAAGTGTCTGTGTCTCAATTAAAATTCTTTCGTTTTAAGCTCATTTTCCACGAAGACCTATAAAATAATAAAAACGAGTACTAAGAGTACCAAAAACTAATAAAAACTATACAATGACAAAAATAGACAAACAAACGAATACACGCCTAAAACTACTAAAAACTATATACAAAAGACTCAATTATAACTCAAAATACATAGGAGAATAGATGTGTTTTACAACACATCAAAAGTCAACACACCGGAGTAGTGGCCCGAGATACGATCAGCGGTACAATGTCCCGTCGGTCAGCTGATAATGAAGAGCCATGTATTGTAGCTTCCGGGCCTATGATTTGTCTTCGGGCAGGATGCCGAAAGTTAAATAGGCTTTGATTGGTGTCATCCAAGAGGCGTTGCCTGTTTGGATGACATTTACTTGTCGCAGTGGGACGGAGGGCCTATCCAGCAGTTCTACGCGAACTTCATTCCCCATATGTTCAAAGACCGGGAAAGCCATCTTACTCAATGCATCCGCAGGTTTGTTTTGTCTCCTTTTGATGTGGACGACCGTGCACGAATCAAACCTGCGCATGAGTTATTTGGCTTGATCTAAGTAGAGGATGATAGTTGTGTCTCTTGCGTCATAGGTCCCGTTGATCTACCCTACGACAAGGATTGAGTCCACGTGCTCTTCAACATTGCAGCCCCCATTTTTTCCACAATATAGAGGCCTACCAGTAGCACTTCGTACTCTGCTTCATTGTTAGTGCTTTGAAGTCAGGGCGGATTGCATACGTGAACTCCTTCTTTTCTGGCTGATGAGGCGGAGGCCTGCGCCGGAACCATCTTCATTAGAGGCCCCGTCTGTGAATAAGGATAATTTTCACGATTGGTCCTGAGGTTGCGCAGATGCTTGTTCCGCCAGGCAGTCTTGGACCCTGTCAGCAGGTATCTCTGTCGTGATATCAGCGAGTACATGTCCCTTGATTACAAGTCTAGGCTTGTAATTGATCGTATGCTCTCCGAGTTCGATTGCTCATTTTGCTATACGACCAATAATTCAGGTTTACAAAGTTCCTCGTTGATTCGGTAGTCCGTGAGGACGTTGATGGGGTTCCATTGAAAATACCGCCGCTGATGTAGTAGATTGGTGTTTGATGGGGTGCCCTTGAAGATGTCGTCGTTGTTGCCTTGAACAGTTTGAAAATAAACTTCTAAAATTGTAAATATGATTAAAATTCGAACATGAGCATCATTTGATATCCATGTAAAATAATTTGGGTTGGTTTGTGGTGCAGGTTCTTTGTCTAATGATCTGGTGAAGGTCCGGTTGGCATTAATGGTGATGCTGTAATCTCAGAGTTAGATTTGGAAAGGGTTAATGAGGTGTTGACTAAGGAGAATAAGGAAGGTAGTTATGAGGAGAAGTTTTTTTCGGGAAAGGATTTCGATTTTGAAAAGCATTTAATTGATAATGATTGTGAGGGAGAAGTTTTGTCAAAGATTAACAAGAGAAAAAAGAAACAAAATAATGTTGCAGATTTGGGCTGGGAAAGATTACAATATTCGAGCAGCTTGGAAAAAAATAAGTTGTTAAAAAAGCCCAAAGGTGGGGAGGGCCCACTAGGGTTAGCTGATTATATAGTTAGCCCAGAAGTGGAAGATTATGATCCGATTGGTGATTCGAATAACAGTGGGGTAGATAAATGTAATTTTTTAGATACCAAAGGGCTAGATGGTCAATGCTTAAATAATAAAGTGGAAGCTTCTCAAAACCCATCTGTCCTTATCGCGTCTCAGCGACAGGAGAAACAAGGCAATATAGGTGATTCGAATGTCGTGGAGGATGAGATGGGAGTATCTGAAAAGATGGATAGGGAGGTGGAAGCGACGGTACGGTTGGGAGTATTGCTTTGTGCAATGTTACAGAATCAGAGAAAATTGGTTCAAGAATCTATCGAAGGTGAAGGTGTACAGGTAAGTCATAGATTATCTATGAATATTAGAGGGGTGAGGGTTGGAGGTAAAGTGGCTTGGGCTAGAGGGTTGAAAGTTAAAAATGGGGTTGATTTTGTTAGTATCCAAGAAACTCATTCTGTTGGATTATCTCGACAGGAGGTTTTAGACTCGTGGGGAAATGAGGTTACGGATTATGATTTTGTTGATGCGAGGGGCAGGTCGGGTGGCCTTTTGAATATATGGAACCCGAAGGTTTTTCAAATGGTGTCATCTATTCAGAATCAAAATATTTTAATTACTAAAGGTAATTTAGTCGCTGACGGGACTTTGGTGAATTTTATTAATGTGTATGCTCCACAGAGAGCTGGGGCTAAGCGAAGGTTGTGGGAGGATTTGACAGAGGTGTTGAGAAGATGTAGTGGCATGTTGGTGTTATTAGGCGATTTTAATGCTGTTCGTTGTCCGGAGGAACGAAGAAATTCCAAATTCAATTATGGGATTGCTGCTGATTTTAATAGATTTATTGACGATATGGGGCTGAAAGAATATGTTATGAGAGGCTTCAGATTTACTTTTTTAGCTGGAAAGGGCGAGGAACATAAAATGAGCAAGATTGATAGGGTTTTGGTTTGTCAGAATTTTTTTGATAGATGGCCGTCTACGTGCTTAACGGCTCTCCCTAGGGAATTTTCTAATCATTTCCCGCTTTTATTGACGGTGGTTGATTCTAATTTTGGGCCGAAACCATTTAGATGGTTCAATTCGTGGCTTAGTAGGGATGACTGTGATAAGGTGGCGGTGAAAGCTTTTGAAGTTAGCGGTTATCAGGGTAATTCGGATGAGATCATTATGGCGAAGTTTAGATACTTGAGACAAACTCTTAAAAATTGGTGGAAGGATGTCTTGAAGAAAGAGGGTGAGGAATTGATAAAAATGAAAGAGGATATGAAAAAATTGGAGATTGCTATGGAAGAAAGGGATTTGGAAGAAGATGAAGTCTGGGTTTTGGAAGAGTGTAGGAAAGGGATAGATTTTTTGCAATTGTGTTCTAATAGGGACCTGAAACAAAAATCTAGAGTGAAATGGGCCATTGATGGGGATGAAAATTCAGCTTTCTTTCATGGGGTTGTTAACGGGAGAAAGGCTTCTAATTCGATTCCTGGATTGAAGGTTGATGGGGTTTGGGTGTCGAAGCCTGCTTTGGTTAAAAAGGAGGTTCTTAGACATTTTCGTAACATTTTAGAGAGGATATGAAGACTAGACCTCGGGTGAAGTGCGATAATATGAAAAGGATACAAAGGGATATGGAGGATGCTTTGGTTAAGAGGTTTTCTAGAGAAGAGATTAAGGATGTTGTTTTTGATTGTGGGTCGGATAGAGCGCCGGGGCCTAATGGTTTCAATTTCAGGTTTGTCAAACATTTTTGGAGTTTCTTAGAGGAGGATTTTATGAATATGTTTGATCAGTTTCATGAACCTGGTGTTATTAGTAGTGGATGTAGCTCTTCTTTTATTACTTTGATCCCGAAATCCAAAACTCCGGTGGGTTAAAAAGATTATAGACCCATCAATTTAGTAGGGATTATTAGTAAGGCGATTTCCAAAGTTTTGGCCTACCGGATTAAGAGTGCTTTAGATGTGGTTATTTCTAGAACCCAGTCTGCTTTTCTTAGAGGAAGGTTCATTTTGGATGGTCTTTTAATGATTAATGAAACTATAGGTTGGATTAAGAAAACGGGTAAGAAGGCATTTCTTTTGAAGCTTGATTTTGAGAAGGCGTATGATAATGTTAATTGAGATTTTTTATTAAATACGCTGGATCAAATGGGCTTCCCGGCTAGGTGGTGCAAATGGGTGAAAGGTATTCTTGAATCTGCACACTCTGCTGTTTTGGTCAATGGGTCTCCCACGTTCGAATTTCAGTGTGAAAAAAGGGGTTCGTCAAGGAGATCCGTTGTCTCCGTTTCTTTTTCTGGTAGTGATGGAAGTGCTTCACTGCTTGTTAGACAAAGCGGTGGAATTGGGTGAATTAAAGGGGATTCGGTTTGGGGGAGGGTCTAAGGTGCTCTCTCACCTTTTTTATGCAGATGATGCGTTAATTGTGGGAGAGTGGTCTAAAGATAATTTGGAGAATGTTGCTAGGGTGCTTCGAGTTTTTCATCTTTGCTCGGGGTTGAAAATAAATCTCCAAAAGTCTTACATATACGGGGTTGGGGTGGATGACTCAGAAGTGCAAAGTATGGCGGAGCTTATCGGGTGTAGAATGGGTGGTTTACCATTTGATTATTTAGGTTTTCGTGTGGGGGCGAATATGAATAGAGTTTGCCAATGGAACTCGGTGAAAGATACTATTCAAAACAGACTCTCATCATGGAAGGCGAGGACGTTGTCCATAGGGGGGGGGGGGGAGGTTAACTCTTATAAAGTCTGTTTTATCTAGTCTCCCATATATTACTTGTCTATTTACAAGGCACCGGTGAAAGTGTTGGATCAAATGGAAAGATTAATGAGAAACTTTTTATGGTCCGGGTCTGAGGATGTGAAAAAGGTTCATTAGGTGTCTTGGGAGGTGATCACGAAGTCCAAGAAAGAAGGGGGTTTGGGTATATCAAGGCTTTCGGATGTGAATATTGCGCTTGTAGCGAAATGGGCTTGGAGATTTGTTGTGGAAAATGGGTCTATTTGGCGAGACTCTATTGAGGCGATTCATGGTGGTAGGAGCAATTGGAGTTTTCTTTCTATTAAGAGAGGCATTCCGTGTTGTTGGAAGGCAATTGTAAATATTTTAGAAGCGACTAAGGTGCAAGATAAAACGCTTCAGCAATTGATTAGGGGGTCGGTGGGTACAGGAGACAAGATTCGCTTCTGGCATGAATATTGGCTGGGAGAATCTACATTGAGGAGGCGTTGGCCTTGCTTTTATAAGCTGGAAGTTAATAAAAACAGTTTGATAAAGGACCGGCTGACTGTAGAAAATGATAATTGTTTATTTACAGGTTCTTGGAGAAGATTTCCTCGTTCGGTTGAAGAGCTCTCAGAGGTTCAGGACCTGCAGCGTCTGATCACAGGGGTTAAAATGTCCTGTTCGGATGATAAATGGGTTTGGAATGAAGATACGAAGGGGCCATTCACCGTGAAAGGCTGTAAGAAGCTGATGAACGTGGATGTTAATGGGTTGATGGATACAGCAAGGCTGAAATAGGAGGCTTGGGTCCCTATAAAGATTGGGTCACTTATATATCCATTGTATATGTGTGTTTGATTTGGCGGTTCTCGGTTTTGAGAGCTAGCCGGTGTTAATGAAAGTTAATGTTAAAAAAAAAAAAAAATAGAAGAGTGTTAAATTTAAAGCCCCCACTAGACATATTACATGTGTAACAACTTGAGATGATACTAGAAGTAATACGAGACAATAATTACAGACTTACAATTTTCTGTTGTTGGCCAGAAGAAATCAATGTCAAAACAAGACAACACGTATGTAGTTACGTTTATATTAGTCACTCTTAACACGTTTCCAAATTAAACAACTATCAACTCACCCATTAATCCATTATCATCATCATCATCTCCTTCCCACACCAAATTCCCCTCCCTTAACCCACCCCAAAAAATGGAACAACAAACATACACCTCCATCAAAATCACCCAACACCACCCCACCTCCAAAGTCTACACCATCTCCTTAAACCGCCCTCTCCAAAGCAACGCTCTCCCCCTCCAATTCTTCACCGAGCTCCCACACGCCTTATCCTCCCTCGACCTAAACCCAGACGTCTCCATCATCCTCTTATCCGCCACCGGCCCCCACTTCTGCTCCGGCATCGACCTCCACTCTCTCTCCTCCCTCACCTCCGCCCTCAAATCCAACCCTGACCCTGCCCGTACAGCCGAGCATTTGTTTAGACAAATCAAAATGATGCAGGATGGGATTACTAGTATTGAGAAGTGCCGGAAGCCTGTGATTGCTTGTGTACATGGGGCGTGTGTTGGTGGTGGGGTTGATGTTGTGAGTGCGTGTGATGTGAGGTATTGTAGTGAGGATGCGTTTTTTGAGGTGAAGGAGGTGGATTTGGCGATTACTGCGGATCTAGGGTCGTTGCAACGGTTGCCGAGGATTGTTGGGTTTGGGAAGGCCATGGAGTTGGCGTTGACTGCGAGACGGGTGAAGGGGGTTGAGGCGAAGGAGATTGGGCTTGTTTCGAAGGTGTTTGGGAGTAGGGAGGAGATGGAGGAAGGTGTTAGGGCTATTGCTGAGGGTTAGTTTGGTTGCTTAATGTTTTAATAATTCTATTTGCTGTGGTAGGATAGGATTAGTGGGCGAACAAACAAACGCGCCTAGTAAAATCTCATACTTAGTGAATTTATTGAATTATTGGCAGAGTCCGGAGAGGGAGGGGTGAGGGCAAAAGCTTTCCTATATCCCACTAAGCCAGCTAAATGCGCGAGCCAACGAGCCAAGCTTAGTTAGGATCTGGGTTGGCTCGTTTACAAATGAGCCAATTTAGAGCAAATCAGGAACTTTTAGAACAAACCTACTGTACACTTTATGCTAGCGGCTGTTTTAGTACTGCACACGTTAAGCCTTTTTTGTACAATATGTGGTTTTGATTCCGTTATTTTTACAAAAAATGCGGCTGACAGAATCAAAGCAACCAACTATGCAAATTTGCGAATAATGATAATATTGAACAGTAAACAGTAAAACAGCTGCTAGCATAAAGTGGTTCATAGCAGCTAGCAGGGCTGTTCAGAAAGCAGGTGATGATGTTAGCTTCTTCATACACGAGCCAAGCTCGACCCTAGGTAAGCCGTAAGCTTGGCTCGTTTGTTAGGCTTTTAGCTTGGCCGTTTGTTCGTTTAAAATTAAAGCCCAAATATTAATGTATATAAATTTTAACAGAAATTTAATATCCATAGCTATATATTATAAATTCTACATTATATGAATGTTAAAATGCTATTTTTTATGTGTATATATGTGTGGCCTTTGGGGGGCAAAACTAAAGTTGCACTAGTTTAAACGTTATTTTACTAATTTCGTGAAAATAACGTTAAAAACGACGGACGGTTAATCATGCATCATGTGGTGGCGTGGATAGCCAAAAGACAAAGGGGTACATGCACTGATCGGGTTTGTCCCGATTGCTAAGTGTTCTGTGCCTTATGTCCAAAGCTTGATACCAAACCACATCGAGCCGGGGGTCTCACTGGAAGCAGCCTCTCTATTCTTAGGGGTAGAGGTAAGGCTGTCTACATCTTACCCTCCTCAGACCCTACCTTAGCTTTGCTATAGGTGGGATTAACTGAGTATGATGATGATGATGATGATGATGATGATAAAATGCTATTTTTTGTTTTCACATATATCCGTATGTGTAAAAGTATAGTTTGTTTTTAAATAAACAAGCTGGCTCAAGATTTTTACGAGCAGTGCCCGAGTTCAACATTTTGGCTTGTTAAGACTTAAGACAAGTGAGTTGAGGAGGTGCGGCTTGGTTTGTAATCTAGTGGAGCCAACTGACCTAGCTCGGCTTGTTTTGCAGCCTTAATTATAAGTTAACCAGTAACTGTACAAATGTTGGTTGTAGGAATTGCTGCAAAATCTCCCCTTGCTGTGATTGGGACAAAAAGTGTGATGCTAAAGAGTAGAGATTTGACATTGGATCAAGGTCTGGATCACGTTGCTACATGGAACTCTGCTATGCTGTTATCAAGTGATTTACAGGAGGTAATATCAGCCAAAATGCGAAAAACAAAACCTTCATTTTCTAAGCTATGATCAAGTTCAACCACTTTCTTTCATCGTTGGTAAACCATATCTACCTGTTGATCAAATAATGTGTAGTTTCATCTTATGTCAAAAGTTTCTAGTTTATAAGTTTGTTTAACAGCTTCATTCTAGAAATATCACTCAGTTCAAACATCAAAAATAGATGTTCAACCAACATCAATAAAAGAAAACAACATATATGCAGTAGTAAAAAGAGAAGGTGGTATGAAACCTTTCATTTGAGTATAAAATAGGTTAGAATCTCTACAAAACATAATGGATTCTTCTTCAGAATTTCAATTTCATGGCTTTCTTTAAGATAAGTTATGAAACCGCAGGTGATAACTGATCATATCAGATTTGTGGTGATAGATATCAGGGGGTGAAACTTGGCTGACAGATTTCAATAGTAATTTTATCTTCTCACAACACAACATATGAATTCAGGTCTATGTTGTCATCTTTACAGTATTTACAGTACGCAATGGTTGTCACGTTCATGATATAATTTCAAATCGTTATATTCTCTTATGTACCGAATTGGAAACAGATAGAACGGATGAGAAAGGGTGGTAATTTCAGAAAATTAGGAAATTGAGACTCAAATCATATTCGTATCATAAGCTCAACCAAAACATACTGCCATTTATAGGCTTACAAAGGAGAACCGAAACTACTCTCTACTTGGGAAAATAGAGGCATGGCAACGTAGAAAAGAAATCAAGGACATGGCGTGTATCAATTTCGCCAAAGCGCGGTACTCTCAAATTATTATTTTTACAACGGTTAACGCGCACTCACTCGAATCCTACTCCTATGTCTATACATTTATCCAATGTGACTTGAACCACTAACCATATGAGAATGCACATCTTTTCTACACACTGATGATACCGCTAGGCCAAATGCCATTGGCTACTCTCAAATTAGTTAATTAATTGCTCATAATCTGTGGTCCATATATAATGAGTCAATTCAATTCTTATACGTCAAAGTTATTAATATCAACGAGTCGAAACTGCCACCTAGAAGAATAGCCTTCTTTTTTTTTTTTTTTTAAGAGCAAATTTCATTAACACCAAACAAAACGGACTATCTCTAAGCCAGAGATAGCCTCAAACCAACGAAAGTTACATGACATCAAGATAAAAAGAATATCAACCCTTCCAATCCACACTATCATTTTTGCCCCTACTAGTAAACCAAAGATAACTCAAAGACTTAATGTCCGAAATAATGTGAGCAACCTTCACATTAGACGCCTTAAAAACCGTTTCGTTCCTCGCCTTCCAAATCCGTCAACAAGTGATGACTTATATACCGAAAATTACCTCTTTCTTCTTGTTCGTACAACCCAAAGATTCTACCATGATCTGCACGTCTTGAGTCGAAAACAGAAAAATTGGAGGTAGATGACACCACTTCGCAATCCCACTCCAAACTCCATCAGCGAATCTACACTCCGTCAATAAATGGTCAACCGTTTCTTCGGCGTCTTCACATAAAACACAAAGGCAGCCACCCGTAATAATATTCCTTTTCCTAAGCGCTATTTTGGTAGGAATCCGATCTAAGCAAGCTCTCCACATAAAGATGTTACACTTAGCCGGCAACCATTTACACCATCTAAACTTGCTAACCATCTCCTCTGTCGTACCACTACGAACCCATCCTTTTAAATCTTGAACCTTCAAATTCTGCAGTAAATTATTATTCCACGTCCAAGAATCATTATGCGAACATGTAACAATTCCGGACACCAACCGATGGCACCTTATCAACTGATCCAACTCTTGCAAAGTGTCCGGATAAGTCTTCCATTCCCAGCAGACAACACCCGACTGACCAAAATGGCTGATTCTGTCCGCGACTGAGCACCATTTACTTTTATCAAGCCGAAATAAATCAGGAAACAACGTCTTAAGAGGCAACCGATGAACCAAAGAATCTATCCAGAATTTGATACTTGACCCGTTTCCCACATTTCCTTGTATTAAAGAATTAAAAGAGGAACCATTTATCAAAAGCCTATAACCACTTACCACAATTTTGCCCCAAACACCCCTCACACTCGGATTACACGGAATAGATTGCCATCTCCTTTGAGAGCCATGAATGGCGTCTATAACTTTCTTCCACATAGCATCAACCTCCATTTGATACCTCCAAACCCATTTTAGTAATAAAGCATTATTACTAACTTCCAAGCTAGTCAAACCAAGACCACCATTCTTCTTCGATCTAGTAACCATCTCCCACCCTACCCAATGAACCTTATTATTATCCAAGTTGCCTCTCCATAAAAATTTCCTGATTAGCGCCTCTAGTTTATTTATGACCGTGACCGGGGCTTTAAATAAAGAAAAATAATAACATGGTAGACTCTCCAACACATATTTAATTAAAACAACCCTTCCTACTATAGAAAGAACCTTAGATTTCCATCTCGAAAGTCTCTTTTTGAAAACCTTCACGACCGGGTCCCAACAATTAATTCTACTCATGTTAGCCCCCACTTGAATACCAAGATACTTAAACGGAACTTCTTCAACTTTAATGCTAACCTCTTCTATGTTCGACCCAACACCATACAATATCGACTTGATAAAATTGATTTTTAGACCCGAACACAGATAAAAAATACGCACAATGCGTGTAAGTATCTTAAAGTTAGAATCTGACCATTCTCCCATTATCATAGCATCGTCAGCAAACAACAAATGAGATATACACAGACCATTATTAGGGAGATTAACCCCATTGAACAACCCATCATCACACGCCTTCTTCACAAGCCCCAAAAGACCTTCCTTAGCTATAATAAAAAAAATGGAGAAATTGGATCACCTTGGTGCATACCTTTACCACAAGAAAACTCAAAAGTGGGAGACCCACGAAAATCTAGAATAGTCATCGGTAACCACAAGACAGTATAGATCTTCGTTGATGCTTTTTCGCTTCACAGGTCCAAAAATGTCCATATGTAGGGGTTCAAGCGGAATACTAACAGATTTAACTTTCTTGGGTTTACGGGAATGTTTGTGACGTGTGCGAATATCCACATAATTTTACAATGATTATGCTTTAATATTTATAAAAATGGTTTAGACCTTAATATTAAAACACACACAATAGGGCAAGTGTACCCTGTCATATATGTAGTAAGTACAGATAAGAACCAGATATCGATCCATAGACGTGCACGGAGCAATTGTACTAAAACTCTGTCCTCAATTTACTAGTAGAAAAAGATAGTGGAAGTTTGTTTAAACTAAATTAATTCTAAAATATCTAACTAACATATGTAAGACTCCAAATACAAAATAAAACTATATAGACTATAATATATCAATCCTAGCATGTCATCTACATATCATATGAAATAAAGGCGTGTGATCAACATTCCCATTTTCCGACAGTTAGGGTCCCTTTCGGGCATCCTAACATGACAACATGACAACTATCATATTAGCGAGCAGCTGATATGATCTCATGCAAATCTTCTAAAGATAAGTTAGTCATCTGTTAAGAGTATTCTAACCTCACTAATCCGGGAAAGCGATACTGAATACACAATACAGCCACCTAGACTAGCATAAAGTAGAGCATTTCACAACCTATTCCATTTTACCAACTTTGAACACAAATCTACTAAGATCGCTATTTTCACTAAAATAACTAGCAAAGGTCATTAACTGTGTCAAAGATCAGTAATGAAACCATTAAGCTTTTAAAACCCTTTTACGTGCCGGTAAGCATTTCTAATCATTATTCGACTGACTTTAACCAAACCAATACCTGGTTACAGTTTCATGGTGTAAACTTATTAACAAGTTAACTAGTCTACTACCGGATGATTAAACGAACGGTTTTTCAACATGTATCCGCCTAACACATTCGACAATCATCAAAGTCAATCCAACATAACTACAAATCCAATAACAATGAAACAAGGTTGCATTATGATCATCAAGATTAAGTCATGAAAAACGCCGAATTCATACAAGACATTATTAACTATACAAACGATTGTTTCTACGTACTACATACTAGTGTTTTTGCCCGTAGGCGTACAATCTACTAATTAAACATCACAAATAGCATACAAAATCAGATTCAGATCATAAGTAGTTTAAAGGATCAAACCATAAAAATGCTAAAGTGAAGGATCGGATGATGATGGATGGATCGGACGGCTTCCCGAGCTTGTTAAACGGCTTTCCAACAGCTCCTTTGGTCCAGAAATCGCCTCAGATCGTCTCCCAAAAACTCAACCATCGAACAGCGAGCTGAAAGCTCTGTTTTATACAATCGGGGAAAAGCGAGCGGCCGCTCACTTTACAAAAAGGCAGACAAGTGGCTCGTGTGCTGACGTAGGGCTTCCAGAAGGTCACCAGACATATTAGGACGAGCGAGCGACCGCTCACAGAGAGTGAGCGGCTGCTCACAAGACCCAGGTCCCCGTTTGTGTGCCGAAATCTTTGTTTTTCTTCAGTTTAGCTTTCGGGACATCGTTTAAGACCTGAAATCGTAAAGATACCCAAATAAGTACCAATTCCTCATGTATAAGGTAAAAAACGTATAAAAACGGGGACTTTAATATGTGTAATTTAACGTATATCAGTTTGTGTTGTGTCCCTTTCTTACAACTCACACATTTGACATTCAAGTAAAAATGTTTCACATTCACGCCTTCCACTAGCCCATTTCACCAAATTATTCATTTTCCTCAAATGAATATGCCCCATTCTTCTATGCCACATGATAGATTCTTTTTCAATAGCCTTCGATAGAAAACACGTCACTTGGCCCTGTGTTGTGGTGGCTTTGCTCATGTCAAGAATGTACAAGTTGTTCACTCTCGGAGCCTTCAACATTATCCACTCTTTCGGTATTTCAACACCACGCTTCAGGATGTAACACAATTTGTTGTCAAAATGCAATATGAACTTCTTATCACAAATCTGAGAAACACTTAACAGATTATAGTCTATCTGCTTCACATAAGAATTCATTTCAAAACTAACGATCCCGTTACTCAAATTCCCTTCCATAGTTATATAACCACCATTGTTTCCAGCAAACGCGACATAACCTCCATTAATGTTCTTGATGTCAAACAGGAGCGACATATCTCCAGTCATGTGCCCGGAAGTTCCACTGTCAACAATCCAGAGACTACTAACAGAGCCAGCTGGAACTCCCAGCACCAATCAACAAGTGATTAGTTTTTACGGGGGGACGCAAGCCTTTGTGGTCTTAGGTCTTTGAGTGTCAATAATTGGAGCATTCAAAGATTCTTTCTTTTCACAAACATTTTCTTTTGAAACGTTTTTCTCATTGAAAACATTTTTTTTCTTATCATTCAATATTTCCTTTATATTCTCAATTGGTTTCTCTAAAACTTTTGCTTTAGGAACCTCTTTCTCTTGAACCTTAGAGGTTGAGCTTGAAGCACCCGAAGAACCCTTCGGTGACCAAGATTGTTCCGAACGTTTCAAGATTCTGATTTGAGGTTGTTTAACCTCCTCAGGTTTCTTAGAATCATTCTTTGATGGAACTTTCTTGGTTACCTTGTCTGATTTAACAGACGAAGGTCCAACAGAAGAGTTTGCAGCCGGTTTTGGGTAAACCTTTTTGCTTCTCATTCACTGTGTTCGCTGTTGGTTTCTTCAACTTTTTCTCCATAGCAATCCGATTACGATTGTCATAGACAATTGGTTGGTTTCTTCTTTGATAAAAATTTTGTTGTTTGTAAAAATTCGTTTGAGGATAAGATTGCCTCTAAGGAAAACCAACATTAGGATTCCTATGGTCATGCTTATTCTCAACATGTTGCCTTTTGTGTCTTACGTATGGGCAGTGAGCAAGTAAATGCCCTCTCTCCCCACACTTAAAACAGGCTCTGTATTCCTTAAATGGTTTCACATCATGAAACTTAGTGAATGAATTAACCGGATATTGGTCATCAATGCATTTCATTCTTAAACTCTTTGGAGTGGGCTCCAATGAGTAAGATGGTTCAACGAATCCATTCACTTTGTTTACGGGTTTGGCAAACGGAGCTACATGAACTTTCTCCTTTTTCTCTTCATGTCCGTACAGTTTGCGAATTAATTCTGAAGGAAAGTAATTGGTTCTCTCTGATTTGGGAAACCAGATGGTACTTTCTTGCCAGATTTTGGCAATTTTGGAATAATTCACAAACTGGATCATGTACTCAGAGTCAGCAAATATCTGATCGGATCCTTCCATCCAATAAAATATTTTTACCTGTTTATCATCTAATTCATCCTTCTTTTCAACCTTCTTATCTAATGATGATGGTTTTATTTCAACCTTAGGAGGAAGTTGAACCTTAGGTGCCGAGTCGCACAAAATGTGATTTTCCGGTGGAATATCATCATTCTTTTTGGGCTCGACTTCCTAAGAATTAGAATCATCAGCAGAGTCAACAATTACATTTTCACCATTCAGTCCAAGAACCGGTGTAACATCAGAATTCGGATTGCCCAAGCTAGATGTGTTCGATTCACTTTCCGATGTTGAATCTGATTTTTCTGAGCTCTCTAGTGTCACAATATCATAGTTGTGATTGCAAATAGCACCGAAGCTGGAACAAATTTATAAATTGGACCTTTTGATGTGTTCTCCTTTCTTGGCTCTTCTACAATGTGATCTAACACATATGCCACATTGAGATAGCTTTCCAATTTTTTGTTAACGTTTTCTGAAAAACATTTTATCTTTGCTAATTCTAATTTGGTTTCTTCAATTTCATTTATATTATTATTAATGGCAATTTGTTTATTTGAAATTGTATTGGTTAACTCAGACACATCTTTCTTATAGCTTTCTAAGGTTTTGTTTAGCAGTTTTTCACTATTTTGATATGACTCAATAGCAATTTTAGCACTATCAAGGTCATACCTAAAATTCTTGTTTTCACTCTCAAGCCTATCACACTTTCCAAGCAAAGTAATACAATCATTACACTTAGTAAGTGAGTTAGAACTTACCAGATTCGTAGAGTCAATCATGGTCATTAGAGCAAAGTGAGCTTCCTTCCCCGAGAAGAATTTAGAGTAATCTAATTTTGTGAAAGCATCATCCACCATGCACGATTTCTTTGTCATCAGAAAATCAGCTTCTGCAAGAAGTTGCTCAACATCGTCAACAAGTGAGTTAACACTTGCTTCCGAATCAGATTCGCTCTCCATGTCAGAATAAACAGACTCTTGATCTTCAGAAATATCACCAATATAATCAACAACCGCTTCAGTCATGGTTTCTTCAACAATCGGTTCCTCAACTTTCTCAGAAACAACCTCTTCAGCAAACTCTTCAATCACCACTTTCTCAGTAACTTCCTTTTCAACTATCACCGACTCCTCAATCACCACTTCTTGCGCGAAACATGCAACGTTTCACCCAGTAACCTCTTCAACACCAAGATGCATATCGTTCCAATTGAACCCTTCATCCTGTTGGATAACTAAAGCTTGATTTTCATTTTGCTTTTGAGTGTTTGGTGCAGTAACTGGAACAATAGTTCTATCACGGTTTGGTGTAGATTGAGTTTGGTTATGTGTGGATGTTTGTCTTTGAGTGGTATTTTGTTGGTTTTGGTAATTGGTTTGGTTTTGATAGTTGTAGTTTTGGTTTTGGAAAATGACTTGGTTTTGGTTTTGGCGATTTTGGTAGTTTGAGTTGAATGGATTGCGGTTACCTTGTTGTTTTGGTTGGGTACAGTCTCTAGCAAAATGACATTTGGTTCCACCAATTGAAACACATCACTTTCGCTTTGCTAAATCCGTAAGTAGTGTTTAGTGAAGTTGCCAGATCAGTTCTTCCCATTTTCTCCATAAACTCAATCGCCCTTCTCATAACACTAGCAAATGCCTATTGAATATCAATCAACTCCATTTCTTCTTTGTTGATTTGGGCATAATCCTCATTTGTCCAATTGTTTTTCCTAATTTGACTTACTACAAGTCCATTGTACGAAGCAACCATAGCCGAAACTAAGGCAATGTGTGTGACACCCCAGGAAAATCCCACATCGGCCGTGGCTAGGAGAGATCCTTGGTTCATAAGTAATGTCTTGCCTCTTAAATCACCAACGCGTTTTGGGGCTTAATGTTAGTGGATGAGAGGAGAACTCCACAGTTAAGCGTGCTCAGGTGGGAGCACTACTAGGATGGGTGACCTCCTGGGAAGTATCCACCTGGGCAACCAAAAACAAATCCATGAGCTCTGGATGGGCAAAGCGGACAATATTGGTGGTGAAAGGGCGATGTGTTACAGATGGTATCAGAGCCACTCCTGTGTCGTTCGGGATGGTAGGTGCATACCTCATCAGGGACGATGAGACTCTAACAGGGGGTGAATATGACACCCCAAGAAAATCCCACATCGGCCGTGGCCAAGAGAGATCCTTAGTTCATAAGTAATGTCTTGCCTCTTAAATCCCCAACGCGTTTTGGGGCTTAATGTTAGTGGATGAGAGGAGAACTCCACAGTTAAGCGTGCTCAGGTGGGAGCACTACCAGGATGGGTGTCCTCCTGGGAAGTCTCCACCTGGGCAACCAAAAACAAATCCGTGAGCTCTGGATGGGCAAAGCGGACAATATTGGTGGTGAAAGGGCGAGGTGTTACAATGTGTTGTTGGGCTACTTCGATAGTCACATTGTTCATGTTAGAAGTTTCTAACATGATAGGACTTGAGCTTGATGAAGCTAGATTCACAACCGGTGTAGCTTGTTGTTGTGTCATATTCATCGGTGAGGTTCCATAGTAACTTGAAGCTTGCATTGGAGGTTGAGTTAGTGTATAAGATGGTCCAGATGATACACCATAGGAACTAGCTGCACTGTTTGTGTGATACCCTGCAATTTCAAGTTCTTATTTTAACTAGACTCTAGTCAACTTGTACTTATATTCCTTGCATTCTACTTAACTAGGGTTAGCTAGATAGGTCACACGTTGCATAATTATAGGTTAATAACTGCATGAAGTGGTAATTTGGGGAATTACCAAACTATATACATGAGTAGTGAACCCCGGACATTGGTGAATTGTGAAATTAGATAATTGTTAATTAATTGATTGAGATTGATTGCAATTACGTGTTTCTGTGAAACTATGTGCAAACTATATGTGATTACTTGAACTTAAACCAAATGTGTTATTTAAAAACCGTAATCGATGAACCGTTTGGATGGTTGGGGTCTTAACACATGGGGTTGAACTTAATATGGCCCAAAATAGCGAAAACGTCGATGAAAACACGCAATACATTGGACCTGAGCACCCGGAACGAGCCGAGGCTGAGTGAGTTACAATGAGTAGGCTAGCTACCCCTGACAAGCTTAAACTGATGACACTTTAACATTTGGGGTTTTGACAACTTTACACCTGTTATCCAAACTATGAACTCACCAACCTTATGTTGACACACGCTAGCATGCTTTTGCAGGTCGCTAGGTATGGAGCATGCTTAGGACATGCATCATATAGTGTCATTGGGATGTGAACACTTAAACTATTTTAGATATTTACTTATTTAAGCTTGGTTTTAGGCGCGGTGTTTTGCACATACTATTACTTAACTACTTTCTATTTCGCTTCCACTATTACTTAAATTGTTTGGTTAACTTTTAAACTTGGTTTTTCATTAACGAACTCAATGGTTTGGGTATTTAGAGTCGTTCATGTGACTTATGGCTATGGGATCTTGGTTTGTCATGCGCCTCGCGGTATAAACCCCGCAGTGGAAATTTGACGGTGTGACAGTTTGGTTCAACATTTGACACAAATGCAGTCTGTGGTGAAACTCTCACACCTCTACCTAGAATAGCCGAAGAAGACGAGCTCACATAATAAAGCTCTGGATTCTGTGGAATCTGTGATCTCTTCGCTTTCCTTTTTTCTTCCATTTCCTTATTTTCCAACTTCTGAATAAATTCATTGATGGTGCAATATGGAAATGAATCTTTCTCTCTCAAAACCTCAACATGTTGACTCCAATAATAAGGCAACGCATGAGCAAACTTCTCAACTACCTCATTTATGGGATAAATGATCTCATAATTCGACAATTCAGATAACAAATGGAAAAATCTTAGTGTAAGATCTTTCAAGGTTTCATTTCCCATGAAGCTAAAGTTTTCAAACTCTTTCTTTAGCTCTTTAACTCTAATCCTTCTTGTCTTCTCATTACCATCATGTCTACTCTTCAATGCTTCCCAAAGTTTCTTAGAAGTAGAACATGGTCCAAACTGATGTAAGAAATCAATTGTCAAAGCCTGAGACAACTGTGAGTATGCTTTCTTCTCAGCTGCATACTTCTTTTTCTCATCATATTTCATGTCATCAAGTCCTATTGGTGTGTTCGAATTCTCGATCATTGGTGGAGCATAACCCTCTCAATCATTTGCCATGCTTCTCCACCATCCAAGCCTTCAAGATGGATACTAAACCTCTTTTGCCACGAATGATATTCAATCATGTCCAACATCTTTGGCAGTCTATTTCCATTCCCGTAGACAAATCATTTACCAATGTTGTGATAGCATTTGTGGTTTGGCTTTGAACTACTGCAGCTGCTGCAACTCCCCAATACTCTGGAATTTGTTGTGGAGGAGGTCTCACAGCGGTTGGAGTTGGTCCCGATAAACCCTAGTAATTCGGAATTTGTTGTGGTTATGTATTCCCCCGTTTAGCTGCCACAACCCATGGGTTCATCAGTGTTTGTTTTGGTTAAGTCATAACAGGTCTAGTATTCATAGGTAGTCCCCAAATGTTTTCCATAATGTGTACAATCTCAGCACATAGGAAATTCCAAAAACTTTCAAGTAGATTCGACCTATCGGGAGGACGAAGGAACAAGAAATGATTGGTTTGGCCCAAGTAATCAACCCGAATGAATATCTAACAATCTAATTCGACCTCTAGGTGACTCGTTTGACCTAACGACAAGCCGAATGAATATGGATACACTCGAATGAAGTAACAAACACTTGATTCGACCTAAAACTCACTGGTTTGACCTCAAAGACACCTTGATTCGACCTCACCCATTTGGAAACCAAATTTTCTTCAAAAAATCGACGAATTTGATCTGATTTTCACAAAAGTTGTTTAATTTAAAGCAAATTGTTAGGTTTTGGATAAGATTAGACGTAGATCAAGTTTTGTGAAAGAATTTTTTATTTTATCCGTAAAACTAGTCTAAATCAATCAAAACCCATTGTTTTTCAAAGTTCATGCAAAACAGCAAAAAATTTGATGATTTTGATGAAAAAGCTGAACAATTTGTATCAATTTGTAGTCATGTGATTGAGCAATGACTCTGATACCACTTTGTAGGATTGATTTATCACAAAAACATACAATGATCAGATGAGTATGAGCAAATTAGGTGCGGAAACCCTAATTCGCATGCAAAATGATATTAATTGTAATCAGAACACGTAAAGATCCATTTTCAAGTTCTTTTTCATAAATATTAGCTTGATAATCGTTACAATATTGAATATTATGAAAAACACAAGTTTCCAGAAGTTTCCTAAACACACACACTAAATGACCGGCTATTACAAACAATAACCGCTCAAAACTATATATAGACCTGTCCATTCGACCTGTTGAAGGTGCAAATAAACCATTCGACCCATCGACGGCTCGAACAGACAAATAATAAGCATTAAAAACTTCATTCGACCTAGGATGATCTTCATTCGACCCCTCGATCGTACGAATGAACTTGTTAATTACCAAAAACTTCAAATCTCCGACATGATTCATGTAATCCGAAAGCAACAGCCACAATATGCACTTACAATATATATATATATATATATATATATATATATATATATATATATATATATAGGGAAAAGTTCATTTGAGAATTCATAGTTAGGGAGAGAACTCGAGAACTCTATATTACACATATGTAATATATCATATGTCGTATATTACACTTGTGTAATATATTATTATTGCATATGTTGCACATGTGCAATATATATTACACATATGTAATACACTCAATATATCATATATTGCACATACGTAATATATCATATGTAACACATGTGCAATATATATTACACATGTGCAATATATCATATATTGCATATGTGAAATATATATTACACATGTGCAATATATACTACACATATGCAATATATGATATATGATATATTGCACATAATTAATATAAAGTTCTCGAGTTCTCTCAATAAAATGAGTTTTCTATTGAACCATCCCATATACATATATATATATATATATATATATATATATATATATATATATATGGGACGGGGTTAGGATACAATGGGTTTTGTAAGAAGGGTGAGAAGGAAAAATAGTCACATGTCACATTGGGAGTCCTTCTTATCCTTCTCATAAAGTCTATCTTTTGTACCACAACCTTAATAAATATATATATATATATATATATATATATATATATATATATATATATAATTGAAAACCTCATTGAGTTAAGAAAACCATGATAACTCATGTTACAAAAACCCTTTTCTTTTTGAAAAAATTACACGATGTAACAAACATGTTTTTAAGAGTTTTGAGCAAAAAAATAAAAAAACGCCAACTATTTTTTTTTTAAATTGTAACTTTGCTATAACATAACAATTTTGTTTTGTTTTTTTTAAACTATCGGCGTTTTTTTTTTTCACATAAAATGCTTAAAAACATGTTTGTTGCTTTGTGTAAATTTAAAAAAAAATGTTTTCTAACATGAGTTTTCATGGGTTTCTTAACTAAAGGGGGTTTTCAATTTATCATCCCCTATATAAATATATAGGGGGCGGTTATTCTACGAAGTAAAAGAAACATGCGAAGGATGCGAAGGAACTTTGTACATGAGAATTACGTAATGTTTTTTATGTTCATGAAAGCATTACGTAATTATCATTACGTAATTATCATGTACTTTGTACATGATAATTACGTAATGATAATTACGTAATGTTTTTTATGTTCATGAAGGCATTACGTAATTATCATGTACAAAGTGATCCTTCGCATCCTTCGCACGTTTGTATTACTTTGTATTTGATCCTGCCCATAAATATATATATCATCAAATCAAGTATTTTTTTATATTTTATATGAGTACCTTATTAATATACTTTGAAAACAAAATTGAAAATTCAGTTGCATAAAATCACAATGGATATAATGTAAAGCATAATGAGTATCAAACTAGAAATGCAATGGACAGTATATTAGAACACAATGATCAACAGAGTATAACCACAAATGGCAACAAAATAAAACACAATAGACAACATACTAAAAACACAATGAAACAGACCAAAACAGTCTGTACAACAGAATAAACACAATATAGACAGATTTAAAATACGCGCAGACTAAAAAACCACAATGAACAGACTTATAACACATATAATATCTAGTGTTTTTCAATCTTTAATATGAGTATATTATTGCTATACTTTAATTAAAATGTAAAAACCCAGATGCAAAAGCACACTGGAATGTATTCTAAAAGCATAATGGATAGATTTAAAACATGTTCAAACTAAAAAACACAATGAACATATTTATAACACATAATATAGAGCAATTTTATCTTTAATATGAGTATACTAATTATGTACTTTTGGAAAAAGAAAATCAGTGACTCAGTTGCGTAAAACACGATGAACAACGTAAAACAAAATAAAAAACATATTAAAACACAATCAACAAAGTTAAAACATGTGCAGACTAAAAAAATACAATGATCATATTTATAATACACATGATTGATAACACAATGGACGAGCAGAAAAATAGTGAAGTAAAAAACTCAGTTATAGCAATATCATACTCATAGTAAAGATAAAAAAACGTTAGTTAATACAACGTTAGTAAAGAAAAGGGGTTGTTCTACATGACATTCATACATGCATTCTCTCCTTTGAGAGTGTCATGTAGGATCCCATGTGGCACCAATTAAAAAACAAAAGGGATTGAGTTATTTTAGGAAAAAAAAAGAATTTAAAAACAAATTTAGATTTTTCTCTCTCATGTTTCCTCTCATAAATTTTAAACGTTAATATCTTTTATATACGAGATTTTTTAAAGAAAAAAATCACACCAAATTAACGAGTGTTTTTGTTAGGATCTGAGTTTGATTGTTTTGATTTGTTTATATAAAAGATGTGATGAACGAAGTGAATATAAATGGAAAGTGCAGCGGAATGATAAACTATAAATCAAAACAAGAGAATAATTGTTTTTAATCGAATGCTTTCATTATTTGAAAGATTACAATATTACAAGTACTCCCCCTCAGCCTGATCACTCTAGCCTGATCACTCTGTGATTGTTTGTCTGAGAGAATGTTTCAAGTGATGAATAGAACAGTACAAGCACTGTTCTATTTGTAGACAAATCTAAACCACTGATGATCTCAGTTGATGTCACCTAAGACAGTGACCTCTAAAAGAATAACAACATAAAACATCTGTTAAATACAAACTACTATTACATTGTAAAACACTGTAAGGTAAACTGCTGTTGAGGAAAACTCTGATGGTCTTGTATCATCAGTTGGAGCCCAAGTGCTGTTGGCACCAACAGACCTTTAGTCTTCAGCACTTTAATCAACAGTTGTTCTTCATCAGACCTTTAGTCAGCAGTTGTTCTCTAGCAGTTATTTATCCAGCAGTCGTTTGCAGCAGCAGTTGTTTCCAACAGTTGTTGAGTACAACTGATGTTAGGGTCAACAGTCTTTTGGGAGAAGTATCTTGTAAATGCTGTTTATTTCTAGGATCAACTGAGTAGTATATTTTGGCTTTCCAATCATCTGTTCTTCTCCAGGTCAGCAGACCCAACAATCTCCCCCTAGAACAGATGATGCCAAAATTAGGCTTTATTCTTGATCTTTATTCCTCATCAAACTTTCTCTAATTTGACCTTTGAATTGTAACTCAAAGTTCAATGAGTAGAGGTCTTCAACATCTCTTTCAAGCTCAAGGTTCAGCAGTGGTTGGAGATCATCTGCACACAGGCCATGTACATCATCCATGCTAAGTCTTTGAGCTTCTCCATCTGATCTGAGCAGAGTCAATTCATGGGTGTCTTTGTTGACCTTCCATTTTAGAATTTTTGAATTAGAGGATTTGCTGAGATGCACTTTTATTCTGGATGAGTTAGGTGATGGAGGTCTCCCAATGGGTTCTCTGAGTTTTTCAGAGGTGGGATCAGAGAAATAGTGTATTTGATTGAAGAGGCCCTCCTTTATAAAAGTATCAGCAAACTTCTTCTGATCTTCTTCAGACGTTTCTTTCTTCTTTTTGAATTGTCTTCTTGCAGCAGCAGATAGATCACAAGCATCAAGTAGGTTGTCTAATGTAAAAGCCTGTTGAGGTTTCTTCATCAAAGGTTCATCAGGGTAGACAGGTTTTCTAGGCAAGTTAGGGTCTTTCTTCCTGTTTTCTTCCAATTTCTTGTAAGTTTCAACCAGCCTCAGCTCTGACCATCTTGCAACAAACTTCATCTTCCCATAGTCTACAGCCACAATCTCTTGTGTCATTCTTCTGAATTTCAAGGCTCTGGCTGGATCTCTGCCTTTACTGAAATCAGGGGCAGAGACCTTAGCTGGGGGATTCTTGGCCATGTCCTCAATTCTTATAAGTTCTTCTCTGAGAGCATGAGTGGTCCAGCCTGCAAACTGTTTCTTGTTTGCTTTGTAGGGCATGGTTGACAAGATTTGTTCAAGAAGTGATTCCCTAACCTGCCTTTCCATGTCACTGCTGAGAGGCATGGTAGACATGGAGATGCTCAGGGTCTTAGCAAAATCTTCAATCCTTCTCAGTTTGCTAAGCTCTGCTGAATGGATGCCCTGAACACTCCTGTCATCTTTCCCTTTGCATTTCTCTTTGATGATAGCATCTGTCTGTTCAGCCTTGTATTTAAGATATGTATCTATGTTTAGGGGAACAGGAAAATTTAGAAGAGATGGGAAAGATCTTTCAGATGGTTGTTCAGTATTGTAGAAGGATTGCATTTCCCCCTTGAGTAGATCAAGTTCAAGGGGATACTGAACAGCCAATGGTGTAATGGTTGGTGGTGGTCTATGGGATGTAAATTGTGAGGTGTGTGGTGAGAATGATGAAAGTGGAATGGCAGATATAGGTGTAGATTGTGTGGTTGAAGTAGTAGGTGGTGATGTGTGAATGTTTTCATCCTGTACAACAAAGGTAGGTTTTCTCTTCCTTTTGTACAAGATTTTTGGTGATGGTGGTGTTGTAGCAGTGGTTGTGTTAACATCTGTTGGCACTTTTGTAGAACCAGCAGATATTTAAGATTTAGGTTGTGGTGTGTTGGTGGTTGTAGTAATAGGTTCAGTGGTTGGTTTGGTGGTTGTGGTGATAGGTTCAGATGTTGTGGTGGTATCATTGGTTTTGGTGGTAGCAGTGGTTTTGGTAGCAGAGGTTTTAGCAACAAGTTTGGATGGTGGTTTTCTGACATGTTTGGCAGGCATTTTCTTTCTTTTAAAGGAACCCACATCTTCAACTTCTTGTTGTTGTCCCTTTTTCAATTGTACCAAAGATTCTGCTTTAACTTCCAAAGTGTCAGCCCTCTTTTGCTTTTCCTCAGCAGCCTTTTAAGCTTCTTCATTAGTAGAGGTATCAACTTCCTTTGCTTTGCTGGTTTTGGCAGTTTCAGTAGCAACAGAGGTTTGAACAGTTGGTTGTTGTTGTTGTTGTTGTGGTGATGTGTGGGTAGACCCTGGTTTGTTGGCAGACTTTGATTTTCCCTTTTGTGAGGGTGGACAACCAAAGGGATCTAGCTTTGGAAATCTATCTCTGCCACTTTCCCCTTTTTTGGCATCAGCAGTGAAGTCATCATCATCTTCATCTCTGAGAATTGTGGTAGGGGCAGAGCCAGTGGTCTTCAGCAAATGATCTTTGATGGCTTTAATGTCAGCTTGAGTATCGTTGTACCTAGCATCCACCATAGTTCTGATCTCATCCATATATGTTTCATGAGTCTGATCTGCTAGTTTTCTGTGAGCTATGATGATGGGATAAACAAATTTCCATAGCTCACTAGCAATATCAGCTGTGGATGGTTGACTCTTGGTAAGAGTAGCCAATGATCCCAATATTGTCTTAATATCTGATTTGATATCAGCAACAGAGGTTTCAATGGACTGTACTCTGGCCGTCAATTCTTGGTATTTTAACCCATCACCTAAGTTAATAGGATCATCTGGATTCCTACCAGTGGTAGTTGTAACTGGTTCAGTCCTAGGAGGTGAGTCCAAAGGATGAGAACCAGATGCCCCTTTTTCTTGGTTCTGGGGACTTCCAACTTATTTTGGGGACACTATAGTGGCCTCATCAGTTGTTGCCTTCAAGGAAGTCTTAGCTATGTAACCACTGTCCTGTTGTGAGACAATGGTCTCTACATAAGTAGTGGCTGCTTCACTTGAAAACTCACCTAGAGTTTCATTGAACTCTAGGGGTGTAACCTCCTCTTCTGTTTGTGGGATGGCTGATTGATTTTCCTCAGTCCTAGTCACTTGTGGACGTATACTCTCATTGGTAGGTGAAGGAGATGAACTGGGATTATCCTGAGTTTTATCAATAGCCTTAAACAGAGGTTGCATGGTTTGAGGGACATGTTTTGGTGAAGGTGGAGGAATGAAAAGAGAATTAGCCCTGGGAGAGGGGCTTGTGAACATATGGCCAAGTGACTCATATGTATCAAGATGTGTTTCCCTTTGGCTTACAACATGATCCTTTTGTGAGGATTCATGAGGAGTTTGGTCAGGTTGAGATATATCCAGCTGTTGTGAGGAAGTAACAACAGTGGTTTCTTGTTGCTTTTGTGTTGCAACAGGGTTTTCCTCTGGTATCTCATCTTCCAGAAGCCCCCTTTTTGGTTTAGTGGTGGTTTTTGTGGATGATCATTTTCTTTTGGAGGTGGCTGGTGTGGGTTTCACAGCACTGGATGTAGTGCCATGATCACCAGGAGCAGTGGGCTCAACAACAGAGGTTTGGACAACAGTTGTTGTCTTGGTCCTCTTTGTTTGTGTTTTTGAAACTTTTGACACTTTTTCTTGGGTAGTTGAACCCAGCATTCTTGTGAATGTTTCATCAGCTAGACTCTTCATTTGAACAGACTCACCCTTTTTAAAATCTTTTTCTGGTAAAACCTTTTGAAGGATTACACTCAAAATTCTTGGGTAAATCAGAAAAGCATTATTGGACCCAGACTTTATCGCTTTCACATTTGATACTAAGTCCATAAACAGTCCCTGGGATAAATTGAAGTTAGAGTCTGAGAACATAGCATAACCCAAGTACTGAATCCTCAATGGGATTTCATTAAAGGAAGTGGACTTAGCAGAGACACAGAGAAGGAGGGTATGAAAGAAAAATTTCATGACTGGTGGGAAAAACTTTTTGAAAAGTGTTGACCCAGTCATTTGTGCATCATAACCTCTTTCCTGAAACTCTGTGTGAAGCTCTTCCTTAGGGAAATAGTCTTTACCTGACAGATCATTGAGTGAGATGGTTGTGGATATCAGTTTAGGGGTAATGTAAATACATGTCTCTCCAATTTTTGAGATAATGGATGTAGGCTTTTTGTCTTGAAGAAGAAACTCAGCATTCAACCAAAATTCTTGGAGGGTATCGAGATGAATAGGAGCATCAGCGGTTAGGATTGTCAGGTATTTGGAGTTTAAGATGATGTCGATGGTGGAATGGAATGGAACGTTTTTCTCTGTTTTTATCAGATATGGGAGATAATTGTGGGTGGCTTTTTCTTGAAGATCCATTGTAATGGATTCCGAGTGTGAGAGTGAGTGGTATTTGAGTAAGGGTTTGAGGATGAAGAAGGCGGTTTTAGTATTTTGAATACAATGAGACAGTGTAACAGCTGTTGTGGTCAAACAGGGGTTTTATAGGCTCTGGTGAAACCGCTGATGTGGCCAAAACTCTGCTTTTGGGAGCAGACGTGGCAAACATCTGATGGCCAAACATCTGGTGGTATACAGCTGTTGCCAAAGGTCTGATGCAAACAGTTGTTGTTTTACCAAAGTGCTGATGCTAACAGCCCTTGGTTTTTTTTATAGATATATATATATATATATATATATATGTGTATATATATATATATATAATGAAACAGTTGTTTTATCTAATCAGAGGTTTGAAACAGATTTTTCAACCAAGCAGTGGTTGTTTTATCTGATCAGATGTTTGATATAGATTTTTCAACTAACAGTGGATAGAGTGAATGAAACAGTGGTTGTTTTATCCTTAACAGATTTTACAACCAAAATGCTATTTTTAAGGATGAATTGTGATTTATTGAAACATTTTAATGTTTTTATTTAAAACATTTTTGTTGTTTAGTCCATGTTAGCATACCAATTCTAGAAATCAGATTTGTGAAGGTAGATGTTTCTAAAGCTTTTGTCAACACATCTGCCAACTGATCCTCTGTTGGAACATGGTGCAGAGAAATCAAACCTTTTTCATAGCTATCTCTGACAAAATGATGTCTGATGTCTATGTGCTTTGTGGTTGAGTGAGAAACTGGATTTTTATGATATTTTCAGCAGCTTGACTGTCCAACATGAGTGGAGTCTTTAGTGTAGTTATCCCAAAATCCGGCAGTGGATTTGAAGTCACATGAGTTGGGCTGTGCAGCTTGCAGCAGCAATGTATTCAGCCTCAGCTGTTGAAGTTGAAACAGCTGCTTGCTTTTTGCTTTGCCAAGAGACTAAGGCATTCCCTAGAAACTGGCACCCTCCTGCTGTAGACTTCCTTGTGGTGTGGCTGCCAGCAAAATCACTATTTGAATAACCTGAAAGCTCAATGTTTCCATTAGCAGGATACCGGATACCAAGTGTGGGAGCACCTTTTAGGTATCTGAATATCCTTTTCACAGCAATAAGGTTTGACTTTCTGGGTGAAGCCTGAGATCTTGCACAAACACAAGTGGCAAACATAATGTCTGGCCTAGATGCAGTTAAGTACAATAAAGGCCCAATCATGCATCTGTAATGTGTTTGGTCAACCAGTTCATCCTTGTCATCAATAGTGAGTAGCTTGACTGTACTCATGAGTGTACTACATGGCTTACAGTCATTTATCTCAAATCTAGTTAATAAATTTTTCACATATTTGTTTTGATGAATGAATGTGCCATTTTGCAGCTGCTTCACTTGGAGACCAAGGAAGCACTGAAGTTCACCAATAGCACTCATTTCAAACTTTGCTGTCATGAGTTCCCTAAACTCTTCACACATTTTGTTACATGTGGATCCAAAAAAGATGTCATCCACATATATTTGAACAATCATTAAATCGTTCCCTCTCCATTTAAAAAATAAGGTTTTATCAATTTTACCTCTTGTGAAACCAATGGATAAGAGAAAGGTGGAAAGGGTTTCATACCAGACCCTAGGTGCTTGCTTGATTCCATACAAGGCTTTGTTAAGCTTGTAGACATAGTCAGGATGGAATGTGTCTTCAAAACCAGGTGGTTGACATACATAGACCTCCTCCTGAATTTTGCCATATAGGAATGCACATTTGATGTCCATCTGATACACCTTCATTTTGTGGTTGACAGTAAAGGCTAGGAAAAGTCTGATAGTTTCTAACCTAGCTACAGGAGCAAAGGTTTCATCATAGTCTATCCCTTCTTCTTGTCTGAAGCCTTAAACCACAAGCCTAGCTTTATTCTTGACAACTATACCCCTTTCATCAGTTTTGTTTTTAAAGACCCACTTTGTGCCAATTGCACAAACATCCTGAGGCAGTGGTACAAGTTCCCATACTTGTTGTCTTTCAAACTGAAGGAGCTCTTCTTGCATGGCTTCTACCCAACTGTTGTCTTTTAGTGCCTCTTGGTACTTGACAGGTTGTGTGAGAGATAGAAAGCCTGCAAAAAGACAAATATTTGAGGATTGGCTTCTTGTGAGCACACCCTCTCTGATGTTGCCAATGATTTGATCTGGTGGATGAGCTCTTAGGTAGATTAGATCTCCCTGATATGGTATGATGGCATTTTGAGGTGAAGGATAGAGGTTTGGTGACTCTGTTGGTGTAACATCTGTTTGCACTTCTATAGTGCCAACAGATGCTTGAAATGGAGGTGGGGGAATGGGTCCAAGTGGTGTAAAACTTGACTGACTTTTGTCAACAGATGATTGAGCAGTGGATGAAAATGGTGAAGCAGTGGTTTGAGGGTAAGACTGGCCAACAGTGGCTTACTCAGTTGTGACAGAGTTTTGACAGGTGTTTTGAACAGCTGCTTCCTCTGATGCAGAATAGACTTTATAGTGATTTGGAATCACAACATCTATTCTGTAATCTTGTTGTGGAGATTGTGAAATACCTGCACTGTTAGTTTTGACAGTAATATCTTCAAATTTGAATTTATCTAAATCAAACAACTCAGCAGGATTTGCTGTAATTTTTAAGGATGAAAGTTCATTGAACTTTACATTCAGAGTTTCTTCTATTGTCCTGGTCCTTGTGTTAAACACTTTATAGGCCTTGGTAGTAGAAGAATATCCCAGAAAATATCCACAATCTACTTTGGCTGCAAATTTTGAAATGGAATCTTTAAGATTTAAAATGAAACATGGGCAGCCAAAGATTTTGAAAAATGAGATTAATGGTTTGATTTTGAACAAAATTTCATAAGTAGTCTTTTGATGTCTTGGGTTGATCAAAACTCTGTTTTGAACATAGAAAGCAGCGTTTACTGCTTCTGCCCAGAAGGATAGTGGCAAACAGAATCTGCTAGCATGGTTCTTGCAACTTCAATAAGAGTTCTATTTTTCCTCTCAACCACCCCATTTTGCTCTGGCGTTCTTGGGATGCTATACTGCCTCACAATCCCTTTTGACAAACAGAAGTCATCCAACTCATTATTTTTAATCTTTGTTCCATTGTCACTTCTAAAGACTTTTACTGGCAAGTCATATTGTTTTTCAAATTTGGTGACAAAGTCCTTCAATATACCTGCAGTCTTATCCTTAGAGTGTAAAAAGTAAGTCCATGTAAACCTAGAAAAATCATCAACTATGACAAGACAGAATCTCTTTCTCCTTAGACTCATGATTTTAACTGGGCCAAACAAGTCCATGTGCAACAGTTGTAGACATTGACTTGTTTTGGACTCATCAGTGGATTTGTAAGAGCTTTTATGTTGTTTTCCTTTTAAGCAGGAAACACAATGCTCATCACATTTGAATTCTTTTGATGGTAAACATCTGACAAGGCTTTTTTTGGAGAGTGAGTTGATAGTTTGAAGGTTGGTATGACCCAGTCTCCTATGCCACAATTCTGTCTCCTTTGTGGAGGCAGCAGAAAACAGACAGACATTTGCCATAGGATTGTCCTTTAACATATCAACTACATACACATTGTCACTCCTATGAGCAACAAGTTGTGCTTTGCTCTCAGCAATGATGGTGTCAATCTTTTTCACCACTTCTGGCTCAATAATCTTACAAGTTTTCTTAGTGAAGAATGAGCCGTACCCTTTGTCACTCATTTGTGATACACTAAGAAGATTAAATTTAAGATTATCGATAAGATTGACATTTTCAAACTTGAGTTTCCCAGCCTGAATAGTCCCTGAACCCAACACCTTACCTTTTGAATCATTACCAAAGGATATATCACCCCCTCCATGAGCTAAGAAGTCCAGAAGAAGGGCTCTACATCATGTCATGTGCGTGGAGCCTCCACTATCTACATACCAAAGACTATCTAAACAAGTAGAAGCTCCCTGCACAGCAGTAATGAATTAGTTTTGGTGAGTGTCCAAAGCCAAGTTGGCTTTGGATAAGTCCACAGACTTTTCAGCCTCAAGCTTAGGAAGGTGATCAGTGGTTTGAACTAGTTTTTGAATCAAGTTCAACAACTGTTGCTGACCATTTGCCAGTGCTTGAATGTCAACACTTGGTGCAACAGTTGTTTGATCACTTCCAGATGATAGTACCCATAGGGATTTCTGTTCACTCTTGGTTTAGAAAGCCTTTTTGGTTCTTCATAAACATGTGGCAGACTATGACATGGTGGTTGTCCATATCCTCTTGGGTACTTGCTTGTGGGTGGAGCATCTGTTACTTGGACATCCCTGGGAGCAGATGTTTCAAGACTTTTGGTAACAGATGTTTGGACTGGTGCAAAAGTCTGTTTGGGCTTTCCTTTTCAAGTACTCAACACTTGACTTGCAAAAGTTTTAGCCTTGTACTCCTGTATTTTGACATCAAAATTTTTGAGATACAGACACTCTTTGGTTTTGTGATTCTTTTTACCACATATTGAGCATGTGGCCTGGGAATCACACACACTTGTTCCTTTGTTGATATCATATGCTTTTAGAAGAAAACAGTTTTTAGTAACATGATTCTTCTTTTCACAGAAATCACAGAACAAGTAGACAGACTTTTCTTTCTTTTTCCCCTTTTCAACCTTCTTCTCAACAGATGTTTGAGCATCTACTGGAAGGTTTTTCAAGGGAATGACTTTTCCTGTGGTGCTGTCTTCCCATCAGGAGTTTTGAAATCAACTGTTTGAAGTTCTCAAGAGTATCACACTCATCAGAACAAGTAGGTTTAAATTCATATTTTTCAAGTTCAGTGAATGATGAGGAACCTTCTGGTTTTTCAAGAACAATTTTCTTGCCATTAGGTTCAGTGATTTTAAACTCTTGACCCTTCAAATTAGTTGGTACCACCTCAACTAACTTTTGATCCCTTTTGTCAGTGTTTTCAAAAGCTGGAGCAGTGGTTTCAAAACCAAACCCAAACTTCACATGACTTTTGGTTTGTTTGTTAAGGAGCATCTCAAAACCTTTACATGATTCCACCCATTTTTCACATTCAACTTGGGTGGCCTCAAGCTCACTTTTGCAACTATGATATTTAGTTATCATAGTTTGGAGCTGGTCTTTAGTTATAGTTGCTTCATGTTTTAAGCTGCTTATTTCAGATTCTTTTTCAGTCAAATTTGATTTTAACTCTTTTTAAATTTTCTCAAATTTAACTTCCTCATCTAAATTTTTCTTTCTAAGGTTTTCATTTACCTCTTTAATGTTAGCAAATGCTATTACACATTTGTCATAACACAAATCTTTAAGGATTTGAGGAGATACCTTAGCAGCAGCCATCAATGCACAATCACACTTGCACTCACAATCATCAGACGCACCCTAGGGATCTGAGAGACTCACAACCTCTTCTTCAGATTTTTTACCTGCAACTACCTCATCAACAATATCATCAGTCATAACAACAGATTCAGTTACCACCTTCTCAGAATCAACCTCTTCTACCATAGCCATGAAACAGAAGTTTTCTGGTTCATTTTCAGCTTTGGCAACTAGTGCAAAATTTTCATCTGTCAACTCATCTGGTAGACTGCTCCAATCAACAAAGCCTTATGTGAAGAAACTCTGTTGACTGGTCTATGCAGGAGTAGAGGGTGGAGCAGCAGTCATTGGCACAGGTGCCTGAGCAACAGGGGTTTGCACATAATGGATCTGAGGAACAGTGGTTTGGAGATACTAGACGGGAACAGTGTTTGAGGAATGTGCAAAATGAGCAGTGTTTTGCACATTTGGTCCAGGGGTATTATAGGAACTTTGATAAGTGTTGGTCTGTGGCCTTTGATTTGGATAGGTAATCATAGGTGTACCATGTTGACTCCTACATTCCCTAGCAAAATGACCAAGTCTATGACATTTATAGCACTTTATCTTTGATTTATCCAACCCCACTTTTGACCTGCCAGTTAACCCTGGAAACCTTCTCCCAGTTTTCTTGTAAAAATTGTTAGTTCTTACACTGAGAAGGGCCAATTGGTGCATAATGTCCATTTCTTCCCAATCATCAGGGTCAAAGTATTTTAAGTCATCATACTCAAAGGATATGTTATCAGATGCCTAGATATCACTACCACTATCTGTAAAAGCATAGTTTGGTGAATAAGAATTAGAGTTAAAACCTGAGTTAAAACCTGACGTTATGTCAATGAAATGATCATAACTCTGATCCTTACTATTACCAGGCACCTCATCATGACCCAGAAGTGCTGTATTACCAAATACATAGTCATGAGACACTTTTCTAGAGTCCTGGAGCTTCTTTTTCTGGTTAAGCTCTCTCTCATAGGTTAAGAGCTTACCATGAAGTTGGGTCAGTGATAGGTCCTTGAATCCAATTGAGTTTCTCATAATTGTAGCAATAGTGTCCCATTTATCTGGTAGTGATCTTAAAAACCTATGGTTCAAAGTTGAATGAGGGTAAGTTAGACCAACCAGTTTTAGTTCACTAATGAGACAGTTAAACCTCTCAAATTGTTGAGTTAATGACTCTCCCTTAACATAATTGAATGTTTCATATTGTTGGTTAAGTATTTCACGGTTGTTTTCAATAACCTCTTCAGTCCCACCAAATTGTTCTTTCAGTGCATCCCATAACTCCTTTGCACTGTTACAGTGTAACAGCCTAGCATAGATATCATTTGGTAGAGCCATGGCCACAATACTGAAGGCCTTGGCATCTAACTCAATCTTTTGGAAATCCTGGTCGGAGTAGTTTTCAAGTTTCTTAGGCTCCTGAACCTTGGGATCTTCGGTACTCGGCACCATCGGTACATGTGGTCCGAAGATAACCGACTTCCAACATCCAGTGTTCTGTTGAGTTAGAACATGGCTCATCCGACGTTGCCAGATATTGTATTTAGATCTGATAAGCATCGGTGGCTTGTTGTTCGTGCCAGTGTTGTGTGGATCGTGATTGATTGAAGCCATTCTCTAATTTTTTGAAAACAAAGTCTGTTTACAAACGGTTGAATCGAATATAAACTATTACTCTATTTTCAATCCGATAAACAAACGATATCAATAATTGTGAGCTGATCTGTTTATATTAAATTGATTGGTTAGTTCGAATTTAATTGACCAAGCTCTGATACCAATTTTTAGGATCTGAGTTTGATTGTTTTGATTTGTTTATATAAAAGATATGATGAACGAAGTGAATATAAATGGAAAGTGCAGCGGAATGATAAACTATAAATCAAAACAAGAAAATAATTGTTTTTAATCGAATGCTTTCATTAGTTGAAAGATTACAATATTACAAGTACTCCCCCTCAGCTTGATCACTCTGTGATTGTTTGTCTGAGAGAATGTTTCGAGTGATGAATAGAACAGTACAAGCACTGTTCTATTTATAGACAAATCTAAACCACTGATGATCTCAGCTGACGTCACCTAAGACAGTGACCTCTAACAGAATAACAACATAAAACATCTGTTAAATACAAACTACTGTTACACTGTAAAACACTGTAAGGTAAACTACTGTTGAGGAAAACTCTGATGGTCTTGTATCATCTGTTGGAGCCTAAGTGCTGTTGGCTCCAACAGACCTTTAGTCTTCAGCACTTTAATCAGCAGTTGTTCTTCATCAGACCTTTAGTCAGCAGTTGTTCTCTAGCAGTTGTTTATCCAGCAGTCCTTTGCAGCAGCAGTTGTTTCCAACAGTTGTTGAGTACAACAGATGTTAGGGTCAACAGTCTTTTGGGAGAAGTATCTTGCAAATGCTGTTTATTTCTAGGATCAACTGAGTAGTATATTTTAGCTTTCCAATCATCTGTTCTTCTCCAGGTTAGCAGACCCAACAGTTTTATTATCTTTCCAACGAGTACCACAGTGCTATATAAAAAACGGAGAAAAAACGACTATTTTGTGGGGTTTCGTTCATACAGGAAAAAAACACAAAGTGTTCAGGTTATTCATTAATTATGTATTGGCAAGTCATTAATTATGTTTAAACCAGTAAGTATGTACACTGTTTTAGGTTAGGTTTTAATATTAGAGTTATACATTGTTTAAGTTTAGGCGTTAACATTGGAGATATATTGTTAATTGTTTTAGGTTAGGTGCTACCCGAAGCTTCCTGCATGTAACTATAAAGCGCATCAGTCTATTCCGTATGTAAACTTGATATGTCTTATTAGATTTTTCAACCCCGGAACGCTTCCGGGATATAAAACTAGTTATGTATATATCTTCTATATAATAAAAGAATAGACTTGGGTTGATAGCCTATTCCTAGGGTGTCCACCTAGGCTCCATATCAAATATGGAGCTCCATCTAACTTCCAATACGTACGGTATAAAAACCATTTTTTCCCAAAACATCACCGTCCTAGAGCATTCTTCCTCCTGATTCTAATCGACGAGGCACTAATAACCATTATTCCTAATCTTAAGGAAACCTTCTCCTTCAACCCTAATACTCTCCATATTAGTGTCGCTTCCTAGATCCGCTGAACTTTCGATCACTGCCATCTCCATCGTCATTTTACATCGCCGCCTATAATCTCTTCATCTCTGCAACCCTAAATCTGAAGCCTTATAGCTATACGCCTCTTCAGGATACAAGGCTTTAGCATCTAAATGAAAATATTTAAATCGATTGTCTTCACTCCTCATAGGTAAGATTACTTCATCCAATACTAAATCTTATTTTTTATTATGTTACTTTTATGAAATTCACTTGTAATACCCTTTTGATTTAGGGTTACAATTTTATGTTTTGATTTCTTTTCATTTGAAATCTAATTAATAGATTTTCAATCTGTATTCTTATTTGCAATACTAAATCTTATTGTTGATTATGTTACTTTTTTTTTATTTTAATACCCTTTTGATCTAGGGTTTTGATTATATATTTTGATTCCATTTCATCCCAAATCTTATCTTAATGGATTTCAATCTGTTTTCTTATTAGGATAACTGCATATTATGATTTAGTGTTAAATCTCCAAGGGAATTATGAATCTAAATATTTTAAGGAGTCACTGTTCTTTATTTTTTTTTCTTTCGAGTTCATAACATGATGGTATGTTATGGTTATTGATTCAAGGGATTGAGCGTGGGTCTTCGGATCGTGTGTAGGTGGACAAACTAACAGAGAAAACAAGGTGTCATTGGAGCTTACAGAAGATATTATTCAAAGTTTGGATGTAGGCATGACCTCCCATGATCATGTAAACATGTCTATCTATTTCTGAATTCCGTTTTTAATGACCGTTTGTTATCGCTGCATTTATGCTGATGAGAAAGTATTAATGTATGATAGTGTTATTTTGTAGTCACATTGTTATTAATAACCTAATTGAAAGCTATCATATATGTAGCTTGATGCCTGAATTATTCATGTTCATGTTTTATTGAAATTCATCTTTATTTTGTTTTGGGGTGGCGTAGGGGGCTTTCATTGGATTTTCTAAGATGGTGGTTTCTGGTGAATTGAATCCATGATAAACAGATGTTAAGTTATTGCTTTGCTACTGCTGAAATTAGCTTTACACATGTCTAGCAAACTGGTCACTTATCAAGAAAACATATCAAAACATATCCTTTTTCTTATGTTTGAAAGCTTGCATTCCTTCAATGATAGAATATGTAAAATATGTTGAAGAAAACCTCGCGGTTAAGGTAATAATTTGATTGAGTAATATGTGAATATGTTAAATGCCAAATGAGTTGTAGATTCTGTACCCCCTTTTCATTGGCATAAGTATGTTTTATTCCTTTTGCATAGGTTAGAAAAACTTGTAAAGGATCCTCTTGTGTGAGCAGCTGTCGAGGTGTAAGTAAAAAAAAATATAACTATCAGTTCGATTTCGGTTTTTTCGGTTATTGAAGAAGGGAAAACCGTAACCGAATGATTCGTTCTAGCCATATCTTAATCGTAACCTATCAGTTAAGTCGGTTTTGGTTATTTTCGGTTGGGTTTCGTTTTTTACGATCTCCATTTATAATTCACAATTCTCCTATCGATCTCCATTTTTTTCTGTTGAAGGTTCGTTACTTGTCTCTCTTCAATTCATTGAGTTATAATTGCACAATTGTTTGTTTATCCTTTGTACAGTAAAATCTATAACCTAATAGATGTTTGTTTAATTGTTATATGTCCAAGTTTCTTTTTGATTGAATATATATTTTGTACATTCGTTGGTTTTTATGAATCGGGATTTATCTTAAGTATTACTACGGCTCCCAACAAATTAAGAAATCAGCAAAACATCATGTTGCGATTTTATCATATTCAGATCCAAAAATAAGTGTAACAACCGATAAGTTATGGATTTTTAGGAGAAGTTGCAAAGCTGTTCTCTAATGGTGGAGTTATCCGCATTGCCACTGTGATATATCCATACAAAAAAGTTCGTGATGCTTTCCAAAGGGAATTTTGTTGAGGTTGGTTCTACAGTCTATTTTATATGTACTAGCAGGAACCCGCGCGTTGCGGCGGGGCTGCATGATGTTTGGGTATACTTAATTGGTATCTATATGTATAATTGATAGATATGTTTAGCTTTAAGACTTGGACATGTAGCTTTAAGTCGTGTTTTATTGGCAAAAACAGATAACCATAGGGGATATAGTTATATAGTGATGATATATATATATATATATATATATATATATATATATTATTACTATTACTACTACTAATATTACTACTATCATTATTACTATTATTACTAAAATAGTGTTTGACTTATTATAACTTTATTACCTGTAACTTAAGCTCAAATACATTAATGATGCTTAATAGGGGGTATTTTTTATTCTTTACTTTGAATGAACTCTGAAAATAGTTTAACAAATAAAAATACGGTATGACAATTGATATGATTAAAACAATTGTGTTTTCATGCGTACAAACCTTCATTGGTTAAAGTTGAAAGAGTGCCACATATACTTGAGATACAATCTGTCGAGCCACTGGTATTTAAAATAGTTGATGTCCAATCTATGAAGGGATGTGTAGCAACATTGTAAAGAAGGTATGATGGATAGTATAACCATTTAAGTTTAACATCATCAATGTTGCTAAAAGAATAAACATGACAATAGTAAAGCTCCTTTGAAATTACCTTGGACCTTCGCAAATTAAAGGGAAAAAGAATTACTAAATGCATCTAATGATTTAAACTAATAACACAATCAAGAAAAATTGTATATTTGTGGCATCAGTAAGTAACCTTGCTCCACTAAATGGGATACTCTATAAAATGCCCAACTTTCAACCTAATTCCAAGTTTATAGTGTAATTTAATTTATTCTACAATTTTCTAAATCTTTTTTTATATCTACTGACACTTTATATGGTTGCAAATTACAATACAAGAATATGATGAAAGTGTCGCTTTGTATTAAAAACCTCCATTTCTTTGTTTGTCGAGTCCCCGATCCAAGGAGAAGTTCCTACGACATTATTAATAGTAAAGCTCCTTTGAAATTACTTTGGACCTTCGCAAATTAAAGGGAAAAGAATTACTAAATACATCTAATGATTTAAACTAATAACACAATAAAGAAAAATTGTATATTTGTGGCATCAGTAAGTAACCTTGCTCCACTAAATGGGATACTCTATAAAATGCCCAACTTTCAACCTAATTCCAAGTTTATAGTGTAATTTAATTTATTCTACAAGTTTCTAAATCTTTTTTTTATATCTACTGATACTTTATATGGTTACAAATTACAATACAAGAATATGATGAAGTGTCGGTTTGCATTAAAAACCTCCATTTCTTTGTTTGCCGAGTCCCCGAATGCATCCGTTAAAACAACATCCAAGGAGAAGTTCTTACGACATCATGCCTGCATTTCATATGTAGTTAGTAACAACATTTGAGATACTAATGAAAAGAAAGAACTTTGATTTAACATAGCAAATATATGTAAAACCTAATAAGCTTTATGCACAACCTAAGAAGCTATATGTACAACCTAAAGAATCTAATAAAAATCAGTAAGAAACAAATCAAAAGTGGAGAAAATAGAAAGATGAGAAAATGGGCTGGTAAACACCTAATAAAGCAAATAGTGTTTTTCAAAAAAAAAAAAAAAAAAAAAAAAAAAAAAAAAAAAGGAAGCGCCACTCTAAATTGAAGGGGACTCTCAACATCTTAGCTCTAGAATATACTTGTTATTATGTAGAAGAAGAGGTTTTTATAGGGGAGCATTGAATTGGATTAAAAACCATTGGTAAGTAACCTATGCAAGCATTGAATTAGATGTTTCATTCACAAGGGTATGTATTAGAGATATGTACTATTATCATTAAAAGTTGTACACGAGGGCATAAAGGGAATAAATGAGGTAAAAGTTAGATATTTGTAAAGAGACCTTTGGACTCCCATCTTAAAATAGAGGTGATTTTACCCTTTTACCCATCTAGAATGCATTATATAGTAGTATAGATAAAGGAATATTTGGTGGTGGTTACGATTTTTAAAAAGCACATGATAGAATGTACCTTGACAAGTTTGGATTCTTGGGTTGATGTTACACATCTTGTGGTGCCATATAAGCTGAACAAAATAAAGAAGAATGCAATGGAAAGTAAAATTTATAGCAAAACAGTTAAGTGATTAGTATCGTTATAACGATACTTAACTTAGAGGGTGAGGCGATTCCGAAGAACTAGGAGACGGCGGCGAAAAGGTTTTCTCCCATCTTTTCAACATGGCAGCAAGGGAGAAATACAAAGTTGATCAATGGTACGATAATAATTCCAGGAAAGGTTCGCGTGGGTTTCGTGGGGAGACGTCAAGAAAGAAAGATGCACCGGTCACGAAATACTTTGTCTCTAACCTACCAGGAGGGTGTTCGTCTAAAGATCTGGTGGAGGTATTGAAAGGTTTTGGGGTCATTCAGAACACATACATAGCCAGGAAACACGACAAACTTGGTAAGCGTTTTGGTTTCGTTTCGTTTGAGAATGTGGTTGATCCGATAACGTTAGAGAATCATATGAGGGACGTTTGGATTGGGTCGTATAAGTTATTTATTGCTTTGGCTCGATTCGTCGATGGGGAAAAGGTTAACTGGGGAGGGGATAAAAGATGGACTCCTGTGAAGACAAACCCTAGAGAGGATAAGGATAGTGGGGATGGTGATATGGGAAAGGAAGAGGTGGTTAATGGCAGGGATCAAGTGGGTGGGGATGGTAGGTCGTTCCGGGACACGTTATTGAATGTGAAGAAGCCGAAGGAGGTTTTGGTTGATCAGAGTTTTGTAGGTGGTCTTACGTGGAAGGGTTGTGGGGCAGTGGGTAGGGTTGCGGATTATGGGAAGTTGTCCAAGTTGAGGGTGTGGCTGAACTTGATCGGTCATTCAAAGGTACAGCTGCGATACATTGGTGGATTATGGATCATGTTGGTGTTCGAGTCCGGGGTGTGCATGGAAGATTTTGTACGTAAAAAAGGGGTGTGGGAGGTCTGTTTTGATAGTCTGGTCAGGTGGGAGGGTCAGTTGTTACCGATGGAACGCATGGCTTGGTTAAAAATAAGTGGACTACCGTTGTGTCTTTATGATAAGGTGATCGTGGACAATATTGGAGGGAACTTTGGAAAGGTGGTTCATTCGGATGAGATTACGGATTCGGAGACGGATCTTTCATATGTGATGGTGGGAGTTTTGTGTGAAACAAGCCGAAGAATCAATGAAATAGTTAAAGTGGTATGGAAGGAGTCTTCTTTTTCTGTGCTCGTTGAAGAGGATGTGGGCGATTGGGTCCCTGAGTGTATGGAGGAATTTGATTCGGAATGTGAAGAAGCACAAGAAGTGGAAGATGATACGAGGTGTATGGAGGAAGATCATGTGGAAGAGTTAGTTGTTGAGGAAGTGGTGGTAGGTGCTAACGAAACCGTCGTTGAGTTGGAACATCCGGTGGAGTCTGTGGATGTTGGGTTGGGTCAGGGTTCTGGGGACGGGGTTCATGCTATTGAAGATGGGAGTGAACCGAATGTGGGTAACAGTGGGGGGTTGGGTTCTAAGAGTGGTAGGCGGAAGGGTTATCGGAAAAAGTCGAGAGCGCAGAAGTCTCCTTCGCCAGTGGGACAGGAAAGACCAAAGAAGAGGGCACGGGATGGGGAAGATATTTTCGATATTGACAGGTTTATTTATGCAGTTAGTGGGGAGGAAGCAAGGAGAATTCATGGATTAGATGATCAAAATGGTGAAGGTTCGAGTTCTGCTGTTAATCCGGTTGGGGTTGGGTCAGAAGGTTCGAAGGAAGTTCAAATAGACCATAATAAAGTGGTGGAGACAGAAGTTATTGAAACCATTAGGTTGGGGCAGCAGCTTGGTGTGGAGAAGTTTCAAGATTTCGCAGAGGCCATTACTAAGGATGTTCAGGGAGAAGGTTTTCAATCGGTGGATCAATGAATACGGTTTCATGGAATGTTAGAGGTCTGGGTTCGGATATCAAAAGTACGTGGTGTAGAAAGCTAAAGGTGGCGAATGAGATAGGCTTTATTATGATTCAAGAAACTCAGTTTGAGTCGCTAGAGAATGTTAATATTAACCGGTTTTGGGGTTCGGATGAGTTCGAGTTTGAGAATGTTGATGCAGTGGGGCGTTCTGGAGGACTGCTTTCTATGTGGAATCCGAGGATCTTCGCCAAGTCTTCGGTGTTCAAAGACAGAAATGTGTTGATGGTCTCGGGTTATCTCAAGAGTAATGGTAAAAAGTGCTCGTGTGTTAATGTATATAGTCCTCAAAGGATCGTTGAGAAGAGAAGGGTCTGGGAGGTTTTAAAGGCGCTTATTGTAGACGATGGGGGGCTGTGGATTGTGGGGGGTGATTTTAATAGCGTTCGAGACAGTGGGGAGAGAAGGAATACGTATTTTAATGCGTCGGAAACTAGTGAGTTCAATGACTTTATTGAAGATGTGGGCTTGCACGAGTATACTTTGAAGGGTCGTAGATTTACGTATATGGTGGGAGAAAAGAGGAGCCGAATTGATAGGTTGTTGGTTGATTGGTCGTTTATTAATGAATGGCCTAACGCGGAGTATCGGGTTATGGATAGGGATGGTTCTGATCATTTTCCGGTCATGATAAAGGTGGAGTCTAGGAATTTTGGTGCTAAACCTTTCAGGTTTTTTAACTTCTGGCTCCTTAGGGATGGGTTTGATGATTTAGTGAAAGATACGGTTGCAAAGGTGGAGTATTATGGCGATCCAGATTTGAAAATGTGGTTTATATTCAAGACTCTTCGATCGCGTATTAAAGAGTGGAAAGAAAAGTTGGTTCGGGATGAGATGGAAGAAGCCGATGGTTTACATAAGGAGGTCAGGGAGCTTGAAGAGGTGTTGGAGGTTCGTAATCTTAATGAGGAGGAGACGTGGATCTTAGAGGAAGCTAAAGCTAGACTCAAACAATTGGAGTTTTTTAAACTCAAAGACCTTAAACAGAAATCTAGAATGAAGTGGGCGAAAGAAGGGGATGAGAACACCAGGTTTTTCCATGGCTCGATAAATACTAGGAGAGTTTCGAATGCTATTGTGGGTTTGACGGTGGATGGGGAATGGGTAACAAAACCGAATGATGTGAAACGAGAAGTGCTTCGTTTTTTCAGCAACAAGTTTGTCGAAGATTTTCCGCGGCGTCCTAAGCTTACTTGTTTTGGTTTGAAGAGGATTACTTCGGAGGAGGCGACTCGGTTATGTAGTTCTTTTTCGGTTGAGGAGATTAAAGATGCTGTGTTTCAATGTGGTAGCGACAAGGCGCCGGGTCCGGATGGTTTTAATTTCCGGTTTACTAAGAAGTATTGGGACCTGTTTTCGGGGAATCTTATGGATATTATGCGACAGTTTGGGGTCTCTGGCAGGATTAATCGTGGGGTAGCTTCTTCGTTTATCACTTTGGTTCCGAAAGTCAACGACCCGGTTAGTTTAGCTGAGTATAGGCCGATTAATTTAATCGGTGTGGTTAGCAAAGTTATCTCGAAGGTGCTTGCTAATAGACTGAAGCCTGTGATGGATAGCGTTATTAACGAGACCCAGTCGGCTTTTGTGGCGGGCAGGTATATTTTGGACAGTCCTTGGTTATTAGTGAGGTATTGTCTTGGTCGATGAAGTGTGGTAAGAAGTTATTTATGTTCAAAATCGACTTCGAGAAAGCATATGATAATGTTAACTGGGGGTTCTTAATCTCGGTCATGAGGCAAATGAACTTCCCGGATAAATGGTGTATGTGGATTGAAGGAATTCTTAGTTCGGCGCGTTCTTCTGTCTTGGTAAATGGGTCTCCGACTTTTGAATTCAGTTGCGAGAAAGGAATTCGCCAAGGTGATCCCATTTCGCCTTTCTTGTTTATTATGATCATGGAAGCTTTATCGGGTATTTTAAAGAAGGCATGCAGTGATGGGTCTTTTAGGGGGTGATTCTTCCTAATGAGGGTCCGGTTATTTCACACTTACTGTATGCGGATGATGCTATGGTAATGGGTGAATGGTCGGACTCAAACTTTGTGTGTTTGCGTAGATTGTTACGCATTTTCCATATGTGTTCGGGTCTCAAGATAAATATTCACAAATCGACGTTACATGGGGTGGGAGTGAGTAATGAGGAGTTGAAGGCCGTGGCTAGTCGGTTGGGGTGTAAATCGGGTTCCACTCCTTTCATGTATCTTGGGATTCAGGTGGGGGCCAATATGACGAGGATTAATAACTGGGAGCCGGTGATTAAAGTCTTCAAAACTAGGCTATCTCGGTGAAAATCTAAGACGTTATCGATAGGTGGTAGATTGACATTGATTAAATCAGTGTTACAAAGCTTGCCTTCTTATTATTTTTCGCTTTTCAAGGCTCCGGTGGGGGTAGTGAACAAGTTGGAAAGCTTGATTAGAAAAATTCTGTGGGGAGGCAATGCGGATTCTAATAAGATCCATTGGGTGTGTTGGGACGTTGTTGCCAAGCCTATAAACAAGGTGGTTTAGGTGTTCGTAAATTGGAAGACTCTAACAATGCGTATCTCGTCAAATGGTTGTGGAGGTATCGACAAGAGTGTGGTTCGCTTTGGAGAAGGGTGATTGATTCTATTCACGGTTCAAACCGGTTATGGGAGGTGTATCCGCATCGGTCTAATGTTGCTGGCACATGGCTGAAGCTGGTCAAAAATGGGCTTCGGCTTAGAGTGGGAGAGGATTGTAGTGTGAATTTAATTCGGGGTCGCCTCGGAAACGGTAATGTGATTAGATTCTGGATTAACCCGTGGGTGGATCGCCGTCCGTTAAAAGTTCTGTTCCCTGAGCTGTTCCGGCTAGAGGTGGATAAAGGGTGCAAGGTAGCGGATAGACTGAGTGACTGAGTTGGTTTAGAAAGGTTCCAGTGGCGCTGGAGGCGGCAGTTGGCTGATGGTTCTGAAAATCAGCAGCTGCAGGATGTGGTGCGGCTCATTCAGGGTCAGTCTCTTGGTGTCGGGGCTGACAGTTGGTTCTGGGATTATGGGACGGCTTCGGGGTTTTCGGTTCAGCAGGTTAAAACTTGGCTGGCCAGTGGTACTAATAGCACAAGTAATGCGGTCTTTCGTTGGTGTAAATGGCTCCCAATAAAATGCAACGTGTTTATGTGGAGGATGTTGATAGATAAAGTTCCGACTAAACAAGCTCTGATTAGGCGGAATATTAATTAAGGAGATGGATTGTGCAGCTTTTGCGAAGAGAGTATAGAGACCGTGGATCATGTTTTCTCGGCTTGCTTGGTGGCCAATGGCGTCTGGAATGGGATAGCTAGATGGGTCAAACTCCCTATGTTTTACTTTTTCTCGGTTGGAGATATCTTGCAGGTTCATTCTATCGATTCATGGTCCACGACAAAGAAACTAGCTTTTCAAGGTATCTTGATTGTGACGTGTTGGCGTATTTGGAAAGCGAGAAACGAAAGGATTTTCAGACAAGAGAGGAGGAACGTGGCAGAGATCGTGGCGGACATTAAGGCATTGGGTTTTATTTGGTTTTCAAATAGATGTAAAAAGGGTACGGTGGGTTGGAAGGATTGGCAAAGTTTTAACTTTGATGTGATGTAATTTTGGTGTGGGTTCTCCGTCTTGGAGAGCCTTCGCTTGGTTTGGTTGTGTTCTTATAAAGTTCGCCTTTCAAAAAAAAAAAGTGATTAGTATCGTTACGAAATGCGCTTCCTTGGTTTCTTTTCTAATAACCTGATTTTGTTTTTGCTATTGTAATGTTTTTAAAAATCAATGAATTGTACTAATCAGAAATTTGACATCATTTCACGAAAAGTTAATTAACAAGACCATGGATGGTTGTATTGTGCTACATTTACAGTTTTTATAATATTTAATGAGTTATTTTGTAAGGCTCTATGGTTGTATCCGCTGGCATGTTTTCTTTCTTTGGGCATGAAGTCATGAACTAGCTAAAGTTCCTTTTTGGTAATGGAGTATTTATTGATTTCAAGATTTTATTAAAGGTTCTACCTATTTCCCACTTAGGTTTCAAGTTGGTCTCCATCGGGTATTTTGATCTTTTGGTCCTTTGTTTGTTCAGTGTGTGTATGTTCTTCATTTAAAGATTTTTTTATGAGTTTTAAATTTATTCAGTTGCAAGATGTGAGCAATATCCGTGAAGTTCCTGATTATCAGGTTGGTGTGTTTCGTGGATTCTGTGGTCATTTTTCGTCTTCAGGTACTCACTAATCAAACAATTTGTGGTTAATACGATCATGATCATTATAGGTTTCAAGATGAGAGCCTGGTAATCAAGCTTTTAGAAATGAATCATGACTTAAAAGACAATGGAAGTGCCACTTGGTTTCTGCAAGATCTTGCTACAGAACAAGGGCTGAATGCAGCATTGTAAATTTCCTTTCATTCACCTCTTTGGAATTTTTTATTATTTGTTTATTTTAGTCTTTTTCAAATATTTTTTTATAAAATATTTGTTTAATTTGTTTCATTCAGGTAACTGAAGTATTCGAGGATCAAGGATTGGGATTCAGAACATGCCTTCTGTCATAACAACTGCCACTGCTCAAATGGTAAACAAGGTATGAACTACGACTTTACATACAGTTTCAGGAAAATGTTTGACTATTTGTTAAGTAATGAAGTAAAAGTATTGACATTTTGTTAATTGAAATAATCCAACCAATTTGTCAAATGTTTGAGTATTTGTCATGTATTGAAGATGTGAAATTTCGAATTGGCTATGCAAACCCAGTTACGAATGCAAACTCCCTTTTTCCCATATCACTTGCTTTTGTTTTCCCAGCTAAAATTTTCATTTTTTTTCAATCGATTGTAACACACACACATACCAACTTATTTTTACGCATTTTGCACTATACTTTTTATTACCACTTATGAAGCAAGAAATCAATAGTAGTCATGCAAATGTTGAATATTTTGTCATACATCTTACTGGCTTAACTTCTAAAAAGAGACTCTCAACTAAAAGTTCAACATGAGGTATCATATGTGGATATCACAGTCATTGTATATTCACATGTGCAATGCTACTTTAGGCGGTTTTATATGATAAGCCTGTTGAGATAAAAGATGTGGAGGATGCAAAAAGAAATCCACTTTCAGACATTAGAAGAAAATTGTAAATTCTCAGTCTTACTTATGCTCCGTGAACTAGAGATGATTTTGACATGTGAATTGAAGAATGGGTATTGGACTATGTTTATTTTGAAAGTGGGCAACAAAAAGTTAGCTAAAACCTAAACGGGATAAGTTCAGTGCCCCCAAAATCCATCCAAAAGTTTTGTACTAATATCGCTTTTGCTAAACTTAATGCATTACTTATTATCTAAAACATAGCAAATGTGCCCCAATACCCCTCTACTTCTAGAAAGAAATGGAGAAAATAGTAGCAACTTGCCTACTTTGTTAATGAGTTTGTAATCGAAACCACAAACTACTAGAAAAAAGACATATCTTGACACACATTTTATGACACACACTCATTTATGACACTCAAAGCGTTTGTCATAAAAAAAAATTGTCATGGTTTATAAAATTTGGTCAATTAATGACACGCATTTTTGCGTGTCAAGAATTTAGTGTCTTCAAATAGAAAATATGACAGTATAAAAAATGTGTGTCATTTTTTTCCTGTCATAATTTAATTTTCTAAAAATTTTAAAACTCCTTCCCATATATTTCCATTCCCTCTATCTACCCCAAAACCCTCCTCCACATTACAAAACTTTATCAAAACACTTTTCAACATTATAACTCCAGATCTCAAACACCCCTACACCCACTCCGTCGATCTCCACGAAACCCTAGAAAATGGTACGACTACAGATCTGCAACAATCTTCATGTTTTCTTTCCAATATCATCTTTTCGTATGTATATTTATGATGAATCTATCTTCTTGTTCAATTATTGCAGGTGTTCTTCTCATACTTTAAGGATTTAGTAGGTAGAGAAGTTACTGTGGAGCTAAAGAACGACCTGGCTATACGAGGAACCCTTCATTCCGTCGATTAGTACCTTAATATCAAGCTTGAGAACACCAGAGTTGTTGAGCAAGAAAAGTACCCTCACATGGTATGGTTTAGGTTTTTGTTTAGGGCACTTTAATTTGGATTTTATATTAATTGTTGGAAGGGATTGAGGGTGTTATGGTTTAATATAGTTTATGATGTTTTGAAGTTAAGATTGGAATGATTTAAATGTTAAATTTTGCAGTAGGAAAATATTAGGGTTTAGTTTAGAATACCAAAGTGTTGATTAGTTTGTAATACATTACAGTAAATTTGTAATTGGAAAAATTGATGGAATTTCTGGACTCGGGTTTGATGGAATTTCTGTTTAATTATACAATTAACTATTGTTTTCAATTTAATGGCTTGAAGGGGCATTTTTATTGAAGTTTGGCCACTAAAAGTGACTTATTTGACATTTCAAAGTCAACTGTGAGTTTATGAAGGCAAAGGTTTTTTTGCCTTTCTTTCACTTTCTTGAATTCTCTTTTCTTGAATAGTGCCATATGCAGACGAATGGAGATAGACATCGAGTATTCCACCTGAGACTGCTGGGATTGTTCATGTCTTGAAAGACAAAAGGTCTGTTAGTCTGTTTTTTTTATCGGCATATCTTAGTTGGTTTCTTAAAAGATTCATCGTTTATGTTGAGTGTTTTTATCATTCTAGATATGTCTTTGTATCTAGGTTTTACGTTGCTAGCCACCACCACAGTCCAAGAGGTGTAATTAGTATGAACAACTAATGGCATTCGATATTTATGCCAATAAGGTACGCTCTGAATAGTTGCACCTCGATCAACAAATACAAGATATATTTGAAGAGTCCAAACATTTAAACATGAAATGAAACCTGGGAAAAAAAATATTTATGAAATAATTTATTCAAGTTATAATAAACTAAAAGGGTTTTTAATTTACTTCCTTTTTTCTTTTTCTTTTTTTCCTATCATTTTGAAAATTTCTTAAGCAAATATAAGTTAGGATTATTCATCCGTTAATGTTTCTTAGTTCATGTTCTTTCGGTTCTGATCATATAACATTCCATCTATTTAAATAAAAATGTACAGTTAGTTAGAGAGCCAGAAATAGATTAAGGGGGCACTGACCCATATACAAAAGTTTTAGTATAAAATTATCTTAGTTCAAACTAAAAAAAAAGTTCAATGAATAGGTACAATGCAGCTACTAGACAAGGCAAACGGTGACCCTGCAAGATTTGTCACAGTTCAACCCAACGGTATAGCAGCTACATTGCATTCTCTTTCTTTAGCGCTTCAGGAGCAACATCATATCGGTGCAACAGCATTTCTCATGACTTGTGTTATGATTGTTGCTGTTTTATCATCTATAGCTATCGTTAGACGAATTCTTATGGCAACATCCGTACTCAAGGCAAGTATAACATCTTATAATTTAAAATCCCACAAACAATAACATCAATTTGCATTATCTAATAAACTAGCGTTGCAGGTTGCTGCAAAGGTGATTGGAGAAGTTCATGCTCTAATAATATTCCCGGTTGTACCATATTTAATCCTTGCAGTCTTTTTCATGTTTTGGTTAGCGGCTGCTCTTAATCTTTTTAGTTCAGGTCAAATAGCGCGCAATGATTGCAACACAAATTGTTGCGCGTATGATCTTAAAGCCAAACGGGTCAGTTATGATGATTGTTGCGGTTATAGTATCCATTACACCCCTCACATAGCCGCTTCCATTCTATTCCACTTGTTTGGATGCTATTGGGCTACTCAGTTTATCATAGCGTGTTCGTCAACTGTGATTGCGGGTTCTGTGGCCTCCTACTATTGGGCTCGTGGGCAATCTTCGGTAACCCTTTTAGCCAATAAAAGATAGTTACTTTTGGTTTTTTCGTCTTTCTTTACTAATGAATGCATATTTATTTGATTCAGACGACTATTCCGTTTCTTCCGGTTTTTTCGTCAATGAAGCTACTCATACGCTATAGCCTTGGCTCTATGGCTATTGGTTCCTTTATTGTATCTTTTGTTGAGTCGACGAGGTTTATACTCGAGGCCGTTCGATGGAGACTTAAAGTTGCTGACATCATGCCTGAAAACTGGTTTAAAAGAATGATGTTTTATACTTCTCGGGCCTGCTTGAAATGTATTGAATTGACCGTGAAATCTGTTAACCGCAATGCATACATTATGGTAAGTCAAGACCCGTCCCACTATTAGCAATTTGTTTGTCAATCCGATTCAGATAACTCATCCATTAACAAATAAATAGTTTAAAAATGCTCTGTTTAACATGTGTTTTGACTTTTATTTGGCAGATTGCTATAACAGGAATAGTTTATATGTTATTGTTGATAAATAATGGAAAGGCTTCTCGGAAGCGCTGCAGCTGCAGAGCTGTTGGTTCTCGCTGCAGTGGATTGTCTGGCTGGTCTGTGAGTTCTCTGGGCCTGGTCGTTTCTCAGTCAAAGAGTTGAAGCGCGAGCTGAACAAGTCTTCCTTTAATTTTCTCTTCTAACCCTAACACTGCAGCAGCCCTACCCTAATCCTGCGCGAGCTGAACAAGTCTTCCTTTATTGATTTTATTTGTGAAGAATGGTCAAGTTATGCCTCGACCTTCATTTTCAAGTGATCCGTATGTTTAGGTCTAGATCGACTAATGTAATGTATTGACACAATGTTTTTGTAACCCTTGATACATATGGTAGGATTCGACAAATGATTGTAATGGATTTGGTGGTATATATAATATATGCAGTTTTATTAACAAATTTATTGATTTTGTAATTATAAATTTAAATATAAATCCAGGGATACTAGCCATATTGCAGAATTTTTTTTTTAGGTAAAAAAAAACCATGACACGCAAAATGAGTGTCATAAAGGTGTGTCAAGAATGTATGTCATTAAAGAGTGTCATGAAAGCGTGTCATAAATGCGTGTCAAAAAAGCATGTCATAAAGGAGTGTCATAAATGCGTGTCGTTAAAAGATGACACGCACCTGCATGTCATAAACTTTTCTTGACATGTTCTTCCTTGACACTTTTTTGTGTGTCATAAACACCCTTTTATGACGCGCAATGCGCGTCAAGAAAGGGGTATTTTTCTAGTAGTCACCCTTCATCGGTGCAGGTGCAGAGGAGAAAAGAGTTCTTTGGAAAAAATAGATTGTTCAATTTCCTGATGCTCATAATCAATCATTCAGATTGCTCAATTTCCAATTATTGAGTCTTAAATTATTCTTTGGAAAAAATAGATGTTGTTTGGATAGAATAAATAGACAGATTGTAGAGAAGAAATCACATATAAATATTATAGGATTTTACAATATAATACATCTATTATTGTGTCAAAATTTTGATCTTAATTCTAATAATAAAAATTGGAAGATGCCTTATAAAGTCGGGTGTTGCATAAGAAACATTACAAAATGTTTTTTATAATATTAATTATTGATCATTTTCCATGCTGGTTAAAGATGATAGTCATTTAATTCAAATTGCTGCTACTTATTCTCTTATATCTGCTTTCCCACAGAAGGTATGTGAATGTAGAAATAACTATTAATCTTTTTACATGCCTATGATTGTATTCAAATGAGTATTTCAGATTTGCTAATATTGGGATAATATATAGCTGCTTCATATTATTTGTAAAATGCTCAATTTTGTAGATTCAGAAGGGCAATTGGTATGAGAATTGTAAATTGTATGTTATTCACTGAATGTTACAATGATATTTATATACAAAGAATAATAAATGAAAGGAGATAATTATGCACATATATGAGGAAAGAGTTGAATATAATGAATAAGGCTTTATTCTCTCTTTGACAGCTTTGACTAGCTTAATTAGAGGATCGGTTCCTTATACGCCCCCGCAAGATGGAGGATCCGTCGGATACGCCAATCTTGGACCGATTCCGTAGAAAAGGCGCTCGTGTTAACGGTTTAGTGAGCATGTCTGCAAGTTGATCTGGAGAGCTAATATGAAGGACTCGTAACTGACCAGCCGCAATTTGCTCCCTAACGAAGTGATAGTCAAGTGCGATATGTTTCATCCTTGAATGGTAGACCGGGTTTGCACAGAGATAGGTAGCACCTGTGTTGTCGCAGAACAATGTTGGGGTTGTAGACGGCTGAAGGCCAAGTTCCTGTAATAAATTCTTTGTCCATGTAATTTCAGCAGCTGCGTTTGCTAAGGCTTTATATTCAGCTTCAGTAGACGACCTTGAGACTGACTTTTGGCGAGTAGACTTCCAAGAAATGATGTTTGTGCCTAGGTAGAGCATGTAGGCAGTGGTGGACCGACCAGCATCGTGTACACCGCCCCAGTCCGAATCTGAGAAGGCCGAGAGATTAAGAGAGGAATTTCGGTTTAGGAAAAGGCCATGATGAATGGTTCCTTTTAGATAACGAAGGACCCGTTTAAGAGCTTGCCAATGTGTTTGACGCGGATGATGCATGAACTGAGAGAGTTTGTTAATGGCAAAGGAGATATCTGGCCGAGTGAATGCTAGATATTGAAGAGATCCTACAAGTTTTCGATATGGTGTAGCATCAACTGTAGGAGATGAGTCAGAAATGGATAGTGGTTCAGTAGCACTAAGTGGAGTAGTAACATCTTTTGCTCCATCCATTTTGAACTGTTGTAGTATGTCTTGGATATAGCGATGTTGAGATAGAAAAAGACCACTTGGGGTGGGGATAACTTCAACACCCAGAAAGTGATGAAGCATGCCAAGATCTTTGATAGAAAATTTTGAACTTAGTTCTTTTATAAAGTGATCAAGAAATTGGGTGTTGTTGCCCGTGAGAACTATATCATCTACATAAACCATAAAGTAGCATGTGATGTTTTGGTGTTGGTAGATGAAAAGCGAGGCATCGGCTCGGGATTTACGAAATCCAAAGCGAAGAAGAAAATTGGCAAGTTCAATATACCAGGCACGCGGTGCTTGTTTTAATCCGTATAAGGATTTTTTAACTTGCAGATGTGGTTAGGGAATTGAGGGTTCACATAGCCTGGTGGCTGAATCATGAAAACATCTTCATGAAGTGTTCCATGGAGAAATGCGTTATTAACATCTAATTGACGCAAGGGCCAATTTTTGCTAAGTGCAATAGAAAGAATTGTCCGAATGGTGATTGGTTTGGTAACAGGACTGAATGTGTCAAAGTAATCCTTACCATGTTGTTGAAGAAACCCTTTCGCCACAAGACGAGCTTTGTATTTTGCAATTGACCCGTCCGGGTGTCTTTTAATGCGAAAAACCCATTTGCAGCCAATCGGTGAACAGTTTTTAGCAGGGACTAGATCCCAAGTTTGATTTTGGAGAAGAGCATTGAATTCTGAGTCCATAGCAACCCGCCAAAGCGGAACCTTGGATGCTTGGGTGTGAGTGGTGGGTTCAAGAGTGGGTGGTAATGGATGGAGAGTGGTATTGTTGATAGTGTGTGGGTTATAATATTTGGGATTTGGTTTTTGATTTCTCTTTGGTCGAGTGGAAGGTGGAGTTGGAGTTGGCATATGTTCAGATGAGGGTGAAGTGTTTGAGGAAGAGGCAGATTGGTTAATATTGGCTGTGGGAGAGAGAGGAGAAATTTCGGTGGGTTCGGAGGTAGAGGCTGGTGGAGTGGGTGTCGTGGGGTCAGGTGAAGTAGGGCTGTGGGAGGTTTCGGGGGTGGGAAGTGTTGTGGTGTTTGAGGTAGTGGTAGGTGTAGCACTGGAATGAGAGTTGTGGGATGAAGTTGAATGGTCATCATGGTTGCTAGGAGGTGCAAGTGATGAGGAAGAGTTTATTGGTTGATGCAAAGTATTTGAGTTAGAGGGTATAGTAGATTGTGAGGCAGTGGCAGAAGGGTTTGTGGGAGTAGTTGAGTTTGGTATAGAAGAGAACTTCTTTGTGCAGACATGGGGAATAAAGGAAGCAGTGGTAGGTAATGAAGTTGGGGTGGTACCTTTAGTATGGAATGGGAATATGTGATCAATAAACTCTACATGCCGTGAATGATATAGACGACGAGACGTAGGATCATAGCACTTAAAGGCGGATTTAGAGGATGAGTAGCCAAGAAAAATGCATTTTGATGAGCGAAGATGGAGTTTGGATTTGGCATATGGGCGTAGCCATGGAAAACACAAACAACCGAAAGGTTTGAGTTTGGTGTAGGTTGGTGAGGTATTGTAAAGTTTTTCAAAGGGTGTCATGTAATTTAGAATTTTTGTGGGAAGGCGATTTATGAGATACACCGCGGTTTGGAAGGCGTGGGACCAAAAAGAGAGAGGTAGATTGGCATGATGAAGGAGAGACAATCCTGTTTCAACAATGTGTCGATGACGACGCTCTGCTACTCCATTTTGTTCCGGAGTATGTGGAGGAGAGGTAAAATGTGAAATGCCATTTTGTTGAAGGTATGAAGCAAGACCGGTGTACTCCCCTCCATTGTCCGAAAAAAGTGACACTAATGGTGTGCGAAAAAATTTTTCAACTAGTGTTTTAAATTGTGGAAATAATATAGAGACGTCAGATTTCTTTTTAATAGGATATAGCCAAGTATATTTTGAGTAGAAGTCAACAAAAATCACATAGTATGAAAAACCATCATTAGAGGTTTGAACCGGCCCCCCAACATCCGAATAAACAAGTTCAAGAGGTTTGGATGCGGTAAAGGAATTATCACCAAATGGTAATTTATGACTTTTATTTAAAGAGCAAGCATCACAATGAAATAAAGTATTGGACATATTATTGTAAGCAAATCCTAATTTATTTAGTAGGCGTTTTAGGACTTGAATTGACGGGTGTCCAAATTTGTGATGCCACGAAAGAAGGGAGGTTGATGTCTTGGTACTTGAGTTGACTTGCTTGAGGGATGGATGAGTAGTGGATGTAGCATAGTAAACATCATTAATGTTCACTCCCCGCATTAGGCGCGCCCCCGTGCGAAGATCCTTAACCACAAAATGAAAGGGAAAAAATTCAACGGAAACTTGATTAGTTTTGCAAAGCTTAGCAACCGAAATAAGATAATTGCGAAGTTTAGGAACGAGCAAAATATTATTTAGTTTTAGAGAGCGAGACGGAGTGGGAATAGATGATTGACCAATATGAGAGATGGGAAGAGTATTACCGTTACCTAGAACGATCTCATCGGGCCCCCCGTATTCGGAGAGGTTGTACATCACGGTGCGGTCGGGTGCAGCATGGTCAGAGGCGCCAGAGTCAAACATGAGTGAGGAGGAAGAGCTTGCCATAGAGGAGTTGACTTGCGGGTTTGAGGCTGACTTGGCGACCGCAATGTTGTTCCTTTGTAGAAAACGAGCAAGCTTCCTGCAATCCTTGGTATCATGCCCTGAAATATTACAGAATTGACAAAAAATATTGTTACGCATGAGACGTCCATTGTTTGAACCATTAGTAGAGCCATTATTTGGGTAAGGCCCACGATTGTTTCTGGGCCCAGGCTGATTGGGCCTATTTTGGTAGCTGGCTTCATTGGAGGTCCGATTATTAAACCTATTAGGTTGCATGTGAGTAGCATTAACAGTAGAGATGAGAGGTGGCTGTGGAGTTGGTTGTGCGGCGGTTTCTTTGAGCCACCGTTCATGATCAATGAGCTGAGCAAATAATTCCGAGAAGGTGATCGGTGTGGGTCGGGTCTTCAGTGCAGCAGCCAGATTTCTATAGTCATCATTTAATTGATTTGTGATGTGAACAATGAGATCTTCATCATCAACCGGGCGTTGTGCCAAAGCAAGCTCATCAGCAATAGCCTTCATTTCGTGGAGAAATTCGGCCACCGGTTTTGTTCCCTGAGGGTTCTTGGAGAGTCTTGCTTTGAGAGAGATGATGCGGGACCTGGACTCTCCGGCAAAGCAGTCGGTCAGTCGTTGGAAGACCTGCCGAGAGGTGGTTGCTGAGGTGACGATGGGCTGAATGGTTTCCGCACAGCTTCCGAGCAGAGCTCCAAGGAGAATCTGGTCTTGCCGGTACCAGATGCGATAAGTCGGGTTTGGCTTATCTTGCAGAATCTTCGGTGGTGGTTCAGTAGGACCATCAACATACTGATCAAGTTCGAGGCCGATCAGTGTGGACAGTACCTGTTTTCTCCAAGTTGGAAAGTTATGAGAGGTAAGCTTGATTGGAAAGTGGGTGTGTGTTGTGATTTCAATAATTTTGGTGTCAGCCATAGTTGTTGACGGGAAAGAAAAAAAGGGATAACAGGGTTGTGGATCGGATTGGCTCAGAGGAGCTTTGCAAGCTCTGATACCATATGAGAATTGTAAATTGTATGTTATTCACTGAATGTTACAATGATATTTATATACAAAGAATAATAAATGAAAGGAGATAATTATGCACATATATGAGGAAAGAGTTGAATATAATGAATAAGGCTTTATTCTCTCTTTGACAGCTTTGACTAGCTTAATTAGAGGATCGGTTCCTTATAATTGGATTATATGCTAATGCTATTAGGTTATTACCTAATTATCTCTGATACTATATTAGAAAACATCCAAAATATTAGAGTTTAATCTTAGTCTTTTTGGCTTTTTTGGACATTAGGTTGTTATTGTTAGAAATATCCAATTAAAGATTTTGGTATATGACTGTATGCTATTAGGCTATTAGCTAATTATCTGAGTATGTTAGAAAACATCTACAGTATTAAAAGTACTCATGTTAGAAAACATCTACACTACTAAAAAGTACTTCTTAGTATTTTTGGGTAGCCATACTTTTAGCACCGTTCTTGGTGTTATCTTATTTTGGAAGTAGTCATAGTGAGGCTTATATTTTTTTTCCAACTTCATCACTTGCAGTGGTTTTATCAACTAATGTAAGTCCACCGAAAAAATGCTTTTGATTTATAGGTTAATGTGGTTGATGGAATGAAATTGTATGATGAGACCACTTGATGTTTATGGAGTTAGAAAAATGGTTATCTAGGTAAATGACTTACGCGCTACTCGAAGATGGCAAATGACATCTACTGACATGCATAAACCAACTATCAAGATTCAATACCAACATGTATTTGAATCTGTAGATATATTTTCGTATGTTCAGTTTATATTTCAACCATTCTTGTACACATTTTTATAAGCAGGGAATAAATTTACTTTTTGGAAAAGACCGATAAAAGCTCATGGAAGAGAGACGATTCAATATGGGTTGCCTATTGTGAACGCACCTTCTGATGGTCAAGCCGTCAGTGGAACCTCCAAAGGTATGTTCAATATTCAAATAATAACAATTATTATGCCATTAAATATATTAGCATCCACTTTCGAGTGTGACTGAAATAAAATTAAAACTTTCAGATAAAAAAATCAAACACATTATAATTTTATGGCTTGTGTCACTGAGATATCGACATAACGTACAAGTGTGTTTTCGTTTGTCACTAAAATATCTACATAAGTGTATGCTTTTGGAATGTCACGCATGAAACACCACACTTTCCTGTCTTCAAAATATACTGTTGGAACTACATTTTCTTACAGTCTTGCTCATGATTATTTATTTTTAAGTATACACATGTATGTATTTATTGATATTTTTTTGTTGTATTGCATCTTGAATGGATGGCATTTCATATTTAAATTATCATATGTACTGTTCCAGTATACAATTTGCTTATGTGCTTTTATTCCGTGCTCTATAGCTGCAATACTTTTCTTCTATTTGAGGAAATAAGACGCATCTTAACAGGTACAATTCGTTTGTTTGGATCACTTCTGAATATGCCATTTTCCCATCTAATTGGTTTTTATACCATTAACTGTATGATTTTTTCAATCATTATTGGTATATGATTTTAAATGCATATCTCTTTATACTAACTAACGGATATGACACCACACAGTTTTAAACGATGAGTGCTTTACGAACACACCGCTCTTTTTCATCACAAAAAAAGTTAGTTTAAAACGCCTATTTGCATGAATAAAACACAACCTAACAGGTACAATTTCTAGGCTTGTCTTAACTCCTTTTATTAGATATAAAGTCATCTTTATGCCCAGCAAATTAGATGTATTAACCAATGGATATAAATGCATAAATATGCTTTTGTATCTTCTTAATTAGGAATTTGGTTAATGTGTCTGACTTTGTGGGATGTACATACATGGATGACATACTAATCTGAGTTTATTAGCTTCATTAGTTGTATAAGTTTAGTAAGGAGAATAAAGTTAGTATATATTTGACATTAATGTTTAATCTTACATGTTTGCTTATTGCACCATTGTCTACAAAGCAATGTTAATCATGTGATGTTTGCTTTTATGCAGGAAGAGCTCCGGTTAACAGTGTTCAATACCCTTTAGTGCCTATTTTTTGGTCAGGTAGATTCTCTATTAAAACTTGAATACAATCTGTTCTGTTTTGGTTAATCTCTTTTTGAAAAGGCCGAATCCCATATTCTGCAGAGTTTTTGGCAAAAATGGTAGTTTCCTTAGGAATAATTGTGCAATTGGTGATTGTCAGAAAGAAGTTTGTATTAATAGTACCCCCGCAATCTCAGATTGCGGGTGTGTGCTGACTGGTTCATCAATGGCAGACGTGGAAATCAAGTGGAAATCAAAGGCACGAGCAATGGTGACATGGCAGACCCGCAATCTCAGATTGCGGGTGTCTGTCTGTCTTTGTTTTTTTTTTTGCTTCAAACCAAGATAGAGTTCACTTTATACATTTACTTCAATCTTAGATTGCGGGTCTAATTGAACACATGTTAGTATATAATAGTATGATCTTGTTAGTTCACTTATACATTTACTTCAAGCAGTTATAGTGAAATTACGCCATCACAATTAAAGATAGAGTTTTTAAAAATTGTTTGTGCCTCACGTTTGTCTCGTTACGCAATCTAAGATATGTCATCTCTAAACCCCGGTCCTTCTAATAATCCATTTCTTTGGGCTCAACCACAACATTGTTCCGCGAAGCTGTTTGAAGGAAATGACAAAGATGGTTTATTGGATTTCAGACGGGGTGACCAACCATTTTGGCATGCCATTAGCGAGCATCCGTTAGATCCACGAATTCAAGAATTGGTGCGGATCGCTGGTTTTAGTGGAGTTCTTGAGTGCGGATACCGTAAAGTTGACCGGGGGCTAATATCTGCCCTTGTTGAAAGATGGCGTCCTGAGACGCACACGTTTCACCTAAGAATTGGTGAGGCCACGGTGACGTTACAGGACGTTAACGTCCTAATGGGTCTGCGGGTTAATGGGGCAGCGGTTTCAGGACCCCAATTCAGAATGAGAAATGCGTATGAACGGGTTGAGTATGTTGAAGAAATGTTGGGTGTAGACAGTGAGCCCCGCAATTTCCACGGAAACACTTTGCAATCCAGCATACTTGTAGAAAAAATAAAGGCTCCGTTACCCGATGACGCCGATGAGGGCGAGATCACACGACGCGCACGATGTGTGATCTTAATTATATTGTCATTTTGTCTGTTTCCCGACACAACCCAAAGTTTTGTGTCGTTGTCATTTTTACCACATTTGTTGAATCTTCATGAATGTGGCAGGTTGAGTTGGGGGAGTGCCTGCTTAGCATGGTTGTATCGCAACTTATGCAAAGCAGCAGTAAGGACCTCAACCACGCTGGGAGGTCCTATGTTTTTGTTACAATTGTGGGCCTGGACCAGAATTCGGGTGTTATCCCCCAGAATTAAACCCCAGTTCCCAGCTGGAGTTCCATTTGGTGCCCTGTAAGTAGTCTGTGTGGATGCATATTTAGTAAAACTTGTTAATTTAACTAATTATTGTTTTTATAATTATATTTATAGTTGGCGTGTCAAACATGACTTTAGGGAGACCGCGTCACACTCCTTACGCCAAATTCGTTCGGAGTTACAAAATCTTCATGAGGAGTCGGTAAGAGTTAATCTACATTGTGTTACTGGTTAAATTGGTACCATGTGTTAATAATAATATTTTTTTTGTGAACAAGTTTGTTTGGCGACCATATGAGGAAGCGTTTGCGTCTTTGCCGGATTACTGCAAAGACGGGGAGAATTCATGGTGCTGTGAGTCATACATTGTGTGGATGCATGTAGTTGAATACCACTCACCCTCGAGGGTCCTTAGACAGTTCGGGTTCTGTCAACTGAGACCTCAGGATCCTCCCCTTACCCCTGAAGTCCACCAAAAATTGCATGAAATGAATCGTACCGGGAAAAGCACCACAAACTGGACACATGAACATGCTGAGTATATCTCTTCCTGGGATAATCGCAGAGCCAATAGGGTGGACGGGGAACGGACGATAGTTCCTTCCGTGTCTCCAGATTACATGTCTTGGTATTTGGAAAACACGATTGGATACGTCACCAACCCGATGAATAATCCGGTACCACAAACCGGATCCCGAGATCATGGGTCGATTACCACACTACTGGTTTGTATATCAGTTTAATATTTATGAATTACCTTATAATGCCAAAAAATATTTTAATATTTGGTTTTTTAATATTATTGCAGCTGGAAGGGTATGCCGAGATACATCGTCTAGCGGCTCGGTATATGGAAAAAGCTCCTGAAGAACTCAAAGACATTCAAAACACTGCCAGCGTAGTGTTGTCTTCAATTCGCGAAGGAGACCGCGTGAATTATCCTTCATGTATTCAATTCGCGAAGCGGAGACGTGTTGATCTCAACGAACCAGGGCCGTCAACACGTGATGATCGAGACCAAGCAGGGCCGTCAACACTTCCAGAAACTCCCTTGAATGATGATGTGGACTTTGCTGAGTTATCAAGGCTGCTTTATGATGATGATGGTGATGAGAGTGTTAGTTTTACAGGGGTTATTTCATTCACTGACCTGTTAGGTGGGGTAATTCCTACTCGTAACCTGTTAGGGGGTGTCATTCCACAACACTCTGAGGGGGTCATACCTACTCCGAACGATTCTATTACGTGTACCCCCCCACCCCCTTCGTCCACTCGAGTTGTTCAAAGTGAACAACCACATTGGGATGTGGGTCGACCCCTATGTGGTGCCGGTGGTAGATATTGTAATCTACCTAGTTGTGGTCGTCCTGGTATTTGTATTAATCCTGCATGAAATTGTATTATGTTGAATTGCAAACTTATGAAATGGAACAAGGGTATGTATGTAGCAAACAAGTACTTAGGTTAACCGATAACATACAATACCAAAGCAACACAAAATAATACTACTACTACTAGTACTACAAACTAGCATAGATAAAACGAGACATTAGAAATCACTGTTGACGGAATTGGCAGCTCTTTTTGTTGTGGCCGGTCACCTTACAAATGCTACATTTAGGGCGTGCTCTTGGTTGGTCTTCATGCGTAACATCCATCTCGTTATGTATCCTCCTTTGCTTCAACCTCCCACGTTTGACGGTAACTTGTGACGGGTTACCACGAATTCTCCATGTTGCCTGCTCCCAATCTCTTTTATGACCGAGGGGGTAAAAATGCCCGCTGTACTGCAACCGATACATAGATGTGTGGTATCGAGGATCTACAAGGTCATGAATATTCTTACGGCGTAAGTGGCAAACCGCTATAGCATGTGAACATGGCTTACGTTCTATTTGCCACTTTGCACACGAGCAAGTCCTGTTACCGTACTCAACCGTATAATCGTTTCCTCCGTCATCATTGGGTTGCAAACGAGACTCCACGTGGTACCGCTTCTGGGAAGCATCATACAAACGTACATAGTGTTCTCGGGACTTAGCATCACGTTCGGAAATGACCGTCCATATCCGGGGGGGCAACATTGTTTCGCAACGTTTGGCAATTCGATAATGGAGGTTGAATTGATCAACATCCCTTATAAATGTATAGTGTATGGCTGCCTTTATAGGCATCATCCTTGCTTTCTACCACACGTAACTCCCTGTTACGTTCTACGTTCCAATACCGAATGGCTTTTACTACTTTGTCTTTACTTTCAAAGTAGATACCGACACGGATACTGTTTACGTTTCCGTTCCACATCTCCATCGTATCTTCATCGTCGAAATCGGGTAGGCGATATGCTTCCAAGCCTTCGTCTTGCTCGTCGACAGGGTTGTTTATGGGGAAAGAACGATTGATCCCTTCATGGAATTCAGCACCTGTTGGGGCTTGTACTGCCCAACCTTCTTCTTCTTCTTCGGCGCTTACTTCTGAATCAACATCGTCATTTGGTTGAACCTCACTCTCTCTACTTGTATCTGACATAAAACCTTGAGAGTCATCCGAAGGTACATAGTTCTCGTTGTTGTCATCACCGCTTTCGTCATTGGCAACTGGTTCATGTTGCCCTTGCTGGATGTCATCTGAAGGTACATCAAAAACCGAAAGATTTATTAGATAAGCTCATATATTTGTATTGAAAAATTAAGATCCACAGTTGGGACCTGTTTTTTTACCTTCATCAGCATTATCCTCATCGTTATCATTGGCATCTAAATTAGCAACATACTGTTCATTAAAGTGATAATCACTATAGTGGTATTCTGGAACAAGTTGTCTACATGAGCTTGCGGTGTGGCTACTGTACATTGAAGAACCGAGTTCCAAATTGATAGACTCCATCTGCTTCTGTGTTGGAGTACGAAATGTTTCTTCACCGTACGACACCGTGAACCGCCTTAAGAGATCCATAGCACTACTTTCTTCTAATGGAACTAATGGCGTGTAGTGAACGTGGATCACTGCTGCATAACGGTTTACGTTTAATGCTAGATAGAACATCATTTCCATACCCTCATTTCCTGTGATGTATGTAGCCTCAGAAAACCCCTCGAAAGTGTAATACAATGTTAATCTAACATTGTATGAACACTTGTCTATTTGAGTAACGAGACAAACGTGATCGAGAAATTCCGTGTATGACATTCTATGGGTCATAATAAACGTAGTTGACTGTGTATTGTAGTGAAGTGTAATGTCGGTCTGGTTTTTGTACGTAATGTCACCACCCCAATAAAGTTTAACAATGAAAGGGGTAAAGGTGTCCATTACTGAGTGAGTTTTGACTGTTGAATGGTTATTATTGAGAGCCGTTAACGATATTTGTAGAGTTCGTGGACTAGAGAATCAGCAATCTGAGGTTGCGGAAGTAGACAAATCCATGCAATCTGAGGTTGCGGAAGTAGACAAATCCATGCAATCTGAGATTGCGGAAGTAGATCCCGGGCCCCACAAAAAGCCCCGGACCTCATTTTGTGTTTATACCTTTTTTGCCAATTAAATGTTAAAAAAAATTAAGGATGAAAATATAAATACATGAAGTGTAGAAACAGGCCCAGGGGGCCCTTTTGGGGCCCACGTATCTGTCTCCCGGGCCGAACTTTACCAGCACCGGACCGCCGAACGTGACGTCCTTACGAGACATAACGAAGCCGTCGCTGGTTCGGGTGTTACGAGACTATCCGTGGCACGATCCCGGGCCCCACAAAAAGCCCCGGACCTCATTTTGTGTTTATACCTTTGTTGCCAATTAAATGTTAAAAAAAATTAAGGATGAAAATATAAATATTTGAAGTGTAGAAACAGGCCCAGGGGGCCCTTTTGGGGCCCACGTATCTGTCTCCCGGGCCGAACTTTACCAGCACCGGACCGCCGAACGTGACGTCCTTACGAGACATAACGTCACCGTCGTTGGTTCGGGCGTTACGAGACTATCCGTGGCACGATCCCGGGCCCCACAAAAAGCCCCGGACCTCATTTTGTGTTTATACCTTTGTTGCCAATTAAATGTTAAAAAAAAAAAATTAAGGATGAAAATATAAATACATAATTATTTTTATACCTTTTTTACATTTATTACATTTGATTTTTCTAATAGCTAAACTATCTAGGATGGTTACATCTTCGTCCTCCTGTACCACATGGAGGAGGACATCTAGTGCGGTCTGGATTCCGACGCGGCTCATTGGGGAAATCAAGAGGTACTGGTGTGTAGCTTGGTGATGACGATCTTCCTTCGTCACCTTGATTTGGGGCCCAATAGTTAACTGATGATTGCCCAGTGTTGATGGGTGGGTTCATTGGGAAGTTACTCGGTGTCACGAAACTTGAATCATCAAATGGGTTAAATGGACTGTTTAACAGGGAGTCCATGATGTTTTGTTGCTGAGTGTTCATCTGGGAAGGCCCCGGTTGGAAGTGTGATGTACCTTGGGGGGTACCGAACTGACCAGAAAAGGAAGCCCCCGGTTGGAAGTGTGATGAACCTTGGGGGGTACCGAACTGACCAGAAAAGGAAGCCCCCGGTTGGAGATGTGATGTATCTGGGGCGGTACTGAACTGAGCCATAAAGGAGTGAACATCAATTCCCATTTCGTCATCAAAGAATTCGTTAATTGGTGTATTCTGACTATCCATTCCCACTTCTTCTGCTTGAACCTCCACATTTCTTTGATTCCGCCTACGCCTAGGCGCTCGTTGAGGACGGCTCCTGTCTGCAACCGAGGCGGCAGGTGTACCGTGAAGCCGTGAAGGGTAGTTCAAACGATCATCGACACCAAACTGTGACATCACTGTTTCCGCAGTGCTTTGAATAACCCCAAGATTCAAGCTAAAGTCGGCAGGGATAGACGCCATGATTTCGGACACTTCCCGGTGGATCTGCGTGTATCCTTCCATCTATAAAGTTCAAATAGTTATGTATTAAAAAAGTTATCATTAAAAATATACACTTATATATATTGGAAAAAAAATTCATATATATACCATCACTTGGGCAATCCCACCGTCATCTCTGAAACCCGATTGCGATACCGGGATAGACATTGGATTCGTCATGTATGCCACGGTTCTTTCCAAGTACCATTCCATATAACCGGCATACACGGAAGGAAATGGCGTTTCTTCCCCGACCACTATTCTATTTTTTCGGTCATTCCACGACTGAACATACTCGCTATGAAAGTTCGCAAACCAAGATTCGTATGGTCTGCCAGAACGGGTTTTTTTGTGCAGTTCAGTGTGGACTTGGGGGGTACAGGGCATGCCATCAGGAATCCATTGACGTAACCCAAATTGTCTCATGACCCTACTAGCTTGGTGGTATTCGACCACCTGAAACCACACAAGAAAGCAATCTGAGCGCCAACAATCACTCCCCTCTGTGCAACTTTGGGGCAATGTCCCTATGTATTGTGCATAGGGTCTCCAAATAAACTGTTCAGCATGTAAATTTTGTAATTGCGATCGTATCTGTCTTAACGATCGCGAGGCAACCTCCTTTAATTCGTGCTTACCTTTCCAACTGTAAAAAATAATAAAACAAACGACTTAGTTTTTTTATCAAATAATTATTTTATATAATATAAAGGTAATGGATAAATACATACATAGCACCATAAGGTTTTCCAGGCATCAACCGGGTTGAACACTTGGGGGATAGTACACTGATTCGTGTCCAGGCCCACAACTGGAGTATAATCATAGGTCCTCCAATTGTTTTCTCAGTGGAGACTACGGCTTTACACATATTTCGGTACAAACAAGCCAACGCAGCACTCCCCCAACTATATTGGGCACATCTTTCTAACGATTGAAGGTGCCTTAAAAATGACAATGAGGTGAAACCGTTAGAAGAGTCAGCAAACAATGTGTTACCCACAATAACCAAGACAACACAACGTGCTTTTTGTGTAATCTGATTCATATCTGCCCCTTCAGGCAGAACTTCTTTTATTTTGTTTATAAGGTATTTTGTTTTAATATTATTTCCACTAAACATTCCCGCATCCTCATCTATGCCCAACAAACCCCCAACTAGCTGTATTCTATCTTGGGATGACCATTTTTCCTCTGGTCCTCCCAATGGGGGACCGTTGACTCGCAATCCCAAGAGCACGTTCACGTCCTCTAAAGTCACCGTCGTTTCACCAAACGATAGGTGAAACGTGTGAGTTTCTGGACGCCATCTTTCAACCAACGCGGTTATCAAACCACGGTCAAAAAGCACGTATCCAACATCAAGAACCCCACCAAAGCCTGCCATTCTAACCAGCTCTTCGACATTGGGGTTTAACGGATTTTTTTTAATGGCAGAAAATAATGCCTGGTCGCCCCGCCTAATATCAAGCTCTGTGGCATGGCCAACATCATCTTCGAACAGATAAGCCGAACGATGTTGTGGCTGCAGCCATAGAAGCTCGTTGTTTCTTGGACCCGGGTGTAAGTGTGCCATTGATAAGAGTTTTTTTTAAGATGATACTTGTTTGTGCTTGTGAATTTTTTTTCTTTGTGTATGTAGAAGATTGAGGTGGTTTCAGTTATGGTTTCACTTAACATCATCGTCATATATAAATTGCAAGCAGATTTAACTCTTGATTTGATGTTTGCTTGAAGTTAGAGCATGCCACTATTTGCCATCAGAGAATTGATTCTCTTACACTCTCATGCAACTCTACTCATACATCCAATCCATAAAGACTCTCTCATGCATCCAATCCACATGCCTGCAAAACACTATTCCAACCTACACTCATGCAATCTTAAATTGCGAGAGTAATATTTAATGAATACATGCAGCAAGATGGAGCCAAAACACACTGGAAAACAAAGACAGACACCCGCAATCTGAGATTGCGGGTCTGCCATGTCACCATTTTGCTCGTGCCTTTGATTTCCACTTGATTTCCACGTCTGCCATTGATGAACCAGTCAGCACACACCCGCAATCTGAGATTGCGGGGGTACTATTAATGCAAACTTCATTCTGACAATCACCAATTGCACAATTATTCCTAAGGAAACTACCACTTTTGCCAAAAACTCTATTCTGCATGGAAAACATATGAAAAACCCAACAATGAGTTTGGATTCAAATATACATAAAAGTCACTAAGTGTCAGAGGTAGATTTCATTTCCCTTTTGTTTGATTGATTTAGAGTATACACATCTTTAACATTAGGCAACTAACGCGGTAGGGTAGGCTCGTGAATTTCCATTTGTTATCAATTTGCGAACTGTTTTTTTTTTAACTAATAAGAAAGGACAACTTTTTTTCTTTCTATTTTTCATTTAGAAATTTCAAATAAGGTTTTTGTTAAATAGTCATAATTTTTTTTTTCGTATGTGCATTTGTATTACTGTTTAGCATTAACGAATGATGTTGATACTATACCCACACATATTGGTGTGAAACTGAAAACAGCCAAATATTATTTTTTCTTAAAAATGTAATACCTTGCTTCTATTTCTATCAATTTGGAATATTTGCATACCTATTTAGGAGTTTAAGCGTTTTGGATCAGGTGCGGTGGGCGGTGGCTTTCTCCTATTCTTCCAATGGGCAATCAATAACGGACGACGTCGACTATAGGTTATTAGCTTTTACGTCAGCTATTATGGAATGATGTTTAGTGCTTACTAAGGAGGCAAAAAATTAACTGATATATGCGAACTAATATGTTGTACTTTAGGTTGATTTTTTTTATTTGTTTAAGTTTTATTCTTGTAGTAACTTGTGGCTGCAACACTCTACTCTTAAATTTTATTCTTGCCATTCAACTTCACGGATACTATGAATACACTGGCTGTGGCATGTCTATGGGACTTTATCAATGAAGAACTTCCTTTTGAGTGTTTTTTATCACAGCAGGCAAGTAGTAACCCTCTCCTCTCTTCACCACCCCAAAAATAAACAATGTATATACATTTTGTTAGGCCACTGTTTGAGCATTCATGAGTTTGAGGGATAGATATTGATGGGTGTTTGAACTTTGTTTTCAGTGGGTAAGCGATGATATATTTTATAACAACTTGCATACTACAATCTTTATATACTTTTTTCATTTTACTTGTGGATGTACCGTGTGTCAACACGGGTCTCTAACCTAGTATATTCTATGATAAGGTTATGTAGGTTATGTATGTTACGAATGATGGAGAAACAAACACGTGTTTTTGCTTGAGAGATAAAGCCAACAAGTGTGACTATTACTTTTATGCCTTTTTTTTTCCTTCAAATTAATCTTAACCCTCTTCAAGATAAATGAACTAGAATTCTTCCTATCATGTCTAAAAAATAATATTTCCTATCTAATCCTAGTCCTTCCCATAAGTGCATGGAGTAAAAAAAAATTAAAAAAAAGGTAAAAGAGCATGAATAGAATAGACTTAAATTACCTGTAGAAAAAATGATCATTCACTACCACACACATGTAAGAATCTGACAATGAATTAGTAATAAGAAGAAATAACTAAAACTTAGTCCTTAAAGTACATGAACATTAATGAAAACAACGATTACAATGGTTTTAAGCGTAAAGTATACGTTTCTTTGGCTTGAATAGATGCCTTGATCGATATGTGAAGTAAAAAGCATCCGCTAGAAGTTTTAATTGCATTTTGGCAAAGAGAATAACCGGCATGCCAGCTAAACAGGTGATAGTGAAGGGTACCCATTTCAGCTTTTTATCGTAAAGTACAAAGAAACTAGCACTAAATGCCACCATCATAGTGACAATAGAGAGGAAGAGTGTTGCAATACCAAACATTAGTCTCCTTGGTAAAAAATTCATGTAATCATGCTCAATATAACGAGATGTGAGGATAGATAAGAAAATGAGGACCGAGGTTGATGAGAATATTAAAGAAACTGCATCTGATATCACAAAAACAATGAAAGATTGTTCTTTGCGAAAAAAAGGAATACCAGTGTGCTGGTCGTATCCACCAGGAAGTGTAAATGCAGCTGCAAATACAATGGTGGCTATGAGGGTTGCAACCAACATATAATTATTCATCCAGCTCTCGCCTTTGGATACCAAGTCTTTATGTTTCTCAGCAAACAAGTCTTGTGGTGTTTTACCATCTTTATTTTTCTGCAGTCTATATTGAGGTGGAATCATTTGCTCCACCTCCTGCAAGATATATTCAATCCTTTAAATTGAATCCAATACAGTTGTTTGGATAAGGGTTTGCTTTGGTTCGCCTATGAACATTTTAAATAAAACTGTATGTATTGTACCCACTTTGGCTGATTTTGGACCCGATGGACCCATATTTAACCTGACTGACCTGTTTTCGATTTACTCAGATTCTTATATTTTAGATCTATTGTATTCTTGGCATCCAAGTTTATTTTATAAAAATATGAAAAAAGAAAGACAATAGTTTGAAATGAAAGATGTACCTTATACCATAATAATTCTCGTTGCATTTCCAATGCGGCCCCAGACATGTTTTGATTTTTTTGATTATTAGCCTTGTTTGCAACCATATGCAACATGTTATTGCCTTCTTTGTCTTTTATAGGAGTTATTAATTCTCTCATTGCACCAATCTCATATAACAAATTATAGATCTCTGCTTGACGAAGTTCAATTGCTAAGTGAAATATAGTTTTTCCTTTGTCATCTTGTTTCCATATTATATCAGGATATAACCGAATGAGCTCAACTATAAAACGCGTGTTACCCATTTCAGTAGCAACAAAAAGTAGTTGGGAAGGGAACCCTTTTATTTTATGATTCTCCGTTAGAGGTGGCCCTAGTAGTATATGATCAATGTCGCATTTAGGCATTGTGGCAACTTCTTTCCAAATCATTCTTAATAATTGTAGGGCTTCACTTTCTTTTTCGCCGGACATTACTTTCACATGAAATACTGTGAAAAGAAGAAAAAAAAAACAGACAAATAATATCATACGATCTGTGTAACAAGTTCTGAGAAAAATTGACATAAAGCTGGGTGTTAGTTATTTACTAGAACAAGTAAATTTTATACATGATCATCATTATGATAAAGTGTTCACCGGAATAAAGTGTTCACCGGAGCATTACTTACTTGACTTGATAATTCTGAAGATAATATGTGGTTTTTTAACGTTGATGGCATGGGCATTTTGAGCCAAAGCTAAAAGAACATCCGTAAGTAACCACTTCTCCAGAATGAGTTCGGGGCAGTCGTTTAATATTTTTAGAGCAACATCTGTAAAAATAAAGGGAAAATCACAAGAATAAACATTGACTCACCAGCTTTTACCAAAATAAACATTATTAACGGCTAGAATTTATGGAGCAAGTAGATAAGAGGCTAAAATCTAGACGGTTAGATGGTGGGACTCCATACTTTTAAACCAATAGAATATCTTCAAATTTGGAAAAACTCAAAGCGTCTAAAGATGGCTAATATCTTGCCATTTTCGCTTACCCAAACTACTGACACAACTTACTTATACTGAACCGGCTTATGACGGCCTAACTCATCGAATTTTAAGCCGGTACTTTTCAAATGGCGTTAGACGTTTTGTATAGCTTCAAAATGGCTCGGCTTTGTCCCCAAACCTTAGACATTTTCTCCCAGATTCCCTAAGTTCTTGCCATGTTTCCATCCCTAAACTTTAGCCATTTTTAGCCGTCAACCAAGGGTAGACCTTAGGGGGTAAATAACCAGCTCTCAAGCCGGTTAATAAATTATGACCACTGATAAATTACCTGACCTAATGCATAAAATGGACAAGAATATTTGTGATAAAGTAAGAAAAAGAAAACACAAAGAAATAACCAATGACAAATTAAAATCACAGGAACCTGCAAAGAACAACTTACCAAAGATTTCAGCTTGAACACATTTTTGTAGGACCCAACCCCGATGTTCATGTATCCAATTATCGCCCTTCATAGCCTTAGATATACCATACAGATACCTCACCATATCAGGTTTTGCAAATAAAGCAGCTATATAGAGAGGCATTGTTCCATTTCTACCTTGGATAAGGATTTCAATCAAATTAGGATTCTTTTCCACCATTATCATTCCCGTTTTTACATTTCCGACTGCAGCTGCTAACATGAGGGCAGTATCGGAATTTTTATTCTGTAGCTCCAGATCCTTTTTATCCATCAAAGGTACTAGATTCATCACAAATTCTTCCACAGCCTTGGTGCTTTCTGCTGATGCTGCAATGTGAAGGAGGGTATCATAATTTTCGGTGATAGCAAAACGTATCAGATCTGGCCGTTGGTCAAGAATGAGTTTAGCGACCTTCCAATCACCTTTGATTGCTGCTTCATAAAGGGGAACACCAACCTTGATGTATTCTGATCTACTTCCTTCAATTGCAACAATTTTATTAAACATGGTATGCATATACCCCACTTAGATTTGGACAGAAGACAATTTTATCAAACATAGTATGATATTGCGAAGCTAGACATTATATATTATATTTAGTCATTGCTTGACTTCAGTCCCGTTTCAATTTTAATTCACGTATTCATTTGTGACTTAAGTTGATCTTTTAGAATATCTTAGAAGACAATATATGAATTTTTTTTTTTTTTTTGGGTAAAACCTGGTATCCTTCAAGGGTCGAACTTGTAACCATTAGGTCCCAAGACACCTATCATTAGGCCTCCATAATGAATGAAAGAAGCAGTTGAGAAATTACCTTGAAGTAGATCTAAACAAGGAAGGTTCTGCTGTGGTTCCATTAGTAGTGAGTGTGACCCTGGTTGCGGAGTAATCTCAATGGAAGTCTGCTGCTGATGCTGGTCGTGGTCTAAGTGAGTTGCTTGACTAGTGCTTGCACTTGGGTTGTTCATCTTCACAGCTGAAAAATTAGTAAGAAGTAAAGCACAAGAACACCAACCTGGAAATAGTCATCTCTGCATCATTAAACTTTTAACCATATTAAACACCGTTTGCCTCAGTTTAGCTTATAACCATTGAGCATCACGTTTGCATGGAGACTAACAAGATTAACAGATCATATCCTTTTCGTGAAGTAAGTTTAACTTGGGAGAGTTACTCCCATTTGTGAAGAAATCTCTAACAAGAGAATTCATTTTTACAATAATAGTGGAGAAACTACCTTCAAGTTGATCTGAAAGAGGTAGGTTCGGTGGTGGCGCGGGCAGGGAACCAATCTGAACATTTTTATCCTTTTGGTTCTGCTGCTGGTGATTGTGGTTCATGGGAAAGAGTTGAATAGAAGAGTCAGAGCTTGTACCCGCATTGTTCATCTTTCCGGCTGCAATATTATAGTGATCAATGAGATTTATAAGTGGAACCAAATTACAAGAACATCTAAAAGCCGCCTCTGGGAGTGTCTTTCGATCAAGAAGCAACAGTTTTCTTCATAAATGGCAACTTCGACCTGCATTTATCTAATTGGGAAAATGACCAAAATAGCTCGTTGACCGGGCGTTTTACACAAATAGCCCTCTCCACCGTCTTTGGAGAGACGGGACACGGCTCCCAACCAGCCTGAACCGTCTCCGAGTGGCCAACCAACACGTGGCGTCTCTAATCCCGAGGCTGTACCGTCTCTCTCCAGACGGGTCAGAACTCTCTCCCAGACGGTTCACGTTTCCCCATGCCGGCTGCCTTCAGTCAAACGTCTCCCAGACGGTTCACATTTCCCATGCCGGCTGCCCCTTCGGTTCAACCGTCTCAATAGACGGGTCACCTTCCCCAAGACGGCTGGCCCTTCGGTTCAACCGTCTCTCAAGACGGTTCACATCTCCCAACGCCGTTGAGTCCCGATGACCGGGCGACGCTTCGGTTGTCCAGCTCAGCCCTATAAATACCGTTCTCCCGTCCCATTCCCGTCACCCCAACACCATCTAAACACTATCCACCACCGTCCAACACCGTCTAAACACTATCCACCACCGTCCAACACCGTCTAAACACTATCTACCACCCCACCACCACCGTCCAACACCGTCTAATTCATCCAAAAATGGCACCGCAAAGATGGACCGAAGAACAGGAAATTGCCTTGATTGCAGCATGGCGTCATGTTGAAGAAAGCACCCACCAAACCAACAAATGGTTTCGAATTTTGCACGAATACAATCGGCTCGTTGGAGGGTCAGACCGTACAACCGAGTCCCTAAGCCGGAAGTTGACCGATTTGACCACGAAGTGTCAAATCTTCAACGGGTACCACAACCGGACACTTCAGGACGTACCCTCTAACTTTCCCGAAGACGTGGCAATTAGACACAGTCAAAGACAGTATAAAAACAGGGAGCGCAAAGAATTTAAACACGTGTCTGTCTGGCAAATGATGAGGGATCGCCTTAATTAATTTGTAGTTTATTAAACTTTTGTAGTAATCTAAGTTTTTTTATTAATGCAATGAATATTTATATTTTTATTATTAATGCAATGAATGTTTAAATTTTGTTTTTTATATTAAGGTAAATATTTCATTAAACAAACTATACTATTACAATCACAAATAAACAAACTATACTATTACAACAACAATAAAAAAACTACACTATTACAACAAACTTCCTAAATTTACTTCCAGAACTAAGAACTTTGTTTGAAGTAATCGTAGTGTCTAACCAACTATTGAAGACTACATCTTACTGTTAGATGTTTTGTCCTCCACAGCGGTGGTAGTAGCAGTGGTCTACATAGACGTTGTTTCGAATGGTGTATGTGCTCTACACAGACAAGTCCGAGACGTTTCCTCGTTTTATGTAACAATAGTTCTCCGTGAGCACACGTCGAACATCGAGACATAAATTCGGAAAGCGAACGAATTTGCCTCAAATGTAGACCACCACGTCATCGATCCATTTACACGGGATGTAAACCACGCGCAGATGGAACAACAATCCAAGTTGCCGTACGCAGATGGAACAACAATCCAAGTAATCGGACAATATTTTCGTAAGCCGGTAGGCTTCGGCTGGGAAAGCAAAAAACGTCATTGGTTTGGAAGATGAAAGCTTAGAGGAGAGGGGTGGGTGCAAATTTCGTTAAGTGAATTGGGGTATTTATATACACTCGTGAGACGGTTCAGACGGTAGCACAAAACGGCTTAAGACGACTTGGGAAATGTGACCCGTCTTTTGAGACGGTTGAACCGAAGGGGCAGCCGGCATGGGAAATGTGAACCGTCTGGGAGACGGTTGGACCGAAGGCAGCCGGCATGGTGAAACGTGAACCGTCTGGGAGAGAGTTCTGACCCGTCTGGAGAGAGACGGTACAGCCTCGGGATCAGAGACGCCACGTTTTGGTTGCCAATTGGCTCTAAAACCAAACGGTCTCCGAGACGGTTCAGGCTGGTTGGGAGCCGTGTCCCGTCTCTCCAAAGACGATGGAGAGGGCTATTTGTGTAAAACGCCCGGTCAACGGGCTATTTTGGTCATTTTCCCTCTCTAATTGAAGCTAACTCAACTTCAATAAAAAAATATTACTAAAGTCCTTTATTACTAAAGGCCACCCACAATAAATTAATGTGGAAGGTGACCAACGGACAGCGGTGAATCCAAATTTTTACTACGGCTCGGGTAATAGAATTTACATTATCTCGTAGCAAACTCCACAGATTATGTGACAACCACCAAAATTCAGGCACTATCAGTACAGTATAGGGGGGACAGGGCGTCACCAGAATTGGGCACGAGTACCCCATTAATAGCACGGTAATACTGTCGCCACATGTGCTGGTAGGGGTCTCGTGAACTGTTTTCTGGTTCTTGTTACCGTGCTGGTACAAAGAAACGGTCCTTTTCTTGACCAATGATAATATGCCATGTTTTCTTTCACCTTTGACCATGTTTTTTTTTTTTTTTTTTTTTTGACCGTTTACATTTTGACCTTTTTTTTTTTTTTATCTTTTACCCCTATACAAATCATACATTCACATAAAATAATTGTCACGGTTAACTTTCATTAAAAATTTAAACACCATTACACAATAAACATTAAACAACCGTAAACATTAATTATTAAATAAATTTCGCAACATTCGCCATGACGCAAAATGGGTGAAGTTACTTATTTGTGCATGGTAGTAGTCGCCGCACGTGCGTTGGATTGCAATGTCTTCTTGAAGATTAGGGTGCCTCTCCATCGTGGCTTCATAGAGGACATTCCAACGGAGACACCTGGATCAGAGAAGAATCCACCTACGAACGAGCGAATCCTTGGAGCGGTCATTTGTGCCGGTTAAATCATTGAATATCACCGACACCCGGTGCCAAAACGAAATTGGGGTATAGACTTCATGAACCCATGTGTTTCTCACTATCAGGTATGCCCTCGTTAACGCGATATCCTCATTTGCATTCCACAGGACCATTTTTATGAAACGATTAAAGTATAACCGGTTTTTGGTGTGATTTTTTGTATTGAAGTTTATGGTGTTTTTATAGACCAAACCGTAACGGTACAGATTCCAAATGGTTGCAACAGTTTAAATGTAACGGTAACAAAATTAATTACCGTCTGTTTTTATACAACGGTTAGTTTTCTCAAATTAAAATGAAATATAATGAAATAATCAGTGAATGCTGCCTACAAAAAAAGTGTTTCAATGAAGTAAATCAGTGAAGTGATTTGGCAGTGTATAACTGGTTAAAATCAGTGAAAGAATTTTTTTTTCAAGGAGTGCCCCTTAAGGTCTAATAAATATTAAAATAATATCAAAATTTGCGTGTTAGACTTAATTAGTGATAATTAGAGTCTTTAAAAATGCAATGGCAAAGTCCAAACATTTTAAAAGATTTATTGGGAATTTTAGGAATTTTCGTATCACGGAGTGATAAATTGCCCGTATTGGACATTGGTGACGATCCGGTTAACTTTAAAAAGTCTAGTTTTGACCCGTAATGCTTGGTTTGGCATGGAATATATTTTCAGGATGAAAATATTATTAAAACCAATAAAGACTATTATTGATAGTTTTAAAATCGTTTTGATCTAATTATTGCGCGTTTTACAGTTTTAACGCGAGTACGAGACCCAGTATAGTAGGGAAATCCCAAATATAATTAAATTAGCTAAAAATAGATATTTTTAATTGGAGAATGTACTTATTATTGACCAAATGGGTAAAAACCTTAATTATTTAACATAATTAGGTTTTTATAAAATGTGAGGTATGTATATTATGTTTATAAGTTTTATAACAAAAAAAAAATATAAACACCCAACCCCCCCACCCATGAACCAGCCCAAGGTGGGTCCCACCCCACAAAAACACTCTTCCAATGATTATTATTAATACTACCTCATTTATTCAAACACGTACTCCACATACTTACACCATAAGCTACACGCACATAGAAAACCTTTCATCTCCTCTCCTCTCTCTCCCTTGGCTGAAACCCCACCATCACCACCACATAATCTTTCTTCTTCTTTTTTTTTTTTTTTTTTTTTTTTTTTTTTTTGATAATTTCTAAAAAAAACAAGCATGGATTATCAAGATGTGATGTGTTCGTGGTGATTTGGAAGCTAAAACTTTCAAGAAACAAGTGATTTTTAGAGTGTTTAGCATCAAACCCACCATTTTACAAGTGTTCTTTAAAGGTGAGTTTCTTGCACAAAAACTATTATGAAATCTTTATATTTTCTATTTTTAATCAAGTTTTTCACCAAACAATCAAGAATTTTGAAGTGGGTTTTACGAACTAAACAATGGGGATAGATAAAATGGAAGATGGTGATGCATGTATGTGTGTATATGTCGTGTATATGTATGTATGTGTAGGCGGTTTTGTTGTTTGATTGGTTGATTAATATTACATAGATCTTCAAGATTTAGGGACACGCAAGAGGATATTTTAGATAATTTGCAATCTGATGTAAAATGGTTTTTGCATGCCTAAGATGGTCTAGAAATGGTATAGGATTGTAATTGTTGAAATATGGCTAAGATGATTGTTATGTTCAAGTATTGTGCATTGTTGGATGATGATTTTGAGTCATTTTAGACTTAAGACATGTCTGATTGGGATAATGTTTTGAGGGTCTTGATAAGCCTAAATTTGTGAATATTGAGTTTAGATAGGATCTACACGCTTGGGAGACCTTGTATGTATGATCAAAATGTGTCTTCCAGCTTAAAACGCCAAAATACGTGCTTTTGAAATGGATATTTCAAAACAGATTTTAAACAGGATTTCATGACATATTTTGATGTATAATAAAGTTTGATTAAGTGTTCACGAAAGACCTAATGTTAAAACCTAAATGTATTTGCAAAAACGCATGTTTTCGAAAAGTTTTACGCGTTTAAAACACTTATTTTCAGGTCTGATGTAAAACAACTTGTTTAGCATTAAAATGTGTATAAAAGTCATCATTTAGGATGTATAATAGATTTGCCATGGTAATGGACGCTTACAATGCAATACTATGTATTAAAAGTCGCAAAAATATGGATTTTGAGGCGTAAAACGGTTAGATTGTGTAACTGTTTTAGAACAGCAAAATTGTTCCTGATTTGTGGATTATATGCAGATCCTAAGATGTATATTAAGCTCATATAATGTGCATAGAGTGGTATGTGACATTGGGAACTTGTATGTATTGGAAATTGCTAGAACGTGTCTTAGAGGGCGTTAAGACGATGTATTGGTATGAATGGATAATTTGGAATTGATTATGTGATATGTGACTCGTAAGTGATTACTTGAATGATTTCCATGAAGTCTAGGAATTCTATATGTAACTTGTGCTTTACTAAGAATGGCCGCATTTTTGGTAGAAAACGGCTTTATGTGGAAAACGATTCTTATATGTAGGGATAATGCGAAGCTATGTGCTACATGTGTATCTAATTATAATGAATTGATAGGTTTACTAAGTCGAGTTATGTGGAATTTGACTTGGATTGATATATGTGTGAACATATAAGTGTAAACCTAAGGGTCGGATAATTAGACGCGATATGCATGTACGTGAGGTCTAAACTTAACTAATTGTCAAGGTCACCAATGGGTCAATAAGGAAGGGTAAATGAACATTCAAATATTTTTGGTTAATCTAAGTCGAGGGAAGTTTGGGGAATTGTTAGGATCTGAGTTTGTTTGTTTTGATTATGTTCAACTAAATATGATAAAAGTGAAACGAATATAGATGAAAGTGCAGCGGAATAATAAACTGTTAATCAAAACAAGAGAGTAAATGTTTTCAGATCGAAAGCTTTCATTAATCCAAAAGATTACAATCGTACAAATACTCCCCCTCAGCCTGATCACACAGTGTTTGTCTGAGAGAATGTTTGTGTGTGTGATGCAATAGAACAGTACAAGCACTGTTCTATTTATAGACAGACTCAAAGCACTGATGACCTAGGCTGACGTCACCTAAGATAGTGACCTCTAACAGAATAACAAACATAAACATCTGCCTATTACAAACTACTGTTACATTGAAAGCACTGATATTAAACAGCTGTTGTAGATAAACTCTGATGGTCTTGTATCCACTGCGGGAGCCTAAGTGCTGTTGGTTCCAGCAGTGCTTTGGTCTTCAGTACTTGTATCAGCAGTTGTTCTTCATCAGACCTTTGGTCAGCAGTTGTTCTTCATCAGTTGTTTACTCAGCAGTTCTTTGTATCAGCAGTTGTTGAGCAGTTGTTTGGATAGAACAGTAGTTAGGGTCAGCAGTCTTTTGGGAGAAGTAAGTTGTAAAGACTGTTTATTCAAGGATCAAACTGATAGCATGTTTTGGCTTTCTAATCATCTGTTCTTCTCCAGGTCAGCAGACCCAACAATCTCCCCCTAGAACAGATGATGCCAAAACTCAGCTTTATTTATTGATCTTTATTCCTCATCAGACTTTCTCTGATTTGACCTTTGAATTGCAATTCAAAGTTTAGAGCAAATAAGTCTTCTTCATCTCTTTCTAAGTCCAGATTTAGCAATGTTTGGTGATCTTCTGCACATAGGCTGTAAGCATCATCCATGCTGATCTTCTGAACCCTTCCATCTGACCTGAGCAATGTCAATTCGTGGTTGTCTTTGTTGACTTTCCACTTTAGAATTTTTGAGTCAGTGGATTTGCTGAGATGAACTTTTATTCTTGATGAGTTGGGTGAAGGAGGTCTTCCAATGAGTTCTCTGAGCTTCTCTGTTGTAGGATCAGAGAAATAGTGTATTTGATTGAAGAGCCCTTCTTTGATGAATGTATCAGCAAATTTTCTTTGATCTTCCTCTGACATCTCCTTCTGCTTCTTGAACTGTCTTCTTGCAGCAGTTGTGAGATCAGAGGTTTCAAGTAAGCTGTCCAGGGTAAAGGTCTGTTGGGGTCTCTTCATCATTGGTTCATCAGTGTAAATTGGTTTCCTTGGAAGGCTGGGATCCTTCTTCCTATTTTCTTCCAGACTTTTGTAAGTTTCAACCAGCCTTAACTCTGACCATCTGGAAACTAACCTCATCTCCCCATAGTTGGCAGCTACAATCTCCTACCTCATCCTTTTGAATTTCAAGGCTCTGACTGGGTCTCTGCCTTTGCCAAAGTTAGGAGTAGAGACTTTAGCCTTGGGGTCTTTGGCCATTTCTTCAATCCTGAGTAGTTCTTCTCTCAAAGCATGAGTAGTCCAACCATTGAACTGCTTTTTGTTTGCTTTGTAAGGCTTGGTTGCCATTATCTGTTCAAGAAGAGATTCCCTTACCTCCTTTTCCAAATCTACACTAAGAGGCATGGAGGACATGGAATTGCTCAGGGTCTTAGCAAAATCTTCTATCCTTCTGAGTTTGCTAAGCTCTGCTGAATGGATGCCCTGAGCAGTCCTGTCATCCTTCCCTTTGCATTTCTCCCTGATGATGGCATCCACCTGCTCACCCTTGTATTTTAGATAAGTATCAATATTGAGGGGAACAGGGAAGTTTGGGAGAGATGGGAAGGACCTTTCAGATGGCTGTTCAGTATTGTAGAAGGATTGTAATTCCCCCTTGAGTAGATCAAGTTCAAGGGGATACTGAACAACCAATGGTGTAATGGTTGGTGGTGGTCTATGGGATCTGAACTTGGATGTGTGTGGTGAGAATGATGTGATTGGAATAGCTGTGATGGGAGGAGTGGATTGGGCAGTTGAAATGGTGGTTGGTGATGTGTGTATGTTTTCATCATGTACAACAAAGGATGATTTTCTCTTCCTTGTGTACATGATTTTTGGTGATGGTGATTTGGTAGCAGTGGTTGGATTAACATCTGTTGGCCTTTTAGTAGGTCCAGCAGATGTTTTGGATTTAGCTGGTGATGTATGTTTGGTGGTTGTATGTTCAGGTGTGTTTGTTGGTTTAGGTATGTTTGTTGGTTTGGGTGCAGTGGTTTGGGTAGCAGTGTTTTGAGTAGTTTCAGTGTTTTGGGTGGCAATGGTTTCAGTAGCAGTGGTTTTATCAACAGAGGTGTTCAACTTAGATGGTGGTTTTCTAACATGCTTGGCAAGTCTTTTCATCCTTTTAGAGGATCCCACATCTTCAATTTCCCTTTGTTGTTTCTTTTTGAGTTCAATTAATGACTCTGCTTTAACTTCCAAAGTGTCAGCTCTTTTCTGTTTCTCTTGAGCAGCCTTTTCAGCTTCTATGTTTGCAGAGTCATCTACTGCTTTATTCTTCTCAGTGGTTTGTTGTGGTGGTGCTGTTGTTGCTTGTTGTTGTTGTGGAGCATGTTGTTGTGGAGCTGAATTGGTAGACTCTGGTTTCTTGGCAGACTTGGCTTGGCCTTTTTGAGAAGGAGGACAACCAAAAGGATCTAGTTTTGGTAGCCTATCTCTGCCACTCTCCCCCTTTTTGGCATCATCAGCCGTGAAAGCATCATCATTTTCATCCCTGAGGATGGTGGTAGGGGCAGAGCCAGTAGTCTTCAGCAGGTGGTCCTTGATGGCTTTGATATCAGCATGGGTATCTTTGTACCGTGCATCTACCATATTCCTGATCTCAGCCATGTAAGTTTCATGTGTCTGATCAGCCAGTTTTCTGTGAGCTATGATGATGGGGGAAACTGATTTCCATAACTCACTGGCTATATCAGCTGTGGATGGTTGACTCTTGGAAAGATCTGCAATTGAGCTCAGTATAAGCTTGACATCAGATTTGATGTCAGCAACAGAGGTTTCAATGACAGAAACTCTGTCCGTCAATTCTTGGTATTTTGACCCATCTCCTAAATTAATAGGATCATCTGAGTCCCTACCAGTGGTAGTTCTACCTGATTCAGGCCTAATAGGTGAATCAGATGCCCCTTTGTCTTGGTACTGGGGACTTCCAACTGTTTTTGGAGACACTATAGTGGCTTCAACAGTTGTTGCCTTCAAGGGAGTCTTAGCTATGTAACCATTGTCCTGATGTGAGACAGTGGTCTCTACATCAGTAGTGGCTGCTCCACTTGAAAACTCACCTAGAGTTTCATTGAACTCAGGTGATGTAACCTCCTCTTCTGTTTGTGGGATAACAGATTGTATATTCTCAGGACCAGTCACTTGTTGGAGTATACTCTCAGTGACAGGTGGAAGAGAGGAACTGGGATCTTCCTGAGATTTGTCAATTGCTTCAAACAGAGGTTGAATTGTTTGTGGGACATGTGATGGTGAGGGTGGAGGAGTAACAAGAGAATTAGCCCTGGGAGAGGGACTTGTGAACATATGGTCAAGTGACTCAAATGTATCATGATGTGTGTCCCCTTGGCTTACAACATGATCCATTTGAGAGGATTCATGAGGAGTTTGGTCAGGTGGAGGTATGTCCAACTGTTGTGAGGAAGTAACAACAGTGGTTTCAGGTTGTCATACTCAAAGGATATATTGTCAGATGCCTGTATATCACCACCACTTGCTGTGAAAGCATAGTTTGGTGAATAAGAATCAGAGTTAAAACCTGTGTTAAAACCTGAAGTTATGTCAATAAAATGATCATAACTCTGATCCTTTGTGTTTCCAGGCACCTCATCATGACCCAAAAGTGCTGTATTCCCAAACACATAGTCATCAGACACTTTTCCAGAGTCCTGGAGCTTCTTTTTCTGGTTAAGCTCTCTCTCATAGGTCAAGAGCTTACCATGAAGCTGGGTCAGTGATAGGTCTTTAAATCCTATTGAGTTTCTCATCACAATAGCAATAGTGTCCCATTTGTCTGGTAATGATCTCAAAAACCTATGGTTCAAGGTTGAATGAGGGTAAGTAAGACCAACCAATTTTAGTTCACTAATTAAGCAATTAAATCTCTCAAACTGTTGAGTTAATGACTCTCCTTTGACATGACTGAATGTTTCATATTGTTGGTTAAGTATTTCACGATTGTTTTCAATAACCTCCTCAGTCCCACCAAACTGTTCTTTCAGTGCATCCCACAACTCCTTTGCTTTGACACTTTTGTAACAACCCAGCATATATATCATTGGGTAGAGCCATGGCCACAATACTGAAGGCCTTAGCATCTAGCTCAATTTTCTGAAAATCCTGGTCGGAGTAGTTTTCAAGTTTCTTTGGCTCAAACACTTTGGGATCTTCAGTACTCGGCACAGTCGGAACATGTGGTCCGAAGATAACCGACTTCCAACACCCAGTGTTTTGTTGAGCTAGAACATGGCTCATCCGACGTTGCCAGATATTGTATTCAGATCTGACAAGCATCGGTGGCTTGTTGTTCGTGCCAGTGTTATGTGGATCGTGATTGATAGAAGCCATTCTCTGATTTTTCAAAAAACAAAGTCTGTTTAAAAACGGTTGAAACGAAATTAAACTATTACTCTGTTTTCAATCTAACAGACAAACGATATCAATAATTGTGAGCTGATTATTAAATTGATTTGTTAGATCGAATTTAATTGACCAAGCTCTGATACCAATTGTTAGGATCTGAGTTTGTTTGTTTTGATTATGTTCAACTAAATATGATAAAAGTGAAACGAATATAGATGAAAGTGCAGAGGAATAATAAACTGTTAATCAAAACAAGAGAGTAAATGTTTTCAGATCGAAAGCTTTCATTAATCCAAAAGATTACAATCGTACAAATACTCCCCCTCAGCCTGATCACACAATGTTTGTCTGAGAGAATGTTTGTGTGTGTGATGCAATAGAACAGTACAAGCACTGTTCTATTTATAGACAGACTCAAAGCACTGATGACCTAGGCTGACGTCACCTAAGACAGTGACCTCTAACAGAATAACAAACATAAACATCTGCCTATTACAAACTACTGTTACATTGAAAGCACTGATATTAAACAACTGTTGTAGATAAACTCTGATGGTCTTGTATCCACTGCTGGAGCCTAAGTGCTGTTGGTTCCAGCAGTGCTTTGGTCTTCAGTACTTGTATCAGCAGTTGTTCTTCATCAGACCTTTGGTCAGCAGTTGTTCTTCATCAGTTGTTTACTCAGCAGTTCTTTGTATCAGCAGTTGTTGAGCAGTTGTTTGGATAGAACAGTAGTTAGGGTTAGCAGTCGTTTGGGAGAAGTAAGTTGTAAAGACTGTTTATTCAAGGATCAAACTGATAGCATGTTTTAGCTTTCTAATCATCTGTTCTTCTCCAGGTCAGCAGACCCAACAGGAATAACTTGGACAGACTTGGAATATTTGCTAAAATAGCCCTATGGATTTTAGGGTATTATTAGTGGCGTATTGTGGTTTGGACTAGGGATTGTGTGACACCCGGCAACTTCCGATCAACGCTGACGTGATTTTTATGATTTAAAAATAAATATTTATTACAAATATTGTTAATTATTAAGTTTCGGAGGTTTACTAACCGTTTTTACAATCGAAACTGCGACTGGTTTGATTAACGCGATTTAAACGCGCGAACTGAAAGCACGCATCGGGTAACGAAAATATTTATATTTTCACTCGGTTTATTATTATTTTTAATTACGAACAAAACCGACTAGTTTTTGTAGCGAGTTATCAAGCCTAAAATAAAACCGAAGCTCAAAACATTAAAACGGGTTCGATACGCGGTACACAACCCACCAACCCTTACCCTAGGTATATAAAGACAACTTCTTCTTCTTCCCTTCATTTTTCAGCAGCCACAACCTATCTCTCTCTCTCTCTCTAACCCATCTTGTAGATGCGTTTTGCGACTAATGATTGGATACTAACACATGTTAAGTTTTGTCAATATGGGCGAAGGTATGATAAGTGGGCGAAGGTAGACATAAAGTGGGCGAAGGTAGAAATGGAAGCTGATCAGATATACATTCGTACCTTGGAAGTGGGCGAATGTGGAAGAACTCCACATTCGACCATATCAACTGGGCGAACGTGCAGAGTCTATATATAGAATTTTGTGTTTTTGTGAATGTAATAGAGTTGTCAGTTGTGTGTGTGTTCAGGTCAGGTTCTAGGTTATTTTGTGAAAGTCTGTAATTGATCTAGATTAACGTGTGTGTGATTGTAATTGAATATTTAAGAAAGTTAATCTATGAAAAAGCTTTGAAAATGATATTGATTGTGTTTTGATTAGAGTTTTATCAGTTTGTTCAGAACTAGGGTTTTCGCACCTGGTTTTGTAACTTGTATGATCATATAATCCTGTTTTAGTCAAATTCTTTCGCTTACAAAGTGGTATCAGAGCCATACGGATCATACAACAACAAATTTGATAAACTCAGAGCTGATTTTGACATGTTTTTGATCAAAATACATTTGTTTTTGCATGAAAATGGTTTTTGAGTGTTTTTGATTGATTTGAAGTTGATTTTGTGGTTAAAATTCAAAATTCCAAGTATTAAAGTTGCTCCAAATCAATTCCGAATCATAACCTGATTAAGATCATTCAAATCCACAAACTTTTGAAAATCTGAAATCAAAATAACCGTTTTTCAAAGTGTAACCGTTTTTCAAATCTGAAAATTTCTGTAAAATGGGCGAACCTGGAACCAATGGGCGAATGTGAGTTGTGTTTTGGTCGAACCTAGGTTAATTTGGGCGAATCTGGAATTTGTTGGGTAAATTTTTCACTTTCGGGTCACATTTTTCACCTTCGGTTGATAAAACGGGCGAACCTAGATTCATACTGGGCGAACCTAGAATTTTTCCGGACGAACGTGAAAAGTGTTAGTGTGTTTTTACATTCTGGTGAGTTTTTACTTTCGAGTGGTACTATTTGGACGAATCTGAATCAGAAAGGGATGAAAGTGAGACGTTTTGGGCGAACCTAGGCTTAGTTTTTGGAAAATTTTCTAAGTGTTGGATTTTTCGAAGTTAGTGATCATGTGGAATTTTCCGACTACTCCGAGACCAGCAACAACACAACCACAACAGCAAGTGATGGACCCATGGACAGTGGCAGCACAAAAGACGAGCACACAGTCTTCGCAACCGATAAACTACATGGCGATGACGAGCTCGATGCTTCAAAGTGTAGCACCTCCAACACCACAACCTGACTACTGGGGAGTAGCAGCGGCGGTGGTAAACACTCAAACTACAAATGCTATTTCTACATTGATTAACGATTTGTCTTCAGGTAGCGGGAATAGGCCACCGAAGCTCATGGACATACAAGAATGCAATCAGTGGCAGAACAAATTCAAGACTCACTTGGAAGGCATGGGAGTGGAAGGAGCAGAGGCATGGAGTATGATTGCTAAAGGTTACACAGCACCGATTTTGGAGAATACAGGTGAAATGATTCCATTGGAAAGCTTAACTGAGGATGAGAAAAAGAAATATGTGGTGGAAAAGAAAGCCTTTTCCCAATTGACTCAGGCAATCACAAATGATCTGCTACATTAATTTGGGACTTGTACAACCTCTAAGCAATTGTGGGATGTGCTTAAGAGGAGGCATGATGGGAATGCGAAAACGAGAAGTTTGAGGATGGATGAACTGAGAAAGGAGTTTGAGAATTTTTCTTATATTGGAAACGAAACTTTAAAAGAATTAACTCCTAGATATAGTCATTTGCTAACTGAATTGTCTAGTTATGATATACAGATTCCTATGAAGAATTTGGTGGACAAGTTTGCAGATGCTCTACCACCTTACTGGGATCAGCATGTGGAAGTCCTCAGGGAGAAGGATGCATATCAATATTGGACTATCCAAGAGTTCATACAGAAGCTGGAAAACAAGGAAATGGAAGAGAAGAGGAAAGCTAGAAGAGCACAGATTCCTCAGAATCCTAGCTTATAATTTGGAGGTACTTCAGTTCCTGTGAGTAACTCAAGTTCAGGAGGGATAGTTGCACCACATGTTGCTTGCATTTCCAATGTTATGGAATCACCAAAACCTACCATCAATTACATGGCACAAACTTCATCCTACTCACAACCATCATACACACAACCACCACCACAACAACAATACAACAATTCCTACATTTCACCATTCTCCCCAATGCAACAAGCATCTTTCTATACTGCTAGCCAATCTCAACAACCAATGAACCAAGTTACTCAACCTAATCAACAACAAGTGGTTTTGGAGACTTCTAACTTGGGCAATGTGACAGTGGAAATTGCTCAACAACATATTGCACTAGTCTCAGCAATGGTTTCATCCTACAATGGACTTGTTGCTAGTCAAATTGGGAATAACAACTTAACCAATGAGGACTATGCACAGATCGACAAGGAAGAGATGGAACTCATTGATATTCAATGGGCTTTTGCAAGCATCATGAGAAGAGCAACAGAGTTTATTGAAAAGACAGGTAGAACAGATTTGGGAACTTCTCCTAACACAACCTACGGGTTCAACAAGGAGAAAGTTACTTGTTTTAACTGTGGAGAAAGAGGTCACTTTAAACGTGAATGCACCCAGCCACCAAAACAAGGTAATAGAAACCCATTCAATGCAAGCTACTAGAATCGTCAACAACAAAACCAAAACCGAGTTTCTTACCAAAACAACAACAATTACCAAAACCGTCAAAACAACTCTAACAACAACCAAAACAGACAACCTAACACATCAAACCAGATCCAAAACCAATCTCCTAACAACACTAACCGAACAGTTATACCGATCACTACACCGAATGAGACACAACAGAACACGAGTCAGAATCAAGCACTTATGACTCAACAAGATGAAAGGTTTGATTGGTCGGGATTGCAAATAGGAGTGGAGGAAATCACTACTGGTGGCAATGTGGCTTGCGTTGCTTGCAAGGTTGATGTTGAAGAGTCGGTGATGGTAGATGAAAAGAAAGAAACTGAGTGTGAAAGTGATGAGTCTGAGGCTGAGATGGCTGTGGAGAATGAACCTGTTGAGGTTAAGGCTGAAGAAACTAATTCTGGAGTGGTGATTGATACTGTTTCTGATGTTCTTGAGGAGTGTGAATCAGTTTATTCTGACTCAGACAGTGAATCGGATACGGAAGCAAGTGTTACATCACTAGATGATGACATAGATCAGTTGCTAGCAGAAGCGGATTTTCTGATGACAAGGAAGTCGTGTATTGCTGATGATGCTTTCACCAAGGTTGACTATTCCAAATTCTTTACTGGAAAGGAAGCTCATTTCGCGTTGATGGCCATGACTGAACCGCCAAAACCTGTAAGTTCTGAATCTAGCACTGATATTAGAAGTGATAAATATTGTGGAACATGTGATAGATTGACTGAGGAGAATAAACAACTCCGAATTCAACGTGATAGTGCTATCATAAACAGTCAATCTACTCGCAAAGAGTTGAATGCTTTCAACAAGGTATTAGATGGCTATAAAAAGGACATTTCCGACTTGAAAAACACTTTATCATTGAAACAATTGGCAATTAACAACTATATCAATGAAATTGAAAATACCAAGTTGGAAATGGCAGCCATAAAATGCTTTGCTGAGAAAGTAAACAAAAAGTTGGAAAGTTATAAGGACATTGCTTATGTAGTAGACCACATCATAGATGATAACACCACTAATTACAAGTCTGTGCCATCTCCGGTTCTTTTTGAAAATCATAACTATCACCAAGTTATACCGGAGAGCTCGGTAAAATCAGACTCATCATCGGAAATGGAATCTAATACCTCGAGTATTGGTGATCCTCATTCCGATGTGAGACCGATTTTAGGCTTGAATAATGAGGGTGTTTATGCTGAAAGTGTGGATTCAAACTCAGAGAGTGATGATACTGGTAATGACCAAACTGTTAATGCATGTGAAATTCCAAAAGAAAATCACATCATTACTACTGAACCAGTTTCACCATCTCAACATGTGCATCCGATGGCAAATGCTCATCGTGAGAAAAAGTCTGAAAAGAATGAGATTAGAAAGGACCTTGAGAATGAACCATGTGACAAACCTGTCAAGGTGTTTTATCGGATGGAAGGATCTGATAAAATCATCTCTGATGAGGAATTTCCAATCAAAAATGCTAACTATGCTAAAATAGAAAAGATTTGGCAAGAAAGCACTATTTGGTTCCCAAAACATGAGAGAACAAATGAGATTCCACCAGAAATTTTAAAGAAATTGTTTTTGGATGTTCCTCAAGAACCAAAGGTCCATGTCACAGAGTTCATTCGACCAAATGACAGAGCTAATGGTTTTCATGAGCCCACTTACTCAAAAGGACCACTTCCTGAGAGTTTGAGGAATCAACAGTATAATGATCAATATCCTGTTAGATCATTTGCTCAACCAAATGCTCAATATGTTTTTGAAGAGTATCGAAAATGCTTTAAATGTGGAGAACGTGGGCATTTACTTGCTCAGTGTCCATATGAAAGGTATAAAAGACATGAGGTTGAAGTTAGAAATTCCATGAGAAAACCGATTGATCATTATGTTCCACCACACAGACGGGTTGTTTCTCAACAACAAAAGTTTTATAATCAAAACAATTTTCATCAAATGAGGAACAATCGTCCAATTCAATATGATCAAAGAAATCGGATTGCTATGGAACAATCATGGAGGAAGCCTGTGGTGAACACAACAATTGATAGGCAAAAGGATCCACAAAAACCAATTGTCAAATCAAATGTTGGACCTAAGTCTGTTAACTCAGATAAGGTAGCCAAGAAAGTTATGTTTGTTAACAATGTTCAGAAACCAATTGAGAAATCAAAATCTCAAATTCGCATTCTTAAAAGGACTGAACAATCTTGGTCACCCAATGGTACTCCAGGAGCTTCTACTTCTAAAGTCAGTGAGAAAAAGGAAACTGTTGTGAACAATCAGAAAAAGATTGATTCAAAACAAAAAGTTGTTGAAAATGTGAATGAAAATGTTTCTTTGAAATCTGATGTTCAAAGGCCCAAGACTCAGGCTTGGGTCCCCCGAAAGAACTAAATGATTTACTTTTTGTGTGCAGGGAGCTTCAGCTGGCCCTATTAGCAGTCTATGGATTGTTGATAGTGGAGCTTCAGGCCACATGACAGGGGATCTCGCATTGTTGTTCTACGTGAAAAACATCAATGGAGGGGAGCGTGAGTAATGGGATAGTGAGCTTTGAGCGGATATCTTATGTGAAGCAGATAGATTATAATCTGCTGAGTGTCAGTCAAATATGTGATAAACAATTTTCTGTGCATTTTGATGACAAATCCTGCTATATTCTCAAACCGGGCTTCAAAATTCCAAAGGAGTGGATAATGTTGATGGCACCTCGCGTCAACAATCTTTATATTCTTGATATGTCCAAGGCGATGACATCACAGGGGCAAATAACATGTTTTCTATCCAAAGCGACTGAGAAAGAATCAATAATGTGGCACCGAAGAATGGAGCACATTCATCTGAGAAAAATGAATCAACTTGTGAAAAATGGGCTTGTCGATGGAGTAAACGTGAAACATTTCCATCTGAATGACAAGTGTGTAAGCTGTAAGAAGGGGAAGCAACACAAACAGGCCCACAAAGTGAAGAAAGTCAACTCTGTTGAGATGCCACTTGAGCGACTGCATATGGACTTATTCGGACCGGTAAAACGCAAAAGTCATCTTGGAGAGCTTTATTGTTTAGTTGTCACTGATGACTACTCAAGATTTTCTTGGGTGATGTGTCTGCAAAACAAAAGTGACACCTTTAACAACTTGAAAGTTCTGTTCACTCGACTGGAGAATCTCTACAATGTGAAGATAAAGAGAATTCGGAGTGATAATGGGACGGAGTTCAAAAATGCTAAGATGGTTGAACTTTGTGAAAGCAAAGGGATACATCATGAATATTCGGCTCCGTACACCCCACAGCAGAACGGTGTTGCTGAACGAAAGAATAGGACTCTAATTGAAGCGGCTAGAACAATGCTTGCTGATTCAAATCTTCCGGTAATGTTCTGGAATGAGGCGATTTATGCAGCAAATTATACATTAAATCGGGATCTAACAGTGAAGAAGTTTGGAAAAACATCTTATGAACTGTTACACCGACGAAAGCCCAACTTAGAGTATCTAGAACCTTTCGGGGCGCCATGCACGATGTTGAATCCAGGTGAGAAGTTTAGTCCTAAAGCTGAAGAGGGATATTTTGTTGGATATGCAACCCCGCTCAAACGGGTATTCAACAAGCGAACTCGTCAAGTGGAGGATTGGGCTAACGTGGAAGTTCAACGATATACTCAAAATTTGCAAGGCACGGGTCCTGATTGGATGTTTGATTACAAAGACTTCTTTGAATCATTCAACCTAGATAGCTTGGTTGAAGAAGCTGTTATCAGATTACTTTACGAGTGTGAAAATGCGTCGACTTCATCGTTGGTGCGTCCAATCACCGTGAACCCCCTACCAGCTTCTGATGATACCAATGCTCCTATACAAGAGGAAGATGTGTTTCAAGAGGCTTCAACTTCATTAGACTCTTCAGAATCTGAAGTTGAACAATTTGAAGAAGTCATTCTTGAACATGCAGAAGAACCAGAGGCAATGCCAGTGAACCCAACTCCAACTCCAGAAGTTGCTTCATCATCAAACACGGGTCATGATCTGGATGCTGTAGAAAACTTAACTGCTCAGACGGGAGTTATTGTACCTGTTTATCCGGAATCTCGGATTCATCGTATTCACCCGCTGGAGCAAGTTATCGGTGATCCTGGAAGTGGTGTTATGACCAGAGGGCAGCTGAAAAGCGTTAACTCGCCAGAGAGTTTTGGTGCTTTAGCATTATATGCCAAAATTCAAAAATCTGGTAGTCAAAATGATTGGTCGTTTGCGTGTTATGTGTCGCAGGTAGAGCCAAGGACATACAAGGACGCTTTGAATGAAGATGCCTGGGTTGAGGCAATGCAGGAGGAGTTATTACAATTCCAGAAATTGGGAGTTTGGACGCTCACAGATTTGCCGCCGGGAAGGAAGAAAATAAGCACTAAATGGGTGTTTAAGTGCAAAAAGGATGATCGTGGGGTTATTGTTCGTAACAAAGCCAGATTGGTCGTGCAGGGTTTCCATCAAATCGAAGGGATTGATTACAATGAAATCTATGCACCAGTAGCACGGATTGAAGCTATTCGGATGTTCCTTGCGTTTGCTTCATACAAGAGATTCAAAGTTTATCAAATGGACGTCAAGAGCGCATTTTTGTACGGGAAAGTCAAGGAAGAGGTTTATGTCGGGCAGCCACCAGGCTTTGAGGACCCAATCCACCGGGATAAGGTCTACGTGCTGAACAAAGCTTTATATGGTTTGCACCAGGCTCCAAGACAGTGGTACGAGGAGCTAAGTACATACCTCATCTCCAAAGGATTCAAGCGCGGCCTCGTCGATTGCACCCTCTTCACGAAGAAGACGGGAGATGATTTGCTTCTAGTATAGATTTACGTTGATGATATTATATTTGGTTCAACTAACGAACTTTTATTCAGGGAATTCGAAACTATCATGCAAGAAAAGTTCGAAATGAGCGCAATGGGGGAGATGCAGTTTTTCCTCGGCTTGCAGGTGGACCAAAGACCCGACGGGATCTTCATTCACCAGACGAAATACGTATCCGACATCTTGAGCCGATTCCAGATGGAGGACTCTAAGCCGATGGATACCCCGATTCAACCCAATCACGGGATTGGAGTGGACGCTAAGGGGGAGCTGACGGACCCATTTACATACAGAGCAATCATCGGATCTCTGATGTATTTGACAGCGTCTCGACCAGATATTATGTATGCAACGTGTCTCTGTGCTCGCTATCAATCGAAGCCGAAACAAAGTCATCTGACGGCGGTCAAGCGTATCCTTCGATATCTGAAGGGTTGTCCATCAAAAGGACTTTGGTACCCTAATGATGATGATTTTGATTTTATTGCTTTTAGTGATGCAGATTGGGGCGGTTGTGACAAAGATAGCAAATCAACTACAGCTGGTTGCCAGTTTTTAGGGAGCAGGTTAATTACCTGGCAATGCAAGAAACAGACTTCCGTGGCGCTGTCTACCTGTGAAGCTGAGTACATTGCAGCCTCAAGTTGCTGTTCGCAAGTACTCTGGATCCAACAACAGATGGTGGATTACGGTTTGCAGTTTCTTAAAACCCCTATACACTGTGACAACGAAGCCGCAATTGCATTAACTATAAATACTGAAAATCATTCTAAAGCGAAACATATCCGGATTAAATATCATTTTATCCGTGATTGTTACGCTAAGGAATTGATAGATATGGTCAAAATCCATACTGACTACCAACGTGCAGATTTGTATACAAAAGCTTTTGACAGATCCCGCTTTGAATATCTTTTAAAAGTAAACAATATAAAGGAAAAACAGGACTAATCGGCACCTCGGTTTATCGTTTTTAGTTTTAGTTTTAGTTTTAAATTTTTGCTAATTGGGAATTTCTCTTTGCTAATTGGGAATTTCTCTTTTCTATCATAATCCTCAAAGAAGTTGATGCTTTCAAGTGGATTGTTTCTTTCAAAATTTTTTTGTTTTGTTTTTTTCAGAAAAATTAAAAACCCAAAAATATGTTCTTTATTTTAGGGGGAGTCATTTTATCAGAAAAACCAAAAACATTGAAAAATTTCAAAAGACCTAAAAATTAGAAAAACCAAAATGATTTCCTGGATAAAAAGAGGAAATGATAGTACATCAGTGGGGATCTGACACAGGCTAAAGAATTGTATAGTATAATGAGACGTATGTTGATTACGTGTGATATGCTGATAGGCTTCGTAGACTAAATATTGCGTGCATCAGTGATACAAACATAACAAACTACGCGTTCGTGGCTGAACACCTCATGGGCATATGGTCTTAGTATCGTAATTTCGTTTGATAGGATTGCCAAAATCTGAGGTTTCGGGTCGTTATGTTATTGTTATCCGGGATATTCTGATTAAACTTCTGTCGTATTGATTTACGGACCTAGTTTCATCAGAATATTTGCAAAAAGAGCTTATTGCCAAAACCGAAAGTTACCGAATTGAGGAACTTTATGTTTTATTGATCAAAGATCATTATTACATCGTATTGACTTTCTGATGCAAATCAGTGGTTAATATCAGCCTCAACCTAGTGTATACGCACATGTTACTTTGCTGCATTCATTTGCTGACCTGTACACCTCTGTGCTATATACTTTGTAAATTTTACGGATAACTCTGGCATAATCACGCGTTACGATGAATCTTTGTGCAATTACTTGATACGGGAGTATGTCGTGTGTGCGGGAACCACAATGTGTTAGTCTAATACACCTAATTCGTATCATTTTAAAGCATTGCATATTTGTCTGCATGTGAGCTTACGTGGACCACAATATCAGCAATTGCTGTGTTACATATTGTTTCTAATGATAATATTAAAACAATCAGATCAACGCTGTGTTCAGATTTCTCAGTAAACTGATATGATCCTCTTACCGGATATCACAAAATGTTTACTGCTTTCATTTACTTTGATGCATTTTACTTTGTTGCATTTTACTTTTCTTGTCAAAAAGATACAAAATCCAAAAAGATTTTAGGTGTGTTTTGATAAAATTTCAGAAAACCCAAAATTTTTGCATTTCTACTTTATTTTTGATAACCGGGGATGCTTGATGGTCAATTTCTGAGATTTGATAACACCATCTGGGCTTTGTATCATTCAAAAAGTGAAAATTTGAAGTTTTGGAAGTTTAACAGATTGAAAAATGTTGAACGGGATTCGAATTCGTGATTTGGTAAATTTTCAGATTTTTCCATTTCACATTCGCCCCTTAATTGGGACGAATGTGGAAAAATCTTTACCTTCGGCCATTTCAAAATGGACGAATGTGGGTTCTTTATTACACAATTTTACCTTCGGGTACTGTTTCACCTTCGGGTCATTAATTTGGGGCGAAGGTGGAATATCATCACATTCGCCCACTATAAACGGGCGAAGGTACCTTCTCTATATATACCATTTTCACCTTCGAACCTTCAGTTATAATTTTTCAGAATTTTTCTTCAATACCATACCTTGTTGCTTTGATTTCTTGTTTTTGCATAATTGATTCTCTATCAACCACTGATCATTTCTATACTCATATCACAGGTAATGGAGCCTTAACGAGATCAGAATCGTTGTTTTTATAACTGGACTTAGGGTTTCATTATTAGGGGTCTTAGGGTGTTTGTTGTTATTTGTTTATGATTGCATTTCAATCCCCATCAGTTTTAGGGGGAGAATAGTCCAGGAATTAGTATAATAACAACATCAGATGATTAATTGATCATTTTGAAACTGTCGTGACCTAATTCCTATGAAAAACTGATGATAATTGAAATTTATGGACAATTGATGATAGACAAAGGTTGATCGGCCATATTAGAATGTATCCTAATCAAAATCAAGGGTTAAAAACAATTTTGGCAAAATTTTAAATTTTTGGGGTTGAACAGGTTTACCTTCGGGTCTACCAAAACGGGCGAAGGTGAATTATTATGGACGAATGTACATTTAAACGGGCGAATGTGTGTTTAACCCAATACTTTTTCACATTTGACCAAAATATTCTACATTCGACCAAAAATACTCACATTCGTCCAGAACAAAAGGGGCGAATGTAGAACCTTTAAACCTTAAAATTTTTAACTTTTTGTCGTTTTTGTATTTTGACGTTTGTTTCTGTTTTTGATGTACAGATGGCTGATCAGACTGAGAATGTTGAAACTCCAGCGGAGAATATAGTTTCAGAATCAGTTCCAGAGAACGTTCAGGAAGGAGAATCGTCAAGTACAAGCAGTTGGTTGTTCGAGAAAACGCATAACTGTTGTGCTTACCTGGGCGATGTAGAAAAGAATGTCGAGTTTACACGAATCATTGAATTCTTGAGGAGGAGCAGAGTTGTCTATGCTTTAGCTACTCCGACTATCATCTACAAAGACATAATTGAAGATTTTTACAAGAATGCGAAGTATGATTTCTGGGATGATCAGACAATTATAAAGAGCAAGATACAAGACTTGGAGATGTTTATTACAGAGTCTGACATTAGAGAAGCACTCCAGATAAAGTTTGAGGTGAGTGAGGATCCCAGAGAATTGTCGTGGACTGAACAGAAGGCTTGTTTCTTAAGAATGAAGTACAAAGGTCCGATTACTGATGGATCTATGTATAAAGGGAAGCTGAGTGTGCAGTTCAAGTACTTTGCACATGTCATTATCCATGTTTTTGGATGTGTGAGTGGAGGTTATGATGTTATGAGGAAGAGTTTGAGTTTGATGATGGTTGCGTTGACTCTCAACAAACCATTCAACGTGTTTGGGATGATATTGGATCATATGCTTGAGATGTTAAAGGGTGTGAAGAAGAAGCAATTCATGCTATATCCGAGATTTCTCATGATGATTTTTGACCACAAGTATCCAGAATTGAAGAAGGATCCAACTATGATTCTAGGTCAAGATCATATGAACATTCGTACTTTGGTGAGAATGAAAGGATACAAAGGTGTGCCAGACAATGAAAAGCCACCTCACAGGAGACTCTTTGGAGCTTTGGCTAGTCAGGATTATACTGATCCTGGCAAGAACAGAGCAAGACATGATGACAGTGATTCTGATAATGATGATCCCTTGGTGTATGTTGATGCAAGCACTAAGAGGAAGAAACAGGTAGTCAATCCCGGAGCCAAAGGGAAGGGTAAGGGAAAGACTGATCAAGAAAGCTCTAAGCAACAGGTGGTGAGGAAGAAATCAACTGCAAAGAAAGGTACTGGTTTGATTGATGAGGAATCAGTGGATTCAGAGGAGACTGAGGTAGAAGAAAGATGGGATTCTGATACTGAGAATGTTAGGGCCACCAAACGTAAGGCCACTATGGTTGGTGAGTCTGAATCTTTAAACATATCGATTGAGGAAGCTGAGAAAAGAAAGAAATCATTGAATGATGAAGATGAAGGTTTAGGTGTTGACTTGGAAGAGTTGAATATTGGAGAGACTGTGGTTGTTAACTTGCCCAAAGCCAAGCACAAGACCATGTCCAAGAAGACAAGCACTAAACAGTTGAGAGAGAAAGAACTAGCACAACTGTTGAAAGGAAAAAGAGTGCCCGATGCTGGTACATCATCAAAGCTCTCTTCACCTGTCACCAAGAAGCAAAAGAAATCCAAAGAGGCAGAAACAATATCAGCTGATCAACTTAATGTTGCAATGGACAATGTACTTGACATGTTCAGAAAGCCTCAGAAAGAAAAGGAAGTTGAGCCATCCAAATCCAAATCCAAGAAAGTCACTGTGGATGATGATGTGATGAAGCAGGTGAACAGGAAAATGGATGATATGATGAAAATGATTGTAGCTCAACAAGCTGAAATAGCCAAATTTAAGCAAAATGAAGAGAAAATGCTTCAGATTGTGGTTGCTTCTAAATCTAATCAAGATGAGATTAATGAGAAGGTTAAGATGCTTGAAGCAAAGAATGAAAAGCTTGAAGGAAAGTGTGCAAGAAACAAGAGCAGAATTAAGTTGATTAAAGCAGACAACAAAGAACTAAGGGCTGAGAACAAACGCCTTAGTGATTTGATTGATGATTTATATAATACTGCACCCAAGTTGAAAGATGGTGAAGAAGATAAAGAAGAAGAAGAAGAGAAAGTTGATTATGAAGATTCTGAATCGGATGAAGAAAAAGATGATGATGAAGATGATGATGCGTCAGATAAAAATGATGATGAGGATGATAATGATGATGATGATGATGCTGAAGGGTCTGGGAGACAGAGAGAGGATGATAGTGAGAGTGATGATGATGATGATGGAGGTGATGATACTTCAAAGTTTACATTTGAAGAAAGAACATCCAAAAAGAAGAGTACTGGAGAATCAAGTTCAAAGAAGAAGAAAGGTGAGAACGTTGATTCAGATGAAAGTATCTTCTGGAATGAGAAAGTAAGGTCTTTATCAGATGATGCTAAACAACTGTATAAAGACATGTTGGAAAGAAGAGAATGGATCATTGAGTTCACAGGATGTTTCGCTGAGATATTCCAAACTGATGATTTGAGATATGAATTGGAATATGAAGATCCTGATCTTGAAGAAGGAGAAGTACCTGCTTCTGTGGCAAAGGAGATTTTGGATGGACTTGCACAGAGAGTAGGGAAAACATTTGAGGAGTTTATGGTAGATGAGTCGATTCCAGACATTTCTGAAAAAGATGTTGGAAGTCACTCAGATGATAAAAATACAACTGAGATTGATGAAGTGGAGGTTGAAGATATAACTCATGAAGAGTTTCCTCAGTACTTCAGAGAAACAGATAAAGATGAAATATTTCCTGATTTCACTGAGACACCGAACAATTCAGCGAAGCAGAAAGCACAGCAAAGGAGTGCAGAGTTTGTGGAGAAGGTATTTGGTGCTGATAAGCAAGAATCTTCAAATCAATCTGATGAATTGAAGAGTTATTTGAAGAAGTTGAGAGAAATGGATGAGAACCGACCGAAGCCTGAAGCTCAAGGAAACTTTTATAGATTTCACAACGCCAAGTTTAAAGGAAGAGCTCTCGGGTGGACTTATTTAGGCAGGCTGAAGTGCATAGCTGCTAAATGGGAAACAGGAATCTTGTATTTTAACAGATTCATTGACTTGTTAACTCTACCGTACTGGGCGGTCAGAGATCTTTGCAGATTCCCTATGTCTGGTGCTTCAGTAAGTGGTACACATGTTGGTTGGTGTGCAGATAAGTTGGTTTGGGAAAGTAGAACAAGATGGAATAGATTTAAGCCTCAATATCCTCGAAGGAAAGTTCATAGGGATATTGATCCTCAAACCAATATGAAGCGGGTTACTTTGATATACAAAGCACCTGAAGTGATGAGAAAAATACCTTTGATGCCTATGCCACAACATTTCAGTGCTGATTTTATTTTCTGGTATTATGATTGGAGAAAGGCTGAAGCGGTGATTGTGCTGAGAGATGGGAAGGATAAATACAAGCATGTTCATGTATTTGATCCTATGTGGTTGATTAATTGCACTTTTGAAGACATTATCATGCTTTTCTACAATCCGATTTACTTTGAACCAAAAGACGCTGCTCAAGCAAGAAAGTATACTCAAGTGGTTGGAGTTTGTTTTGCTTATGACATTAATGCGGGAAGTAATTTGGAGAATAAACTTGGTAAGACGGTGAAGATGGCAAATGTGTCGAAACCAGTGAAGAGAACATTTGAGCCTCCAATGACTACTGAGCAGAAGAAACAGCTCAGAATTAAGTTGATGAACAAAGCAATGGACGAAAAGAGAAGACAATCCAATCAATAGTCGAGGGGGAGTTTGTAGATGCGTTTTGCGACTAATGATTGGATACTAACACATGTTAAGTTTTGTCAATATGGGCGAAGGTATGATAAGTGGGCGAAGGTAGACATAAAGTGGGCGAAGGTAGAAATGGAAGCTGATCAGATATACATTCGTACCTTGGAAGTGGGCGAATGTGGAAGAACTCCACATTCGACCATATCAACTGGGCGAACGTGCAGAGTCTATATATAGAATTTTGTGTTTTTGTGAATGTAATAGAGTTGTCAGTTGTGTGTGTGTTCAGGTCAGGTTCCAGATTATTTTGTGAAAGTCTGTAATTGATCTAGATTAACGTGTGTGTGATTGTAATTCAATATTTGAGAAAGTTAATCTATGAAAAAGCTTTGAAAATGATATTGATTGTGTTTTGATTAGAGTTTTATCAGTTTGTTCAGAACTAGGGTTTCCGCACCTGGTTTTGTAACTTGTATGATCATATAATCCTGTTTTAGTCAAATTCTTTCGCTTACACATCTCTCTCGCAGCTCTCTCCCTCTCTCTCTAACCCTCTCTTCCTCTCCCGCTCGTCTCTCTCTCTCTTCTTCCTTTCAGAAGCAGCCAGCCACCACCAAAGCTTGGGTGGTGGCGGCGCCGGGCTGTGACCCCATAAACAATTATAAAATGAAGCAGGTCAAGGGTGGTTTTAGGGATACGGTTCGCGAAGAAGAAGGTGGTGATGCTTGGTCGTGGTTAGGTGGTGGTCTGGTTATGGTTGTGCTTGTTGAAGGCGGCGGCAGCGTTCAGCGGTGGGGGTTGGTTCAGGTTCGAAGTCCGATCGGGTACAGGGGTGTCGCTTGGGCTGGGGCAGGCGGTGGTTGTTTGGTCGTTTGGGGTGGCTCGTGACAGAATCGGGTAAGTGGTTGTGGGGGGGTATGTGACGGATTGGTGGGGGTTCGGGTGGTCCGGTTTGATGGTGGCTCGAGGTGGTTTGGTTTGGGGATTTGGCTCGTGGGGCTGATGGCGGTGGTTCCGGGTCTGGTTGGTGGCTCGGGTCAAGGTCTGGTCAATTTCGGGTCAGGTTTGGTTGTGCTCGGGTTTCGGGTCTCGGGTCATTTTGAGCTCGTTTTGGTTATTTTCGAGTCATGGCGCCCGGGTTAGGTCCGAATCGTGTTTGGTTTAAGTTCGGGTCAAGGTTTGGTGGTTTTGGTGTTCGGGTCAGATTCGGTACGAGATCGGGTTCGGTTCGGGTCTTGTTCGGGTCAGATCTGGATGGTCAAGCCTCGGTCAACACGCGGTCAAAGTTGGTCAAACTTTGGTTCCGGTCTACACGTAGTTCGAGGTGGCTCCGGGTTACGCGCGTACGAATCGGTATACTTTAATTCGTATGTGTATATTTGTTGTGGATATTATATATATATATACATAAATACATTGATATTCTTAAAATAGTGTTATCTCGCGAACGAACCGACAATATTATTATTGATAAGTATATAAAGCGTGACTCGGTATTATTGGACCTCGGACTAAACTAGTTGGACTATGTATATATACACATTGTTGTGTCTTTATATAAATAAGTATAGTTTTCATATAAAAGCGTCGAAACGTATAAATCTCGTTTATTTGAAACTTTGCGGATAAACAAAATGTGGACTTGTGTTTGATATTGATTTTTGGGAAAATTGTAGGCGACTTGTGTTGCCTGGTTTGTACAAAAACAGAGGAAACTCTGCCAAAATTTTATAAAATTTATAAGCGTAAACGAAGGCGATATTCCTTGTATATTTCATTATAATCAAACCTTCAAGTATTTTGACAAATGTAGTTTTCTACAATATCGCAAAAAGGTTCTCGACAAGTGATTTCTTGCAACATTTAAAGATAAACGTCGAACAATATTTCCAAAACAAATACATATTATTTACTAAGCGTCAATTGTGTCGATCTTCAAACATTTTAGTAACTAAAACATTGCCATTTAAATGATTTCGAATTACAAAATGCTCGGCTTATTTGAGAAAGAATTATATAAAAATTTATGTTCAAAACCTTTAAAGACATGGATTTGGAAGAGAAGCGACATTATTACTAATCAGTTTAAATAACTATACCTACATTTTTTATCAAAGGGCATTTTTCCTAAAATATAATTATCTAAAATAGATACATTTATACGAATTACAAATTGAGCTACGACTCAAGATAAGTTATACGTTTCATAATATTGGTCCAACGTGGTGTACACACGAATAGTGACAAGTGCGCAACTTGGGTACTATGTCGTGTGTTAACGCATAAGTAAGATAAGTCACGATCGGTTCGTCGAGTTAAAGCATATTAGTACTCGAGTTTTACACACGAGTTAGATAGTTGGATAAACTATCTTTTAGCCGTATAATAGGCTAGGTTTATATGTGTTAGACTTTAAGGTGTCCTTTGTTGTAATAGGGCACGAGGAAGCCGGTCGAGGCTTGGACTTTATTTGCTAGCTTAGCATGGAAATTAAGGTGAGTTCATGACCCCACTTTTTACTGTTTTATAAATGTTTTCGGGGTGGAAGACATGCTTCTTTTATGAAAACCTGAGGAATTCCACACGAACAAGTTTTTTTTTTGAAAAATGAAATGGGTGCGTGAGTGTCACGGCCCTGCTGTTACTGGTTTTACATTCGGGGAAGAAACATGCGTACTACTTACATCGTTTTAAAGATCATGTTATACTATGGGCACTTTATGTTACTATACGGCTTTTATGGAAAGTCCCAGGGGGAAACCATGAATGTGCTGGCATGCACAACGAGGGAAATGTGGATAGATCTATTGGGCCTCACAAACCCCACTCGATGGCGGGGCCGGGCGGGTGCATATTGTCTCTACCTATCGGGTTACCAAGGCATCGGTAGCCCAGTCATCTGGGCTGGTTTCATCATTTGGTTCATGTTTAGTAATGGGTTCCCAACCGTAGTAGTAAAAACACTTAACGTCTAGCTAACGTTCTTATGACATAGTATTAACGGGAATGATCTTTTCAGACTTACGGAAACTCTTTTACAAAAACTTGTGGAACTATTGTTGCAAACTTATGAACTCACCAGCTTTATGTTGACTTTTTAAGTATGTCTTTCAGGTTTAAACTTTGGGAACGGCACGGTTGGAGTAGTCGACGTCTTGGGATCGGGGATCCTAGAGGGTTAGAATTGGCGTTCGGGAAGTAAGAGTCTTAGATGCAACTTTCCGCTGCGCTGGCAAAGGCACCAAACGTCGCAACTGACGAGGGAAAAGTCGGGGTGTGACAGATTGCTTGATCGCTACGCTTGAGGTGAGTTTCACGACCCCATTTCTTTTAAATGTTTTTGAACTTTTTATAATCGGGGAATTAACATGCTTGTATGATGAGTAGACTAGAACTTTATAGAACATATGATGGCCTTTGGTATATGCACGAGGTGAGCGATTTGGTGTCCGTCTATCCCTTTGGGGATACTTCCCCGCATGCGTAATCATTAACTCTAGGTTTAGAGCCTTGAACTGTATTGATAGATATATGGGATTTGACACCCCCTCCCTGACTAGTCGGATTGGACTGGGTCTTATGGGATGAATATACTTCATTGAAAGCCACCGAGAGACACACTTGGGTGTACATAGTGCGCAACGGGAAGAATTGTATGGTTTGATTAAGAGCCTTAGGTTGTGATCATGCTTGTATGACCTAGCTAGTCTACTAGGTTCTTAGTTTAGTTGGTACTCGATCATACGTTTTTGAACAAGGAAATGATTTTTATTTTCCTTAAAACCTGTAAACTCGCCAATATTTTTGTTGATATTTCTAAGCATGTTTTTCAGGTACTGATGCATAGGAGTTTAGAGAGTGGGTTTAGCATGCACTTCTTATGGACATGATGTTGGGACCATAAAACTTTATAACCTTTGAAACTATGTTTTTAAATTTGTAAAACAATGTTTATGTAATTTTGCTTCACCTTGCTTATAACATGTTTTTAAACTTTCTTGGACCGGAAACTTAATTATGTTTGACTAGAGGGTGGTTGCAAGATGTTGATATGCATCTATGTGTGATTTGCTAAACTTTGTGGTAAAAACTTCCGTTACCTCATGACTAGCTTTCCGTTGTGCGTTGTCGGGGTGTGACAGATTACAAACCCCTTTTAGTAAGGGTAGGCTAAATGCACCCTCTTTTTTACTTTTTGCACTCCCTTTCTAAAAAAGTTAGTTTTGAAGTTATCAAATTCTACCCCTATAAGACTACCCGTACTCGAATGTTATGATCGGCGCCAATTTCATTTTCGCGCCTGTAACACCAAAGCACAGGGGCACGATTACCCAAAAATGGTTGGAAGCGTTATCTTTTTAACGCTGGAATGCAATATTATAAACCAATAAAAAATTTCCACGTTTATTTTTCAAACGGTTAAATATTATAACGGTCAAAAAAATTCAAACCCCCTAACGTTATTTTTTTAAAACGGTTAATTATATATATATATATATATATATATATATATATATATATATATATATATATATATATAGGGGATGGTTTAATAGAAAACTCATTTTATTGAGAGAACTCGAGAACTTTATATTACATATGTGCAATATATCATATATTGCATATGTGTAATATATATTGCACATGTGTAATATATCATATGTTACACATGTGTAATATATCATATATTACACATGTGTAATATATATTACACATGTGCAATATATGATATATTGAGTGTATTACATATGTGTAATATATGATATATTACACATGTGTAACATATGATATATTACACATGTGCAACACATGCAATAGTAATATATTACACAAGTGTAATATACAACATATGATATATTACATATGTGTAATATAGAGTTCTCGAGTCCTCTCCCTAACTATGAGTTCTCAATTGAACCTTCCCCTATACATATATATATATATATATATATATATATATATATAAACACAACTATTTTTACAACTACAAACACAACATATTTTTATTCAAACTACAAACAAAAATGTTTCCATACCGTCCACTTTTTGGGGTCCCGTCTCGCCCGGGCAACCCGAATGCTACGCGCCCAAACAAAACACAACCGCCACCCACTTTTAATTGGAGCAATTTAGACCCGAAAACAATGGGATACGCACAATTACATAGCATGTTGGGTCAATTCTTTAAAGGGCCAATGGGGTTTGCATCAAACATGAACCTAAACTTTGGCCAAGGTTCTGAAGACGAACCCGAGCTCGTGCCTAAAACTCAAGCCGAGCCCGAAAAACCACGTCAACCTGAGGGTTCTCAACCGGGGGGGGGGGGGGAGGGGTGACGCTCTCACAGGAAGGAAAAAAAAAGAAGCTAACGCGCCTTGTTAAAGAAAGAATTATCAACCTTGAACGAAAGACGAGGAATTTGCACTAGCACGGGCTTGGCTCGACAAATTGAAGGATCCTGAAGTTCGTCAGTATTTTTAATCATATTTTAATTAGGATTAATTACATATATGTGTGTGTATATTCCGGATTTTTTTTGTTAATCGGTTCTTATTTTTTAATATAGTAATATACATCATATTGTAAGTAATCTATTATATCAGTTCTTATTTTTTATGACTGGGAAAAATAGTTCTTATTTTTTATGACCGGGAAAAATGGAAAGGTTGTATTATAATATAATATGTATGAATTTATTATGTATAAATTCGTGGTACTATCCGAACTGGTACGGGTAATCTACTAGTTTAATATTACATGAGATTGAATCAATAAAATATTAAATGGGTTTCTAATACGTGAAAATATAAAAAGAATTAGATAAAAAATAAGTATTTAATAAATAAGAGATAAACGTGAAAATTATGATTTAATAACATATATATATCTATAGGGTTAGGATCAGATACGTAATGAAATAGGAAGTCATAGGAATGGTATAAAACGGACTTCAATTGAACTCATTCAAGCGGCATTGGAACCATCGAACCCTACGATCTTAGTTTTAGGTTTTCCCATTTTTGGATTTTTACCTTGTAGTTTAGGAATTTACGTTATATCATTGTGTCTTTTATGTAGCATTGTGTCTTTTTCTTATTTTCATCATTGTGTCAATTTTGCGATTCATTGTGTCATTTTTCTTTAGCATTGTATTATATTTTTCGGCATTGTGTGATATTTTGTGGCTCATTGTGTCATATTTCATGATCTATTGTGTTTTTGTATGGTCACACCCTCAAATTCCACGTGCGGGGTTTTACCCCGAGGCGCGTGACAAACCAGGATCCAAGTCAACAATCACAATAAACAATAACTATATGAAAGATACGTAGACCCAAAACATAAAACTTTAATAACTCAAAATCATAGCAGAAGCATAATCAAGTTTATATGCCCAAAAGACAACGTAGTCTCAAAATGATTTATTCAAAAACATGTACTATAAGCCCTAGATGCCATGCAAGACCCGTGCGCCTAGTCCACGTGATGCTACGTTAGCGACCTGAGAAATCATGCCAAAAAGATGTCAACATATAATGTTGGTGAGTTCACAGGTTTGTATAAGATGTTACCAAGTGTTTACCAAATGTTACCAAAGTGTACCAAGTTCAAGCCTGTCAATACTATGTCAAGTGTAAGCCAAGAGTACGCTAGCTAGGCGTAAGTTTTGCTACTACTACGATTGGAAAACCATTACTAGACACGTTTAGCAAGTTTATCATATGTCGAGACAACATGCACCCGTTCGACATCCAGTCGACGAGTGGGGCTGGTCACGCCCAATAGATCTATCCACACTTCCCCCGTTGTGCAACCCCGCACATTAATGGTTTTCCCCGGGACTTCCAAAGATCGTATAGTAACCAAAACGTATCCCATAGTATGACACAAGTTCCAAAACATAAGTTCAGCGCATGTTTTCTCCCCCAAAAGTAAAGCCAGTAAAAGTGGGGCTTTGAAACTCACCTTAGATTGCGTTTTCCAAATAAAAGTGTTACCAACAGTTCCTGATAGTTCCTATTACCGGGAATCTATCACAAAAGTTTATATAAGTGTTTTGACTAATAACCATATGGTTATCTAGTCCCCGATTGTCCAGATCGTGACCAAGTATGTTTAAAAACGTGTTTAACTCGCTTTCGGACTAACCCGCATTCTACCGAACTGAACTAAGAACATTTTCTTCTCATAAAAACCGACACACCAGACTGATCCGACATCCTGTTGGTGACCCCCATTACATAAACTAATCAAGTACACATAGATTACACATAATGTTCAAGCATAAAACACTTAGTTTGTATCACGAATCGCACATATGAAGTTGTAAGTCGAATCAGTATAAAATGGAAGTTGGTTCGACCCTATAAGCCTTGGTTCGACCCTCATAAGACTCATTCGACCTATTCACAAGTTCATACAACCTAACACATGTTCATTCGACCTAAACAAATGTTAATTCAACCCTAACACGTGTTAATTCGACCTAATCATGTTTGTTCGACTTAATTAAAGTTCATTCAACCTGTTTAAATGTTGGTTTGACCCCCAGAGTCTTCATTCAACCCCACGATGGGTCAAATGGGTATCTGGTTCGACCCTGTCTACTGCACACATCCTAAAACGCACCAAATAGCATCTAAGCAGTCCGAAAACATCACGAAACATCACGAATCACAGCAGTCCAACATGAATAACGTATCCCTACAAAACCCTACTAATTTAGCTCCAAAATCAATCCGTATTATAACTTACCCAAAATCGCAAAATTATGGAAATGTCACATCATGCAGGTAAACTTTACCCAATCTGGAAACTTGTTGAAATCCTTTCGTAATCATCTCAAAATGCTCAATATAATGTGTATATGAAAACCCCCAAACGTTTTATTAACATTTACAATATGCATCAAACCCTAGATCTAACAAAAATCCCTAAAATAGACAAAACATCATCATCCATCCAATTGTAACCTAAGACAAACATAAACCATTACCAATAGCAGCCCTAGATCATGATTATATAATCTAAACAACATTCAATCATTAAACAACACATAACACCACATAAAACACCATTAACATATGTTTATTTGTATGAAAACTCATGTTTAATGATAGGGTTTTGTTTAGAAAGATGTTAGAAAGGTTTTTAATCATGAAAACCACCTTAGAATAGATCTGGACCTTTGGGGTTTAATAAAAACGAATAAAAATATGCTTGAAAAGGGTTTTAGATCAAGAACACACCTTAGATCTTCTCTTGTTTATGATATGGAAGATGTTTGTAGGTTAGATTATGAAAAAACAAGGTCAAAAACTCCTTCCCCAGTGATTAAAGTCGAGAGAGAATGTTTAGAGGCGACTAGGTTTGTGAAATGATGAAAAATTGGAAAGTATAGTATTTTATACATACAGCTGGTTCGACCCCTACAAGGGTCGAATGTGGAAATTTTGGGGTCGAATGAGATTTCTAATGACTCAATACCCTGGTTCGACCCCCCTTATGGTCAAACCAATTAATATTAGCCTTTTTCCAGATTTTTCAGTTTTGTTGTTTAAACGCGTTTTAGCACATCCTAACACATGAACATGCAATCCTAACATATGTTAAGCATATAGAATCATGTACCATCATGTTTACACCGTTAAAACACGTATTGGCACATTATGCCACATGTATGTATCAATCTATGTATAACACTTAATTCAATTCATGTAATTTCACCAACAACGGGACTCAAGACTAGTGTGTATACAAAACAACCCTCAATGATCCTCCAGATCATTGAACCTTGGACAATACGTAACGTGACCCGACTCAACTGACCCAGTTAAGTACGTTAACAAATATTTTTCGCTAAGGTAGACTTATATATTTTGCAAAATGTTAAGCTGAACATGCTGGGTGTCACATATATCCTTCTCACCCTTCTCATTTTTGTTACACTGTGTAGAATAAATTGACCCTATATCTATATATAATAAAAACAGGTTGTGAGAAATGTCACTAGGTGATGTCTTCACACCCTTTGATTTCCCTACATTTTTTTTAATTATCTTCTAAATAAAGATAACTATTAACTAGTAATTTAAAATTTCGAATATGTTAACTAATATTTTTATCTTTATCTTTTCCTTATTGTCCACCACAATTTTTAAACACATCATTTAAAAAAAATATACTAAATTAACGAGCGATTTATTATGTTTTAACTGAGCACCATAGTGCTATACAAGAAAACAAAAAAAACGACTTTTTTAGTGAGTTTTTGTTAATGAAGAAAAAAACACAATGTGTTTAGGTATTTGATTATTTATATCTAGACAAGTCACTAATCATGTTAAAGTAATATATATACTTTTACTACACATATAATAACCCGCTAACTACATATATATTCACAGGTGTATTCAGTTTAAAAGGAATTTATTTTTTTGTATTTTCATTAGTGTTGCTAGGAACATTGATTACAAATGTTGCTAAGCTGGTTAGATGTAGCCTGATTCTCATATACTAGGTAAATCACTATCTGATAAGTGATAATTAATAACCCTGCCATGCACGTTTCTTAAATCAATCATCATCATGACATATCATTTGATACTAATTTGGTTGTTTTTTTTCTAGGTTCACATTACAGCTTTAGAACGTCTTGAGAAATTGATAAAGTTCTACAGAGATTTCACTCGAGCAGATGTGCACAAGTACAATTAGAAGTAGATTTTATGAGTTATCGAGTGTTGATCATCTAAAAAAATTTCCTGAAAAAATCGCCCTACTATTTTTACAACACACAGATTTTGTCACTTTATATTAGATTTGTATATCTAGAGAAGTGCCCTGGGAATAATCTAGTTATTTATATGAGAAAGAATTAAGATAACCCTAAGATTTTTATTATTATATAGTAAAATAATAATAAAGATAAAGATTATGAATTAATAAATATTTGGCTAATTGTGTTATTTATAACCTAATTTTTTTTGTGAGATTTCAAGAGTGGTGATGGCCTCATCAAGTTCCATGTGTTCCCATCTCAATCGTTTTATTGTGTGTGTGTATGATCCGGATCAAGTGAGAACTAGGTCGAGTTGTGAGAACTACGAAAACTCCGACGTAAAATGTGAAATTTATTTTTTTACACACTGATGTAAAAACGGCTAACTCCACTGTAAAAAAATGAAAAAATAAATTATTTACGACGTTTTTACACCGGTGTAACAAAACGACTACACCCATGTAAACCATGTAACTAAATTAATATTCATTCAATATTTTATTATTGTTTAATTTACAACCACAAATTTATTACACAATAAACTATGTGTGTTGTTATAAAGTGAGTTTTCAGGGTTCTCACAAGTTAACATAGTCCTCCAATTATCCTAAACCTATATATATATATATATATATATATATATATATATATATATATACGTGTGTGTGTGTGTGTGTATGGGAAGTATCTAGAGAAAACCCTTCAAAATGAGGAAACCTTAGTAAACCCAATTCTTGGCTCACATTTGTCCACATCACCCCCAAGCATCTTTTTAATATTATATACCCAAGGTTATTTAATAAATTTTATCATTCCCCCCCCCCCCCCCTCTTTCAATTTTGAATAATTTCCCACTCCCTATATAAAACCCATTCTCTCTCATTTTCTCTCATTCTCTCACCACCACATTCTCTCTCATTTATGTCCTCTCACCACCATGAGCAGCCACCACCGCCTCACCATTGCAAGATGCCGATGCTCTTATTGAGTCCGTGGAGACTTTCATCTTCGATTGTGATGGTTCCTACCAACCACTCTGAATCTGTTGTTTGTAATATGTGTGACTTTGTGACTTCAGTTAGTTGTTCGGATATGGGTTCAGACACGGGTTTGGGAATGATTGAGATGGTGGTTTTGGCTTTTGAGGATGATGGGTCAAGAATCAAGGGGCCATAAGTTGTGGAGGTGAGAGACACAATATGGTGGCTCAAGGCTAAGCTACCAATTTTGGGGAAATCTTCATCATGGTTTAGTAGATGAGATGTTGCACAGCCCATTTGGAGATGTTTCAGGATTCTAGTTTGGTGAAGTTGTGGAGGACTGAAGACTTAAAAAGGTGGAAGAAAAAGTGTTTGATTGCATATTAATTTCAATTTCAAGCAAAGATATATTCATATTTCTGTAAGTTTCATTTTCCCCCTTTTCTTTGTTCTTATTAAACAAACCCAAATCTCAAGATTCTCAAATATTTAAAACCCACAATTGAATGATTTTATAATATATAAACAGTTTGTATTTTGAAGTTCATGATGCTTGAAGTTCATAATGCTTGAATGATTTTATAATGTGTTTTTGAAGTTCAAGATGCTTGAATGATTTTATAATATATAAACAGTTCATGATGCTTGAATGATATTATAATGATTTTATAATATATAAACAGTTTTGGGGATAGTTTGTTTTGCACACCAAGTGTTTGATCAAATTCTTGAATGAAAAAAAATCTTATGTTAACCTTTTTAATTTTATTATTATTATTATTATTATTATTATTATTATTATTATTATTATTATTATTATTATTATTATTATTATTATGTTAGATTGGATGCTTAAAATATCATATTTTTTGAATTAGGTAAATGTGTTTTTATTACATATTTTTTGTTTAAGGTCTTTTAGTTTCTAAATTAGGAGCTGAATCTATCCCATTTAACATGTGTTATGGTTCAATTAACATGTGTTAATTAGCAAATGTGTTTTTTTATTTTCTTGGTATGTCTTCTGATTTTTCTCTAATAATTTTACTTTTTATTTCTTATATATATGTTTATTTTGTGTGAAGGTTTTGATTTTTTTTTATATTGGTGCTTACTGATGTGTCATGGTTCATTTAACACCTGTTAGTAATCCAAACACATGTTTGCATTGGTGCTTACTGATGAATCCATCCCAATTGACATGTGTTAGTGATGCTAACACAGGGTTGTATATGGTGCCTACTAATGAATTTATTCCAAACACATGTTTGTATTGATAACTACCGATGAATCTATCCCAATTGACATGTGTTAGGGTTCAATTAACACGTGTTAGTGATCCTAACACAGGTTTGTATATGGTGCCTACTGATGAATCTATTCCAATTTACATGTGTTAGGGTTCAATTAACATGTGTTAGTGATGCTAACACATGTTAGTATATGTCCAACTAACTCCCAAATTGACCTAGTTAACATTTTGCTAGTTACAAATGTTTAATTATTAAAAATAATTAATGTACGAGGTTATGTGAACAACCACTAGACTTCAAGCCGGCTACTCCGCACAAGGATCAACTAGAGATGGAGTGCCAAGGATTGAAACATGAAGCCGAAGATGCCTAATAAGGAATGAAGCATAATGCGGAAGACGACTATTAAAGAATAAAGCATAATGTGTTTTTTTTTTTATGTTAGTTTATGATAGTTTTGTATCATCTTTTTAATTGTTTAGATTTATATGAAATTAATTTGTTACACTCAATGTTGATTGCAATAAATTTTTATATACATGTGTTCTTTTATGTTGATATACTAGTCCATAATTATCGTGATAATTATTTGAACCAATAACGCGTGTTAGTGATGTGTGTGAAAGGAGTTTGATTGAAGAGAACAACTAACATGTGTTAAAGGGCTCGTGTGGCATATGTCACACCCTCAAATTTCCACTGCGGGGTTTATACCGCAAGGCGCATGACATACCAGGATCCCATAGCCATAAGTCATATGAACGAACTCTAAATGCCCAAACCATTTAGTTCGTTTTCAAAAACCAAGTTTAGTTAAGCTGCGGAAGCGTAAACCAAATTTAAACCTTTTAAAAACCATGCGCAAAACAACGCGCCCAAATTAAAACCATACGAATGAAAATGTAAAAGCATGATATATAATTTAAGTGTATGCCCAAGACCCCAAATGCAGTGAAGTGTGTAGTGCTTTCTAATCGTGGCACCGGAAGCTAACTACCTGCAAAAGCATGTATATCGTGGGTCAACAAACAATGTTGGTGAGTTCACTAAGTAAAGAAAATGAGTAAGTAAATGCGTTGGTTTCCAAAACCACGTAACCAAGTAAAAGCGTAGGTCCTCCAGACCAAAATGTTCAAGTATCATCAGTTTAAGCGTGTCAGGGGTAGCTAACCCACTCAGTGTAACTAAACAGAATTATTGGGACACCTTCAGTAATGTAATAGTTTGCCTCAATAACTGGTGTCTATCAACACCAGTTCTCAAATGTGGTCAGTAGTTCATGCCCGTGCCTCAAGCACCTCAGACATGAGGTTGCTGCACAACCTAATAGCGCTATCAACTAATACCCCGCTCGCCTCCAGCGATTAACCCAATAATATGCAAGGACTTTCCAATGATAGAGTGTTTAGTTTACAAAGGACCAATAAATTTTAAACTGATCAAAAACCCGTCCACACAAGGAATCGTAAAACCCGACCCACGCAAGGAGTCAAAGCATCTCATAACCCGAGATGTAAAAGTAGTCCCAAACCGGACTAGAAAACGTTTTGTAAGTTGTCTCAAACCCGAGACGCATGCTTTTGAGAAAAGAATAGTGAAACTCACCTTAGGTTGCACGTGAATGATCCAAATCCGTCAAACAGTAACGAGCTACCGACTCCCTATTACAAGTGTCACTAGGTGAGTATACGTGCATAACCAACGCATCATGTAACTCGTTTGTCCAAAACTTCTAAAGTTCAAATCGTGTAGTGACACCTAGTGACTCTACATGCACAAGTAAGTCCTACGTATCCCGTTGGTGATCATATTGATTATTATCAGTTTTATACCTCATACACATCTCGTATAAGTATTCATGCAAGCTCATGTCAAATACATACCATATAAGACTCCAAATAGTCACGTAAACATCCCTTACACAATCTGCGTTTTCAGGGCAGATTGTACGCTGTGAAAAACGAATTATTTAAAATACTTAACGAACGAATTAAACTCTCAAATTTTTACTGAATATTTATTGGGACTCATTTGATAACCCATATTTTTATTTTGCCTCAAAACCAAACACAAAAATTATTTTCACAGCACGTCAGTTTAGTAGAAAAATTCCCCAAAATTGTGTATTCACCCAAACGAGGTGAATCCACTTGGAAAAGACAAGTTTTTCCAATATTGACCTGCTGTCCAAATTTCACAACTTAATTCTTTGTAAAACTCGAGTTATACCTATTTAAAGTTGACCCAATTTATAATTCCGAAAATTTGATATGACCTTTAATCAAATAAAATTTCAAAAACATATCAAACGACATCCAAATCAGATGATTTTGCCCATTCTAAAAAGCTAAGACCATGTATAATCCATTCATGCAAAGAATCAATCAAAACAATCAATTTAACATCACAATACAGACCCTACAAAACATCATAACGAATCTGCCAGAAACTGAAACTTGCTCCCCAAGTTATTCACAAACCCTAATCATGCATAAAAATCTCTAATACATGCATAACTCATATTATTCTGATTAAACACCTATATTATCATACAAAAACCTTAATTATGATTACTAACAACAATCATCATCATCAAATCACAATGAACATTCAAGAACACCCACATAACCCTATATGCAATTTTTATATATATGTATACTCTATAATTTTTAAACTTTTCAAGCATTATAAATCATTATAAAACATGTGAAAATTATACCTTTCCACGCAAGAGTCCTCCAAGCCTAGAGATTTCACCAAAATTAGCTTGAAGAGATGAATAAGATTGATGTTTATTGAAAATTGAGAGAGTGTGTGTGTCTGGGTATTCACGGCGCAAGGGTGGGTTAGGGTTAGGGTTTTATTTTTTTTTCATCAATAATTATAAGGGGATTTGGCTTGTTGCCCAAGTAATTGGGTATTAGGGCCTTTTAGTCTACTAACCAGACCCGTTAATCATGTTTTAGCCCAACACCGGGCCCGATAATATTAACCACACTAACTTACTTAAATATCATTGTTTTTATCATCTCATAACATATTAATCATAGGGTGCACGTAATTTGCATGGTTTACGTACTAACTATCAGTTAAGCAGTAATTCGCATAAACACTTAATTCACATAAACATGTTACTTCACGTTCATCATATTTCAATTGTACATATTATCATGTATGCTAGATAAATCACCAACGTTCGGGATACAAGACTCATGTGTGCATTGTGATGATAAGTAACTTTACTTATAATAATGTAACATATGTTATTACCCTATAACATATAGGAAGACCTTCCTAACTATCCCTAGTCAAGTGTTTAGTCACGTATGCACATGCAAGTTAACTAGAGTTTAGTTAAGGTATGAACCTGAAAATGCGGGGTGTCACAACATACGTTATTAATAAATCTGAATCTTTAAATTAATATGTGAAATAAGTGGTAGAGAAAAAACTAGGAGAGAGGTGGAGAGAAAAAAGGTAAAGAGAGAAGATGAAAAGATGGAGAGAGAAAGTGACAAGATGGAGAGAGAAGGTGAATCCGTTTTTACCCTTTTTGTACTTTATAGGCATTATTTTATTTAGAAGATGGACCAAATGGTGGGACCATTAACCACAACCATTGATCATGCTTGATCAATGGTTTGTGGTAGAGTTTATAAGGTTTCCTCAAATATTTAGGGTTTTCTCTAGAACCTTGCCATATATATATATATATATATATATATATATATATATATATATATATATATATATATATATATATATAGGGTATGGTTAGAGGAAAAAACCCTTCTAAATGAGAAAACCACCCAAACCATCTCTTAGTCATTGATCAAGTGTGATCAATGGCCTAGATTCAACCTACATTGGTATATTAAAAAGTATTCTTAAAAAGTAAGAGAGATAGTGTAGGAGGGGCATAAAGGTCAAATGGCATCCACTCTATCTCTCCAATCAATCACATCAATTCCCTCTCTCCACCATCACTCTTCTCACATTCTCTCTCTTACTTTTCTCTTTCCACATTCTCTCTCATGTTTTTCACTCTACATTATTACACATGTGTAAAAAGTTAATTTTAGAGTGTTTTTGCAAAAAAAAAAAGATTAATTACTTGGAAAGAAAATTCGTTTTTTAGTGTTATATTTTAATTATATTCAGGTTTGTATTGAAAAAAAATGATTTTGATTGGTTTCTTATTTGTTCTTACGGTTCTCACGATATTTAGCGTTGTCAAAATAACTCTCTCGGGTATGTGTATATATATATATGTGTGTATATATATACGTATATATATGTGTATATATATATACGTATATATATATATGTGTATATATATATGTGTATATATATGTATATATATATATATAGGGGAAAGTTAATTTGAGAACACCTATATTTCGTGCGAACCGTGAGAACGGCATCTAAAACCATTCAAATTCAAAATTTCTTTTTACACTTGTCTTTATTACTAAAATACAATCCCAAAAACACAATTTACGCGTAAAAATTCAAATGTATACGAAAATAATTTGTTTTTACATATGTGTAAATTTGCTGTTTATACATGTGTGAACTGTTTCATTTACACATGTGTAAAAAGTTAACTTGAAAGTGTTTTTGCAAGAAAAGGTGAATTATTTGGAAAGAAAATCTGATATGACCTTTAATCAAATAAAATTCCAAAAACATATCAAACGACATCCAAATCAGATGATTTTGCCCATTCTAAAAATCTAAGACCATGTACAATCCATTCATGCAAAGAATCAATCAAAACAATCAATTTAACATCACAATACAGACTCTACAAAACATCATAACGAATCTGCCAGAAACTGAAACTTGCTCCCCAAGTTATTCACAAACCCTAATCATGCATAAAAATCTCTAATACATGCATAACTCATATTATCATACAAAAACCCTAATTATGATCACTAACAACAATCATCATCATCAAATCACAATGAACATTCAAGAACACCCACATAACCCTATATGCGATTTTTATATATATGTATACTCTATAATTTTTAAACTTTTCAAGCATTATAAATCATTATAAAACATGTGAAAATTATACCTTTCCACGCAAGAGTCCTCCAAGCCTAGAGATTTCACCCAAATTAGCTTGAAGAGATGAATAAGATTGATGTTTATTGAAAATTGAGAGAGTGTGTGTGTGTGGGTATTCACGGCGCAAGGGTGGGTTAGGGTTAGGATTTTTTTTTCATCAATAATTATAAGGGGATTTGGCTTGTTGCCCAAGTAATTGGGTATTAGGGCCTTTTAGTCTACTAACCAGACCCGTTAATCATGTTTTAGCCCAATACCGGGCCCGATAATATTAACCCCCCTAACTTACTTAAAAATCATTGTTTTTATCATCTCATAACATATTAATCATAGGGTGCACGTCATTTGCATGGTTTACGTACTAACTATCAGTTAAGCAGTAATTCGCATAAACACTTAATTCACATAAACATGTTACTTCACGTTCATCATATTTCAATTGTACATATTATCATGTATGCTAGATAAATCACCAACGTTCGGGATACAAGACTCGTGTGTGCATTGTGATGATAACTTTACTTATAATAATGTAACATATGTTATTATCACATAACATATGTTATTACCCTATAACATATAGGAAGACCTTCCTAACTAACCCTAGTCAAGTGTTTAGTCACGTATGCACATGCAAGTTAACTAGAGTTTAGTTAAGGTAGGAACCTGAAAATGCGGGGTGTCACATCATCCCCAAGTTGAAAAGAATTTCGTCCCGAAATTCGGCAAGTAAACAGTAAAGACAGCTAGAAAAATGCGTGCTTGGTTCCCGGATGTCACATCATCCCCAAGTTGAAAGGAATTTCGCCCCGAAATTCACTTTGAGAGAGCTGCTTTACGTTTAGTGTTTGGTTTATGCATAGTTTCAGGTTCAGTAAATAGATGTGGGTATTTAAGCCGCATTTGATCCATGCGTTCCCACGTGCATTCCGGTCCTCGACGGGAATTCCATTGTACGTTAATAATAGGTATAGTGTTTTGTTTGAGTTTCTTGGCGCCCCGCTCAAGAATCTCCACTGGTTCTTCCATGAACCGTAGCCGATCGTCCACCTGGATCTCCTCCAGTGGCACCATCAGTGTTGTATCCAACAGGCATTTCTTTAGATTCAATACGATACGTGGGGTACATCATGTACCCCACCGAGTTTATTAAGCGAGTTTAACTTGTAAGTTACCGGACCAATCCTTTAGACAATCTCGAATGGTCCAATGTATCGCGGGGTTCAACATTCCCCGTTTTCCAAAGCGTATCACCCCATTCCAAGGTGACACCTTCAACAGAACCTTGTCCCCAACCTGGAACTCCAAAGGTTTCCTACGCTTATCAGCGTAACTTCTCTGTCGATCTCGAGCAGTAGCCATCCGATTTCTGATTTGCACAATCTCCTCAAAAGTTTCGTGCACAAGTCCGGGACCTGTTAGCTGGCTATCCCCAACTTCAGTCCAGCAGATGGGAGACCTACACTTGCGTCCATAAAGTGCCTCTAAAGGCGCACACTGTATCGAAGTGTGGTAACTGTTGTCATACGAGAATTCAATCAAAGGCAAGTGCTTATCCCCACTGTTGCCAAAATCCACCACGCATGCTCGTAGCAGATTCTCCAATGTTTGGATGGTATGTTCACTCTGTCCATGCGTCTGTGGGTGATAGGCTGTGCTCATATCTAAGCGAGTCCCAAAAGCGTTTTGGAGAGTAGTCCAAAAAAATGAGAAGTGAATCGCGCATCGCGATCGGATATAATAGAAGTAGGCACCCCATGCCTAGAGACTAACTCCTTGATGTAGAGATTTGCTAGTTTCTCCAGTGATTCTGTTTCCTTTATTGCCAGAAAGTGTGCCGATTTAGTTAAACGATCCACGATAACCCAAATCATGTTATGGCCCATTGGCGTTCTAGGAAGCTTTGTGATAAAATCCATAGAAATTCCGTCCCATTTCCACATAGAGATTTCTAGTTGCTGGAGTAGGCCTGAAGGTTTCTGATATTCAACCTTAACCTTCGCACAAGTCAAGCACTTACTAACATAAGTGGCTATTTCAGCTTTCATGTTTGGCCACCAGTAAAAAGTTTTGAGATCTTGGTACATCTTGTCCGAACTAGGATGTACAGAATATCGAGAGGTGTGAGCTTCATTGAACACCAGTTGTCTGAGATCCCAAAACGTGGTATCCAGACTCAATTCATGAAGTATTGAAGACCATCCGTCTTCAGTTCCAAGTGCTTATCAGCACCATGTAACGTTTCAAGCTCGATGTTTACTTCTTTCAAAGCCTCGCCCTGGGCTTCACGTATCTTATCAGGAAGATTAGAATGTACGGTAAGTTGTAAAGCTCGCACTCGTTGGGGTTTCGTTTCCTTACGACTGAGGGCATCAGCTACTACGTTAGCATGTTCAGCTCCTTTTGATCGAATATGATTTGGAGGCTCTTATGGTCAGTGAATATCGTACACTTCGCCCCATAGAGATAATGCCTCCAGATATTTAGAGCAAAAACCATTGCTCCCAGTTCCAAGTCATGGGTGGTGTAATTCTTCTCATGAACCTTTAATTGACGTGAGGCATACGCGATCACCTTATCACGCTGCATCACCACGCACCCTAGCCCTTGGATAGACGCATCACAGTACACCACAAAGTCCTCTATACCCTCAGGTGATGATAGTATGGGTGCACTGCAAAGCTTTGCCTTTAAAAATTGAAAAGCAGACTCTTGGGCATCTCCCCACTTGTAAGTAATACCCTTCTGTGTTAGAGCAGTGAGGGGTTGAGCGATCTTAGAGAATCCCTCAATGAATCTGCGATAATATCCCGCAAGACCAAGAAACTGGCGCACCTCAACAGGAGTCTTAGGAGCCTCCCACTTTTAATAGCATCAATCTTGGCGGGATCAACATGTATTCCTGCCTCGTTATCCACATGTCTATGAAATTGGACTTCTCGAATCCAAAAGTCACATCTAGATAATTTTCGCATACAACTGCTCATTTCTCAATAGTTCCAAGATCAGCTGCAGATGTTGCTCGTGCTCTTCCCTGCTCTTGGAATAAATCAGTATGTCATCTATGAACACTATGACGAATTTGTCCAAATAAGGCATGCACATGCGGTTCATTAGATCCATGAACACAGCCGGTGCATTGGTTAGCCCAAATGGCATCACCAAAAAAAAAACTCATAATGTCCATAACGAGTTCGAAAGGCTGTCTTCGCCACATCCTTCTCTCAGACACTCAGTTGATGGTATCCTGACCTCAAGTCAATCTTAGAATAGAAACTCGACCCTTGAAGCTGGTCGAACAAGTCATCAATACGAGGCAGAGGGTAACGATTCTTAATCGTCACTTTGTTCAACTCCCGATAATCTATGCACATGCGAAAGCTCCCGTCTTTCTTCTTAACAAACAGAACTGGAGCTCCCCATGGCGAAGAACTAGGTCTAATGAAACCCCTATCCAATAGCTCTTGGAGTTGGGTAGATAGTTCTTGAAGTTCGCCCGGTGCTAAGCGGTATGGTGCGTGTGCCACTGGTGCTGCTCCAGGTGCAAGATCAATCTGGAACTCCACTTGATGAACGGGTGGGAGTCTAGGTAATTCTTCTGGAAAGACATCTGGGAAATCCCGGACCACTGGGATGTCCTCAATCTTGGTTTCAGTTTCAGTTCGAGTGTCAGATTTGTTAGCCAAAATGGCTGGACAGCCCTTACGAATACACTTCTGGGCCTTCAAAAGGGAGATGATGCCCACCATGGCACCACCACGATCACCCTGTATAGATAAAAGTTCTCCTCTTGGGAGGGGAATACGAACAATCTTCTCTTGACAGAGAATTTCAGCATGTTATTTGGACAACCAGTCCATGCCAACCACGAGGTCAAAGCTATCTAGGGTGATAGGTAGGAGATTGATGGTAAATAATTGCCCCTCCAACTCGAGCTTACAGTCACGATGTATAAGGGTTACCTTGACAGGCTTCCCATCAGCACATTCAATAGAGTACAGGGTATCAAGAAGAGTAGGAACCATCCTTAATTGTTTGTTAAATTTCGATGACACAAAACTATAGTCCGTACCGGTATCATATAAAATAGAAGCAAGAGTGTCGTACCCGTCACGACATTGTTATCAGTCCTAGCTTCCCCAGAGCCAATCACAATTGCTATTCCATGAGCCCCTTTGTTGTTGTTACCGTTGTGGTTATTGTTGTTGAAGGACTTGTACCTCACATTATCCCGCGTTCTCTTGCTATCACCAAAAGTAGAAGATGAAGCACCACGCTTCAGAAAAGTACCATTCTCAACAGCTTCATCAATGAGTTTGCGAGCTAGGTGAAAGATTTGTTAGATTCTGGGTAGGTGAGCTGCAGTGGCCAAGCCATGAATATGAGGGACCCACCCTTTTGGTATGAAGTTCGATTCGCTGGTAAAGTTGGTTAATTAGATTCGAACACAAAGTATCTAAATCCTGTAGCTTGGTAGTGTAGGCGTCGATCTCAGCCCCATCCATCTTTATATAACAAATTTCTAGGTTTCATCACAAGGTGTTACGTTCTCCGTCCAAGTATCTGTAACTCATTGAGTGTGCATGTAGCATACATTACCCCATCCTGCTCGGGGCAAATGCGCATGGAAATGACTTATACTATCGAAGCAATCAGACGGTCTCCTTCAGTTCCGTTAGAGTTATCGAGGTTTACGACCGATAAAAGGCTTGAAAATATGATGGTAGGTTGTTGTTGTGGCATGTGCGTTCAAGGAATAAGAAAGTTCAAATGTGGATGTCAGGGGAAAAGAATGATTTAGCAAAATAGATCTTTACTAGCTTGGAAAGATGCGAGGGCCTCAACCACCCTATCGTTGATCATAAGAACTCAGTCTTATCTAAGTTAGCAAACGCAAATGAAAGAAAAGATAGGTAAGAAAAGGTAAGAGCCAATCGTCGCCATGCTCTGTCTAGATAGTAGAGCCTTCATCCTCACTTTCCATGTGCTCGTCCTTCTCAGGTTCCCCTTCCATCCCTTATCCTTCCTCTTTCGCGATGTCAAATTTATATGGTTCTCATCATGTACAGTCTCCTTCTCCGGTCCAGTGTAAGTCAGCTCAATGGTCAACAACACCATTCGTTCCTCCAATCGTGACTGTCAGTCACTAGTAGGTTTCGTCTTCCTTTGAGATGTTGCACTGCATCGCAGTCCTTCGTAACTCCCCAAGAGTGTGTGTAACAAGCCCCAATCTAATGTGTTCCCATGAATCTACCATATACTTATGAGTAACAGGGATATGCAGTCATACGTCCGCCCGCTCATACTAGGTGTAAGGTACTAAAGTAGGAAATAAGTTCTATATGTGTAACCCAGTCCCGTCTGAATTTCAAATGGAAGTAAGAAAGATCAAGTAACAAGGAACAGAAACTAATTGTCCCCTTGCTTAGTGAAAAAGGATAAGTCTTGGTATTTGAATTTCTTCACAGTTGATTCGGTTTGATGGTATCACGTCATGCGCATCATGCAGCTTTCCTGTGTACGTGCGCCAAAACGCTCGCAAGGGCTTTCTCCCCTGTACAATTGTTGTTTCCTCATCCATGAGGTTTGTTAGGATACTACTCCCAGTAATGCGCCACTGGTGTAACCCTGGGTTCCCACCATTGACGTGTTCAGAATTAGGTCTAGAACTAGAAGATAACATATCTCCCGAAATCATATGTTGTAGATATATGTAGCTAAAAGCTAGTTGTGCACTTAAGTTGTGAGTGTACTTATGCTATGATGATTATAGACTAGACTCAACATGCAGTCCTAGTTCACTATAACCATTAGCTCTGATACCAATCCGTCACACCCTCAAATTTCCACTGCGGGGTTTATACCGCGAGGCGCATGACATACCAGGATCCCATAGCCATAAGTCATATGAACGAACTCTAAATGCCCAAACCATTTAGTTCGTTTTCAAAAACCAAGTTTAGTTAAGCTGCGGAAGCGTAAACCAAATTTAAACCTTTTAAAAACCATGCGCAAAACAACGCGCCCAAATTAAAACCATACGAATGAAAATGTAAAAGCATGATATATAATTTAAGTGTATGCCCAAGACCCCAAATGCAGTGAAGTGTGTAGTGCTTTCTAATCGTGGCACCGGAAGCTAACTACCTGCAAAAGCATGTATATCGTGGGTCAACAAACAATGTTGGTGAGTTCACTAAGTAAAGAAAATGAGTAAGTAAATGCGTTGGTTTCCAAAACCACGTAACCAAGTAAAAGCGTAGGTCCTCCAGACCAAAATGTTCAAGTATCATCAGTTTAAGCGTGTCAGGGGTAGCTAACCCACTCAGTGTAACTAAACAGAATTATTGGGACACCTTCAGTAATGTAATAGTTTGCCTCAATAACTGGTGTCTATCAACACCAGTTCTCAAATGTGGTCAGTAGTTCATGCCCGTGCCTCAAGCACCTCAGACATGAGGTTGCTGCACAACCTAATAGCGCTATCAACTAATACCCCGCTCGCCTCCAGCGATTAACCCAATAATATGCAAGGACTTTCCAATGATAGAGTGTTTAGTTTACAAAGGACCAATAAGTTTTAAACTGATCAAAAACCCGATCCACACAAGGAATCGTAAAACCCGACCCACGCAAGGAGTCAAAGCATCTCATAACCCGAGATGTAAAAGTAGTCCCAAACCGGACTAGAAACCGTTTTGTAAGTTGTCTCAAACCCGAGACGCATGCTTTTGAGAAAAGAATAGTGTCACTAGGTGAGTATACGTGCATAACCAACGCATCATGTAACTCGTTTGTCCAAAACTTCTAAAGTTCAAATCGTGTAGTGACACCTAGTGACTCTACATGCACAAGTAAGTCCTACGTATCCCGTTGGTGATCATATTGATTATTATCAGTTTTATACCTCGTACACATCTCGTATAAGTATTCATGCAAGCTCATGTCAAATACATACCATATAAGACTCCAAATAGTCACGTAAACATCCCTTACACAATCTGCGTTTTCAGGGCAGATTGTACGCTGTGAAAAACGAATTATTTAAAATACTTAACGAACGAATTAAACTCTCAAATTTTTACTGAATATTTATTGGGACTCATTTGATAACCCATATTTTTATTTTGCCTCAAAACCAAACACAAAAATTATTTTCACAGCACGTCAGTTTAGTAGAAAAATTCCCAAAAATTGTGTATTCACCCAAACGAGGTGAATCCACTTGGAAAAGCCAAGTTTTTCCAATATTGACCTGCTGTCCAAATTTCACAACTTAATTCTTTGTAAAACTCGAGTTATACCTGTTTAAAGTTGACCCAATTTATAATTCCGAAAATTTTATATGACCTTTAATCAAATAAAATTTCAAAAACATATCAAACGACATCCAAATCAGATGATTTTGCCCATTCTAAAAAGCTAAGACCATGTACAATCCATTCATGCAAAGAATCAATCAAAACAATCAATTTAACATCACAATACAGACCCTACAAAACAACATAACGAATCTGCCAGAAACTGAAACTTGCTCCCCAAGTTATTCACAAACCCTAATCATGCATAAAAATCTCTAATACATGCATAACTCATATTATTCTGATTAAACACCTATATTATCATACAAAAACCCTAATTATGATTACTAACAACAATCATCATCATCAAATCACAATGAACATTCAAGAATACCCACATAACCCCATATGCAATTTTTATATATATGTATACTCTATAATTTTTAAACTTTTCAAGCATTATAAATCATTATAAAACATGTGAAAATTATACCTTTCCACGCAAGAGTCCTCCAAGCCTAGAGATTTCACCAAAATTAGCTTGAAGAGATGAATAAGATTGATGTTTATTGAAAATTGAGAGAGTGTGTGTGTGTGTGGGTATTCACGGCGCAAGGGTGGGTTAGGGTTAGGGTTTTATTTTTTTTTCATCAATAATTATAAGGGGATTTGGCTTGTTGCCCAAGTAATTGGGTATTAGGGCCTTTTAGTCTACTAACCAGACCCGTTAATCATGTTTTAGCCCAATACCGGGCCCGATAATATTAACCACCCTAACTTACTTAAAAATCATTGTTTTTATCATCTCATAACATATTAATCATAGGGTGCACGTAATTTGCATGGTTTACGTACTAACTATCAGTTAAGCAGTAATTCGCATAAACACTTAATTCACATAAACATGTTACTTCACGTTCATCATATTTCAATTGTACATATTATCATGTATGCTTGATAAATCACCAACGTTCGGGATACAAGACTCATGTGTGCATTGTGATGATAAGTAACTTTACTTATAATAATGTAACATATGTTATTACCCTATAACATATAGGAAGACCTTCCTAACTAACCCTAGTCAAGTGTTTAGTCACGTATGCACATGCAAGTTAACTAGAGTTTAGTTAAGGTATGAACCTGAAAATGCGGGGTGTCACAACATACGTTATTAATAAATCTGAATCTTTAAATTAATATGTGAAATATGTGGTAGAGAAAAAACTAGGAGAGAGGTGGAGAGAAAAAAGGTAAAGAGAGAAGATGAAAAGATGGAGAGAGAAAGTGACAAGATGGAGAGAGAAGGTGAATCCGTTTTTTACCCTTTTTGTACTTTATAGGCATTATTTTATTTAGAAGATGGACCAAATGGTGGGACCATTAACCACAACCATTGATCATGCTTGATCAATGGTTTGTGCAAGTTAACTAGAGTTTAGTTAAGGTATGAACCTGAAAATGCGGGGTGTCACAACATACGTTATTAATAAATCTGAATCTTTAAATTAATATGTGAAATAAGTGGTAGAGAAAAAACTAGGAGAGAGGTGGAGAGAAAAAAGGTAAAGAGAGAAGATGAAAAGATGGAGAGAGAAAGTGACAAGATGGAGAGAGAAGGTGAATCCGTTTTTACCCTTTTTGTACTTTATAGGCATTATTTTATTTAGAAGATGGACCAAATGGTGGGACCATTAACCACAACCATTGATCATGCTTGATCAATGGTTTGTGGTAGATTTTATAAGGTTTCCTTAAATATTTAGGGTTTTCTCTAGAACCTTGCCATATATATATATATATATATATATATATATATATATATATATATATATATATATATATATATATAGGGTATGGTTAGAGGAAAAAACCCTTCTAAATGAGAAAACCACCCAAACCATCTCTTAGTCATTGATCAAGTGTGATCAATGGCCTAGATTCAACCTACATTGGTATATTAAAAAGTATTCTTAAAACGTAAGAGAGATAGTGTAGGAGGGGCATAAAGGTCAAATGGCATCCACTCTATCTCTCCAATCAATCACATCAATTCCTTCTCTCCACCATCACTCTTCTCACATTCTCTCTCTTACTTTTCTCTTTCCACATTCTCTCTCATGTTTTTCACTCTACATTATTACACATGTGTAAAAAGTTAATTTTAGAGTGTTTTTGCAAAAAAAAAAAAAAAAAGATTAATTACTTGGAAAGAAAATTCGTTTTTTAGTGTTATATTTTAATTATATTCAGGTTTGTATTGAAAAAAAATGATTTTGATTGGTTTCTTATTTGTTCTTACGGTTCTCACGATATTTAGCGTTGTCAAAATAACTCTCTCGGGTATGTGTATATATATATATGTGTGTATATATATACGTATATATATGTGTATATATATACGTATATATATATGTGTGTATATATATATAGGGGAAAGTTAATTTGAGAACACCTATATTTCGTGCAAACCGTGAGAACGGCATCTAAAACCATTCAAATTCAAAATTTCTTTTTACACTTGTCTTTATTACTAAAATACAATCCCAAAAACACAATTTACGCGTAAAAATTCAAATGTATACGAAAATAATTTGTTTTTACATATGTGTAAATTTGCTGTTTATACATGTGTGAACTGTTTCATTTACACATGTGTAAAAAGTTAACTTGAAAGTGTTTTTGCAAGAAAAGGTGAATTATTTGGAAAGAAAATTCATTTATTAATGTTGTATTATGATTATAATGAGGTTTGTATTAAAAAAAAATTGATTTTGATTGATTTTTTTACTTGTTCTCACGGTTCTCACAATATTTAGCGTTCTCAAGATAACCCTCCCCTATATATATGTATATATATATATATGTATATATATATATTGTTGGGGAATAACCGTAACAAATGAACAAAAACGGATAACAGAAATTTCTGAAGGCACGTGATCGCTTTCAGATTGAATCAATTCGACGGTTCAATTGAATATTCAATCGGATACAATCAGAGATTGAGAAGTTTCTGTATGTTATGATTGAGGTTTTTGAGAACCAGAGAGATTATGACCAAGAAGAAGAATACGTTATGAAACAATTGGGACATTAACTACCTTTAGGCAGTTTTTCCTAGGTTTTCGAACTTGCCAAAATAGTCCCTCTATTTCTGAAAATTAATTTTCGGGGACATTTTTACCACAGCTCGACCCCAGCCAGGGGCTCTACTCCTTGGACCCCGCCAGGGGTTGTCGCCCCTTGGACCCTGCTCCCAGGGGCGCTGCCCCCGGACCCCCGTTCCTTAGGGGGTCAAACACCATACCTATATGATGTATTATTATGAATATATTGGTCAAACAGTCAATCCAATTACACTAAAATATCCAACATATATATATATATATATATATATATATATAGGAAAACGATCAAATAGGAACCAAGAGCCTAGTTAGGAACTTAGGAACCAATCTGAGCCATTCATCTTTGATCTTGATCTAGGGGGTAGTTATGTAATTTGTAACACCCGTCACATAATTAGACAATTAAATATTATATTTTAATTTAATTAAAAGTTTTATATATGGCATTTAATTATCTTCCTGCAATTAATATGCAAGATTTTTTTTACTTTCCTTAAATCTCTCAACCTATTATCATCTCTAATCCCAAATAAAAAAAATCACGTTCGATTGAATTCGATTGAATCATGCCAATGTACACTTCAAAAACGAATATACACCAATGTATATCTGTGTTGATGATGAATGAAAAAACGAATATACACCAATGTATATCTGTGTTGATGATGATGAATGAAAAAACCAATATACACCAATGTATATCTGTGTTGATGATGTTGAATGACGATGAATGAAAAAACGAATATACACCAATGTATATCTTGTGTTGATAATGATGATGAATGAAAAAACAAATATACACCAATGTACACTGTTGTATATATACCGAGATATAATTTTAATAGTATATACAATAAATACGTTTGGGTATACCATAAACACTAATTTGCTGTTTCCAAATATACATGAGTTTCTTATTAATTATCTAATAAATGATATTGAACAAAAGACATTAATACCCTTTTATTAAAATAACAATTAATTAAAGTTTTACTTATTTACAATCATTCGATTGAAAATGGATGGCTCAGATTGGTTCATATAGTTCCTACTTAAGGGTTGGTTCCTATTTGAACCCTACCATATATATATATATATATATATATATATATATATATATATATGTATATAGGAATGGGATCATTTGAGAACTCACTTGAGTTGTGAGAACTTGAGAACTCCAATAGGCCAATCACCAACTGCCACATCATCTATATTGTATTTTTTTGCATTTGTTTAATCAGGGGTAAAAGAGTCTTTATGCACAAGTAGTTAAGGACATTTTAGTAATAATAACACCCCACCCACCCCACCCCACTCACCCAATAATAATAATAATAATAATAATAATAATAATAATAATAATAATAATAATAATAATAATAATAATAATAATAATAATAATAATAATAATAATAATAATAATAATAATATAAATACAAAACTCTCCTCTCTCTCTCTGTCTCATTTTAAAAACCTACTCTCTCTCTCTTCTTCTCTCTCTCTCTCTTCTGCTCTCTCTCTCGTTCTCTCTCTCTCTGTCTCTCTCTCTCTCTCTCTCTCTCTTCTTCTGCTCTCTCTCTTCGTCTCTCTCTCTCTCTCTCTCTCTCATAAACAAAGAACAAATTGTCGTTTTGATGATGGTTTGGCGACGGGGAGTGAGGGTTAGAGGGGGAGGGGCTGTGGTAGGTTTGTGGTTCGATGGTCCGACGAAGGGGAGGAGATGTGGTGGTGGTGTTCGATTGACGAAGGGGGCATGTGGTTGATGGAGGTGGCTCTCTCTCTCTCTCTCTTCTTCTGCTCTCTCTCTCTTCGTCTGTTCTTCTCTCTCTCTCTCTAAAAAAACACACAAGAACAGAACAGATCTGTTCTTTGAATGATGAAGGTGACGATCTGTTTGATGATGGTGGTTATTTGGGCGGAGATGGGGGTGAAGGGGAGATGGGGGTGTTTTTGGGATCTGAATGGGGGTGGTTGTTGGTGGAGGAGACGGCGGACGGCGGAAAAGGAGGAGACGAGGGTGGTTGCTTCTCACACGGCGGAGAAGGAGGAGACGAAGGGGGCACAGGTTATTATTTATTATTTATTATTATTATTATTATTATTATTATTATTATTATTATTATTATTATTATTATTATTATTATTATTTTGTTGTTTGTTTTTGAAAGAAGGTGAAGTTTTGATGATGATGATGATGTGTTTTTGCAGATGCAGCAGCAGGGTTGTGTGTGTGTTTTTTTTTTTTTTTTTTTGTAACAATAATGTTTCTAGTATGCTTTTTATAAATGTTTGGTTTGTTTTAGGACATTTTTTATGGTGATAATACCAGTGTAAATTATGGTAGATTTACACTGGTGTAAATCGTTGTTTTTTTTTTTTTTTTTTTTTGTATAAGGGTAAAGAAACAATGTGTAGTATGACGTGTGTACTATGAAATGTATAGATGTTTTTGGGTGTTTTTTACATTTTGATGTAATACATTTTTGGTGATGTTGTGGGGGCATTTACACTGGTGTAATACGTTTGTGTAGATGATTGTTTTTGGTTTACACTGGTGTAAAATAATTACACTGATGTAATACGAATGTAGTAGGTTTGTGCATCGTACATTTACGCTGGTGTAAATAATTACACCAGTGTAAATGATGGTAAATTTACACTGGTGTAAATAATTACACCAGTAATACGAATGTTGTAGTTTTGTGCATGGTAGATTTACACTAGTGTAAAATAATTACACCAGCGTAAATGATGGTAAATTTACACTGGTGTAAATAATTACACCAGTGTAAATCATCCTCATTAGACTTATCTGATTATTTATTTTAAAAAACAAAGAAATTAAAAAAATAAAATATAGTTTAAAAAATATGATATTTTTGAATTATTAAATAAAAAATTAATATTGTATTATATTAATTATTTTCTCTCACATGGTGTTTTTACCTTAATACCCTTAATGTACTTTATTAGATTAAAAAAATACTTAATAATCAAGTCAAGACAAAAACCCTAATCTTTTAATCTCAACCATTAGATCATCAAGATCAATGGTCCAGATGAGTTCCTATGGTTCTCACAACTCAAGTGAGTTCTCAAACTATCCATTCCCTATATATATATATATATATATATATATATATATCTATACTACTATATAATGCATATAGGATGGGCAAGATAGTAATTTCACAAAATCTCTTAAAATTTCTACATGTACACCTATTTATGCATTTGGTACAATCTCATTAAGCTTTAACCACCCACCCAGATTTTGAAGCACAAATACGCGGTTCTGATAGGAAATTCAAAATTCAAACGCTATTTCACTTCCTACCTTCTCTGTCTCTGTCAAAAAAACTCTAATCCCCATTTCACTTCCAAAACTATTTCATTGGTTGCAAGAGAAACCCTCTCTTTCACCCAAACAACACAACCAAGTCAAGTCTTCCCATCACAAGCTACCCTCTTTGCCGATACGTTTCCATGTATAATAATGTCAGTGCAGATTAGAAGGCATACCGGAAAGCTGCTGTTAATAATCATCCAGATAAAGGTGGAGATCCTGAGAAGGTACTGTTGAAATATTGTAATATCCTAACTTTCTTAATAATTATTGTGTATGCGTTAGGGCATTGTTTAATATTTTACTTAGACATAATTTTGTAAATTTCTTGTGTGTGGAATAATTTATTTCAGTAACCAGATGAAGATCGACTTCGATTGTTGTGTTATTGATGAGTAGTGAAGAAATTGTTCCTAATTGATGATAAGTTCGGAATATGAATGTTAGGTTTCTAGAATTGCTACTCTTTATATTAATCGAACATTTATGTGTGACTTACTATATAATGAATAATTTAAAATAAATCATCGACTAATTGAGCTGGTATGGTAAAAATAATGACATGTTTAGATGAGTAAAAATAATGATATAGGGATACTAAATTTATATGTGACAGTAGTATTTGGGACGACTACACTATCAAAGTCCATCGTGGTGTCCGCGACTTTGTTTGAACCATTCTAGCTGATTAGGCTAGGAATCGGAAGAGCCTAAGAGAAGACATCAAAAGAGAAAATGGTAATTTGTATTTAAGTTTTGAAAATCTAGCTATGAATTAGAGGTTGATGTATGTGTGTATCTGATTAGTTCGTTCTTCACTCGACTATGTTGCTCAAACACTAACTAGAGTTTTGTGAAATTATGCAACCAACAAACAACCAAAAGTACATCAAGTTAACTCCAGGTTGTGGTTTTATTATTTTTATACAACTGTTTGCACATTGCAGTTCTTTTGATGGATATTTCTTTTTGTTCTTTTCTTGCTTAGGTGGAGTTCGTGGTAATGGAGAAACACAACCTGGGTATAAGTTGCTAACATGCTACTTTTATTTTATTATTATTTGTTTTTGAATTTTTATGTGTTCCTTATTGTTTTGCTAACATGAGATACCCAATTCAACTTTGTTATATTTAACACTTTATCCTTTGATAGCAAATATAGAAGGTAACTTCATGGTTGAGCGGGCTTTGCAGATTATAGAAGCTTGGGTGACGGGCTAAAGGCGCGAGTCAATACATAAGGTAGTTTCCCTTTTATAAGTTCAAGCATTTGGTGGACTACACCTGCTATCTCATCAACTAAGTTTAGCTAGCATTCTTTTCCTACCTGCATTATTATTTATGAATGTTGCTCAGCTGCTGCTGTAAGCACTTGTATATCATGCATCAAAATGGATGATTTGGATAATGGATTAAATGAGTTATGGTCAAAACAAAAAGCTTTTAGTGAAGTCTAAAACAGGTCAAAACAAAGTGCTCAAAAATATGTAACAAAGGTTTGTACAATTAAAATGGTGGATAAAGTAGAGTTATTTTTTTGATCGAATCTGGGTGGTATGGAAATCATCGACTAACTTTTTTATGTTGAATTTTATATATTTGTATATTCATGTAGAATGAGATGTATGACATAATATTTTCCCATGTAAATAAAAAAAATCTTTGCGTATATCAGATGCCAATTGGGTTTTTCGTACCCGAGCAGACCCGCAACAAAAAAGTAGGTGACCCATTAGCAGACCCCTCAACATCCAAGGTCAGCCATATCTCTTTTTATCAAATTTGTCTCTAAATTGGAATATGAAATACAAGAACTATTTGGAATTCACTATTATAGTATTAAACCTGTAACACTATAGAAAACATTATAGCAGACCCCTAAAGTACATTTTTATGTACACTTTTCTAGCTTTGATCATTGTTTTAACTTTATTTATTGTGAATTATATTTGGTGCAGGTTAATATGGGGCCTGCAAAGCCTCTTATATTTTCAGAAATCATATATAAGTTACAAGAAAAGCTGAAAAGGTTCTTGCATTTAGGTTACTTCGATATCCAGTCACTTGTTTAGTCTATTTTCAAAATGGTGAAATAGGGTACAAAATGGGGTACAAAATGATGAAAGGGTGCCAGCTTGAATTTTCTAAAATGGTGAAAGCCATGGATGGTCACCCTGCCAAATGGTCTGCTTCTAACACTAAAAAAGTGATATACTAAAAAAGTATGGAGCTTGGCATGCCCTTTCATTTGTTTTGGAGTTCATATTAGATGTTGATGTTGGAAACATATTATTGGTTATATTTCTTGATAAAAACGTAAATGATTTTGCATTTTTTTTTTCAAAATAAAACTTAATTTATATTTTACATCACAAAATCTCTGTGTGGTTTTTAGAGAAAAAAATAGCCGTAGTTGTCTCAAAAAGTTCAACGGTCTTTTTTAATGATATGATTTTGGTGGCCAATGTATTTCTTTAGAGTCGTTTCCAAATTGAGAATTTTACATATCAAGAGTGTCTAACATATGAAAGTTACATCTTGCTTCGGGGAAGTTCAAGTTTGTCTCAGCAAAAACATTAAACTTATTCCATTTGAAAGTATGGTTTTGAGAGGGTTTTGTCTTTATCCATTAGTACAATTCAGATCTTAGCATGACAGAACACAACCAATGCTAATTGTTGTTATGTGTATGTTTCTCGATCTATCTATTTTTGTTAAATATGATAAATAACTTCACTCAATAAGAATGCATACGGTCATTGTAGATGTTGGCGAAATTGTCACGGGTAAGCGAAAACTAGGAGAACACCATTTCGTTTTGGATCTTCAAGACGTGACCTATATTTTCTTGCTCTTTATAAATGTCATGGGTGCATTTTATGTAACCGATAATGGAAGATCATGATATTGTTAAAGTTTTCTTGGGTGTCACGCAACGTAGTTTGGTATACTGTACTATTTTGTTAGGGTAAACTGTATATGGTCGGTCGCCGGTGAAAGGATACTATTCCTTATATTGCTTAAATAAAATGTACGTCTATTTATTTGTTTATTTTAGATTTATATAAGAATAAATATGCACGTCGGATGTAGCACACGTGGATGAGTTAATTGAATTGTACAGTATAACACGAATAAGTAAATTAACTTAAGTACTATACAATATATCACGAGATGATTGATAAACTAATATAAAACGAATACCGCATTATAAATTGTTGCCGCCGCTGCATCGCGCGGGTTTCTAACTAGTATATATATATATATATATATATATATATATATATATATATATATATATATATATATATATATATATATATATAGATGGCTAGTGAACAAAAGCTATGAGCTTATTGTGTGTTTAAAACAGGTCAAAGGATGGATTAGTTATGTGGCTGTGATGGAGATAATTTAAGGACTTTGTTGCAGGTTGATTGGAAGGTTGGTCGTGTTTGTTGTTCCTATCAGTTTTGGTGTGTAACCTGTTTTTCATGTTGTTTTACTTTGGTGGTTGTCTGTTTGTATCCTAGTGCCTTGCTAGGTTGTTAAATTAAAAATATTTATTGGTCTTTAAAAAATGGCAAATTAACCTACTGGTATGTTGTAGGATTTAAAACTTAGGGATACTAAAAGGTGTTGATGTTTTAAGGGAGAGATTGAGAGTTCAAACTTCATAAGATGTAAAAATAGGTGTATTTAAAGGGGACAACGTTTTAGCAGTTAAAAAAAAGTATCTAAATTTTATGTGGGTGGGGAGTTAGTCCAATTGGTAAAACTACTGAAGTTAAGGTATTGTTTTCCGTGAAATCGATGGTTCAAGCCTCATAAAGATGGATTGATGTAAAAATTGTTATGAAAATCTAAAATTTTAGGTTAAACCTATATTTTTTGGTGGATTGGGCGCTCCTCGGGTAGTTTCACCTGGGTATCGTTGCCGATTTGTAACACCGTCATCAATCCATCAGCAACAGTCAAAAACTTTACCGCTCTATGAAATAACCGATCAGTAAGGTGGATTTGAGTTTGATTTTGACATTTCAAGAGGTTGAGTGAGGCTTGGCAACTTTAGAGGGAGTGACCCAACCCCAGTTATAGGTGTGATTAGTGAAAATAGTAAATTACAACTCTCAAAAAAGTTATTCAGCTGTCCCATCAGACATACAAATTTAATTAAAGTTCTTTGAGCACATGCTTTGAACAATAATAACTTTGAACAGAGGCTCTCGAGATGCTCTTAATGGAGTTGAGAAGCATTAGTATAATGCTAACCCCCAATACAATTGGACCACTGGTTGCCGTTTAAAAGAAGAATATATATAAAAAAAGAGATTCGATGCTCAAATTGCGCATCAGTACGAGGATATACATTTCATTTTATCCGTTCAAGGATAATGAGCTTACCCGTTCAAAAAATAAAATAAAATAATGAGCTTACCTGCCTGGATTAGTCAATAATGGTATACCGTATTTCATTTAGTTATCCAATGTTATTTTAAATTCTCTCTGGTTTATGGGTCTAATTGGATCGGACGGATGAATAACATATTATTTACTTATTAATATCCCTTTATGCTTTTTAGTTTTTATCTAGATGTTTCAAGGAATGTTTTGCCCAAAACATATGGAAACACCTATAGAGTATTTCTCATGATGCCTTGTAAGACAATGGAACGTCCCAGGTGTAGGGACGGATCCAGAATTGCTTTCACATGAGGCATAAATTAGTTGGGTTATACAAGGAGAGTTAAACATGTCTGGCCAACATAGGCCTGATCCCAAATAGAACCAACTCATATATGTTAATTTAATGATAGGAGGTGGTTATACAAGAAACCACATCAAATTAAATTAAAGAAACTCCCTAAACTCTATACTAGCCATTGGTCGGAAGTGATCAATAGTCTAGATCCATCCTATAATATTTTATTCAGTTTAATTCATAGTAGATGACAAAAAATGGCAATATGGTCAAATGAATTTTTTGAAAAGGCATATTTGAAAAGTTGACCTGACGCTCGTCACATCATCTCTCTTCTACTTTTGTGCATGTTGCCCCAAGTTTGTCCAGACATCTTGTTACATATGTAACATATGTTGTGTTGCATACGTTAAAATTGCACAGATTTTTCGTTTATTGTAGTTGTACCATACGTAAGAAGAGTTACCAAGCTGTGCCAGTGTTGATGCATACGTAGAAAGAGTTACCAACATAATATTATATGGGACTTGTATAACAAAATAAAAGCACAAATACAAAGAATTGCATACGAAAAAAGAATTGATGCGGTAAGTATTATCATGTGTAATTATTTATAAAAAAAACATAACAAATCAACATTAATAAAATGATAAAAACGTTCATTACAATCTGTTAAATGTATCAAACGTTTCATTCAAAAAAAAATAATTTACTACACTCTATATATTTAAAAACCAACTCCGTGAATAGTAACCAAAGAAATCGTGTCCATCCATTTCATGAGCTACGGTCATAATAACTATGGCAATTACGTAAATTTTGCATTTGTTTGAGGGTATTTTCGTCATTTTGTGTGTGAACGCATGGCACTTTTTGTAGTTGTGCTTTTTATCGAGGGTATATTCGTCATTTTGTGTGTAAACATATGGCAATCACGTAAGTTTTGCTTTTGTTCGAGGGTATATTCGTCATTTTGTGTGTGAACGCATGGCACTTTTGTAGTTGTGCTCTTTATCGAGGGTATATTTGTCATTTTGTGTGTGAACATATGGCAATTACGTAAGTTTTGCTTTTGTTCGAGGGTATATTCGTCATTTTGCGTGTGAACACATGACACTTTTGTAGTTGTGCTTTTTATCGAGGGTATATTTGTCATTTTGTGTGTTAACATATGACAATTACGTAATTTTTGCTTTTATCGTGTCGTTGTTAGTTTCTTTTATTGTTTTAACGTGCCTGCCGCAATGCACGGGATTTCTTGCTCGTTATTTTAAAAAATGATCAGCTTCCTCTTTAACACAGCGGGTATATTCATTCTTCATTATCAACTTCATCCTTTACACAAAAATCTCTTCACATACGAAAAACATTAAATTCATCAAGTTTTACACATTCAAAAAAAATGTTTAGCGTACGTTAGAGATATGTGTGGCATGTGTTACAAACGTGTAATTGCATGTGTTACAAACGTGGGTTAACATATGAAATAACCTAGGGGTGTTCATGGTTCGGTTTCAAACAGTGAATCCACCCAAACCGGTCACTGGTTTGGTTTCATGGTTGGTTATTTTACTTATCCTTCGGCCAGTCGGTTTCAATATTTTCAAACCGCAACGAACGGTTTGGTTTACGGTTTATACCGAAAACTAACCGTATAAAACCCGACCGGACCGTAAGAATTTATTCTAGTATTTATAATATTTCATATTATATATAGACATTAATAAAAATAAATCTATTATAACCTATAAGTAATTTAATGCAAAACAAAAGTATGCTAAGTCCATTTCACATTATATGTGTTTCTCTGTTTTTCAAAATTCTAAATTTTCAACCACAGCTAACACCTATGTATTGATGTATTTAGAAATATTTTTATATATTTGGACTACATTTTAAGCTATTTGGATAAGTAATTATGTTAAACAACTTAAGCATTGTGGACAATTTTATGACATCTTGAAATTTGGACATTTTTTTTTTGCGAAATCGAGACAACTTGTACACATAACAGCCCAACAAGCCCAAATCGTGAAACCAAACCAGAACCAAACCGTTTCTAACCGCTTGGTTTGGTACGGTTTAAAAGTTCAATGGTTCGGTTTTGGTTTAGAAAATTAAAAAACCGTTACTAACGGTTTGGTTCACGGTTTGAACTAAAAACCGCGAAAACCGGATCATGAACACCCCTAAAATAACCCCAAATCATGTAAAACAACAAGTGTACGTATTGTTGCATGTGTTACAAACGTGTGTTGCGTATGGTTCTCTGTCTTTAACCTATTCACTATCACAACCCAATTTTTTTATTAAACTAATTTCTCTCTTTTCCACCTCCACAACCCAACCCAATCCATTTTTCACTCACACTCACATCCAACCCTACCTAAACTAACATTTTATTAAGTAAATTCTCCTATATATCAATTTAAAGACACTTCTACAGTGACTTGAATTTATTGGCTAGAAATACAGTGTTCAATAGTTGGATGCCAAGTGGCATCCACTACTTATCTTTTTTTTTATTAGGCAATGTTTAAATGATATATAATACTAAACAAAAAGAATACACTAAGCATTTTGTAGACTAGCTGGTTGATGTGCTTGACCTCTAGGAGCATGCTAGCAGGTTCGATGCCTTCCTTGTGCCTTATTTTAGGCACCTTTTTTTGTGTGGGCAAAATCAATATTTTGGTGTCAGACCTTTGTTAATTTATAATTTATTGGTGTATTATAATTGCACTTTGGTCACTTAACTTTCTTACTAACTTATTTGACCACCAAAATTTGACTAACAAAGTTTTAGCTTTTAAGATTTCAAACATTGATCACCAAACTTTTAGCTTTTAGGATTTTAAACTTTGACCACCTAACTTTTTTAAAGTTTCATTACAGCCACGTCCACCGCAACATCTTTTAGCTAAGCATTGACACATTTTTTTTAACTTAGACCACCAAACTTTTAGCATTTAGCCGCAAATATTTTTTTTTTTGATGCCCACTTGAGAATAACAGTCACTTAATATTATCTTTTATGTCCACGAAACCCTCCACGCAACAGAAGCTCCCACAGCGACGCGCGATGTTTAACGTCCACCAAACCCTCAACGCGCGATTGTTAACGTAATTTGTGAATAACAGTTCAAGATGATTACCGGTATTGTTTATCCACTTAAATAAGCTACACGAAAGTTTTAAAGCTTTTACCTAGTGATATGATTAAATGATTTATACCGTTATACCAGTGTGTCCCACAACATGACATATCCCCGCGATCAAGGTACAAGTCACATCCGTATTGTTTACAAGGTACAAGTCACATCGGTGTACAGGTCAGCATATATCTGGATGCTGCAAAGTGACCAATGTGAACTCAACCAGGGTTTGGACAAATACCATTATATTTTGGTATGAATTTTAGCTTGAGGCATTTTTGAGTTAGCCTTTCAGCATATATGGGTTTTGGCATTTTCCTTTTTCTTTTTGCTCTTTTAAGATATCCTGGATGTGCCTAGGTCAGCATATTTCTGGATGCAGCAGAAGGGCAGCCAGGTTATCCCCGGATGTTTCAACAATTTAAGGACCTGAAACCTCAGATTTTGGCAATCTATCAATGCAAGATTTAATATTATAAAATCATACGCCAATGATATGTTCCCCACTTGGTACACAGTCCTTTAGGTTTATATTGTAACATCACAAAAATTTTCTTTATATATATATATATATATATATATATATATATATATAGAACTCCATCGTTTATTCATCTGATTCATGTTTACAATACTTAAGCAATTCTACATACATGTCTAGTTGTAAACTTTAATGCCTCATGATTTAGACAACAACAACAGTTAGACTTACGCTTCAACATAAATAATTATTAGCTATGGCCAAGCCGGCGATACTCAATAATAGATCTATTGGATTGACAATCCCACCTAGATTCGTTGACCATCTTTTATGGGGAGCGCGGGTGATTGTTATCGTTCCAACATGATATTAAGGTGAACCGTAGATGACGGGATGGACCTAAACTAGTCGGAGGTTTGATTATGTGCATTCAACACTTCATGTTTATTCATGTGGACTTAAACTTACGATAGACATATAAATTGCTAAACTTTTATTCTTAAACTTAATTGCTTGACATGGCTTATGTATTCTCACCAATTTCTAGTTGACCCCCCCCCCCATTTTTACAACTCAACAGGAAATAATGATGCGTGAAGACTAGAGTGTTAGCATGAGAAGACAAATTGAAGTTTATGCTTTATTTGGTTATTTGATGTATTAGAATTCCATTCAAAACTCATTATGTATTTTCAAATTTTGGATATTTGCACTTTAAATAAATTTCAATTAAAAACTTGATTACCATGTGCTACTGTATACTCATTCTTACGTGACACCTCGATGTTTCCGCCATCGGTTGGGGTGTTACAGATTGGTAGTAGAGCCATGGTTATAGGGAATTAGGTTATTAGAAAAATAATCTAGTCTATAATCATAGGATTATAATCAGTACTTGCTCCTTTTACTTGCAACCCTACTTGTTTCTATTCTCTATCTCCCTCCTACTTCTTATCCCTACTTTAGTCCCTACAAGAAGATTGTTCTCCATCACAAGATCTACTCTTAGACTAATAGGACAAATCCTCAGGTTTAGCCTGAACCACCTTCAAGATCTCGTCGAAGTTCAAGATTTTAATAACGAACACGTGCAATCTGGAAGGGTGAACGCCTGTATTCTGAGTTTTCTGTGGCATTGCGCATAAATCCCAATCAGACGAGGCATTAAATCATGAGGCATTAAAGTTTACAACTAGACATGTATGTAGAATTGCTTAAGTATAATGTTGCAAGTATAAAAAATTGCATAAACAAGGTTACGTAAACTCACATTCGCTAAGCTGAATTATCCTCTAAGCGTTGTGAATGTATGTGAGGCGAATCCCAAAGACTCAACAACGTAGCTAGTCCAATTTGAAGAGATAAGAAATCCGAAAAGAAAGAAAGAATATCATGCTTCCAATTCGCCAATTACAAGAGCTTATAATCAAAGCTTCAATTGTAGAAGTAATAGACTATAGAAGAAAAGTATGAGGGAAAGTTTAATCGGATTGAAACAATCGATTTAGAGGTGGCAAGTGTAATGGTTCATAGGTGGGTTTTTATGCTAGTTTTGGATTCAATTAGCCATTAAAATTGGTCAACACCATAAAGTAAGGTTTTATGATGAATTGACTATTTGACTAGGACTTTGACTGTTTGACTAAGACTTTGACTAGGATTTTGACCAGGACTTTGACTGTTTGACTAAGACTTTGACTCCAAGAATTATGTTGTCAAGACTTTGACTCTTGACTCAAGGCTTTATTTTGAAATGAATTTATATCTTCCTTGTTTGAGATTATAAATGTAATTGGAAAAATGATTAGCTTTAAATAAGAAATAAAAAAATCATTAGTTTGAATTAGAAAATAAAAAAAACACCGTCTTATAAAATCATCATTTTATAAATAGAATTAGGATAGGACATATGTCATGATTGAAGATTTTTTTTTTTTTTTTAAGTACAATGATAAAAGGAACTTAGAAAAATAGAGTGCACGGATAAAGATAAGAATACTTAGAAATAAATTAAGCTTTATATCATGGATCGGGAAATACTTTAATGCAAAATAAATGGGTAAATTCGTGAGGTTACAGTCTCCCCTACTTTTAGAAACTTCGTCCCGAAGTTATAAAAAAAACACCGGGTTGACAGTGATTGGGTAGAAATTAGGGCAACTGTGGTTTGGAAAATTTGTGTTAAGACATGACATGAATTTATAGGTAACAGAATAAACTATTTCAAATAATTTGGTAAGAGGTTTGATAGGTGTGGGTTTTAAGGGTTGGATTAGGTTCATCTAAAATAGCAAGGAGAATAAGAATTTAGCAAAACACTAAACTTTAAGTTTTAGGAATCTTAAAAAGAAATGCATGAATTAATTGACTATAGAAATACTAAACAGGTAACTAGAGTTTATAATTGATTATCTACCAAAAACCTTGATAGAATTTCACACTACCTTAACGTAACTGTAAATTCATGATTACGTTCCGGACCGTAATCACCAATTTACCTTACATTAGGGTTTTGTGTCATTCTATGACTCTAAACACACATGTAAGTAATGCAAAATAACCTTGTGATTGAATCGTATACAATGTATCCAAAAACGAGTCCAATTGTTGAGCAGGAAAAAGACTTCTACCAGTCAGTGAGTAAGAACCTCTACCGATTGTTGAGCAGGTGCGATAGCCTCTACCAGTCGTTGAGCAGGTTGTAGGGCCTCTACCAACTGTTGAGCAGGCATGATGACCTCTACCAATTATTGAGTAGGTTATTTGGTACTCTACTAACTGTTGAGCAAGTACTTCATCCTCTATCAGTTGTTTGATTAAGTGCACCAATTATTACACACATGAATTGCAAATTGATAATATGTACATGTAAGCAATCAAGTATCAAGTATATCATACGAGTTGTAATAGAGTTGCCCTAGACAAGGTTAATGACTCTAGGTGTGTCTATAGCAAATAGTTTATATTCCATGAATTCTAGTTTCAAATGTTCAAATATGGTAGATAGTCGAATCCTCATGTATAACTAAGGATTATGTTTGATGCAACACACAATCAAGTTTCAATAGTTTGGTTATCATGGGTAACTAGCTCATGTGTGAGAAGGTGATATGAATTTAGTTCTTGAGAGGATGATGAAAAATCTTGAAGCAGAATCAAGGTTGTGAGAGATAGTGAATGTGAAGATAGTTTATAAAGAGTTTATTTTATAGTAAGGAGATTATGTAGCAGTGTAAATTTTGGGGTTTGGATCAAAGGTTATAATCAAGTGTATAAGAAAACATGATTGTGGTATATGCCAAATATTGTAAAAATTTGAACAAGTCGAAAATGAGTGAGTGTCGATGGAGAATTTAGAGACTAGATATTATTCCTATGGAAAAAAATCTTATTTTCAAAATTGGTTTTATACATAAAGCAAAAGTTGTTAAATAGTACAAGCTAAGTGGGCTTTGATTAAAATATTCCCGTTAGTTGGAGATTTCAAACATGACATTAGGTTTTGAAGATCAAGGTTCTATTAAGTGATTTTTAATAGTTTAAAGCATTATATAGAAAATTGTTTGTTACGTCAATAAATAAACAATTGAATTTAAGTTCGAGGACATCTTTTGACAAAAATATGTACTTTGTAAAGTTACTAGGTGATGAAAATACAACAAGATTTAGAAATCTTTAGTTTGTGCTAAGGTATGAAGTTATAGTTTTTTAAAAAATAAGTAACATGTGGAGAAATAAAATAATATGATTTGGGTAGGGTGTTGAATATTTAAAAAGTGGCTAAGATGGTAAGGTGAAGTGTGATTGTGAAATCCATAGATGGTTATGAAATGAGATTGATTTAAGCTGTAAAATTTTGAGATTTTAGAGCTTAGTTTAAGGAAAGTGAGTGTAATCATTTATTCATTAATTAAAACGAATAAACGAAAACGTTGACTTATCAAAACTTCTAGATTCTAATAACATAGTGAAGACATGCTTTAGCCTATAAGTGAACACTCATCCCGAGAATTCCTAGGTAGGCATCCGGGTCCCTCGTCTGATTGGGATTTATGCGCAATGCCAGTCTTAGACAGAAAACTCAGAATACAGGCGTTCACCCTTCCAGATTGCACGTGTTCGTTATTAAAATCTAGAACTTCGACGAGATCTTCAAGGTGGTTCAGGCTAAACCTGAGGATTTGTCCTATTAGTCTAAGAGTATATCTTGTGATGGAGAGCACTCTTCTTGTAGGGACTAAAGTAAGGATAAGAAGTAGGATAGAGAATATAATCAAGTAAGGTTGCAAGTAAAAGGAGCAAGTACTGATTAAAATCCTATGGTTATAGACTAGATAATTTTTTTTTCTAATAACCTAATTCCCTATAACCATGGCTCTGATACCAATCTGTAACACCCCAACCGATGGCGAAAACATCGAGGTGTCATGTAAGAATGAGTACACAGTAGCACATGGTAATCAAGTTTTAATTGAAATTATTTTAAAGTGCAAATATCCAAAATTGAGATACATAATAAGTTTTAAATGGAAATCTAATACATCAAAATAACCAAATAGCATAAACTTCAATTTGTCTTCTCATGCTAACACTCTAATCTTCACGCATCATTATTTCCTATTGAGTTGTAAAAAGGGGGGGGGGTCAACTAGAAGTTGGTGAGAATACATAAGCCATGTCAAGCATTTAAGTTTAAGAATAAAAGTTTAGCAATTCATATGTCTATCGTAAGTTTAAGTCTACATGAATAAACATGAAATGTTGAATCGACATAATCAAACCTCCGACTAGTTTAGGTCCATCCCGTCATCCACGGTTCACCTTAATAATATGTTGGAACGATAACAATCACCCGCGCTCCCCATAAAAGATGGTCAACGAATCTAGGTGGGATTGTCAATCCAATAGATCTATTATTGAGTATCGCCGGCTTGGCCATAGCTAATGATTATGTATTGTTGAAACTTGTTGAAACTGTTGTTGTTGTCTAAATCATGAGGCATTAAAGTTTACAACTAGACATGTATGTAGAATTGCTTAAGTATAATGTTGCAAGTATAAAGAATTGCATAAACATGGTTACGTAAACTCACATTCGCTAAGCTGAATTATCCTCTAAGCGTTGTGAATGTATGTGAGGCGAATCCCAAAGACTCAACAACGTAGCTAGTCCAATTTGAAGAGATAAGAAATCCGAAAAAAAAAGAAAGAATATCATGCTTCCAATTCGCCAATTACAAGAGCTTATAATGAAAGCTTCAATTGTAGAAGTAATAGACTATAGAAGAAAAGTATGAGGGAAAGTTTAATCGGATTGAAACAATCGATTTAGAGGTGGCAAGTGTAATGGTTCATAGGTGGGTTTTTATACTAGTTTTGGATTCAATTAGCCATTAAAATTGGTCAACACCATAAAGTAAGGTTTTATGATGAATTGACTATTTGACTATGACTTTGACTGTTTGACTAAGACTTTGACTAGGACTTTGACCAGAACTTTGACTGTTTGACTTAGACTTTGACTCCAAGAATTATGTTGTCAAGACTTTGACTCTTGACTCAAGGCTTTATTTTGAAATGAATTTATATCTTCCTTGTTTGAGATCATAAATGTAATTGGAAAAATAATTAGCTTTAAATAAGAAATAAAAAAAATCATTAGTTTGAATTAGAAAACAAAAAAAAGCACCGTCTTATAAAATCGTCATTTTATAAATAGATTTAGGATAGGACATATGTCATGATTGAAGATTTTTTTTTTTTTTTAAATACAATGATAAAAGGAACTTAGAAAAATAGAGTGCATGGATAAAGATAAGAGTACCTAGAAATAAATTAGACTTTATATCATGGATCGGGAAATACTTTAATGCAAAATAAATGGGAAAATTCGTGAGGTTACAACCCGGATGCCTACCTGGGAATTCTCGGGATGAGTGTTCACTTATAGGCTAAAGCATGTCTTCACTATGTTATTAGAATCTAGAATCTTTGATAAGTCAACGTTTTCGTTTATTCGTTTTAATTAATGAATAAATGATTACACTCACTTTCCTTAAAACTAAGCTCTAAAATCTCAAAATTTTATAGCTTAAATCAATCCCATTTCCTAATCATATATGGATTTCACAATCACATTTCATCTTACCATCTTAGCCACATGTTTGATTATTTTCAACACCCTCCCCAAATCATATTATTTCATTTTTCAACATGTTACATATTTCTAAACTATAACCTCATAACCTGGGTATACCCTAGCCCAACACTAAAGATTTCTTAATATTGTCAAAATTTTCATCACCTATAAACCATGGAAAACACATATTTTTGTTATAAGATATCCTCAAACTTAATTTCTAAATCCAAATGTTTATTCATTAGCATAACAAAGGATTTTTGATATAATGTCACCTTGATCTATAAAACCTAACGTCGTGTTTAAAATCTTCGACTAAACTAAAATATTCTGATCTAAAGTCACTTAGTTTGTACTATTTAGCAACTTTTGTTTTATATAAGAAACCAGTTTTAAAAAGAAAAATAATAAGATCTTTCCATCCTCATGAACAAAATTTAATCTCCATTGCCACCTAATTATTTTCAACTTGTTCGAACTTTTACAATTTTTGGTATTTATCACAATCATGTTTGATCATACGCTAGATTCTAACCTTTGATCCAAACCCCACGATTTACACTGCTACATAATCTCCTTACTATAAAATAAACCCTTTATTAACTATTTTCACGTTCACTATCTTTCATAACCTATGTTAGGATCTGAGTTTGTTTGTTTTGATTGTTTAACTAAATGATGATAATAATGAAGTGAAAATAGAATGAAAGTGCAGCGGAATAATAAACTGTAAATCAAAACAAGAGAGTAATTGTTTTTAGATCGAATGCTTTCATTGATTCAAAGATTACAATCGTACAATTTACTCCCCCTCAGCCTGATCACACAGTTGTTTGTCAGAGAGAATGTTTTGTGTGTGATGCGATAGAACAGTACATGCACTGTTCTATTTATAGACTGACTCAAACCACTGATGACCTAGGCTGACGTCACCTAAGACAGTGACCTCTAACAGAATAACAAACTTAAACATCTGCTATACAAACTACTGTTACATTGAAAGCACTGATAATAAACAGCTGTTAAAGATAAACTCTGATGGTCTTGTATCCACTGCTGGAGCCTAAGTGCTGTTGGTTCCAGCAGTGTTTTGGTCTTCAGTACTTGTATCAGCTGTTGCTCTTCATCAGACCTTTGGTCAGCAGTTGTTCTTCATCAGTTGTTTCCTTAGCAGTTCTTTGTATCAGCAGTTGTTGAGCAGTTGTTTGGATAGAACAGTAGTTAGGGTCAGCAGTCTTTTGGGAGAAGCAAGTTGTAAGGACTGTTTATTCAAGGATCAAATAGATAGCATATTTTGGCTTTCCAATCATCTGTTCTTCTCCAGGTCAGCAGACCCAACAATCTCCCCCTAGAACAGATGATGCCAAAACTCAGCTTTATTCATTGATCTTTATTTCTCATCAGACTTTCTCTGATTTGACCTTTGAATTGTAATTCAAAGTTCAAAGCAAATAGGTCTTCTTCATCTCTTTCCAGATCCAGATTTAGCAGTGCTTGGTGATCTTCTGCACAAAGGCTGTAAGCATCATCCATACTGATCTTCTGAACCTTTCCATCTGACCTGAGCAGTGTCAATTCGTGGTTGTCTTTGTTGACCTTCCACTTTAGAATTTTTGAGTCAGTGGATTTGCTGAGATGAACCTTTATTCTTGATGAGTTGGGTGAAGGTGGTCTTCCTATGAGTTCTCTGAGTTTCTCTGTTGTGGGATCAGAGAAATAATGGATTTGATTGAAGAGCCCTTCCTTGATAAATGTGTCAGCAAACTTTCTTTGGTCTTCCTCTGACATCTCCTTCTGCCTTTTGAACTGTCTACTTGCAGCAGCTGTGAGATCAGAGGTTTCAAGTAAGCTGTCTAGATTAAAAGTCTGTTGGGGTCTCTTCATCATTGGCTCATCATTGTAGATTGGTTTTCTTGGAAGGCTGGGATCCTTCTTTCTATTCTCTTCCAGACTTTTATAGGTTTCAACCAATCTTAGCTCTGACCATCTGGAAACAGACCTCATCTCCCCATAATTGGCAGCTACAATCTCCTGCCTCATTCTTTTGAACTTCAAGGTTCTGACTGGGTCTCTGCCTTTGCCAAAATTGGGAATTGAGACTTTAGCTTTGGGATCTTTGGCCATTTCTTCTATTCTGATCAGTTCTTCCCTCAAAGCATGAGTAGTCCAGCCATTGAACTGCTTTTTGTTTGCTTTGTAAGGCTTGGTTGCCATTATCTGTTCAAGAAGGGATTCCCTTACCTCCTTCTCCAAATCTACACTGAGAGGCATGGTGGACATGGAATTGCTCAGGGTCTTAGCAAAGTCTTCAATCCTTCTGAGTTTGCTAAGCTCTGCTGAATGGATGCCCTGAGCAGTCCTGTCATCCTTCCCTTTGCATTTCTCCCTGATGATGGCATCCACCTGTTCACCCTTGTATTTTAGATAGGTATCAATGTTGAGGGGAACAGGGAAATTTGAGAGAGATGGGAAGGATCTTTCAGATGGCTGTTCAGTATTGTAGAAGGATTGTAATTCCCCCTTGAGTAGATCAAGTTCAAGGGGATACTGAACAACCAATGGTGTAATGGTTGGTGGTGGTCTATGGGTTTTGAATTTGGATGTATGTGGTGAGAATGATGTGAGTGGAATGGCTGTGATGGGAGGAGTGGATTGGGCAGTTGAAATGGTGGTTGGTGATGTGTGTATGTTTTCATCATGCACAACAAAGGTTGATTTTCTCTTCCTTGTGTACATGATTTTTGGTGAAGGTGATTTGGCAGCAGTGGTTGGATTAACATCTGTTGGCCTTTTAGAAGAACCAGCAGATGTTGGGGTTTTGGTTGGTGATGTAGGTTTGGTGGTTGTTTGTTCAGGAGTGTGTGTTGGTTTGGGTATAGTGGTTTCAGTGGTTTGGGTGGCAGTGGTTTCAGTGTTTTGGGTGGCAGTGGTTTCAGCAGCAGTGGTTTTATCAACAGAGGTTTGTAACTTAGATGGTGGTTTTCTAACATGCTTGGCAGGTCTTTTCATCCTTTTAGAGGATCCCACATCTTCAGTTTCCCTTTGTTGTTTCTTCTTGAGTTCAATCAATGACTCTGCTTTTACTTCCAAGGTGTCAGCCCTTTGTTGTTTGGACTGAGCAGCCTTTTCAGCTTCTATGTTTGCAGAGTCATCTACTGCCTTATTCTTTCCAGTGGTTTGTGGTGGTGGTGCTTGATGTTGTTGTTGTGGAGCTGATTTGGTGGACTCTGGTTTCTTGGCAGACATGGCTTGACCTTTTTGAGAAGGTGGGCAACCAAAAGGATCTAATTTTGGTAGCCTATCTCTGCCACTCTCCCCCTTTTTGGCATCATCAGCCGTGAAAACATCATCAGTTTCATCCCTGAGGATGGTGGTAGGGGCAGAGCCAGTAGTCTTCAGCAGATGGTCCTTGATGGCTTTGATGTCAGCATGGGTATCTTTGTACCTTGCATCAACCATATTTCTGATCTCAGCCATGTAGGTTTCATGTGTCTGATCAGCCAATTTTCTGTGAGCTATGATGATGGGGGAAACTGATTTCCATAACTCATTGGCTATATCAGTGGTGGATGGTTGACTCTTGGAGAGATCTGCAATTGAGCTTAGGAGAAGCTTGACATCAGATTTGATGTCAGCAACAGATGTTTCAATAACAGAAACTCTGGCCGTCAATTCTTGGTATTTTGACTCATCTCCTAAATTAATAGGATCATCTGAGTCCCTACCAGTGGTAGTTTTATCTGATTCAGGCCTTATAGGTGAATCAGATGCCCCTTTGTCTTGGTACTGGGGACTTCCAACTGTTTTTGGAGATACTATAGTGGCTTCAACAGTTGTTGCCTTCAAGGGAGTCTTAGCTATGAAATCACTGTCCTGATGTGAGACAGTGGTCTCTACATCAGTAGTGGCTGCTCCACTTGAAAACTCACCTAGAGTTTCATTGAACCCAGGTGGTGTAACCTCCTCTTCTGTTTGGGGGATAGCAGATTGAGTATTCTCAGGACCAGTCACTTGTTGGATTATACTCTCAGTGACAGGTGGAAGAGAGGAACTGGGATCTTCCTGAGATTTTTCAATAGCTTCAAACAGAGGTTGCATTGTTTGTGGGACATGTGATGGTGTGAGTGGTGGAGTAAGAAGAGAATTAGCCCTGGGAGAGGGGCTTGTGAACATATGGTCAAGTGACTCATATGCATCAGGATGTGTGTCCCCTTGGCTTACAACATGATCCTTTTGAGAGGATTCATGAGGAGGTTGGTCAGGTGGAGGTATGTCCAACTGTTGTGAGGAAGTAACAACAGTGGTTTCAGGTTGCTTTTGTTGTGCAACAGAGGTTTCTTCTGGTACCTCAACATCCAGAAGCCTTATTTGTGGTTGAGTGGTGGTTTTTGTGGATGAATGTTTCCTTTTGGAAGTGGCTGGTGTGGGTTTCACAGCACTGGATGTAGTGCCATGATCACCAGGAGCAGTGGGCTCAACAACAGAGGTTTTGACAACAGTTGTTGCCTTTGTCCTCTTTGTTTGTGTTTTAGAAACTTTTGACACTTTTGACACTTTTTCTTGGGTGCTTCCACCCAGCATTCTTGTGAAAGTTTCATCAGTTAAGCTTTTCATTTGCATAGCAGCACCCTTTTTGAAAACTTTTTCAGGTAATAATTTTTGTAAAATTACACTAAGAATTCGTGGGTAAATAAGAAAAGCATTGTTTGACCCAGACTTGACTGCTTTCACATTTGATACCAAGTCCATGAACAATCCCTGGGAAAGATTGAAGTCAGAGTTTGACAACATAGCATATCCCAGATATTGCATCCTTAATGGAATTTCATTAAAGGATGTGGACTTAGCAGAGACACAAAGAAGAAGAGTATGGAAGAAAAATTTCATGACTGGAGGGAAAAACTTTTTGAAAAGAGTTGATCCAGTCATCTGACCATCATACCCTCTTTCTTGGAACTCAGTGTGAAGCTCTGTTTTAGTGAAGGAATCCTTACCTGCCAGGTCATTCAGTGTGAAGGTTGTGGATATGATATCAGGGGTAATGACGATACTGGTTTCTCCAATTTTGGAAATAATGGATGTAGGCTTTTTGTCTTGTAATAGAAACTCAGCATTCAACCAAAATTCTTGGAGTGTATCCAGATAAATGGGGGCGTTGGCGGTTAGGATGGGTAAGTATTTGGAGTTAAGGAAAATGTCGATGGTGGAATGAAATGGAGTGTTGTCATCTGTTTTAATCAGATAGGGGAGACAATTGTGTGTAGCTTTGGCTTGAAGATCCATTGTAATGGATTTCGAAGGTGAAAATGATTGAAGATTGATGAAGGGTTTGAGAGTGAAGAAGGCGGTTTACAGTATTTTGAATACAATGAGACAGTGTAATATCTGTTGTGGTAAAACAGGGTTTTTATAGGCTCAATGAAACCGCTGATGTGGCCAAACATCTGCTTATATGAGCAGACGTGGCAAACATCTGATGGATGTAACATCTGGTGGAGAACAGCTGTTTTGGTAAACAACTGATACAAACAGCTGATGGATCCAACCGTTGGGGTTTTTTTTTTTTTTTTTTTTTTTAAATATAGTATATATATATATATATATGTGGACAGTTGTTTTATCTAAACAGATGTTCTGAAACAGATTTTTCAACTAACAGTTGTTTTATCTGATCAGATGTTTGGAAACAGACTTTTCAACCAACAGTGGAAATGAATGAAACAGTGGTTGTTTTATCTGATCAGATGTTATAAACAGATTTTTCAACCAAACAGCAATTTTAAGAAAATATTTAATTTCTGAACAATTTTATTTAAAAAAATTTATTTGGTTAATCCATGTTTAACATGCCAATTCTGGAAATCAGATTTGTAAAGGTAGATGTGTCTAAAGCTTTTGTTAACACATCTGCCAACTGATCCTCTGTTGGAACATGGTGTAAAGAAATCAAACCTTTTTCATAGCTGTCTCTGACAAAATGATGTCTTATGTCAATGTGCTTGGTAGTGGAATGAGAGACTGGATTCTTGATGATATTTTCAGCAGCTTGGCTGTCCAACATGAGTGGAGTCCTAAGTGCAGTTATCCCAAAATCCAGTAGTTGATTTTGAAGCCACATGAGTTGGGCTGTACAGCTTGCAGCAGCAATGTATTCAGCTTCAGCTGTTGAAGTTGAAACAGCTGCCTGCTTTTTGCTTTGCCATGAAACTAAGGCATTCCCTAGAAATTGGCACCCACCTGAAGTGGATTTCCTTGTGGTGTGACAGCCAGCAAAGTCACTATCTGAAAAACCTGAAAGCTCAATGTTTCCATTAGCAGGATACCAGATACCAAGTGTGGGAGCACCTTTGAGGTATCTGAATATCCTTTTCACAGCAATAAGGTTTGACTTTCTGGGTGAAGCCTGGGATCTGGCACAGACACAGGTAGCAAACATAATGTCTGGCCTAGATGCAGTTAGGTACAATAAAGACCCAATCATACATCTATAATGTGTTTGATCAACCAGTTCATCCTTGTCATCAATAGTGAGCAGCTTGACTGTACTCATGGGTGTGCTACATGGCTTACAATCATTCATCTCAAATCTGGTTAATAAATTCTTTACATATTTGTTTTGGTGAATGAATGTGCCATTTTGCAGTTGTTTCACTTGAAGACCAAGGAAACACTGAAGCTCACCCATGGCACTCATCTCAAACTCTGCTGTCATGAGTTTTCTGAACTCTTCACACATTTGGTTACATGTGGATCCAAAGATGATGTCATCCACATATATTTGAACAATCATTAAGTGTTTCCCTTTCCATTTAAGAAATAAAGTTTTGTCAATTTTACCTCTTGTGAAGCCAATGGATAAGAGAAATGTGGAAAGAGTTTCATACCAGGCCCTTGGTGCTTGTTTGAGTCCATACAAAGCTTTGTTGAGCTTGTAGACATAGTCAGGATGGAATGTGTCTTCAAAACCAGGTGGCTGACATACATAGACCTCCTCCTGAATTTTGCCATAAAGGAAAGCACATTTGATGTCCATCTGATACACCTTTATATTGTGGTTGACAGCAAAGGCTAGAAAGAGTCTGATGGCCTCTAGTCTAGCTACAGGAGCAAAGGTCTCATCATAATCTATTCCTTCTTCTTGTCTGAAGCCTTGAACCACAAGCCTGGCTTTATTCTTGACAACAATACCCCTTTCATCAGTTTTGTTTTTGAAGACCCACTTTGTTCCTATAGGACAAACATCCTTAGGAAGTGGTACAAGCTCCCATACTTGTTGTCTTTTGAACTGAAGGAGTTCTTCTTGCATGGCTTCTACCCAACTGTTGTCTTTTAGTGCCTCTTGGTACTTGACAGGTTGTGTGAGGGATAGGAAACCTGCAAAAAGACAGATATTTGAGGATTGGCTTCTTGTGAGCACACCCTCTCTGATGTTGCCAATGATCTGGTCTGGTGGATGAGCTCTTAAGTAAATAAGATCTCCTTGATATGGAACAATGGCATTTTGAGGTGATGGACAGAGGTTTGGTGACTCTGTTGGTGTAACATCTGTTGGTACTTCTGTAGTGCCAACAGATGTTTGAAATGGTAATGGAGGAATGGGTCCAAGTGATGTGAAACTTGACTGACTTTTGTCAACAGATGATTGACTTTTGTCAACAGATGATAGGTCAGTGGTAGTGAGAGGTGAAGCAGAGGTTTGAGGATAGGACTGGCCAACAGTGGTTGACACAGCTGTGGCAGAGTTTTGACAATTGTTTTGAACAGCTGTTTTCTCTGAAGCAGAATAGACTTTGTAGTGACTGGGAATCACAACTTCTGTTCTGTAATCTTGTTGTGGAGACTGTGGAATACCTGCATTGTTAGTCTTAACAGTGATATCTTCAAATTTGAATTTATCTAAATCAAATAATTCAGCAGGGTTTGCAGGGATTTTCAGAGATGAAAGTTCATTGAACTTAACATTCAAGGTTTCTTCTATTGTTTTAGTCCTTGTGTTAAACACTTTGTAGGCCTTAGCAGTAGAAGAATATCCCAGAAAATAACCACAGTCTACTTTGGCTGCAAATTTTGAAATGGAATCTTTAAGATTTAAAATGAAACATGGGCAGCCAAAGATTTTGAAGAATGAGATTAATGGTTTGATTTTGAACAAAATTTCATAAGCAGTTTTTTGATGTCTGGGGTTGATCAAAACTCTGTTTTGAACATAGCAAGCAGTGTTTACAGCTTCTGCCCAAAAGGACAGTGGCAAACCAGAATCTGCTAGCATGGTTCTTGCAGCTTCTATAAGAGTTCTATTTTTCCTCTCAACTACCCCATTTTGTTCTGGTGTTCTTGGGATGCTGAACTGCCTCACAATCCCTTTTGACACACAGAAGTCATCTAACTCCTTATTTTTAAACTCTGTCCCATTGTCACTCCTGAAGACTTTTACTGGCAAGTCATACTGCTTTTCAACCTTGGTGACAAAGTCCTTCAATATACCTGCAGTCTCATCTTTAGAGTGTAAAAAGTAAGTCCATGTAAACCTAGAAAAATCATCAACTATGACAAGACAAAATCTTTTTCTTCTTAGACTCATGATTTTAACAGGGCCAAACAAGTCCATATGCAACAGTTGTAAGCACTGACTAGTTTTGGACTCATCAATGGATTTGTAAGAGCTTTTATGTTGTTTCCCTTTTAAGCAAGAAACACAATGCTCATCACATTTAAATTCTTTTGATGGTAGACCTCTGACAAGGCTTTGTTTTGAGAGTGTGTTGATAGTATTAAGGTTGGTATGACCCAGTCTCCTATGCCACAATTCTGTCTCCTTAGTGGAGGCAGCAGAAAACAGATAGACATTTGCCATAGGATTGTCCTTTAACATATCAACAACATACACATTGCCACTTCTATGAGCAACAAGCTGTGCTTTGCTCTCAGCAATAATGGTATCAATCTTTTTCACCACTTCTGGCCCAATAATCTTACAAGTTTTCTTTGTGAAAAATGAGCCATAACCTTTGTCACTCATTTGTGAAACACTCAGAAGATTAAACTTGAGATTATCAATAAGATTGACATTTTCAAACTTGAGTTTTCCTGCCTGTACAGTCCCTGAACCCAACACCTTACCTTTAGAATCATTACCAAAGGATATATCACCCCCTCCATGAGCCAAGAAGTCCAGAAGTAGGGCTCTACATCCTGTCATGTGCCTGGAACCTCCACTATCTACATACCAAAGACTATCTAAACAAGCAGAAGCTCCCTGCACATCAGTAAATGATTAGTTTTGGTGAGTGTCCAAAGCCAAATTGGCTTTGGATGGGTCCTCAGACCTTTCAGACTCAAGTTTTGGAAGGTGATCAGTGGTTTGGACCAATTTTTGAATTAAGGTCAATAACTGCTGCTGACCATTTGCCAGTGCTTGTATGTCAGCACTTGGGGCAGCAGTTGTTTGATCACTTCCTGACAGATGATAATACCCATATGGATTTTTGTTCACTCTTGGTTTAGAGGGTCTTTTTGGCTCCTCATAAACATGTGGCAGACTGTGACATGGAGGTTGACCATAACCTCTTGGGTATTTGCTTGTGGGTGGAGCATCTGTTACTTGGACATCTCTAGAAGCAGATGTTTCAAGCCTTTTTGTAACAGATGTTTGGGCAGGTGTGAAGGTCTGTTTGGGCTTTCCTTTTGGAGTACTAACCATAGGGTTTGCAAGAGTTTTTGCTTTGTATTCTTGTATTTTTACATCAAAATTTTTGAGATACAAGCACTCTTTAGTCTTATGATTCTTTTTCCCACATATTGAGCATGTGGCTTTTGAATCACATTCACTTGTTCCTTTGTTGATGTCATATGCTTTTAGAAGAAAACAGTTTTTGGTGACATGATTCTTCTTTTCACAGAAATCACAAAACAAGTTAACAGTCTTTTCTTTCTTCTTCCCCTTTTCAGTCTTCTTTTCAGCAGATGTTTGAGCATCTGCTGAAGAATCTTTCAGGGGAATGACTTTTGCCAAGGGAATGACCCTTGCCTGAGGAGCTGTCTTTCCCTCAGGAGTTTTAAAATCAACAGGTTTATAATTCTCAAGAGTATCACACTCATCAGACCAAGTAGGTTTAAATTCATACTTTTCAAGTTCAGCAAAAGATGAGGAACCTTCTGGTTTTTCAAGAACAATTTTCTTACCATTTGGTTCAGTGATTTTAATCTCTTGACCCTGCAGGTTTGTTGGTACCATCTCAACAGACTTTTGACTCTTTGTGTCAGTGTTTTCAAAAGCTGGAGCAGTGGTTGCAAAACCAAAGCCAAACTTCACATGACGTTTGGTTTGTTTGTTGAGTAGCATCTCAAAACCTCTACATGATTCCACCCATTTTTTACATTCAGCTTGGGTGGACTCAAGCTCACTTTTACAACTTTGATATTTTGTTATCATAGTTTGGAGCTGGTCTTTGGTAATAGTTGCTTCATGTTTTAGACTGCTAATTTCAGATTCTTTTGCAGTTAAACTTGTTTTCAAATCTTTTGTGAGTTTTTCAAATTTAACTTCATCATCCAAAATTTTCTTTCTAAGGTTTTCATTCACCTCTTTGATGTTAGCAAATGCTATTACACATTTGTCAGAACACAATTCTTTAAGAATTTGAGGAGATACCTTAGCAGCAGCCATCAATGCACAATCACACTTGCACTCACATTCATCAGATGCACCCCAGGGATCTGAGAGATTCACAACCTCTTCTTCAGGTTTTTCACCTGCAACAACTTCACTAACAATATCATCAGTCACAACATCAGATTCAGTTACCACTTCCTCAGATTCAATCTCATCAACCATAGCCATGAAACAAAAGTTTTCTGGTTCATTTTCAGCTTTGGCAACTAGTGCAAAATTCTCATCTGTTAGCTCATCAGGTAGGCTGCTCCAATCAACAAAGCCTTGTGTAAAGAAGCTCTGTTGACTGGTCTCTGCAGGAGCAGAGGATGGAGCAGCAGTCGTTTGTACAGGTGGTTGAGCAACAGGTGTTTGCACATAATGGATCTGAGGAACAGTGGTTTGGACATACTGGACAGGAACAGTGTTTGAGGACTGTGCAAAATGAGCAGTGTTTTGCACATTTGGTCCAGGGGTATTATAGGAATTCTGATAAGTGTTGGTCTGTGGTCTTTGATTTGGATAGGTTATCATAGGTGTACCATGTTGACCCCTACATTTCCTAGCAAAATGACCAAACCTATGACATTTATAACACTTGATCTTTGATTTATCCAACCCCACCTTAGATCTGCCAGTCAACCCTGGAAACCTTCTCCCAGTTTTCTTGTAAAAATTATTAGTTCTTACACTGAGAAGGGCCAATTGGTGCATAATGTCCATTTCATCCAAATCATCAGGGTCAAAGTATTTCAGGTCATCATACTCAAAGGATATGTTGTCAGATGCCTGTATATCACCACCACTTGCTGTGAAAGCATAGTTTGGTGAATAAGAATCAGAGTTAAAACCTGAGTTAAAACCTGAAGTTATGTCAATGAAATGATCATAACTCTGATCCTTTGTGTTTCCAGGCACCTCATCATGACCCAAAAGTGCTGTATTCCCAAACACATAGTCATCAGACACTTTTCCAGAGTCCTGGAGCTTCTTTTTCTGGTTAAGCTCTCTTTCATAGGTCAAGAGCTTACCATGAAGCTGGGTCAGTGATAGGTCTTTAAATCCTATTGAGTTTCTCATAACAATAGCAATAGTGTCCCATTTGTCTGGTAATGATCTTAAAAACCTATGGTTCAAAGTTGAATGAGGGTAAGTAAGACCAACCAATTTTAGTTCACTAATTAAGCAGTTAAATCTCTCAAACTGTTGAGTTAATGACTCTCCTTTGACATGACTGAATGTTTCATATTGTTGGTTAAGTATTTCACGGTTGTTTTCAATAACCTCCTCTGTCCCACCAAACTGCTCTTTCAGTGCATCCCACAACTCCTTTGCACTGTTACAGTGTAACAACCCAGCATATATATCATTGGGTAGAGCCATGGCCACAATACTGAAGGCCTTAGCATCTAGCTCAATTTTCTGAAAATCCTGGTCGGAGTAGTTTTCAAGTTTCTTTGGCTCAAACACTTTGGGATCTTCAGTACTCGGCACAGTCGGAACATGTGGTCCGAAGATAACCGACTTCCAACACCCAGTGTTTTGTTGAGCTAGAACATGGCTCATCCGACGTTGCCAGATATTGTATTCAGATCTGACAAGCATCGGTGGCTTGTTGTTCGTGCCAGTGTTATGTGGATCGTGATTGATAGAAGCCATTCTCTGATTTTCAAAAAACAAAGTCTGTTTAACAACGGTTGAAACGAAATTAAACTATTACTCTGTTTTCAATCAAACTGACAAACGATATCAATAATTGTGAGCTGATTATTAAATTGATTTGTTAGATCGAATTTAATTGACCAAGCTCTGATACCAATTGTTAGGATCTGAGTTTGTTTGTTTTGATTGTTTAACTAAATGATGATAATAATGAAGTGAAAATAGAATGAAAGTGCAGCGGAATAATAAACTGTAAATCAAAACAAGAGAGTAATTGTTTTTAGATCGAATGCTTTCATTGATTCAAAGATTACAATCGTACAATTTACTCCCCCTCAGCCTGATCACACAGTTGTTTGTCAGAGAGAATGTTTTGTGTGTGATGCGATAGAACAGTACATGCACTGTTCTATTTATAGACTGACTCAAACCACTGATGACCTAGGCTGACGTCACCTAAGACAGTGACCTCTAACAGAATAACAAACTTAAACATCTGCTATACAAACTACTGTTACATTGAAAGCACTGATAATAAACAGCTGTTAAAGATAAACTCTGATGGTCTTGTATCCACTGCTGGAGCCTAAGTGCTGTTGGTTCCAGCAGTGTTTTGGTCTTCAGTACTTGTATCAGCTGTTGCTCTTCATCAGACCTTTGGTCAGCAGTTGTTCTTCATCAGTTGTTTCCTTAGCAGTTCTTTGTATCAGCAGTTGTTGAGCAGTTGTTTGGATAGAACAGTAGTTAGGGTCAGCAGTCTTTTGGGAGAAGCAAGTTGTAAGGACTGTTTATTCAAGGATCAAATAGATAGCATATTTTGGCTTTCCAATCATCTGTTCTTCTCCAGGTCAGCAGACCCAACAACCTAGATGATGCTTTGAGTTCTTTATCATCCTCTCAAGAACTAAATTCATATTCTTCACCTTCTGGAACATGAACTTGATCCCTATGATAATCAGACTATTGAAAACTTGATTGTTTGTTGCATCAAACTTGATTCTTAGTTATACATGAGGATTTGATTATCTACTTGAACATTTGATTATTCATGATACTTGAAAGCATGGAATATAAACTATTTGCTATAAACACACTTGGAGTCATTAATCTTGTCTAGGACAACTCTATTACAACTCGCATGCTATACTTGATGCATTTACAAACTTACTTACATGTATATATTACGAACTTGCAACTTATGTGTTAAATAACAAACAATTGTTACACTTAATCAAACAACTGGTAGAGGATGAAGTACTTGCTCAACAGTTAGTAGAGTACCTAACAACCTGCTCAACGATTGGTAGAGGTCATCATGCCTGCTCAACAGTCAGTAGAGGTTCTAATAACCTGCTCAACGACTGGTAGAGACTATCGCACCTGCTCAACAATCGGTAGAGGTTCTTACTCACTGACTGGTAGAAGTCTTTTTCCTGCTCAACAGTTGGACTCGTTTTTGGATACATTGTAAACGATTCAATCACAAGGTTATTTTGCATTACTTACATGTGTGTTTAGAGTCATAGAAGGACACAAAACCCTAATGTAAGGTAAATTGGTGATTGCGGTCCAGAACGTAATCATGAATTTACAGGTACACTAAGGTAGTGTGAAATTCTATTAAGGTTTTGGGAGATACCCCGTATGTTTTCGAAGTAACAGAGGTGTGATGGGTTAGCTGCGATACACCCTATATATAAACACTAATGATACGTGGAAAGGGATACTGTAGGGTCAGACCAATAACAAACCCTAGTTATTTGGTAGTACATCTAGCATTTATAGTTATCTTATACATTCCTTAAACTCTTACCCTACTCTGAACCATAGTCACCCTAACTATCCTCAACACTATTCAAATGTTTCTTCTTAAAATAAACTTCGGGACGAAGTTCCTAAAAGTAGGGGAGACTGTAACATCACACAAATTTTCTTTATATTTATATATATATATATATATAGAACTCCATCGTTTATTCATCCGATTCCTGTTTACAGTATCTTTACCATCCATTTTGTTAATTTTTTTTTGTTTAAATAATGACTTATAATCAATATTAAATTGGATTGTATTAAAAATTCTGATTTAAAAACGTTAAAAAAAATGTTTGCTTGTGTTTATTCACCCGAGGCCCTGGCGGGCTAAACCTTAACAACACCACACAAACCACTACACCATTTGGTGTTTTGTGATGTTAATTAAAACCAATTAAACTTAAACCCTTTCAAAGTCCTGGTCAAAGTCCTAGTCAAAGTCTTAGTCAAACAGTCAAAGTCTTAGTCAAATAGTCAATTCATCATAAAACCTTACTTTATGGTGTTGACCAATTTTAATGGCTAATTGAATCCAAAACTAGTATAAAAACCCACCTATGACCCATTATACTTTGCACCTCTAAATCGATTGTTTCAATCTGATTAAACTTTTCCTCATACCTTTCTTCTATAGTCTATTACTTCTACAATTGAAGCTTTGATTATAAGCTCTTGTAATTGGCGAATTGGAAGCTTGATATGCTTTCTTTTTCGTTTTTTTATTTCTTCAATTTGGACTAGCTACGTTGTTGAGTCTTTGGGATTCGCCTCGCATACATTCACAACACTTAGAGGATAATTCACCTTAGCCAATGTGAGTTTACGTAACCATGTTTATGCAATTCTTTATACTTGCAACATTATACTTAAGCAATTCTACATACATGCCTAGTTGTAAACTTTAATGCCTCTTGATTTAGACAACAACAACAGTTAGACTTACGCTTCAACATACATAATCATTAGCTATGGCCAAGCCGGCGATACTCAATAATAGATCTACTGGATTGACAATCCCACCTAGATTCGTTGACCATCTTTTATGGGGAGCGCAGGTGATTGTTATCGTTCCAACATGATATTAAGGTGAATCGTAGATGACGGGATGGACCTAAACTAGTCGGAGGTTTGATTATGTGCATTCAACACTTCATGTTTATTCATGTAGACTTAAATTTACGATAGACATATGAATTGCTAAACTTTTATTCTTAAACTTAATTGCTTGACATGGCTTATGTATTCTCACCAACTTCTAGTTGACCCCCCCCCCCATTTTTACAACTCAACAGGAAATAATGATGCATGAAGACTAGAGTGTTAGCATGAGAAGACAAATTAAAGTTTATGCTTTATTTGGTTATTTGATGTGTTAGAATTCCATTCAAAACTCATTATGTATTTTCAAATTTTGGATATTTGCATTTTAAATAAATTTCAATTAAAAACTTGATTACCATGTGCTTCTGTATACTCATTCTTACGTGACACCTCGATGTTTCCGCCATCGGTTGGGGTGTTACATATATCACTTAGTAAGTTGATTTATTCATGTCTCTTGTCTACCGGTACATCATATGATGAAGCTGTTATCACATTTAGCACATTTAAGTTTAATTTTCAGTGTGACAGTCCAACCGCTAATGTACCATCATTTCTTCTCTTTCACACCATGATTTCTCATTTTCTGATTTTTTTTTATTTTTTTGTATTTTTCGAGAATTATATTACTCCCCCCTACACACATTTAAATCTTTTTGGCTTAGGGAAATTTCTCCCCCTAAATTTTTGTTTTTCTGAAAATAAAAACAGAAAGTTAAAAACAAACAGTCTCCCCCTTAAACCGACAAAAGGTTTTCATTGTGAAAAGAAGAATAATATGTATAACTTTAAAGAGCAGGAAGAATATCTTCACCGAAGTAATCCATTCGTTACCATTGGTAAGCTATAATTCACCTCAGATAATTTACAGGAACAACCAATGTCGAACAAATCAACAGTCCTCCACGTCCGTCCTGCACTCACTCAGCAATTCAGTTAGTACGAGGAACCCAGACTCTAGTAGTCTTAGTTAGACCTCGTTCATTCACATAAGTAAACTCATTTAAATGTCCATGACATCTTTCAGGTGACTTAGATCTGTTGCTTGTTGATTTTTGAGACTGGTAATTGGAAACATTTTGATAGTGATTACTTGAAAAGTATTGATTCCAATTATCATACCCTGAATTTCTGAAAATTCTTGGTTAATTGTTGGAGTTATGGAAACTCCTATAATCATCTCTTCGAGATTTTACATGTTGTTTCTGATAATGCCTTTTATGAAAATTTCGATAACCATCATTCTGGTATCGATTTTGATATTGGAACCTATTTGATTGACCATTGTAATTATTGTGTCTTGGGGATTGATTTCTTGGTCCATCAAATTATCCCGAACATGAATTCTGAGAATTTGATTTAGATTGATTTTTAGAACATTGTACTTCCTTTTTACCCTTATCAACCCGATTCCCATCCTTTGCAACTCCCTGTTGCTTCTTTTGAACAGACTTCTTATTCAACTTACTCTCACCCGATTTGAGGAGTAGATTGTGAAGGAGATGGTCTAATTTCACTCTTTTTAACTTCTACAACCTTGCTCATCTTTTCTTTACTTATGTTAGATCCAACAGATTCCTTTTCTGTAGAACTAGGACTCTTAGGCAAGTCGATATCCTAAGATTCGACTACAGGTTGTTTACCATTTACCGCATCAATGAACTCTTCCTTAGTAGGCAAGAATGAATAGGGAGGAGGAACATCATTGTATCCTAACCCTACTGACTCATTCTTATCCTTTTGGGACTCTATGATGATGTTATGAAGGTACTTGGTACTACGACACTGTTCAACCTGCCTGAAAAGTTCAGCTATCTTAATCTTTTGCTTATCTATCTCCTTGTTTTTCTCAGCAATGACCTTTTGTTTGTCAGCTATGGCTAGATGGGCTAGATCTAGATAACAGATCTTATCCTTAACTACAAGGTCTAATTCCTTAAGGTCCTTTTCTACAGCTTTAAGCTTCCTCTTAAGATTATCCTCTCTAATCCTGTTGCCCAAATTAAACTCTTTTTCTTGATCTAGTAGCACAACTAACTCAGTGTAAAGCTACTTTATCATTTTTAGCAACTAATAAGGCAATTCTTTCAGCATAATCCACACATTTTTACATGCATTAACAACAGAAGAGAGAGAAATGTGTACCTTTGTGTCGATGGAGTCTAATTCAGACATGTATGCGATGAACTCCTTGGTAGACATCCCTTCTGTGTCCTCAAGATCAATGACGTTAGCCGTAACTGCACTCGCATCATTTACCTCCTCAGTATCAACAGCTTCACTTTCAGTCTTAGATGCATCAGCTTCTTTAGCTTCAATTTCCTTTACTTCTGTCTCAGTCTCATTGACCTGTTCATCGGATTTCTGTTCAACATGTTTCTTTTCATCTTCAATCACCTCTTCCACTTTCAAATCCTCAATGAATTTTGCAATAAACACTTGATCACTTGATCCCTCACATGATTTATCTTGTTGATCTGGCACTAACACCTTTGGGCTCTCACCACTTTCTGAGGAATGACAACTTGAGCTCTGTCCTGAAGAACTCTGATTTGAATAACTCTGCTTAGTGTGACTATTCACTTTAAACGTCTTTCCAAAGCCTTCCATAGGTCATATGAATCGTAATAAAGCCTAAACTCACTACGAATCGAATCTGGCAACAACATTTTAATTGTTGCAAAAACTTTGCCTTCAGCATCATACATTTGTTTATCAGACTTGAGCATTTCGCTGTACGTTGGAACTCGCCCGATGCCATCAATTCCTTCATAGGCCGGTTTGACATACCCATAGATGATACAGTCCCACATTCTTTCATCCTCAGATTTGATGAATGATTCGAATTTGGTTCGCCAGTCCTCAATTTTTACCAGTTTGGGAGCGGTTTGAATTGCACGTCTAAAGTCCATTTTAACTCCTTTAAAGCACACAACAGAACGTTTCGAATAGATTTTGGTATACCTGAGTCAAAATCTAAATCCATCTAGGCTAAAGTCCCTCTGTTCGTTCGATACTTAAGAACCGGTTCAACAAACCTAAACCAATTATTTTTTTAAGAACAATGAAGTTATAAATAAATGAACTTACTAAAAAAATTGTTGAACAACGAAGATGACTTTTAATTACAATCTGTATAAACGAAGATACACCTCTAAAATATAAATGAAGATGCTTTTAATATCAAGAAGATGCAATTTATTATTTTGATGTTGGACAATTAATATCAATTATTGAGTAAGACAAATAAAGAATAGATCTGATGCAAAGTTATGCGAAGATGAAATGGTTCAAGAAGATGGTCATGGAGGAGATAGTTATAAGAAGATATTTAAGAAGATGGTCATGCAAAGATATATGAGAAGATAGTTATGAGAAGATATTTAAGAAGATGGTCATGCAAAGATATTAGAGAAGATGGTCATGCGAAGATGTTGGAGAAGATAGTTATAAGAAGATGTGGTGTGCAAAGATATGGTTATGTATGAAGATGGTTATGTGCGAAGATGGGGTTATGTGTGAAGATGGTGTTGTGTGAAGATATCCAAGAAGATGTTGTGTGAAGATAAGGTCATGAGAAGATATTTAGAAGATAGTTATTTATTTATGAGAAGATATTTATGAGAAGATGTTTATGAGAACTTGGTGTGCGAAGATAAATAGGAGAAGATAGTTAACAGATCCACGCCTAAGATAAGGCTCCTGAGAAGATAAACTCTAACAGAATCCTTATCATCATTCATTCATGAACTTTTCAGATCTGATCGAATTTTTTTTTAAAAATATATATTTTTTTTAATCCGAAATCAAAACTAAAACATAAGAGACTTTCAGAAAATGATTTTCAATGACCGAGAAAGATTTTAATATTCAAAAATAGAAGTTTTGGATGTAAAAACATATTCAAATCAATTCAATATTTGCAATAATCAAGCTTGAAATCTTTTGAGCCTAAGGCTCTGATACCACTTGTAGGTCCTTGGAATGGATCGATACAAGCCAGATCAGATCTATCAAGGTGCGGAATCCCTTGATAGATGTTTATGCAAAATGATGAATCGAACAAATACGAAGAACACGAATGAAATACTAATAAAACTGTCTTCTATTGATTATAAACATATTACAATCAATTCAAGACAACGTTGCAGACACACTGACAACACTCACAAACTTGGTGGCTATTATCTCTCTAGAATGACCAACACCAAACCCTAACCCCATGTATTCTATTTATACATGAGCATATTGGAATATTCTTTAGTGAAGATGGAATATTCTCTAGAGAAGATAGCAATTAGTGAAGATAGCTATCTTCACTAATTAGCATCTTCTTTAGGTTATCTTCACTTGTTTCGCCTATGACTAATTTCGCCTACCACCAAGTTCGTTAATTACAATAAAGACGATTACACGTTATACAAATGACTATCTACTAGCTATTCTATCTAGTAAGCTGTTGTCACACAAAAATACACCAACAATATGCACAAAAGCCGCGCCTGCAATGAAGCGCGGGCTGACGCGCCCCGTGACAACGCGCGGGTAACTACCATTGGTTAACATAATAATAATAAAACAGTGATTATATATAATATAAAAAAACAATTTATATAATGAAATGTAAAAAATACACCTATTTTATTCTTCAACCAATGCAATCAGGTCGTCCAAAATTAGAGCTCATTTACATTTATTATTTTTAATTATATTTTGTCTTTAGTGAATTATTGCAAGTGGTTGTGGCTTTTGATTCATGACAGCGCATTCTTTTTTTTTTAATAGTGAACTTCATTAAAAAAACAAGACGCGCCCTTAAACGAGGACCGCCAAGGAAAATTACAACATATACAATGGAACAACAACCCAATCTTTCCAAAACAATATCCTTGAATCTAGATCTATTTCTAGTCCACAAAAATGAAGATGCCTTGATCTTTGCTACCACCTCAATAACCTTTGGATTCGACTCATTAAACACCTTATCGTTCCTCGCTTTCCAAATTTCCCAACAAGTCGTCATGACAATACCCTTGATGATCCTCTTTTTCAATTTATCATTTTGAAAGCTCTTATGAATATTCAATATATCTTCGAAGTCAAAGAATAGAATCGTCGAGAACTTGTACCATGCTCCCACTTTTGACCATACACCAAACGAAAAACCACATCCCGTAAAAAGATGGGTAGTATCTTCGTCAACTGTATCACAAAGCCCACATGACAAGTCTTCGATATTTATTCTTCTCTCTATAAGCGCTGTTGCTACAACAAATAATAGCCTAACGTTATTTCTGAGTCACCGGAAGGGTTAAAGGGTTCAAGGGTTTTGATCTGCCTAACGCGGGTCGTGGTGTCCTCCTACGTTGCAAAAGGTAGAAGGAGGTTCAAGATAATATTGTTTTAAAGTGTTAGAATTCTGGTCTGAGTGTTACTCAATACCAGAATTGATATTCTAAGATTTGAGTGATGTGTTCGTGTGATGGATATGGACTCCTCACGTGTGTGTGTGGACCAAAAGAATAGAAGATTGAGTGTAAGAGAGAATAATCAGGGATGGATCAGATCTGTGGGATTGATCCTGATTATATAGAGGAGGTATCTCCTAATTTGGGAAGGCATATTATATTGGACCATGATGCAACAAGAGGACAAGCTACTTTAGGCCGGTGATGGCTTTGGACCTGCGGTCCGAGCTGTGCAATGTCTACACGACAATTGCTTTGAGGTGGCCGAGGAAAAGGTGACAAGACAGGTCATCTTTTGATCTGTGCTTCTTCGTCATTTGAACCTTTGTAGGTTTCAACACTTCAAGCATATGTTTGTGATGGTTTTTAACCTTTTTGCCTTGGGCTAACCACGTCATCAAGCGCCTTCTTTGTTGGAATTCTATCTTTTTTCACCAGCCAAAGAGATAAATTCACTTTAATCGGAATCCATGTTTCCCATTTCATAATCTGCCTTGAACAAGTTTCCTGATCATGTTGAATGCAGCTTTTAACGACTGCAAATGTAAACTTCTTCTTGTCAATCGGGTCACCCCACCACCATTGGTCTAAAGTACCTGTTAGACAACATTATTAAGCAACAATGGCATATGCCGCAGTTCAGAAATTTGCTGCACTATTGAGATTCTAGCATTCCAGTCAGGTAAAAAATGTATGGATCCATCCAACAGTTGAAACCTGTCAGCCACAAAACATTTTTTCTGCCTTTCCAACTCAAATAAATTTGGCCACCGCTTCTTTAGAACTGAGGAACCAATCCATAAATCTGACCGAAATCGAATCGGCTTACCATCACCAACCTTAGGCCGAAGCATTAACTGAAGGGGCTCACCATGAATTTTTTGTTTAGCAAGATATCGAACAATATTAGTCCAACACCCTCTAATACGTTTATTCAAAGGAAGAAACTCCCACCGACCTCGACCTCCGTGAATACACTCTATAATCTTCGTCCAGATGCTATTATAATGAGTTTTGAACCTCCAAGCCCACTTAGCCAAAAGCGCCATATTAACGTCTTTTAGTTTTGAAATTCCAAACCCCCCATTCTTCTTTGATTTAGTCACGATGTTCCATGCTACCCAACTAATATTTTTATCATCACAAGTCCCAGCCCATAAAATATTCCTCATCAGTTGTTTGATTTGTTCGGTCACCTTCACGGGGGCTTTATATAGAGATAAATAATACACGGGCAGACTCACAAGAACATACTTTATAAGGGTTAGACGACCACCCATAGATAAAGTATTAGCCTTCCAAGACGCTAATATCCCTTTTATGGTATCAATGACCGAGCACCAATTATGACTTCTATTCATGTTTGCAGCCACCTTTATTCTCAAGTATTCAAAAGGGAATTCTCATGACAGTGCATTCTATTTACTCGTTTTAATTGTGAAAATTAAACCACTAAACAAAAAACCCATAAATTATAACCAATAAACAGTAACAGATCTCATCACATAACCAAACCTAATCCAACAAACTACAAGAAAAACAAGAAAACAAATCTTGAACTGATTAAAAGGTTAACAAGGACAGTAATAGAACTACAAACACAAACCCGTCTCTCTGGGTCTCTTAGGGGGTCTATTCCAACCACCGTCTTGTCTGCCTCTCTTTCGTCCACTAAACTCCATTTTTTACAGATCTGATTATTGAGAGTTTGTGACAAAGGGTGTGTGTGTGTGTGTGTGTGTATCTTTAAATTGTTTGGTGTGTTTAAGAGTGTGAATTTGGGAAACAATGGGGAGATTATGGGGAAGATGAAGTAAATAAATAAAACATACGAGGATGCTCATTGCCACATTCAAGAACATGAATCCATCACCTAGACACAATAACTATACAAAAACCATTATCACCGTCACCGTTGCTATAGTCATTCCCACCGCCTCTAAACACCGTCAACCGTCGTCGTCCTTCACAACCATAACCCCGTCACTCACCACTGTCCATGTCTTCATCTTCTCCGCAGCTTCGCCACATCCGACACCATTGTCACCGCCACACTCCACCACATCGAGCACCAACACCTCTGACGCACACCCGGCCACCTACACTCGACACCATAGCCCTAGCCGAACACCACCATCAACATGGTACGCCATAATCACCAACCGCCACAACTACCGATCATCACCATCATCATAATCAATCATAGCCACCACATCTAAATCGTACCTGTCACCGAAACCAATACTGTCGCCATCTTGTAACCCTCGAACAACACCATCGACCACCTTCACCACTATAACTATTGGGTAATCTTGATGGGTCGGGTCAAGGATTAAAAGTTACCGGGTCAGGAATTGGATTTGGGTCAGTAGCAAATTGGGTTGATGAAGAACTGGTTCAAGTCTTGACCGAGTTTGATGGAAGAAAGGTTTGTGGATGTGAACGTTGCATGGAAGTAGGAGATCATGGTGTGATTTAGAATAAGTTTGTTTTGTTTCTTATTATAAATAGGGGTATAGTAAACAGTATTTTTCATTCACTTCTTGTAATCATTTTCAAGTAATATAAAATAGCCGAACACTTTGTTCAAGTGTGTGTTTATAATCGGGGCCTGAACCAACATTTGGTATCAGAGCGGGTTGAAGACGGTGTTTGTCATTTTGAGAGTCGAGTTTGAGAAGGGCGAAGCCCTTCACTACAGGGCAAAACGCAGTAGTAGAAGGAACCAAGTTATTTTGATGTGGCTGTTTTATAGCAGTTGATGGCGAGGTGTTCGAAGCAGTATTGTATCGCGATGATTATGGTCAAGACGAAGAAGGAGAAAATTGTGATGCAACCGGTTGAAACCAAAGGCGGAGAAAGAGAAGGAGTCGAACATGCAAGCCGAAAGAAAAGAAAGTGAGATGGAAGACCGAAATCTTGTTGTGAAAAGATATATGTGATCGAGCAAACAAAGACGTGTATGCTTTGGAATGGAAGTTGTGTGCTTGTGATAGATAGAAGATAGAGAGTAGCAATAAATTTGAGGTGGCTACTACTAAAAGAAAAAAATCAAAGGCAAGGAGGAGAATTTATTACACTTAAAAAACTCATGGTTAGAGTTCAAGGAGGTAGTAAGGAGGTGGTGAAGTAGGAACATAGGTGGTGAAAGTTGTGAAAATAAGCAAGGTACCTAATCAATTGGACTGAGCAGAAGGAAGGTAGGAGATCGTTAAGTTCATGTGAAGAACACTCAAGAACGAAAGACAGCCAAGAAGTGAACGAAGTCGTAGTAGACTGAACGGCTTGAAGAAAGACCGAAGAACACGTCAAGAAGACCGTAGGCGTGAGACCGTGGGTGTGACAATGACCGAAGGTTCACACCAAGATAGACCGAGAAAGACCGTAGACCGAAAGAAGCTTTTATCGAAGAAAGCTTAGACCGAAAGAGCGAGAAGAAAGACCGTGATTGTGAAAAAAGACAGTGAGTTCACATTAGACTGTGTCGTGAACCAAAGACCGAAAGTGTTCATGTTAGAATGTGAAAGACGAACCTGTGCGGTTCATTTAGAAAGAGGAAGACCGAGTCATAGTGGTTCGAATAGAAAGTGAAACTTGTTCGACATCAAGATTACGGGGGTGAATATTGGGTAATCTTGATGGGTTGGGTCATGGGTTAAAAGTTACCGGGCCAGGAATTGGATTTGGGTAAGTAGCAAATTGGGTTGATGAATAAGTGGTTCAAGTCTTAACCGAGTTTGTTGGAAGAAAGGTTTGTGGATGTGAACGTTTCATGGAAATAGGAGATCATGGTGTGATTTAGAATAAGTTTGTTTTGTTTCTTATTATAAATAGGGGTTGAAGAGGTATAAAACCTCGCCTCCGAACTACAAGCCCCAAATGACGCGGCATCTCCTAAGGGGACGCGACCCACTATGACACGTGTTAGAATCATGACCGGAGGTCACAAGTCCCGAAGATTAGTACACCTAAAAGAAGGAAAGTACAACTATTCTGACTAGTATAAATATCCCTTCAAAAGTACAAGTAAGCTACGTTCTCAGATACTCCGAACCTTCCTCTCTCTCTCTCTCTCTCTCTCTCTCTCTCTCTCTCTCTCTCTCTATTCTCTTATCCTCACGCCAGAGAGTGGTCACAGAGAGGCCCTCCCTGCTCCCCTATGACGAGCCTATCGGTTTGTTATGTTTTGCAGGTAATCCAACCCAAGATCTAACTAAGCTAGTCGTCTTCTACCTCCTTCACGAGGTACGTCCAGCCTTTGGATCTTCAATTGGCGCCATCCTATTGCAGATTTACTCTCTCCAATCAGATCTAGAATGGCTATTGACAATCTGAACATTATCGATGTTACAAACAGAGAGGATGACGACATCATCACCTCTGAACAAAACACAACTGGTTATTCCATAGTGTTATCAGACTCCATGACAATCTCTGCTACTGAGTTAGTCACTGCAACCACAGGAATGCAAACCACATCAGCAGAATTCGATGAAACTTTCCTCCAATGAAACCGTGACTTCTTGATAAAACTAAAGGATTAGCAAGACAGAGAAGAAAGGTTTCGTAGTGTGCAGGTAAACATGTTCCCTTCCAAAGGAATAACATCCACTACAATGTCCACTCCAACCAGTCTCCCAACATACTCCACCGTGGTCACTTCCATACCATTGCAAACACCTTATGGTTATCTGATGCCTTATGGATACACGGGGCCGTTGCGAACTGGACTCACGTCTACGGGGCCAATAGCCACCGCACCAGTGAAACCAGCCACGCAACAGCCCGGTTCCAGTATCGTTGATGACGAACTCACGGCCCCATATAGACCAGCTTACATGACTTCATACTCAAAAATCACTCCGAGGGTCGCTAGTGCCCCACTCCCAGCAAAGCTAAAAATGCTTGCTACCATCAAGAAGTATGATGGAACCTCAGATTCGGATGACCACGTGTTTGATTTTGGCGGGGCTGCGGAGATAGAATTATGGCCCATGCTAGCATTGTGTCACATGTTCGCTCAGACACTAACCGAAGCCGCAAGAGTGTGGTTCGACGGTCTACCGGCCGGACAGATAGAAAATTGGAAAGAGCTGCAGCGGATCTTCTTACAAAATTTCTCTCAACAAAGACGCTGCACAAAAGATATCACGGAGGTACACAACATCTGAAGAAAAGATGGTGAATCTCTAGAAAGATTCATAGACCGATTCAACAAAGAAAGCATGCAGATATCCGGAGCTGTCGATCAGCTGTGGATATCTGGTTTCTGCCATGGGGTACGCAACAATCAGTTGGTTGAAAAGCTGCACGAAGATCCCCCAAAGACAATGGAAGTACTCATGGAAAGGGCACGAGCGTTTGCAAGAGGAAAAAACGCCTGCGGACAAACAAGTGAAAGTGATTATAAAGGAAACTCCAGGGGGAACTCTTGGAAAAAAGGAGCTTCGGCTCCAATTGAGAGAAACAGCTCATGGTCGAAGCATAGGTCACAACCGTATTCAAGAAGTGATCAAAGTGAGAGGTCAAGTTCCGGACGCTCTTCACGAAGCACCAGTTACTTGGATCTCAACAAAACTCCAAGTGAAATCCTGAGCACCGAACAAATACGCTTCCCAACCCCTCCGATGTAGAAACCTACCTCCGACAAAAACACCAAAAAATATTGTGAATATCACCAAGCAAAAGGCCACAATACCGATGATTGTTGGTCACTAAAGCAAGAAATTGACAAAGCATGCAAAGCAGAGAAGTTATCCCATTTGATTCACGACTTAAAAGAGGGTAAATCAGCCGCAGTACAAATTTCCAATCCAAACAACCAAACAGGGATTCACATGATCTGATCCACCCATGAATAGGGGATTAAAATAAGTTACAACCATATAGCACCCTGGATGGAGAAGTTACTCTCTTTCCCACCCATTGATCCCAGAGAAGCAAAAGAAGCACCAATCATCATCTCCGGAGTCGTTGTAGGGCATAAAGTGCGATGCATTTATATTGACAATGGTAGTGCATCCAAAATAATGTACTACCAATGTTACTACCAGTTAGCTCCGGCTACTAAGGACAGACTTGTCCCAGTCCAGATGCCACTAATCAGCTTCTCCGTAGAAATAATACACCCACTAGGTCAATTAACCCTTCCGGTTGTTAGGAAAAAGAGGATTGGTGAAACCACTTTTGGAAACCTAAGTATAATTCACTTCTGTCAAAAATATTCTAAGTATAGAACTACTGAAGAAAGAAGACAAAAGTACTGAAGAAGGATTCTACAAGTACTAAAGAAGAAATGCATCAGAAGTTCTGAAGTTCAAACCAGACAGTTCACTGAAGAACTACCGAAGACAAACTACTCATCAGTAGTTTGTCATTCATCAGCACTGTTCAAGAATCTTTCCACCGCCTTATGTTTCAGTAGTTTATTAGTTTAGTATTACTTTAACTTTTTGTACAAGTTCCAAGATTGCAACTTGTTGCAACTTGCTTCTGAACTTGCTTTTTGGCAAGGTTCATGTATATGTAAAGTCTATAAATAGATGGGTTCATCCCTCTGTTTTAGACATTGATTTTTAATACATAAATCCTTCAAAGCTTACTATTGTTATTTCCATTTCATTTACTGAGAATCTGTTTAAGTATTCATTCTCATTCAATACTTAGATTCTCATTAAATACTTGTCTTTAGTTTTTTCAAACATCCAGGGGGAGTAATAACTCCTGTTGATAAGTGTAGCTTTAAATTAAAACATTCCGCTGTGCTAAAACTGATAAAGAACTTGCTAAACACTTAAGTGTTCACTAGCAAGTTCATACAAAGAGCAATACTGATCCAACAATTGGTATCAGGGCTCTGGTTTATCTGATCACATATCAATCTAACACATTGAGAATCAGACACAGGCTCTTATTGATATTCAATAAAGGATTAAAAGTTCACTTTTATCAACATCCATCACTTTAAGAGATATTTGACAAATCAATACTCTTTAAAATGGATCCTCATAATACTGGTTCTGCCAATAAACCTGCTATGCTAGTAAGAAATGAATACAATATCTGGCAAAGGAGAATGGCACATACATTATCACAGACCAACACTGGTTGCTGGAAATCTGTGATATATGGTCCTCACAAACCAGTAAATATCAATCTTGAAACTAAAGAAGAAATACCAAAAGACTAAATAGATGATGATTTCCTAAAACTTGAGCTTGATGCTAAAGCTTTCTCTATGTTGGCAATGGCACTCCCAAATGAAATCTACTCTGGCTTATTACATTGTGATAGTGCCAAAGAGCTTTGGGACTGCCTCAAAGAACAGTTTGGAGGAACTGAAGAGGTGATTGCCAACACCAGAGAAATCCTGGCTCAACAATATGAAACTTTTGCTCACATAAATGGGGAAACTTTAACTCAACAATTTGAAAGATTCTCCTCATTAATATCTGAGCTAAAATTAAATGGTCAGACCTACACAACTGTATCTATGCTTCATAGATTTTTAAGGTCTTTACCTGAAAAATTGGAAACATACTCTATAGTCTTAAGATCTTCACCAGACTTTAGCTCCCTCACTCTTACAAAACTACATGGGAGATTACTTACTTTTGAAAGAGAAATTGATCAAAAGAAAAAGTTAAAAAGTTCTGGTAAATCCGCTAATGACTATCTACCAGGTAGTACAGCACTATTAGGACAAGACTCACCAACTTGTTCAAATAGTTTTGGATCTTTTGACCATAGTGACATAACTGCTGGGATCTCATCTGAAAGATCATTCCCAGGTTATGACAATAATGATTTTAGTCAAACTACTGATAGCATGTGTTTTATCATGGATGATTTAAAAAATTTCAGCATTGATGACTTGGAAGAAATGGATATTCTACACCAACTGGCCATGTTGAGTATAAATACAAACAAGTTTTACAAAAGGTCAGGAAGGAAATTTCCAGGACTCAACAGTTCCACAAAAATTGGTTTTGACAAATCTAAACTTAGATGTCACAAGTGTCAAAAGTTGGGACACTTTGCTAGAGAGTGTAGAAGCTCTAGCTTTAACCAATCTCAGTCTGGAAATAATTTTAACCCCAGTTATAACGAGAATAATGGAACACAGGGGAGTGCACATTTTGTATAGGCACAAGCTCCACAACACCAATATGTGCCACAAGTACAATATGTACAGATGTCTGCTCAACAGATGCAGAGCCAACAATCAATCCCTCCCTTTCCAGCTGCTCAACAACCTCTACAGACTCAGCAACCCTCACAACAAAGTTTATTTACTTCAGGGTATGTTGACTGGAGCAGTCTTCCTTTTGACACTACTGAGTGTAACCCTAATGCAGACAACAAGATGTTTGACATCAACTGGGGAGAGCCTAACAATGGCAGAAAGAACTTTGCCTTGATGGCATTTGAGGGAAGCACCTCAAAATCTGCCTTGTCACAGGTATCAAAGAATCTTTGACAAAACTTTGTTTAAATTCTTGTAAAGAATCTTTTGCTTTCATAAGAGAGACTAATGTGCACTTACAAGGTAAAGCAAATGACTCTGAGAGAAAATTCACTCAGATGAAATGTGATTTTGAAAGAAAACTTGCTGCAAAAACAAAAGAAGTTTCTAAATTAACTAATAATGCTATTGAAACCCAAGCACAACTTAAAATCATGATAGATGACCTAGGAAATGTCAGAAAAGAGCTTGCTGACACCAAGGTCACTTGTGAAAAATGGGTAGAATCTTGTAAGGGGTACCAACTGTTGCTATGCATAGGGTACAATCACACTGAAACACCAACAGATTTTTCCCCCAAAACTCCTGAAGATGGGAGAAAAATTGTTTCAGGTGAAACATCTGAAGAGAAAGAATGCACATCTTTCCATGAAAACTTTCTAAAAACTCACAAAGAAAGTTCTTCAGAAGTACTGATAAAATTTGACTTTAAGCCATCAGTAGTTTCATCTACATCAGGAGTTGAGAACCTGAAAACTACTGATGACCTAAAACCAATCAAAACAATCAGAGAAGTGGAATACCACACATGGGTCTCCAATCCGGTCATGGTTTGAAAACATGACAGATCCGGGAGGATGTGCATCGACTTCAAATACTTAAATGATGCATGCCCCAAAGATTGTTATCCCTTGCCAGAAATAGACCTAAAGGTCGATGCCGTGGCTAATTTCAAGCTAAAGTGTTTTCTAGACGCCTATAAGGGATACCACCAAATCCAAATAGCCGAAGCTGATGAACACAAAACAACCTTTGTCACCAACCAAGGGTTGTATTGTTATAAGAAAATGCCGTTCGGACTAAAGAATGCTGGAGCAACATACCAAAGAGTAATGGATCGGGCCTTTAAAGATCAGATCGGGTGAAATCTAGAGGTACGTATACGTAGATGATGTGGTTATAAAGAGCTCAAATGAAGAAGTATTGTTGAAAGATATCAAAGAAACCTTTGATAAGCTTCGAGAAATAAACATGAAACTCAATCCAAAGAAATGTTCGTTTGGATTAGAAGAAGGAAAGTTCCTCGGCTTACTAATGTCCAAAGAAGGGATTCGACCTAATCCTGAAAAAGTCGAAGCCGTACTCGCCATGAAACCACCGTCCGATTTGAAAGAAGTTCAAACCCTTAATGGACGGCTGGTAGCATTACATAGATTCCTATCTAAAGCTGCAGAGCGAACGTTATCTTTCATGGTCGTTCTTAAAAAATACTTAAGCACGAAAGAGTTTCATTGGACAGATGAGGCAGATGCAGCCTTTAATGATCTCAAAAAATGTCTGGCAGAACTACCAACCTTAACCGCACCCGAGCCAGGAGAAACCCTCACCATTTACTTGTCAGCCTCGGAAGCATCCGTCAGTTCAGTACTAATGGTAACCAGGTCGAAGGCACAAGTACCCATCTTCTATGTCAGTCACGCCTTACATGATTACGAGACGCGGTACCCTGCAATGGAAAAGTTGGCTCTTTCCTTGGTACACGCTTCGTGAAGGCTGTGGCGATATTTTCAAGCTTTTGAAATTGAAGTACAAACGGATCAGCCAATATTAAGCGTCCTAAGGAAACCGAAGGTCTCGGGCAGATTGGCAAATGGGCAATCGAGCTCGGTGCATTTGATATAACTTACAAAAGAAGAGGCCCGGTTAAAGGACAAGTGGTTGCAGATTTCCTCACTGAGCTGGCAATGAAACAAGATGAAGTAGCCACACCCCCGGAATCAAACGAATGGAGTATCTTCACTGATGGAGCTTCAAGTTCCGAAGGGTCAGGGGCTGGAGTAGTTCTAAAAGACCCCAATGGGCAAGAGCTTGTATACTTAATCTGGCTAAATTTCAAAAGCTCCAACAATGAAGCTAAATATGAAGCTTATTTAGCAGGACTCCGACTAGCAAAAAAAGTCGGAGCCCGAAAGGTACAAACCTTGATAAAAATAAAAATGCTCCTTTTAAAATACTCCAAAATTGCAATAATCTAAAACACAAAGTGCCATGTTTCCTAACAGGTGGTGGCAAATGTGGACTCAATGTTGGTAGCACGCCAAATCAGTGGGGAGTATGAAGCAAAAGAGGCAAATATGGTTCAGTACTTACAAAAGGTACGAACCTTACCTATTGCCAAATACTTCAACCCCCATAATAAGGAATAGCTTCTAACTTCATATTTATCCTTCGCAGGCAAAAGGCTTGATCATGGAATTCGAAAAATGTGAAGTAAAGCATGTGTCGGGATCAAAGAACAAATAAGCTGACGCTTTAAGCAAGCTCGCGGCTAAAACACCGGATCACATATCGCAAGAACTAAAGCTCGAAGTGTTAAATACCCCCTCCACCAATGAAGCCGGGTTATATGCGGTGCATGCTAACTCAGAATCGTGGGTAACCCCAATTCTAAATTACATCACAAATGACACACTACCATCGGACAAGGCACAGGCTCGAAAGCTTAAAGTTAAATCACTGCAATATCAAGTGATAGACGGTGTCCTGTACCAGAAGACCTTCCTAGGTCCCCTACTCCGATGCTTAGATCCGGTACATGCAAAATATGTGATAGAAGAAATTCATTGGGGGATATGTGGTATCCATGCCGGACCACGAATGGTAGTCACCAAAGTCATGAATGTTGGGTATTTTGGCCAGGCATGCATCAAGATGCAGTAGAATAATTGCAGAAGTGTGAAAACTACCAACGACCCGCACCCATGAGCCTCCGAGCAAAAAATAAATTAGCTCCGGTGTCCGCAGCTTGGCCCTTTCAAAAGTGAGGAATTGAAATTGTTGGTCCCTTCCCTATTTCATCCGGTCAAGCCAAATTCTTGCTGGTCGCGGTAGATTACTTTACCAAGTGGGTAGAGGCCAAACCTCTGACCAAAATATCGGGAGCCGAAGTAAAAAAGTTTGTTTGGGAAAACATAGTCTGCAGATTCGGCCTACCCATGACCATTGTTAGTGACAATGGCAAACAATTCGCCCATAACCCATTCAAAAAGTGGTGCACCAGCCTTGGTATAGAACAAGCCTTTGCTTCTATCGCCCATCCCCAGGCGAACGGACAAGTTGAAAGGGTAAACCGAAGTTTGGTAGAAAGCATCAAGAAACGTCTTGGAAAAAAGAGAAGCGGTTGGGTAGATGAGTTGCCAAACGTCCTTTGGGCATACCGAAAAATGAACAAAACAAGCACCGGCGAAACACTCTTCAGTCTCACGTATGGAACTTAAGCCATGATCCCGGTTGAAATAGGCTTACCGACCCATAGGGTGGTTAGCCCATGTGATAATGAAAAAGAGCTCTGGTGCAATCTCGATCTACTGGAAGAACGACGAGAAGCCGCGACAATTCAAGAAGAAAAATATAAACGGACCCTAGAAAAATACTATAACTCAAGGGTCCGAGAACATAAATTCAAGATCTAGAGAATACGTAATGCGGAGTAATGAAGCTAGTGGTACGGAGAAACCAGGCAAGATGAGTCCTAAATGGGAGGGGCCATATGTCATTACTTCAGTAGGGGAAAAAGGGGCTTACAAGCTCGCTACTCTCGAGGGGGATGAAGTCCCCCGAACATGGAATGGGGCGCATCTCAAAAAATGCTACATTTAAAAGGATCAAGACAATAAAGTACTTCTTTGTTTTATTTTCAAATGTAAGAGTGGGATGAGAATTCCCGACACCTTCAAACTTCCATTTTGTACTACGGAATGATACATTCTCCACACAAGTATCTTTATAATGAGGCGCGACATACCTCATTTAATAAAATGATAAATTTGATCCTTACAAACTCATTCCTATGTTATGTATTTACTTATACGTGTGTTGAAAAAACAACATGCAAGCTTCGGTGCCCAAGGTAAAAGTACCTCGGCATAAGAAGGGGGATGAGAATTAGGGCATGGGGGTATCGAAGGCCCTTTCGTCCGGACTTCTTGATCATACAAGTTCGAGGAACAAAAAATACCGAACTTAAAAGACACCCCATAATAGAGACTACGTAGCACTTTTTAAACACAAATTCAAGAAAATGAACGTTCTACTTCGAATGTCAGAAGCAGTTAAGGATAAAAAATTTTGAAACACTTAAGACATAATTTATAACCGAGGCTTAAAAATCATGGACTCATGATAAAGTCTCTATGTAATGAGCTGAAGCTTTTAAACTGTAACACCCCAAAAACGTTAAAGTAATAATAAGTGTGGTGAAAAATAATATATATATATATATATATATATATGTAAGTATGAGTATATATGTATACGTGTATATGTATATATATGTATGTATATGTTTGTACCCCTAGTTGTAAGTAGTGCATTGGTAGTCATACATTTAACAAACATAAAATTTACCAAGTTAGTTACTTGGGTAAATTGGTGATAGCCTAGTGGATAAAGGGGAGGGGTTAAAAATGAAACAATACTCATCTTGAGGGGATGGCCTTGAGAAGAATAGAAGTAGTGAAATAGTTAAGGGGTTAGAAGGGAAAATGGGGATGGGAAAAAGAATAGAAATTGCACAGAGAGGGAGAAAGAGGCGACAAAAAGGGGGTCTTCACCTCATTCATCCATAGCTGAAAATTGAAGTAGAAATCACCTCTAATCCCCTGCATGTTCTTGAATTATTAACCCTCTTGTAGTGCTAATCTCATTGGTAAGTTGTATGATAAATTTTAGTAGAGATTGGAAGTAGTTTGGTGGGATTTCATGATTTTATTATGATAATTACTCTTGTGGCTTAGGAAAGCATGATTTGTATGTATGATAGTGTAAAATTGATGAGATTGCATGTTAAATTGGGAAGGTTAGGGCTGAATTGAGAATTGTTAAGTGGGTGTTGGAATGAAGGTTCCTGTTGACTTTTTAAAAGTCAAACAAGACCTTAATACCATGATAACTCAATTGATTATGCATTATTGTTAAATGTAATTGTAAATTGTGAGAAATGAATGTTAAACATGATGGTAGTGTATGTAACTATGAAGTGATGTTAGTTTATCAACCTTAAACCAAGAATGGTAATGGGTAAAGTATGAAAAACTAAAGTATGGAATTCCTTCACTATGTAGGTGTGAAGGTTGAAGGTTCAAGTGGTTACAAGGAGCAAGGTGCGCATGACAAAGGTAAGTTGGTTACCACCAACTATTTAGTTTAATGGACATATTAATCATATTCATTATGTATGTACTTGTTGTGATTGAACTTGACGGAATGAAAATGGTATGAAATACCTTTGTGGTTACACATGGATGTGAGTTGGTAGAATGGCTTTAAAATGGTAGAAGTACCCTTAACGGGTCAAAACGGTAGAAGTACCCTTACGGGTCAATATGATAGAAGTACCCTTAACGGGTCAAAATGGTAGAAGTAAGCATTACATCATGGTTCCATGGACTCCTTGGGTTCCTTGGATAAGATAACGATATTGTTTATAGCATACTAAATGTTTTCCATGTTGATTCGTAATAGGTAAAGCACATGAATGAAGATCAAGTCTCAAGCAAGGATGGATTATGCACGCTCACGTTCTTTTGGGTTGGGTACCATGGTAGTATTAGGATCTTTGAGTCATTTAAACAAGTTGTTAATGTTTTGTACATGGTTTTGAATATGGGTCAAAGATTCACATGGTAGCCAACTTGGGCATTGTCTTTTGTAAACTTAACTAGTGTCGCCAAGGTTGTTGGTATGTCGTTGGAAAAGACGTTTTGGGTATGTATATATAATGGATGTTTTTATATTATCCTTATGTTTTTTTAAAAAAAAATTCCGGGCCTTACAAGTTGGTATCAGAGCTAGGTTTGAGCGAATCAAGTATATTAGGCACTTGAACTCAAACCGGAAGCTCATAGGGACGTGCATTCGATCCGAGACTTGATCAAGGTATGTGTGGAATGATGGGTCGGAGAGTTAGTAAATGGGCTGCTAGAATGTCGGAAATTGTGGGTAAGAATGGCATGAAAGATATTGCTTTGAAAAAGGAAAGTGTTGACCAAAATCAGCTGTTGGCGTATCCTACGCCAGTTTTGGCGTAGGCTATGCAAAGTCACTTTGCCTACGCAAATTCCTGCTGCCCTACGCCACCTTGGGACTCCTTGCCTACGCAAGTGGCGTAGGCTACGCCACTTTTGGCGTACCCTATGCCAACTCACCCTTCAGCCTTGGTTGTTGATTTTTCAGCTTGTTTATGATTCCGTACCTTGCCCGAGCAACTCCAAAACTCATTTATAGACGCATTTATACACATGGGATTACAATCCGTGTATACGTGTAGTAGAGAATGTGGTAGCCCAAATATTGGGAGTAGAAAATTACTTTCGTAGAAAGAATGAATGATGATTGAAATATCGTGATATGGTATATATGTTAAATGGTTATTAATGTTTCAGAAACATGGCGGATGAAGGTGATAACGTGGTGGGGGAACGTACCCAACATGATGAAGTAAAGGAGATGGTAGCGATAGAAGTGGGGGAGGCTATAAAGGTAAACCTCCCTAAGATAATAGAAGAGGTGGAAAGTAACATCCTTGGGATAGTGGAAGGTATGATGACGGGTAGGTTCGATGAACTAAAGAAATTGATTGAAGAGGGGTCGTCCGGCTCCAAGAATGTTAAGAGATGTACATACCGAAACTTTATGTCATGCAACCCTACGTTGTTTAAGGGAGAGATAGATCCACTCGAATGTCTAAGGTGGATCTCGGATATGGAAGGGGTGTTCGCACGAAGCCATTGTGAAGGCAAAGATGAAGTAATGTTTGCACGGGTCAATTGCGACTCCGCGCAAAGGATTGGTGGGATAGTTATAGTAAGGAAGTGGGGCAGGAACGAGTAAGAGCCATGACATGGGCCCAGTTTAAAGAGACCTTCCTGAAGCATCAATGTCCTCAAACTGCAATTGATCGTATTCAGGAAGAGTTTCTACACCTCCGCCAGAAGAATGAAACCATTGATGAGATCACAAACATATTCCTCGACAAGATGAAGTTTTGTCCAGAATTGGTGGGAACGGAACGGATGAAGATTAACAGGTATCATGCCATGTTAAGGGCAGAATACCGGGAGTTTATCACTGCATCGAAATGCAACACATTGGGTGAACTCATCGATTGGGCTCGTGAACGGGAAACAGAATTAAAACGCCAAGAACAACGGGGTGAGAAGATAAAGGTTGAAAGGACTTGGGAGTCACCAAAGAAGGCTAAGGGGCACGAACAGGGCAAGAAGGATTCTAAGAATGGTGAGGTACCGAGTTGTAACACGTGTGGGAAACCGCATACGGGGGAATGCCGCTTGGGGCAAAAGACGTGCTACAATTGTGGGAAGGCGGGACATCCGTTTTATAAATGCCCTAGTCCGGTTCAGTTGTGTTATCATTGTTATGAACCCGGGCACTTCAAAGCGGATTGTCCCAAGCTCAAGAAGGAGGCACCTAAAGAGGGAAAGAAGAATGAAGTTTCGAAGGCTCGTGGAAGAATGTTTCAAATCACTACCGAAGAAGCAAAGAACCACCCCGAGGTGGTGTCGGGTATGTTACTAGTCAACAATACTCTTATGTATGTGTTGTTTGATACAGGGGCAAGTAGGTCTTTTGTGTCTACCAAAGTGATTTACCACCCCTCCTTTATCATAGAAACGTTGTCAAGCCCATTAGAAGTAGAAATTGCGGATAGTAAAAACTATTTATTACACAACGTATGTAGAGATTGTACTCTCACGGTAGAAGGGGAGGATTTTAGGGTAGACTTGATACCTATGCCTATGGGGGAATTCCAAGTAGTGATAGGCATGGATTGGTTGGCCAAACACCACGCGGAATTCCAATTCAAGAATAAAACCATATACGTTACCTCACCTAGTGGGCGGCGGGTAAGTTTTATAAGGGATAGAAAGGTCGAAGCCAAGTTGTGTACCTTGGTGGAGACCATGAAGCATGTGCGTAATGGGGGAAAGGCATTCATGGCCTACGTAGTTGATACCACTATCACCACCCCCAAGATTGAAGAAGTACCGATTGTTAGGGAATTTCGGGATGTATTTCCGGACGATCTTCTGGGGCTTCCTCTCGAACGCGAGGTAGAGTTTAAAATTGAATTGGTGCCTAGGGCTCAACCCATTGCAAAAACACCATATAGGTTGGCCCCCACCGAACTCCGGGAGTTGATGACACAACTTCAAGAGTTACTCGATAAGGGCTTCATTCGCCCGAGTGTGTCCCCGTGGGGAACCCCTATATTGTTTGTGAAAAAGAAAGATGGGTCTATGCGGATGTGCATAGACTACCGGGAGTTGAATAAATTAACAATAAAGAACTGCTACCCCTTACCCCGTATTGATGATCTATTCTATCAACTTCAAGGGGCGAGTTGGTTCTCAAAGATTGACCTTCGCTCCAGGTACCATCAGTTGAAGGTAAGGGAAGAAGATGTGGCCAAAACGGTGCTTAGGACTCGGTATGGGCACTACGAGTTTCTAGTAATGTCCTTCGGGTTGACAAATGCTCCGGCCGCATTCATGGATTTGATGAATCGGGTGTGTCGTTCAATGTTGGATCGTTTTGTGATAGTATTTATAGACGACATTTTGATCTATTCCCGAAGTGAATCGGATCACACGGATCACTTACGGGAAGTCCTCGAGACGCTTAGAAAGGAAAAGCTTTATGCTAAATTTTCTAAGTGTGCCTTTTGGTTGAGGGAAGTCCAGTTTTTGGGACACGTAGTGAATGAGAAGGGCATTCCTGTAGACCCTTCGAAAGTAAAGGCGGTGGTGGAATGGGTTTCTCCCAAGAACCCGAGTGAAATCTGAAGTTTTCTGGGCCTAGTCGGTTATTATAGAAGATTCATCCATGATTTTTCAAAGGTGGCACTACCTTTGACACAGATGACAAAGAAGAGTGAAAAGTTCGTTTGGGGCGAAGATCAAGAAAGAGCCTTTCGAGTGCTAAAATAGAAGTTGTCTAGTTCGCCTGTTCTGACCTTGCCTGAAGGGTCGGATGATTTTGTGGTTTATACGGATGCCTCACATCAAGGGTTGGGGTGTGTTTTGATGCAACGGGGGAGAGTCATCGCCTACGCATCAAGACAACTCAAAACCCATGAATGTAATTACCCAACCCACGATTTGGAGTTGGGGGTCGTAGTGTTTGCGTTGAAAATCTGGAGGCATTACCTGTATGGGACAAAACGTACCATATATTCCGATCACAAAAGCCTCAAGTATTTCTTCGAACAGAAAGATCTCAACATGAGACAACGGAGGTGGCTAGAGTTGATCAAAGATTATGATTGTGACATCGTGTACCACCCGGGCAAGGCTAATGTGGTGGCCGATGCTCTAAGTCGGAAGGAATACCCACCCCCGATTCAAGTTAAGGCCTTGGGTGTTGTAATTACACCTACCCTTTTGGGTGAGATACGAAAGGCCCAAGTCGAGGCTTTGCAAGCCAATGACCCAAAGAAGATAAGAATGAAAGGGATGATAGACAAGTTGGAAGAAAATGAGGATGGGATGAAGACCCGATATGGGCGGGTGTGGGTTCCTTGGACATGTGAAGTCAAGGCTTCACTACTTGACAAAGCCCACAAGTCCCGGTTCTCAATCCACCCGGGGGCGACCAAGATGTATCGGGATCTAAAGAAAGACTATTGGTGGCCGGGAATGAAGCGCGACATCGCTAAGTATGTGGAGAAATGTTTGACCTGTTCTCAAGTCAAAGCCGAACACCAAAAGCCTTATGGGAAGTTACAATCACTTGAGGTGCCGGTGTGGAAGTGGGAGGAGATCACTATGGACCTTGTGACAAAATTACCAAAGACACGGAAGGGTTATGATGCAATTTGGGTAGTGGTGGACCGGCTTACAAAAAGCGCACACTTTTTGGCTATTCGGGAGGCCTACACCTCCGAACGGATGGCAGAAATTTATGTGAATGAGATTGTATCCCGGCATTGTGTACCCGTGTCTATTGTGTCGGATCGGGACACCCGATTCACATCCCGGTATTGGAGGAGGTTTCAAGAAGAAATGGGTACAAAGTTGTTGGTTAGTACCGCCTACCACCCTCAAACTGACGGACAAACCGAAAGAACCATTCAAACCCTCATAGATATGTTGAGGGCATGTGTTTTAGATTTTGGGGGAAGTTGGGGTGAACACTTACCATTAGTGGAATTCTCTTATAATAACAGTTATCACAGTAGCATCCAAATGGCACCATTTGAGATGTTATACGGGAGAAAATGTAGGACCCCGGTGTGTTGGGGGGAAGTGGGTCAGCAGGAGTTAGCTCCAAGTGATTTAGTGGCCCTCACTAACGAAAAAATTAGCCTAATACGGGCTAGAATTCAAGCCGCTTAAGACCGACAAAAGGCTTATGTGGATCGTAGAAGACGCCCAATCGAATTTCAAGTGGGAGATTTTGTGTTATTAAAAGTCTCCCCTTGGAAGGGCATCATCAGATTTCGTAAACGCGGGATGTTAGGCCCGCGTTATATAGGACCATTCAAAATTTTGGCACGGGTCGGGCAAATGGCTTACCGGTTGGAGCTACCGTCATCCTTGAGTGGGATCCATGACACCTTTCATGTGTCCCAGTTACGGAAGTGTCTCGCGGATGAAACCGCGTACGTGCCTCTTGAAGACATAGAGGTAGACGACAAGTTGAATTATGTAGAAAAACCGGTGGCTATAAGAGATTTCAAGGTGAAGAGGTTGCGAAATAAGACCATAAACCAAGTCTTGGTTCAATGGCAACATCGGAAGGGTTCAGATCTTACGTGGGAATCCGAGGAAGAAATGCGGAAACACTATCCTGCTCTATTCGGTACGTATCTAGGTTTCGAGGTCGAAACCTCTTTAAGGGAGGTAGACTTGTAACACCCCAAAAACGTTAAAGTAATAATAAGTGTGGTGAAAAATAATATATATATATATATATGTAAGTATGAGTATGTATGTATACGTGTATATGTATATATATATATGTATATGTTTGTACCCCTAGTTGTAAGTAGTGCATTGGTAGTCATACATTTAACAAACATAAAATTTACCAAGTTAGTTACTTGGGTAAATTGCTGATAGCCTAGTGGATAAAGGGGAAGGGTTAAAAATGAAACAATACTCATCTTGAGGGGCTGGCCTTGAGAAGAATAGAAGTAGTGAAATAGTTAAGGGGTTAGAAGGAAAAATGGGGATGGGAAAAAGAATAGAAATCACAGAGAGAGAGGGAGAAAGAGGCGACAAAAAGGGGGTCTTCACCTCATTCATCCATAGCTGAAAATTGAAGTAGAAATCACCTCTAATCCCCTGCATGTTCTTGAATTATTAACCCTCTTGTGGTGCTAATCTCATTGGTAAGTTGTATGATAAATTTTAGTAGAGATTGGAAGTAGTTTAGTGGGATTTCATGATTTTATTATGATAATTACTCTTGTGGCTTAGGAAAGCATGATTTGTATGTATGATAGTGTAAAATTGATGAGATTGCATGTTAAATTAGGAAGGTTAGGGCTGAATTGAGAATAGTTAAGTGGGTGTTGGAATGAAGGTTCCTGTTGACTTTTTAAAAGTCAAACAGGACCTTAATACCATGATAACTCAATTGATTATGCATTATTGTTAAATATAATTGTAAATTGTGAGAAATGAATGTTAAACATGATGGTAGTGTACGTAACTATGAAGTCATGTTAGTTTATCAACCTTAAACCAAGAATGGTATTGGGTAAAGTATGAAAAACTAAAGTATGGAATTCCTTCACTATGTAGGTGTGAAGGTTGAAGGTTCAAGTGGTTACAAGGAGCAAGTTGTGCACGACAAAGGTAAGTTGGTTACCACCAACTATTTAGTTTAATGGACATATTAATCATATTCATTATGTATGTACTTGTTGTGATTGAACTTGACGGAATGAAAATGGTATGAAATACCTTTGTGGTTACACAAGGATGCGAGTTGGTAGAATGGCTTTAAAATGGTAGAAGTACCCTTAACGGGTCAAAACGGTAGAAGTACCCTTAACGGGTCAAAACGGTAGAAGTACCCTTACGGGTCAATATGGTAGAAGTACCCTTAACGGGTCAAAATGTCAGAAGTATGGATTACATCATGGTTCCATGGACTCCTTGGGTTCCTTGGATAAGATAATGATATTGTTTATAGCATACTAAATGTTTGCCTTGTTGATTCGTAATAGGTAAAGCACATGAATGAAGATCAAGTCTCAAGCAAGGATGGATTATGCATGCTCACGTTCTTTTGGGTTCGGTACCATGGTAGTATTAGGATCTTTTAGTCATTTAAACAAGTTGTTAATGTTTTGTACATGGTTTTGAATATGGGTCAAAGATTCACATGGTAGCCAACTTGGGCATTGTCTTTTGTAAACTTAACTAGTGTCGCCAAGGTTGTTGGTATGTCGTTGGACAAGACGTTTTGGGTATGTATATATAATGGATGTTTTTATATTATCCTTATGTTTAAAAAAAAAAATTCCGGGCCTTACATAAACCTTCAGCAGTCGAATGACAAATTCATACTTAGAAAAAATAAGTAAATTAAAAATATCCGAAACACAAGGGTATTCAACACAAAACAAAATATTCCCATAAACCCTAGAAAAGGGGTACAAAAGTTTGTGTTCGTCCTCCGAAGACGAACTTGAATCTACATAATTGTCTTATAAAGACAAGGTGCACCTACGTGCAGCCATCATTACATTTTCAAATTACAAAGCTTCACAGAAGGGTAAACAAAACGCCGAACCTATGTGGAGGAACGGGTGGTAAAAAGTGTTAGAAAAAAGCTTCACTAAAAAAGATTAAAAATCACCGAACCTATGTGGAGGAACGGGAGAGTGCTAAACTACTTCACAAACCCCTGAGACGCGTCATCAATAACAGATAGGTCTTTGAAAGCCTTGATGACAACATCCAGGGGCTCAGAGGTAAGATCTTGCATCTTGGAAATTGAAGGAAGGGAGATTTCATCATAGCTTTTGACGGCTTCGAGTAGCATTTGCTTAGCATTCAGCGCAAGCTTGGGGATGGCATTCATAGACACTCCTTTAAGTGCTGCGGCATGACCTGCCCGTGCTCCAGCATTATAGCCTATCCCATTCATGGCATTATTCACTTCAGCCACCGCAGCTTTCATGGACGAGCAGTTTCTCACATAATGAGAAACCAGCTCCATGCCCTCAGTCAACACAAACTGCTTGAAGCCAAGTAGCCCTTCCACTTCCTTTAAAAGCTCCAGCTTCTCTGGTTATCACCGCTCCACCTCCACCTTCAAATCCGCAACAAGCTTCAAGGCATCCTTTTCCCAAATCAAAGCCTCATCCTTATCTACAAACAGAATAAAGAAAAATCATTAAGTACCAAGACAAAAACAGCGAAAAATAAATAAAAATAAGAAAGGCACGAACCCTTCATAAGTATGTCCGCAGCTCCTCTGGTCTTAGCCATCAGTTTCTCAAGCTCCTCAATGGAATGGACATACTTCTTCTTGGAAGCTTCATGACCTTGTTCGAAGGATTGCAGCTTCTCCTTCAGACCATCCACCTCACCTTGAAGTTTGTCTCGGTCCTCTCTAGTCACGGCCAAGGAAGCCTAAGCAGATCGAAGTTGGTCATGAGTTGTCTTCAGGGACTCCAAAACATTTCCGTGGTTACACACATTTCCTCTCTTCATCAACTTACCCCGCTGGAACTCCGAATGTACCCATCTACGAAACACCTCCGATACTAGAAAGTTGGATTGAGCCTGATTGACCATCAAGGCATCCCCCAAGTCATGTTCTTTTAAGCTCCGGTAGTGGGCGTGATCAGCCAGGGTATGAAGATTGAACAACATTATTTTTGAAGACAAGGCATCAACCACCCTAAAACCATTCTTAAAATCCCAATCGGGAACAAAAACATCCTCAGCCGTGGTAGGATCCACCTCCATGACAACGTCCAATGGATCTACAAGATTAAACATGATCAGTGTCTCTGTCTCGAACCAACAAGGAGAATAAGATGCGCCATATTCATTCTCCTCACTAGCACGAAAGGTAGAGATGCGACCAGTAAACTTACCAGGAGAAGGCATTGAAAAACCACCCGCATCTTGAGTCGACAAAGTCCAGAGCGGACTATTAGCAATATCACGAAAAACATCATCACCGTCCTTCTCACCATCACCACCTGATCCACTCCCCGGAACATCCATATAAATAGGATCACTATCTCGAGAAGATTTCCCACCAGTAATATGCAAATAAAATTCGTCTAAAATATTACCTTTTGATGATTCGGAAATAGGAAGAGTAAGGGGCGAAACAAATCTCACTTTCTTAGGGCTCTTTTTGGCCCGGGATGGCTCGCCCTTCCTCTTCCGAGCATGAACGTTCAGATCTAAAGAGGCATCCTCGGCAATTTCGTCTTCCGAAGTAGGGACACTAGAGGAATTCACAGTATGTAAGGGAGCAGGATTAGGAAAAACGTGACCAACCGTGACATCATCCTCGCCACCTTCACCACCAAGCTCTCGCCCCTTACCACTACCACCTTCACCCTCAACCTTATCATCACCTTCGCCCTCAACCTTGTCTCCACCTTCGCCAGAAACCTTCTCTACATTCTCTCCATCATCTCGTTCGGGACAGATTGGAGACTGAAGCTTCATCACTTGTTCCAAAATGGGTTTACTCGTACCAACTGGTTCGCTAGTAAACGTAAGGTCATCATCGTCATAATCTTCAAACTTCAAGGCTGCAAGCAGCGACATCTCTGCAAAAATAAAGGAGATAAGAGTTAAGATGCGTAATCAGCAAAACAAACCGAAGGACAAAGAGCGACGCTCACCCTTCTTCTTATACAAAATAACAGGCCATTGATCCGGTTCGTCCTATATCCTACTGACACCAGCTAATACCAAGATGTGCTCCGGGTACTTCTTAATGTTCGACTTATGGGTAACGAGCTTCTTATATAAGGTCGTATCACAAGAAAAATTGGCCGGAATCTCCCATTCGAAGGATTCAAAATCCTTTCGCCACTAGGAAACCATTTCCTTGGGAAGGCACCTATCATCTAGCCAAAAGAACTGCGTCTTCCAGTTCTTCAAGCTAGAAGTGTCCTTCTCATGACACTCCGGCTTCTTCCGCCTCTTCTCAAAAGTGAACCAATCACCAGCTTGGTTCAACTTATAGAAAGCCCTAAACACTTCAAGATCGGCCTTCGACTTCAAAGCCCTACACTTCAACTCGAAATGACAAATCCTCCCTAAACCAAAAGGGTTCATCTGAGAAAAGTGAACCCCATGGAACAAGAGGACCTTGAACAAAAATTTCGTCATAGGAACTCGACAGTTGGCAAAATCACACACGCGTGTGTAGAATGCGAACTTGCCAGTAAGAAGGGGATAAATGGCACGATCAGGGGCCGGGAGTTCAGGGTGCGGATCTAACGGGATTCTATACTCACCTAAAAACTTTTCAAATTTCTTTTGTGACAAGGTGGAAAAACGGACATTCATATTGTCTTTCTCCATCACGACTCTAAAGAAAAAAGAAGAATCTTGAAAGGACAAAAGGGAAGAGACGAACCTGTGTAGGAAGAATGGAACTGGGACCTATTGAAGGAATTAAAGCAGCAAAAGGATTAGGGGAAGGTGAAATGATTTTGAGGAAAGTAAAAAATGAAAAAACAAAATAAACCGACTTTTATAGCCAGGAAAGAGAAGCCCTAACGTCAGGACACGTGTCAAAATCCCCACATCCTGAAAATGGATCTAACTGTGAGAAACGCCTGGGGACAACCGCCACGTCCCATCCACAAGACATGGATTGGGACACCTTCACGTGCCGCGTCCATAAAAACAACTGGAAAGCAGTGTCGAGGCACGACTAACTCCACTAAGTTATAAACTAACTTATGGACTTAAGGGGACATGAAGAGGTATAAAACCTCTCCCCCGAACCACAAGCCCCAAAACACGCGGCATCTCCTAAGGGGACGCATCCCACTATGACACGTGTTAGAATCATGACCGGTGGTCACAAGTCCCAAAGGTTAGTACACCTGAACGAAGGAAAGTACAACTATTCTGACTAGTATAAATACCCTTTCAAAAGTACAAGTAAGCTACATTCTCAGATACTCCGTACCTCCCTCTCGATCTCTCTCTATTCTCTTATCCTCACCAACAAATACTTATCCTCACACCGGTGGGTGGTCACAGAGAGGCCCTCCCTGCTCCCATGTGACGAGCCTAACGGTTTGTTAAGTTTTGCAGGTAATCCAACCCAAGATCTAACTAAGCTAGTCGTCTTCTACCTCCTTCACGAGGTACGTCCAGCCTATGGATCTTCAGGGGTATAGTAAACAGTATTTTTCATTCACTTCTTGTAATGATTTTCAAGTAATATAAAATAGTCGAACACTTTATTCAAGTGTGTGTTTATAATCGGGGCCGGAACCAACAATAACCACCGAAATATCCCGTATCGTAGCCCTGGATTGACAAAAGATTACAAAGTTCTTGCTTCCTTCTGTCTTAGGCTCGGTAGAGGAAAAAGAAAAAAGAAGAGCCGTAGGTTTTTTTTTTTTGTTGAAGGCGTGGAAGAAGAAGAAAGAATATTATTGTTTTCTTCTATCTTAAACAACGAAGAAGTAGAATTATTTTTATTCTCTTATTGTCGAAGACCAAGCAAAGGAAAAGGAGAATGGAATATATGTGAGGTAGGGTTTCAAGTGATGCTTGCTATAAGAATGGTGATCTTAGAAAAATTACATATCCCCCCCCCCCCCCCCCCCCTTTAGTTTCCCCTAAGTGGTAACTTGGCCCCAAATTCATTAAAACCATCTCTTAATCTATATCTATATCTATATCTATATCTATATCTATATCTATATCTATATCTATATCTATATCTATATCTATATCTATATCTATATCTATACTACATTATAAAGGAGGAGAGATGGCTAAAAGAGTCACTTCACGTCAATTTTAAGATGGCATACAAAAGGTCACAAGGTAAACAACTATCTTTTTGTCAAATCCTTCCCTTTATGCCCCTATGTGCAAAATTTGATTACAATTGTACAAATGACTAATGCAAGTCATTAACTTATGCTTAATGAACTAAATAAGAAATTGATGGTTATGTCTAACATATTAATGGCCAATAAACCATCAAAGGTATATTCATAACCTTATCACTTTATCAAAATATGTATATACAATAAATCTTGATGATTATTTTGTGTGGCATGTATAACTATGGGGAAGTTTCATCATGGCATTAATTCTTTTGGTGCTATAATTGGAGCACCCACCTCCACTTTATCATGCTTATTTTGCAATGACGGTATCACGCCACTGGTAATCTCTTCCGTGATGCTCGCTCGTTTGACGTTTCAGCCTATTTTTAACTTGAAAGTTTTATAACAGTGATCAAGTTGCAAATTTTTGCCCCGCAGCAACGCGCGGGTTTCTCACTAGTAATAAATAAAAAAAAAAGATGTTATAACCTATGTAATACACAACTTTTAATGAATTCTTTACATTAAATGAACTGTAAATTGGAGTTTTGTTTTCATCTAAGGCGGAATAGATTAAAATCAGTCGTTTCTAAAAAAAGCCACAACTTAAAACCACCGCCTCAATCGTGCTTTGCAACGGTTGCTTCCTGCTTTGTTGTTGTTGGGTCTGCTGATCTGGAAAAGATTAGATGATTAGAAAGCCAAAATATACTACTCAGTTAATCCTTAGAAATAAACAGCATTTACAAGATACTTCTCCCAAAAGACTGTTGACCCTAACATCTGCTCCACCCAAACAACTGCTGTGACAACTGCTGCTGCAAAGAACTGTAGGATAACAACTGATAGAGAACAACTGCTGACTAAAGGTCTGATGAAGAACAACTGCTGATCAAAGTACTAAAGACTAAAGGTCTGTTGGAGCCAACAGCACTTAGGCTCCAATAGATGATACAAGACCATCAGAGTTTTCTCAACAGCAGTTTATCTTTCAGAGTTTTACAATGTAACAGTAGTTTGTATATAGCAGATGTTTTATGTTTGTTATTCTGTTAGAGGTCACTGTCTTAGGTGACGTCAGCTTAGATCATCAGTGGTTTAGATTTGTCTTTAAATAGAACAGTTCTTGTACTGTTCTATTCATCACTCAAAACATTCTCTCAGACAAACAATTACAGAGTGATCAGGCTGAGGGGGAGTACTTGTAATATTGTAATCTTTCAATTAATGAAAGTATTCGATTAAAAACAATTATTCTCTTGTTTTGATTTATAGTTTATCATTCCGCTGCATTTTCCATTTATAGTTCACTTAATTCTTCTCATCTTTACTTAAACAAATCAAAACAATCAAACTCAGATCCTAACAATTGGTATCAGAGCATGGTCAATTAAATTCGATCTAACCAATCAATTTAATATAAATAGATCAGCTCACAATTATTGATATCGTTTGCTTGTCGGATTGAAAACAGAGTAATAGTTTATTTTTTATTCAACCGTTTGTAAACAGACTTTGTTTTTGAAAAATCAGAGAATGGCTTCAATCAATCACGATCCACACAACATTTGCACAAACAACAAGCCATCGATGCTTGTCAGATCTGAATACAATATCTGGCAATGTCGGATGAGCCATGTTCTAGCTCAACAGAACACTTGGTGTTGGAAGTCGGTTATCTTCGGACCACATATTCCGATGGTGCCGAGTACTGAAGATCCCAAGGTTCAAGAGCCTAAGAAACTAGAAAACTACTCCGACCAGGTTTTTCAGAAAATTGAGTTAGATGCCAAGGCCTTCAGTATTGTGGCCATGGCTCTACCCAAGGATATATATGCTGGGCTGTTACACTGTAACAGTGCAAAGGAGTTATGGGATGCACTGAAAGAACAATTTGGTGGGACTGAAGAGGTTATTGAAAACAACCGTGAAATACTTAACCAACAATATGAAACATTCAGTCATGTTAAGGGAGAGTCATTAACTCAACAATTTGAGAGGTTTAACTGTCTCATTAGTGAACTAAAACTGGTTAGTCTAACTTACCCTCATTCAACTTTGAACCATAGGTTTTTAAGATCACTACCAGATAAATGGGACACTATTGCTATAGTTATGAGAAACTCAATTGGATTCAAGGACCTATCACTGACCCAGCTTTATGGTAAGCTCTTGACCTATGAGAGAGAGCTTAACCAGAAAAAGAAGCTCCAGGACTCTGGAAAAGTGTCTGATGACTATGTATTTGGGAATACAGCACTTTTGGGTCATGATGAGGTGCCTGGAAACACTAAGGATCAGAGTTATGATCATTTCATTGACATAACTTCAGGTTTTAACTCAGGTTTTAACTCTGATTCAATTTCTGTTTGTAACGTCTGTACAAGCATCAATTGCTCGAGTTTGACTTTTGGCTTGACCGCACAAGAATCACGTATTCATGTTTGTAAGTCGTTTTTGTTTTATTGGTTTTGATCTTCGGCCTATACACAACAATAACCCTATGTTCAATTGGGTTATTGTTGTGTAATTTGTATTATTGATAGGCTAGGGCTCGAATGCTTCGATTTGGGGAAGAACACTAACGCAGAACTGTACATTTATTTTAAACAGATACAAACTCAACACAACCACTATTCCTGATCAAGTGGTTGTGTCTGTTTTTGTTAAACCAAAGCTCACGGGTTTGAGTCCCGCACCCAGCGACTTATTCCTTTTCTTTTTAAAGATTTATAAATCAGATTTCTATTATACTATATAATTAATTTAATCGAAGATTAATCGTTCTCAGGGTCCAGACCAACTGGTCTGGGCTTGTGATTTAAAACACCCGACCCGGGTTTGACGCGGGTTCGCCTCTTGGCATCAACAAAACATTTCTTTTTATTTAAACTTATATATGTATAATCCCTTGTATTTTTAAAATTCATTTTAAAATACTAAAACTATTTTATAAATTCTACAAAAATTATTTTATGTTATTCTAGTAAAAAAGTTTAACATACGATTTTTAATTTTCCAAAAATTATTTATTTAATATATATAATAAATAATTCAAGTTTATTCTATTTTATTTATAAAATTCTATAAAAATATCAAAACAATTATATAAATTTCCACAAAAATTATTCTGAGTTTTTATAACATTAAACTTTTCTGAAATGATTTTTATTTCTGAAAAATCATTTATTTAATATTTTTAATCAATTTTTGTTAGTTTTACTCATAAATAAATCATAATAAATTCATTTTTCAATATTTTTGCACCAAAATTTTATATAAATTATTACTATTTATTTGAAACAGAAATACAATATTTAATTTAATAATTCTTTAATTTTAGTATTTTTAAATATTAAAGTTATATCTTGACAATTTGAAATAAATAGATTTAATATTCTATTTTTAAGAAAATAATTTTATAAAAATTATTTTCATACTTAAAACTATATTGTGACCATCTTTAATTTAAAATTTACAAAAAGACTTTTGTTTATTTATTTATCAAATTTCTCTTATTTACTAAACATTTTATTTATTAATCAAACGAACACTTATCCCCAATTCGAAACCCTAGAAAATATTTATAGACTAGAAAGACTTAGACATATTTATTACCTTAATTATAGGGTAATACTTGGCATCGTTGGGCAACACATATTCTATTTTCACGAGACATAACATTTTGCTAAGGTGAGTTTTACATAGCCCCTTTTCTATTTTTCACTATTTTTGGGGTGAAACATGTTACAACATTCTATATGCAATTCAATCATAAAGTGTCTATGTGTTTTTCTATGTTGCATTATGTCTTAAACATGACTAAGGTAAGCACAATATTCTAGCATAATCATTAACATTGATAAGCCGACGGTATACAATGATAGATCTATTGGACTGACAATCCCACCCGGATACGTGCCTCCTACATAGGTAGCGTGGGTGATTGTTATCGCATAACATAATCGAGTGAACCATTTGCGTATGGGATGGACTACAATATTCTAGTCACAAGGGTTGATTATGCACTCGATTTACTGCTAGTATGTTTTCACATATGGATTAGACTTGCCATGACACTTGAATTGTACAAGCTTTATTCGATTATCAAAACCTATGTAATTCTCACCAACTTTTGTTGACCCAAAATATTTTCAAACTTAACATGTTTCAGGTTATAACATGCTCGAAGATTAGAGTTAATGCTTGAAGATGCGTAGATTGTATTTTTCATTTGATGTACAAATTCTTAGAACAATTTTATGTAATTTATTTAAATCATTTATTGAAAACTTATTATTTACCATGAGCTACTGAACAATGATCAATACGTGACATCCCAATGTTTCCGCCATCGGTTGGGGTGTTATAGATTGGTATCAGAGCCTTGGTTATAGGGAATTAGGTTATTAGAAAATAATCTAGACTATAACCTTAGGGACTTAAACAGTACTTGCTTCTCTTACTTGTAACCCTAATTGCTTCCTTAATCTTATCCCTATCCTATACCTTATACAACCCTAAGCCTACAAGTTACTACTCTTATTCGTCTGCTGCAATCCTGATCTACCATTAGATTAATAGGACAAAATCCTCAGGTTTAACCTGAACCACCTTGAGATCTCGTCGAAGTTCTAGATTTTAATAACAAACACGTGCAATCTGGAAGGGTGAACGCCTGTATTCTGAGTCTTCTGTCTAGGCTGGCATTGCGCATATATCCCAATCAGACGAGGGACCCGGATGCCTACCTGGGAATTCTCGGGATGAGTGTTCACTTATAGGCTAAAGCACGTCTTCACTACGTTATTAGAATCTAGAATCTTTGATAAGTCAACGTTTTCATTTATTCGTTTTAATTAATGAATAAATGATTACATTCCTTATATTACCTCATTTATTTCATGCCTCATTGAACCTTCATTGTGTCCCTTACAGATCATGCCTCCACGTCGCAGCACTCGCATTAACAGTGGTGACAATCATGAGGAAGGGAGCAGCAACCACAACCACGACCACAACATTAACCACAACAATGGAGGTGATGCCCAACTAGCTGCGATTATTTCCCAACAAATGGCGCAACAAATCACAACTCTGGTTTCTAACTTGTTGGCTCAAGTCATCCAAATGAATGGGAACGGCAATGTAAATGGAAATGGCGATGGAAATCACGTAAAGAACAGGACCTTAGTTCGGAAAGGCGAGAAAACAAGTATTGTGGCCGCGGTAACTACCGAGAACCAGAAGCGTAAGACCAGGGATCCTGATGTAAACCTCACTACACAAGCTTCTAACAAGAAACCTTATACAAGAAACTTTCCATTGTGTAACACATGCAATCGACATCATCCCACTATTTCAGCGTGTCGCTTGTGCACCAATTGTGGTAGGTATGGCCATCTGGTCAACACATGTCGTGAGACCCCAAACCCTAATACCAACCAACCAACCAACCCTGCTCAGGTTGCTAATCCTAATCGTCCTGGTAGATACAACTATGGTCAATGCTATGAATGTGGAGACCCAAATCACTTCCGTAACCAATGCTCTAAACTAAACCGAGATCTAGACCCTCCAGCCACTTAACAGCAAGTCCCACCATTTGAATGTTGTTTGCTTTTATTCTATGTATTGACGCTATTTGATTCAAGTAATAATTCTAGTATCAAAATTTTTTTTCTTTTACATGAGAGTCATTTACCTTGTGAGATCATATCACTTGGATGCATGTGAACTAATTGCTATATCAATATCTAAACCTATACGACTACAACTCACATACTATGCTTGATTACATAGACATACTATCAATTTGCAATAAATGCTACATTTAATCAAATGGTTGATAGAGGATGAAGTACTTGCTCAACAGTTAGTGGAGTACCAAATAACCTACTCAACGATTGGTAGAGGTCATCACGCCTGCTCAACAGTCGGTAGAGGCCCTACAACCTGCTCAACGACTGGTAGAGGCTATCGTACCTGCTCAACAATCGGTAGAGGTTCCTACTCACTGATTGGTAGAAGTCTTTTTCCTGCTCACCCGTTGGACTTATTTTGGATACAATTCAATCACAAGGTTATTTTGCATTACTTACATGTGTGTTTAGAGTCATAGAAGGACACAAAACCCTAATGTAAGGTAAATTGGTGATTGCGGTCCGGAACGTAATCATGAATTTACAGGTACGTTAAGGTAGTGTGAAATTCTATCAAGGTTTTCGGTAGTCGACCAATTATAAACCTTGGTTACCTGGTAGTTCATTTATTCTTTCAAAAGTCCATCAACTCATTTCTTTTAGGACTCCTAAAACTTAAGATTCTTATTGCGATTTCAAGACACACCTAATCCTACCCTCTTATCCAAATTATTTGAAACAAGATTATTCTATTCATGTCATGCCCTAACACACTTGTCCTAATTTCTATCCAATCCCCTTAAACCCTGTGTTTTCAATAAACTTCGGGACGAAATTTCCAAAAGTAGGGGAGACTGTAACATTACGCATTAAATACTTGTACATTACGCTTTCTATGAATAAAACGTCAAGTTTTCATCATTATTCGTCTTTTAAAAATATTATTGTGACGCATTTGGAACCCTAATACTATGTCATTTATATATAATATGCATATATATATATATAGAATAAATGTCAAAAATATAGGCTGGGGCCGGGATTCAAACCCGAGCCCTCAGCCGGGTCAACAACACAACAAGCACAACCAACTGGTCTACACACACACTTGGTTTAATTCCAACACATAATAATTATATAACAAGTTTAGTTCTTCACAGTTGACTAGGAAAGTCAACTGAGACCACAGTTTACCTTAATTAACATTTCAAACGCGTTTTTGATCCTTTATATGGAATGAATTGGTGATTGCTAACTATTACGCGTGTAATTATACAATCAATCTTCGTTAAAACATACCAAATCTGCTTCAATCACCGCGTCATCATAACTAACGAGTCAAACTTGCCCAATTCATCAATCCGAGCCTCTCCCTATAAATTGGACCTCCCAACTCTGTCTCAACTCGCCGATCTCTCAACCCTCACCTTCAATTTCTGTTTATAACGTCTGTACAAGCATCAATTGCTCGAGTTTGACTTTTGGCTTGACCGCACAAGAATCACGTATTCGTGTTTGTAAGTCGTTTTTGTTTTATGGGTTTTGATCTTCGGCCTATACACAACAATAACCCTATGTTCAATTGGGTTATTGTTGTGTAATTTGTATTATTGATAGGCTAGGGCTCGAATGCTTCGATTTGGGGAAGAACACTAACGCAGAACTGTACATTTATTTTAAACAGATACAAACTCAACACAACCACTGATCCTGATCAAGTGGTTGTGTCTGTTGTTGTTAAACCAAAGCTCACTGGTTCGAGTCCCGCACCCAGCGACTTATTCCTTTTCTTTTTAAAGATTTATAAATCAGATTTCTATTATACTATATAATTAATTTAATCGAAGATTAATCATTCTCAGGTTCCAGACCAACTGGTCTAGGCTTGTGATTTAAAACACCCGACCCGGGTTTGACGCGGGTTCGACTCTTGGCATCAACAAAACATTTCTTTTTATTTAAACTTATATATGTATATTCCCTTGTATTTTTAAAATTCATTTTAAAATACTAAAACTATTTAATAAATTCTTCAAAAATTATTTTATGTTATTCTAGTAGAAAAGTTTAACATACAATTTTTAGTTTTCCAAAAATTATTTATTTAATATATATAATAAATAATTCAAGTTTATTCTATTATATTTATAAAATTCTATAAAAATATCAAAACAATTATATAAATTTCCACAAAAATTATTCTGAGTTTTTATAACATTAAACTTTTCTGAAATGATTTTTATTTCTAAAAAATCAATTATTTAATATTTTTATTCAATTTTTGTTAGTTTTAATCATAAATAAATCATAATAAATTCATTTTTCAATATTTTTGCACCAAAATTTTATATAAATTATTACTATTTATTTGGAACAGAAATACAATTTTTAATTTAATAATTCTTTAATTTTAGTATTTTTAAATATTAAAGTTATATCATGACAATTTGAAATAAATAGATTTAATATTCTATTTTTAAGAAAATAATTTTATAAAAATTATTTTCATACTTAAAACTATATTGTGACCATCTTTAATTTAAAATTTACAAAAAGACTTTTGTTTATTTATTTATCAAATTTCTCTTATTTACTAAACATTTTATTTATTAATCAAACGAATACTTATCCCCAATTCGAAACCCTAGAAAATATTTATAGACTAGAAAGACTTAGACATATTTATTACCTTAATTATAGGGTAATACTTGGCATCGTTGGGCAACACATATTCTATTTTCACGAGACATAACATTTTGCTAAGGTGAGTTTTACATAGCCCATTTTCTATTTTTCACTATTTTTGGGGTGAAACATGTTACAACATTCTATATGCAATTCAATCATAAAGTGTCTATGTGTTTTTCTATGTTGCATTATGTCTTAAACATGACTAGGGTAAGCACAATATTCTAGCATAATCATTAACATTGATAAGCCGACGGTATACAATGATAGATCTATTGGACTGACAATCCCACCCGGATACGTGCCTCCTACATAGGTAGCGTGGGTGATTGTTATCGCATAACATAATCGAGTGAACCATGAGTGTATGGGATGGACCACAATATTCTAGTCATAAAGGTTGATTATGCACTCGATTTACTGCTAGTATGTTTTCACATATGGACTAGACTTGCCATGACACTTGAATTGTACAAGCTTTATTCGATTATCAAAACCTATGTAATTCTCACCAACTTTTGTTGACCCAAAATATTTTCAAACTTAACATGTTTCAGGTTATAACATGCTCGAAGATTAGAGTTAATGCTTGAAGATGCGTAGATTGTATTTTTCATTTGATGTACAAATTCTTAGAACAATTGTATGTCATTTATTTAAATCATTTATTGAAACTTATTATTTACCATGAGCTACTGAACAATCATCAATACGTGACATCCCGATGTTTCCGCCATCGGTTGGGGTGTTACAGCTGCTCCACCCTCTGCCCCTGCAGAGACCAGTCAACAGAGTTTCTTTACACAAGGCTTTGTTGATTGGAGCAGTCTACCAGATGAGTTGACAGATGAAAATTTTGCATTAGTTGCCAAAGCTAAAAATGAACCTGAAAACTTTTGTTTCATGGCTATGGTAGAAGAGGTTGAATCTGAGGAAGTGGTAACTGAATATGTTGTTGTGACTAATGATATTGTTGATGAGGTAGTTGCAGGTGAAAAATCTGAAGAAGAGGTTGTGAGTCTCTCAGATCCCTGGGGTACATTTAATGATTGTGAGTGCAAGTGTGATTGTGCATTGATGGCTGCTGCTAAGGTATCTCCTCAAATCCTTAAAGATTTATGTTCTGACAAATGTGTAATAGCATTTGCTAACATCAAAGAGGTAAATGAAAACCTTAGGAAGAAAATTTTAGATGATGAAGTTCAATTTGAGAAACTTTCAAAAGAGTTAAAATCAAAATTGACTGAAAAAGAATCTGAAATAAGCAGCTTAAAACATGAAGCAACTATAACCAAAGACCAGCTCCAAACTATAATAACTAAATATCATAGTTGCAAAAGTGAGCTAGAGACCACCCAAGTTGAATGTCAGAAATGGGTGGAATCATGTAAAGGTTTTGAGATGCTCCTCAACAAACAAACCAAAAGTCATGTGAAGTTTGGTTTTGGTTTTGAAACCACTGCTCCAGCTTTTGAAACATTGACAAAAGGGATCAAAAGTTGGTTGAGGTAGTACCAACTAATTTGAAGGGTCAAGAGATTAAAATAACTGAACCTAATAGTAAGAAAATTGTTCTGATGAATGTGGTACTCTTGAGAACTTCAAACCAGTTGAATTCAAAGCCCCTGATGGTAAGAAAGCACCACAGGCAAAGGTCATTCCCTTGATAGATCTTCCAGCAGATGATCAAACATCTGTTGAAAAGAAAACTAAAAAAGGGAAAAAGAAAGAAAAGTCTGTTCACTTGTTCTGTGATTTCTGTGAAAAGAAGAATCATGTTACTGAAAACTGTTTCCTTCTAAAAGCATATGATATCAACAAAGGAACAAGTGTGTGTGATTCTTGTAAGTGCATTATTCATGTATGTCCCCAGCTAGTGATCCAGTACTGAATGTCGAGGTTCAGATAATCAGAAAAACGACCAAGACTTTAGCTTGAAGATACATTCGACCTGTCGGATGGTCAAATGTAGTTTATTAATGGTCGAATGTAGATTGAATGTTAGATAAGGTTTCATTCGAACCCTTAAAGGGTCGAATGAACACCTTCGACCTCATGTAAGGGGCGAAGGTGGGAACCTATAAATAGGGAAAAGTTTATTATTTTGAAGAGAGTTATCATTTGGAGCTCTTCCCTAGTTTGTGTATGTGTGATACTCTTTGTATTAGGTCTAGGATTTCATTTGTAATCATTGATATTTGATCTAATACAAGAGTAAAGTTATGGAAATTGCTCGGTGATTCGTTATCTGTTTTCATCACGATCGATTACGTTTATTTCTGAATCATTTTGCACGATCGGGGGGGATTCCGCACCCTACGGTTGATATTCGTGAGATCACGGTTCGTGATTACGATCCAAAAATGAATTCTCAAGTGGTATCAGAGCATAGGCTCGATTTCACGATTGCAAATTGATCTAAATTGATGAAAATTGATTAGAATTCTGGTTTAAAGATCAAAACCCAAGAAATTTTGAAGCTTTTCATAAAAACATGGTTTTTGATTAAATTGGAGTTGAATTTGATGTTATTTTCACAAATTCTTTCACAAATGTTTGTCTAAATTCAATTCCGAACAAAACCTATCAAATTTCATTACATTTGGTGAAAATTTTGTCAAAAACCGATCAGATTCGTGTTCTTGAGGTTGAAGATGATGAACAGACCTGAAACGGTCGAATGTGAGATTTGAGGGTCGAAGCTAGCCTTTTCTGGTCGAACGTGGAGTGTATTTTGGCCGAACCTAGAAATTTTTAGTGTGTTGTTGTTTATTTGACCATCTGTGTTACATTCGACCAATCGGGTGGTCGAAAGTGGATTAACTTGGTCGAAAGTGAAACGAGTTGGTTACTTTCTACATTCGAGTCTTTAGAAACGGTCGAATCTGGGCTAAATTCCACATTCGCCTACACGATCTTTTGGAAAAGGTCGAATGTAGAATCTGATTTTCAAAGATTTTCATTCTTGAGGTCGAACCAAGACAGAGGTACATTCGACCCTTTTAAAAGGTCGAATAAGACTATATTTTTCAGGTTCGAACCTACGAATTTTTGAAAATTTTTTTGTTGAAAAATGATAAATTACTTGGCTATATCAAGAACTGATGATCAGATAAAAGATGCAATGCAACAAAAGCTAACATGGGAACAAGTTGTTGCATCTAAGATTCAACAATCTGTTACACGACCAGCTATGCAACCAACTGATAAAATGGTTAATGAGAATGAGTGTGTTAACAGAGAAAGTGTTCAAAGTAATGTTGTGTGTCTTGTCAAACAAATGGGAAATGATGATTCAAGTGAATTGTCAAAGAGTGATTTGAGTTCTGATACGAGTTCAGAACATAGTGAATCAAGAGGAAGTGATACATCAAATGTTGATGAAAATTCTGAGAATGGTAATAAATCAGATGCTGAGGTAAAATTTAATGCTGAATGTGCTAATTGTTCTGATTGTGTCAAATTGAAAAATGAAGTGCTGAAACTTCTTGAGGACAAACAGAACTTAACAAATAAACTTGAAAGATTTCAAATTGAAAATAAAATTTTGACAAATAATGAAAGACATTTTATGAATCAATTGAATCTTTTAAGAAAGAGATTTCAGAACTTCATAACACTATTTCAAAGAATAATTCCACATCAGAGTTGGAAATCACAACACCTTGTGTTGTTGATTCTGAATCTGAGGTGAAACTAGTGTTTGAAGAGAAAACTGAAAATGTGGTAGCAACTTCAGAACTTGAATCTGAAGAGATACCCATATTCAAGTTTCCTGAAGGAGTTGAAGGATCCTATATGTTGGTAGGACAGGAAAAATTGATTTTCGACAAAGATTTTCCAATTGATAATATCGAACAATCTTTACTTAAATGTATCTATGTTGATAATATTGATTTGTTAAATCAATTTAAAAATCAATTTGATCATCGTCGTTTGAACTCAATCCTAACCAACATAAGGATCAAAATAAAAACATTGAAAATAAAAAGATTGAAAACAGGAAGAGTCCTAAGGTAAAGGACCAAAACTAAACAAATCGAAAGGTAATGATCAGATGAAAAATTCTCATCAAAAGAATTCAAGAAGTTTTTCATCTAGATCATATGACTCTTATGATTATTCATATACCTCTCGATTTGATGGTCATTGGAGAAACAACTCACCACAATATTTTCATGGTTATGTTGAATGGAGAAGTTGTTTTGAATGTGGTGAATTGGTCATATTGCTGCTTATTGTCCCTACTGGTATTGGGATGAAGGGTATGCATGTGATTTTGTGGAATATAGGTCTTGTTATAACTGCGGAGAGTGTGGGCATTTAGTTGCTGCCTGTCCGTATGTTAAACAGAAAAAGACCAAAGTGAAATTTGCTAAAAATTCAGGCAATGTCAAAAAGTTTGTATCCCCAAAATCAATCAAGAAACAAAAGGGGAAACAGGTTGTGTATGACAATCGTAACAAGATTGCCTTGAACAAAAATGTAGATAGTGAACAAGTTACTAAGGTAAGGGGGAGTTCTAAGGCTAAGCCTAAGAATAACTCTAAACCTGGACCTTTATCAGTTAAGTCTGAGAAGGTTCCAAACAAAGTTCAGAAGCAGGAGTCAAACATGAAACCTGAAAAGTCAACAATCAAAACGATTTCAACGAAGCCTAAAATAAACTCTGAACGTGTTTGGAAACCCAAATCACTTTCTAAATCAATAGCAATTTCTACCTCAAATCAATCCATTGAAAAACCAATTGATTTTTCAAAAGGAGAATGGATTGATGTTTCGAGGATTGATGACCTTGGACGACCCATCATTGGGAAGGGATGGGTGCCTCTCTCGTGCTAATTGTTTAACAAGTGTGCAGGGTGTTCCGGACAGACCTATTAGTTATCTTTTGATAGTTGATAGTGGAAGATCTATATACAAGCTATTTATTGGAGAGGTAAAGGTCAAAAGGATGGGATAGTGAAAAGGAAATCATGATTTAAACAGAGAGGAGAGTGTTTGTCTTCTGTTTCCTACCTGTGAAGTCGGAAAAAGTTGCAATCTCATGCAATTGCTCTCAGGTTATGGATTTCTACAACAGATGCGACATTACGGTTTATTCTAAACTCTCTTATCTTTGTCAATGGTTTACAAATTGAAAGATAAAAGTGATTCAACTTATCTGAGTGAGAAAATGGTTTTTGAAACTCAATGAGTAAACCGCATCGGATATCATTTTATTTTGTTTTTCTTCAAAAGTATAAAAATCCAAAAATATGCTTATTTTTAGATTTTTAGGGGAGAAAAATTCAGAAAAATATAAATAAAAATTTAGAAAATCCAAAATGAGTTTTCCTGGAGAAAAAGAGGAGATGATAGTACATGAGTGGATTGTCAGACTACTCTGAAAACAAAATGAATAAACATTAAGTAGCCACTACAATTATATATTGGTAGGCTTGAAATCAAAGGTTAAAGTTCAACATGGTGATATAAACCTAAAAATATATTAACTGATAATCATGTGATTCAACGTTTCGTTGGCATATGGTCTTAGTACCGAAATTTCGTTTGATAGATTGCCGAAATTGGAGGTTTCGTGTCGTTATATTGAAAGTTATCTGGGGATAGCCTAACGGATATTTTGTCGTATTGATTTACGGACCTAGATCAGTCAGGGTATCTTATTAAAAGATCTTTAATGACAAAACCTTAAGTTACCGAATGAGGAACTTAACATGTGTGATGATAATCAAAGATTATCTAATGCATCGTATCAATACTATGATGAAAATCTTGTATGATATTAGTCCTCACCCTGGTTGAGTGCATAAGTTTCTTTGAAGCATTATTTTGCTGACCTGTCACCACTGTGCCTCATACCTTGTAACTTACGGATAACTACAATATAATCACGCGTTACAATGAAACTTTGTGCAATTCTTGATACGGGAATGTGTCGCGTGTACGGGGACCATAGATTTTTCAGTATCTAATATTACCTTAACATATCTAAAGGGCTGAACAATGAATGATGATTTTGAGTTTAAGTGGACAAACATACTGGTAATGGTTGTAGGATGCTCAATGTCAAAAACTAAAAATTGATCAAAAAGAGTTTTGACTGACTGTTTCAATACTGATATGATCCTCTTACTGGAAAATTCACAAAAATATGTTCAGTTTACTTTTATGCAATTCCATTTGAAAATTCAAAAAGATTTTTGGTGTGTTTTAGCATAAACTTTGAAATATCAAAATGTTTTGTTTCTACTGTATTTTCGATAACTGATGATGGGATACTTAATGTGAATGCTCAGATACTTAAAAGTTGAAAAAGACTACAGATTTTCAAGTTTCTAGTGCATATGAAAAATGTTTAATAGTTCAGGGGGAGAACTATTGAGGGTCAAAAGGAATGTGAAGAGTACTTCCAAGATTTTTGTCGTGTCTAACGCTGGTTGTAGTTTGTGCAGTTTTTAGTAAATTTTTCTGTAGAATCAAACACAACAAATGCACTACTCAAGACTCATCGACAAAGCGTGAAACTGGACAAGACCCAAACCTGAACATCAAGATCACCAGAACAACAGAAACCACTCAGAGTTTGTCAAAGAAAAGACTGAAGATCGAAGAATTCAAGATTGATTTCTGTCTTCATCTCTGGACCAACAAATGACAAAGCCAAGATTTCTTGAGTCTGTCTAAGATTTTGAAGCTTACTGCAGAGATAGACAAGAACTTCGACATAAACGTGCATGAAAATGGAAAGTTTTCAATTCGTTCAAGTTGATGATTACAAGACTTGAAGAATTGATAGCTTTCTGATTTGGTACATCACTAGCTAGGTCCAAGGGGGAGATTGTAAGTGCATTATTCATGTATGTCCCCAGCTAGTGATCCAGTACTGAATGTCGAAGGTTCAGATAATCAGAAAGCACCACAGGCAAAGGTCATTCCCTTGATAGATCTTCCAGCAGATGATCAAACATTTGTTGAAAAGAAAACTAAAAAAGGGAAAAAGAAAGAAAAGTCTGTTCACTTGTTCTGTGATTTCTGTGAAAAGAAGAATCATGTTACTAAAAACTGTTTCCTTCTAAAAGCATATGATATCAACAAAGGAACAAGTGTGTGTGATTCTTGTAAGTGCATTATTCATGTATGTCCCCAGCTAGTGATCCAGTACTGAATGTCGAAGGTTCAGATAATCAGAAAAACGACCAAGACTTTAGCTTGAAGATACATTCGACATGTCGGATGGTCGAATGTAGTGTATTAATGGTCGAATGTAGATTGAATGTTAGATAAGGTTTCATTCGAACCCTTAAAGGGTCGAATGAACACCTTCGACCTCATGTAAGGGGCGAAGGTGGGAGCCTATAAATAGGGAAAAGTTTATTATTTTGAAGAGAGTTATCATTTGGAGCTTTTCCCTAGTTTGTGTATGTGTGATATTCTTTGTATTAGGTCTAGGATTTCATTTGTAATCATTGATATTTGATCTAATACAAGAGTAAAGTTATGGAAATTGCTCGGTGATTCGTTATCTGTTTTCATCACGATCGATTACGTTTATTTCTGAATCATTTTGCACGATCGAAGGGGATTCCGCACCCTACGGTTGATATTCGTGAGATCACGGTTCGTGATTACGATCCAAAAATGAATTCTCAAATCTAAGACCACATGCTCAATATGTGGTAAGAAGAATCACAAAACTAAAGAGTGCCTGTATCTCAAAAATTTTGATGTCAAAATACAAGAATACAAGGATAAAACTCTAGCAAATCAAATGGTGAGTACTTCAAAAGGAAAGCACAAATAGACTTTTGCTCCAGTTCAAACATCTGTTACCAAAAATTTAGAAACATCTGCTTCCAGGGATGTTCAAGTAACAGATGCTCCACCCACCAACAAGTACCCAAGGGGATATGCACAACCACCTTGTCACAATCTGCCACATGTTTATGAAGAACCCAAAAGGTCTTCTAAACCAAGAGTGAATAGAAATCCCTATGGATACTATCATCTGTCAGGAAGTGATCAAACATCTGTTGCACCAAGTGTTGACATCCAAGCACTGACAAATGGTCAGCAATAGTTGTTGAACTTGATTCAAAAATTATTTCAAACCACTGATCACCTTCCTAAGCTTGAGGCTGAAAAGTCTGTGGACCCATCCAAAGCCAACTTGGCTTTGGACACTCACCCAAACTGATCAATTACTGATGTGCAGGGAGCTTCTGCTTGCTTAGATAGTCTTTAGTATGTAGACAGTGGAGGCTCCAGGCATATGACAGGATGTAGAGCCCTTCTTCTGGACTTCTTAGCTCATGGAGGAGGTGATATATCCTTTGGTAATGATTCAAAAGGTAAGGTGTTGGGTTCAGGGACTGTTCAGGCTAGGAAACTCAAGTTTGAAAATGTCAATCTTATTGATAATCTTAAATTTTATCTTCTTAGTGTATCACAAATGAGTGACAAAGGGTATGGCTCATTCTTCACTAAGAAAACTTGTAAGATTATTGGGCCAGAAGTGGTGAAAAAGATTGATACCATCATTGCTGAGAGCAAAGCACAACTTGTTGCTCACAGGAGTGGCAATGTGTATGTGGTTGATATGTTGAAGGACAATCCTATGGCAAATGTCTGTCTGTTTTCTGCTGCCTCCACAAAAGAGACAGAATTGTGGCATAGGAAACTGGGTCACACCGACCTTCAAACTATTAACTCACTCTCCAAACAAAGCCTTGTCAGAGGTTTACCATCAAAAGAATTCAAATGTGATGAGCATTGTGTTTCCTGCTTAAAAGGAAAACAACATAAAAGCTCTTACAAATCCATTGATGAGTCCAAAACAAGTCAATTTCTACAATTGTTGCACATGTACTTGTTTGGCCCAGTTAAAATCATGAGTCTAAGAATAAAGAGATTTTGTCTTGCCATAGTTGATGATTTTTCTAGGTCAAGGATGAGACTGCATGTATCTTGAAGGACTTTGTCACCAAAGTTGAAAAACAATATGACTTGCCAGTAAAAGTCTTTAGAAGTGATAATGGAACAGAGTTTAAAAATAAGGAGTTGGATGATTTCTGTGTGTCAAAAGGGATTGTGAGGCAGTACAGCATCCCAAGAACACCAGAGCAAAATGGGGTGGTTGAGAGGAAAAATAGAACTCTCATTGAAGCTGCAAGAACCATGCTAGCAGATTCTGGTTTGCCACTGTCTTTCTGGGCAGAAGTTGTAAACACTGCTTACTATGTTCAAAACAGAGTTTTAATCAACCCTAGACATCAAAAGACTGCTTATGAAATTTTGTTCAAAATCAAACCATTAATCTCATTTTTCAAAATCTTTGGCTGCCCATGTTTCATTTTAAATCTTAAAGATTCCATCTCAAAATTTGCAGCCAAAGTAGATTGTGGATATTTTCTGAGATATTCTTCTACTGCCAAGGCCTACAAAGTGTTTAACACAAGGACCAAGACAATAGAAGAAACTTTGAATGTAAAGTTCAATAAACTTTCATCCCTAAAAATCCTAGCAAATCTTGCTGAGTTGTTTGATTTAGATAAATTCAAATTTGAAGATATTACTGTCAAAACTAACAGTGCAGGTATTTCACAATCTCCACAACAAGATTACAGAACAGATGTTGTGATTCCAAGTCACTATAAAGTCTATTCTGCATCAGGGGAAGCAGCTATTCAAAACACCTGCCAAAACTCTGTCACAGCTGAGTCAGCCACTGTTGGCCAGTCTTACCCTCAAACCACTGCTTCACCAATTACATCCACTGCTCAATCATCTGTTGACAAAAGTCAAACATCTGTTGACAAAAGTCAGTCCAGTTTCACACTCCTTGGACCCATTTCCCCACTTCCATTTCAAACATCTGTTGGCACTACAGAAGTGCAAACAGATGTTACATCAACAGAGTCACCAAACCTCTGTCCTTCACCTCAAAATGCCATCATACCATATCAGGGAGATCTAATCTACCTAAGAGCTCATCCACCAGATCAAATCATTGGCAACATCAGAGAGGGTGTGCTCACAAGAAGCCAATCCTCAAATATCTGCCTTTTTGAAGGCTTTCTATCTCTCACACAACCTATCAAGTACCAAGAGGCACTAAAAGACAACAGTTGGGTAGAAGCCATGCAGGAAGAGCTCCTTCAGTTTAAAAGACAACAAGTATAGGAACTTGTACCACTGCCTAAGGATGTTTGTCCAATTGGCACAAAGTGGGTCTTAAAAAACAAAACTAATGAAAGGGGTATAGTTGTCAAGAATAAAGCCAGGCTTGTGGTTCAAGGCTTCAGACAAGAAGAGGGGATAGACTATGATGAAACCTTTGCTCCTGTAGCTAGGCTAGAAGCTATCAGACTCTTCCTAGCCTTTGCTGTCAACCACAACATCAAGGTGTATCAGATGGACATCAAATGTGCATTCCTATATGGCAAAATTTAGGAGGAAGTCTATGTTTGTCAACCGCCTGGTTTTGAAGGCACATTCCATCCTGATTATGTCTACAAGCTTAACAAAGCCTTGTATGGACTCAAGCAAGCACCCAGGGCCTGGTATGAAACTATTTCCACCTTTCTCTTATCCATTGGTTTCACAAGAGGCAAAATTGATAAAACCTTATTTTTGAAATTGAGAGGGAAAGACTTAATGATTGTTCAAATATATGTGGATGACATCATTTTTGGATCCACATGTAACAATGTGTGTGAAGAGTTTAGGAAACTCATGACAGCACAGTTTGAAATAAGTGCTATGGGTGAACTTCAGTGCTTCCTTGGTCTCCAAGTGAAGTGTAACATCGCAAAATTTTCCCCAAAATTTTAATATATATATATATATATATATATATATATATATATATATATATATATATATATATATATATTTTTATTACACCTTTATCATTAATATTATACAAATGTGCCGAAGTCTTTATTTATCCTAACTCACAACTTATATACATACATAAATGTATATAAATAATAATAATAATAATAATATGATTCTAAATTCTTTTTTTTTTTCACATACAAGATTTTTTTTTTTTAAATAAAGCCTTGAGTCAAATAGTCAAAGTCTTAGTCAAATAGTCAATTCATCATAAAACCTTACTTTATGGTGTTGACCAATTTTAATGGCTAATTGAATCCAAAACTAGTATAAAAACCCACATATGACCCATTATACTTTGCACCTCTAAATCGATTGTTTCAATCCGATTAAACTTTCCCTCATACCTTTCTTCTATAGTCTATTACTTCTACAATTGAAGCTTTGATTATAAGCTCTTGTAATTGGCAACTTTGGGGCTACACATATTCTATTTCTCGAGACTTAATACTTTGCTAAGGTGAGTTTACGTAACCATGTTTATGCAATTCTTCATACTTGCAACATTATACTTAAGCAATTCTACATGCATGTCTAGTTGTAAACTTTAATGCCTCATGAATTAGACAACAACAACAGTTTCAACGAGTTTTGCAATTCTTCATACTTGCAACATTATACTTAAGCAATTCTACATGCATGTCTAGTTGTAAACTTTAATGCCTCATGAATTAGACAACAACAACAGTTTCAACGAGTTTCAACGAGTTTCAACATTACATAATCATTAGCTATGGCCAAGCCGGCGATACTCAATAATAGATCTATTGGATTGACAATCCCACCCGGATACGTATACCTCCTACATAGGTAGCGTGGGTGATTGTTATCGTTCCAACATATTATTAAGGTGAACCGTGGATGACGGGATGGACCTAAACTAGTCGGAGGTTTGATTATGTCGATTCAACATATTATGTTTGTTTATGTAGACTTAAATTTACGATAGACATATGAATTACTAAACTTTTATACTTAAACTTAATTGCTTGACATGGCTTATGTATTCTCACCAACTTCTAGTTGACCCCCCCCCCCCATTTTTCCAAAACTCAACGGGAATTACTGATGCTTGAAGTCTAGAGCTAGCATGAGGAGTTATTTGAAGTTTCGTTGTTTGTTTGACGTATTAGATTCCATTCAAGACTTTAATGTAACTCAATATTGTAATGGAATAAATGATTATTTAAACATATGTATTACCATGAGCTACTGAACAATCATTCATACGTGACACCTCGATGTTTCCGCCATCGGTTGGGGTGTTACATGAAGCAACTGCAAAATGGCACATTCATTCATCAAAACAAATATGTGAAAAATTTGCTAACTAGATTTGAGATGAATGACTGTAAACCATGTAGTACACCCATGAGTACAGTCAAGCTACTCACTATTGATGACAAGGATGAACTGGTTGACCAGACACATTACAGATGCATGATTGGGTCTTTATTGTACTTAACTGCATCTAGGCCAGACATTATGTTTGCCACTTGTGTTTGTGCAAGATCCCAGGCTTCACCTAGAAAGTCAAACCTTATTGCTGTGAAAAGGATATTCAGATACCTAAAAGGTATTCCCACACTTGGTATCTGGTATCCTGCTAATGGAAACATTGAGCTTTCAGGTTATTCAGATAGTGATTTTGCTGGCTGCCACACTATAAGGAAGTCTACATCAGGAGGGTGCCAGTTTCTAGGGAATGCCTTAGTCTCATGGCAAAGCAAAAAGCAAGCAGCTGTTTCAACTTCAACAGCTGAAGTTGAATACATTGCTGCTGCAAGCTGTACAGCCCAACTCATGTGGCTTCAAAATCAACTGCTGGATTTTGGGATAACTGCACTAAGAACTCCACTTATGTTGGACAGTCAAGCTGCTGAAAATATCATCAAAAATCCAGTATCTCATTGAACCATAAAGCACATAGACATCAGACATCTTTTTGTCAGAGATAGCTATGAAAAAGGTCTGATTTCTCTTCACCATGTTCCAACGGAGGATCAGTTGGCAGATGTTTTGACAAAAGCTTTAGACACATCTACCTTCACAAATCTGATTTCTAGAATTGGTATGCTAAACATGGACTAAACTACAAAGATGTTTTAAATAAAAACATTAAAATGTTTCAGAAAAATCAAAATTCATCCTTAAAAATAGCATTTTGGTTGAAAAATCTATTAAGGATAAAACAACCACTGTTTCATCCATTCTATCCACTGTTAGTTGAAAAATCTGTTTCAAATATCTGATCAGATAAAACAACCACTGTTTGGTTGAAAAAATCTATTTCAAACCTCTGATCAAATAAAACAACTATTTCATTATATATATATATATATATATATATATATATATATATATATATAATAAAAACCCAAGTGCTATTAGCATCAGCACTTTGGTAAGACAACAGCTGTTTGCATCAGACCTTTGGCAACAGCTGTATGCCACCAGATGTTTGCCACGTCTGCTCTCAAAATCAGAGTTTTGGCCACATCAGCGGTTTCACCAGAGCCTATAAAAACCATGTTTTACCACAACAGTTGTTACACTATCTCATTGTATTCAAAATACTGAAAACGCCTTCTTCAACTTCAAACCCTTACTTCAATTCCTCTCATTCTCACAGTCGAAATCCATTATAATGGATCTTCAAGCAAAAGCAACCCACAATTATCTCCCATATCTGGTGAAAACAGATGAAAACGTTCCATTCCATTCCACCATTGACATCATCCTAAACTCCAAATACCTGACAATCCTAACCGCTGATGCTCCCATATATCTCGACACACTCCAAGAATTTTGGTTAAACGCTGAGTTTCTTCTTCAAGACAAAAATCCTACAACCATAATCTCAAAAATTGGAGAAACAAATGTCGCCATTACCCCTGAACTGATATCCACAACCTTATCACTCAATGACTTGTCAGGTAATGACTTTTTCCCTAAGGCTGAGCTTCACACAGAGTTTCAGGAAAGAGGCTATGATGCACAAATGACTGGGTCAACTCTGTTTAAAAAGTTTTTCCCACTAGTCATGAAATTTTTCTTTCATACCCTCCTTCTCTGTGTCTCTGCTAAGTCCACTTCCTTTAATGAAATCCCATTGAGGATTCAGTACTTGGGATATGCTATGCTGTCAGAATCTGACTTCAATTTATCCGAGGGTCTGTTTATGGACTTAGTATCCAATGTGAAGGCCATAAAGTCTGGGGTTTTCTACTTTACCCAAGAATTTTGAGTGTAATCCTACAAAAGGTTTTACCAGAAAAAGATTTTAAAAAGGGTGAGTCTGTTAATATGAAAAGTCTAACTGATGAAACTTTCACAAGAATGTTGGGTTCAACCACCCAAGATAAAGTATCAAAAGTGTCAAAAGTTTCTAAAACACAAACAAAGAGGACCAAGACAACATCTGTTGTCCAAACCTCTGTTGTTGAGCCCACTGCTCCTAGTGATCATGGCACTACATCCAGTGCTGTGAAACCCACACCAGCCACCTCCAAAAGAAAACGTCCATCCACAAAAACCACCACTAAAACCAAAAAGGGGCCTCTGGAAGATGAGATACCAGAGGAAAACCCTGTTGCAACACAAAGGCAACAAGAAACCACTGTTGTTACTTCCTCACAACAGATGGATATATCTCAACCTGAGCAAACTCCTCATGAATCCTCACAAAAGGATTATGTTGTAAGCCAAATGGAACCACATCATAAAGCATTTGAGTCACTTGACCATATGTTCAAAAGCCCCTCTCCCAGGGCTAATTCTCTTTTCACTCCTCCACCTTCACCAAAACATGTCCCTCCAACCATGAAACCTCTGTTTGAGGCTATTGATAAAACTCGGGACAATCCCAGTTCCTCTCCTTCACCCATCAATGATAGTATACCTCCACAAGTGACTGGAACTGAGGAAAATCAATCAGCTATCCCACAAGCAGAAGAGGAGATTACACCCCTAGAGTTCAATGAAACTCTAGGTGAGTTTTCAAATGAAGCAACCACTACTGATGTAGAGACCATGGTCTCACAACGGGACAGTGGTTACATAACTAAGACTTCTTTGAAGGCAACAACTGATAAGGCCACTATAGTGTCCCCAAAATCAGTTGGAAGTCCCCAGAACCAAGAAAAAGGGGCATCTGGTTCTCATCCTTTGGACTCACCTCCTAGGACTGCACCAGATACAACTACCTCTGGTAGGAACCCAGATGATCCTATTAATTTAGGTGATGGGTTAAAATACCAAGAATTGACAGCCAGAGTACAATCCATAGAAACCTCTGTTGCTGATATCAAATCAGATATCAAGACAATATTGGGCTCATTGGCTACTCTCACCAAGAGTCAACAATCCACAGAAGATATTGCTAGTGAGCTATGGAAATCTGTTTCCCCCATCATCATAGCTCATAGAAAACTAGCTATTCAGACTCATGAAACATACAAGGTGCAAATTAGAACTATGGTGGATGCTAGGTACAAAGATACCCAAGCTGACATTAAAGCCATCAAAGATCATTTGCTGAAGACCACTGGCTCTGCCCCTACCACAATTCTCAGAGATGAAGATGATGATGACTTCACTACTGATGATGCCAAAAAGGGGGAGAGTGGCAGGGATAGATTGCCAAAACTAGATCCTTTTGGTTGTCCACCCTCACAAAAGGGAAAATCAAATGTTGACAACAAACCAGGGTCTACCCACACAGCACCACAACAACAACAACAACCAAATGTTCAAACCTCTGCTGATACTGAAACTACCAAAACCAGCAAAGCAAAGGAAGTTGATACCTCTACTAATGAAAAAGCTGAAAAGGCTGCTGAGGAAAAGCAAAAGAGGGCTAACACTTTGGAAGTTAAGGCAGAGTTTTTGGTGCAATTGAAGAAAGAACAACAGCAAGAAGTTGAGGATGTGGGTTCCTCTAAAAGGAAGAAAATGCCTGCCAAACATGTCAGACAACCACCATCCAAACTTGCTGCCAAAACCACTGCCACCAAAACCACTGATACCACCACAACATCTGAACCTATCACTACAACCACCAAACCAACCACTAAACCTACTACCACAACTACCAATACACCTCCTACAACCACTTTACCACCTAAATCCCAAACATCTGCTGGTTCTACAAAAGTTCCAACAGATGTTAACATAACCACCGCTTCAACACAACCATCACCAAAAATCTTGTACAAAAGGAAGAGAAAATCTACCTTTGTGGTACAGGATGAAAACATACACACATCACCACCTACTACTTCAACCACACAACCTACACCCATATCTGCCATTCCACTTTCATCATTATCACCACACACCTCATAATTTACATCCCATAGACCACCACCAACCATTACACCATTGGTTGTTCAGTATCCTCTTGAACTTGATCTACTAAAGGGGAAAATGCAATCCTTCTACAATACTGAACAACCATCTGAAAGATCTTTCCCATCTCTTCCAAATTTTCCTGTTCCACTAAACATAGACAAATATCTTAAATATAAGACTAAACAGGCAGATGTAATCATCAAAGAGAAATGCAAAGGGATAGATGACAGGACTGTTCAGGGCATCCATTCAGCAGAGCTTAGCAAACTAAGAAGGATTGAAGATTTTGCTAAGACCCTGAGCAACTCCATGTCTACCATGCCTCTCAACAGTGACATGGAGAGGGAGGTTAGGGAATCACTTCTTGAACAAATTTTGGCAACCATGCCTTACAAAGCAAACAGGAAACAGTTTGCAGGCTGGACCACTCATGCGCTCAGAGAAGAACTCATAAGAATTGAGGACATGACCAAGAATCCCACAACTAAGGTCTCTGCCCCAGATTTCAGTAAATGCAGAGATCCAGCCAGAGCCTTAAAATTCAGAAGAATGAGACAAGAGATTGTGGCTGCAAAGTATGGGGAGATGAAATCTGTTGCAAGATGGTCAGAGCTGAGGCTGGTTGAAACCTACAAGAAGTTGGAAGAAAACAGGAAGAAAGACCCTACCTTGCCTAGAAAACCTGTCTACTCTGATGAACCCATGATGAAGAGACCTCAACAGGCTTTTACATTAGACAGCCTACTTGACACTTCTGATATATCTGCTGCTGCAAGAAGACAATTCAAAAAGAAGAAAGAAATGTCTGAAGAAGATCAGAAGAATTTTGCTGATACGTTTATAAAGGAGGCCCTCTACAATCAAATACACTATTTCTCTAATCCCACTATTGAAGAACTCAGAAGACTCATTGGGAGACCTCCATCACCAAACTCATTCAGAATGAAAGTGCATCTCAGCAAATCCTCTAATTCAAAATATCTAAAATGGAAGGTCAACAAAGACACCCATGAATTGACTTTGCTCAGATCAGATGGAGAAGCTCAAAAGCTAAGCATGGATGATGCATATGGCCTGTGTGCAGATGACCTCCAAACACTGCTGAACCTTGAGCTTGAAAGAGATGTAGAAGACCTCTACTCATTGAACTTTGAATTACAATTCAAAGTTCAAATCAGAGAAAGTCTGATGAGGAAATAAAGATCAAAAATAAAGCTTAGTTTTGGCATCATCTGTTCTAGGGGGAGATTGTTGGGTCTGCTGACCTGGAAAAGAACAGATGATTGGAAAGCCAAAATATACTACTCAGTTGATCCTTAGAAATAAACAGCATTTACAAGATACTTCTCCCAAAAGACTGTTGACCCTAACATCTGCTCCACCCAAACAACTGTTGTGACAACTGCTGCTGCAAAGGACTGTTGGATAACAACTGATAGAGAACAACTACTGACTAAAGGTCTGATGAAGAACAACTGTTGATCAAAGTACTGAAGACTAAAGGTCTGTTGGAGCCAACAGCACTTAGGCTCCAACAGATGATACAAGACCATCAGAGTTTTCTCAACAGCGGTTTATCTTTCAGAGTTTTACAATGTAATAGTAGTTTGTATAAAGCAGATGTTTTATGTTTGTTATTCTATTAGAGGTCGTTGTCTTAGGTGACGTCAGCTTAGATCATCGGTGGTTTAGATTTGTCTATAAATAGAACAGTTCTTGTACTGTTCTATTCATCACTCGAAACATTCTCTCAGACAAACAATCACAGAGTGATCAGGCTGAGGGGGAGTACTTGTAATATTGTAATCTTTCAATTAATGAAAGCATTCGATTGAAAACAATTATTCTCTTGTTTTGATTTATAGTTTATCATTCCGCTGCACTTTCCATTTATAGTTCACTTCATTCTTCTCATCTTTACTTAAACAAATCAAAACAATCAAACTCAGATCCTAACAGTTGTTCATCCAAACATGCATTCTCCTTATAATAGAGTTAAATGCCAATCTCGTCCCTAAGGTTTGGTCCAGTTTGCCACTTCAGTACAATTTTTTTTTTTTTTTGCAATTAAACACCTGGGGTTTGGATTTTTTTTTTTTTTTTTTTTTTTTGCTATTTTCGTCCTTTTCACTAACTCGGTTAAAAACTGACGTTAAGGTCAAGGGTAGGTTTGTCATTCTGCCACCTAAATGAGGGACAATTTAGACATTTCATCCTATTATTATTTTCCCCCTTTTAAATGAAACCCTAACCATTCTTCACCACCATTCACCATTATCTACACCACCTCCACCACCATAACCACCAAGTCCACCACCACCCAGTTCACACACACACTCTCTCTCTCTCTCTCTCTCTCTCTATTATTATTATTATTATTATTATTATTATTATTATTATTATTATTATTATTATTATTATTATTATTATTATTATCCTTAATCCCATCATACCCATTATCCCTGTCACCCAAAGTTTGAAACTTTTTATGATTAAGAACAGAGGTTGCACCTAACATAACACAATAATCAAGTGTAGAACCAAAACCCTCCTTCCATTTCAACAAAACATTATCCTCTACACTCAATTCACCACTAGGAAGCTCAATTTTCAAAACCCTTATCTCATTAAAGTTTTTAATTACCTGTGAAGGAGAATGATGAGTAACTGTAGCTCCACCGTTACTGTTAACTAACGATCTTTTATAGGTAAAGAAGTGTCCAATGGCTTGAAAGGGTTTAAAGAGGAAGGAATACTAATAATAAGAATAAGAAAAGGGTGTGCGAGATGTTTTGGTGATGGAGGGGTGGTCGTGGGAGATGACGCAGTAGACGGGAACGACGATGTTTTGGACTTGGGGGATTATGGAATGGAAGCGTTTGGAGAGTAGAGAGCACCAGTATCAAACTCAATTTCTTGTACTTTAAACTCGTTCACTAGTTTTTCATCTTTGTCAACAATATGGACACCCATAGGTGTACTAACTTTAAGGGCCGGAAAATTTGGCCGTATATGTTTTGATGGTAATCATTTGATTGAAATAGGAAAACTAGATATGGGTAGTCTTGTTAGATTTTTATAGAGTTTAGGAAGTGGTCTTAAACTGTATTCTGTAATGATCTTGGTGGCCATTTGATATATACCCAGATGATGAAAGTGAAGAATTTGAGAGTTTGAAGTAATGGGTATGTGTTTTTAGAGAAAGTGTGTGTATGGCTGTGAATTGCTTGTAGTGAAGACCATATGATCCACACACACATATATATACATACATACATATATTTGTGTGATTAATAAGAGGATGGGATCTGGGAGTGTGTCGAACGGGTGGAGGGTGCAGACGTAGAGACATCATCGGTTAATTAGGATATGGGGTTTGTGGAATTGGGGATGAGAGAGATCTGAGAGAGAGAGAGAGAGAGAGAGAGAGAGAGAGAGGGAGAGAGATGGGGTTGGGTGGGGTGGGGTAAGTTTGATTTTTTAGAAAAAATAAAAGATTTTTTTATTAAAATTTTAAATTGCAGGTAGAAAGACAAAACTACCCCTGACTTAATGTCAGTTTTTAACTGAGTTAGTGAAAAGGACAAAAATAGCAAAAAAAAAAATCCAAACCCTAGGTGTTCAATTGCAAAAAAAAAAAAAAAAAAAAAAAAAAAAAAAAAAACCTTTTTTGTACTGAAGTGGCAAACTGAACCAAACATCAGGAACAAAATTGGCATTTAACTCCCTTATAATATATATCTATTCTTATTTCCATGACTAAAACTATTGTTTTTTCATATTATAGTACATTAACTTGTATGTTATGTCGTAACACATATTTTGTCACTTCATATTAGATTTGTCTGTCTTTGAAAGCTCCCGAGATATAATCTAGTAATGATAAGTTGGTCATCCCAATACATTTAAACCACGATTTTAGCGCTAAGATCATTAACTGATCCATTCGATTCATATAGACCATGAATTAAAGAACTCGTAACGATCTAGATGGAAACTGACAGAAAATACAGTGGTAATTAATGCTAAATGTACTTATTTTTACTATTATTAAACAACAAAAAAACATTACCATAAAAATTGATAAAAATGAAGACATTTTTATATAAATAAAAAATCTTAAAAAAATCAGTATTGTTAAAATGTGTAATAATAATTTTTATTCACAATGTATTATGTTTTAAACTATTAGTATGAATATTATCATTAGTTTGAATTTCATAGTAATAAACTTTCATAGTGAAACCTATTCTAAATTCAAAGCTATAGAAAATTTTATGACTTGCCAACAGATATTTTCAAAAAACTGTGATCCATTACAATTTTCAACTGAAGTATGATGTAACCAAATTTTTAAAACAACGTTGGTAAAACCTAACTTGTAATCAATATCTAACGAAATAACTATCAATTTAAATCACATCTGTCTTTTCAAATTCATAATTACAAACAGTCTACACAGCCCTAATAGAGTTTGATGGCCACTGTACAGATGAACGATCTAGATGGAAAGTTATCATAAATTTACACATTATTCTTTTTGTCTTAACTAAAGAATTAAAACTATTATTCTTACAAATGATTTTAAGTCTTTTTATTGTTCCTATAAATTTAAAAAAATGAGCATATATTTTATACCAATAAAAATTCAACAAAAATATTAGCATCTATAAGATATGTAATTATAGTTTTTATTGACAACTTATTATATTTTAAATAAATAATATGTCGATGACAAACTTTTTAAGAAATGACATGAAATATACTAACTGTAGCTAATATTTTAAAGAAACTAAACTGAATATTTATATATAAGCCACTTACGTTATTATAACCATCTGATTAATACTGTTTATCAACATCTATAGCATTGTAAACGGATATTGAAATTCAATAAAAGTCTATGATGGCCACTCTACAGATAAAAGTTTTGTAAATAGAAATTTACAAACAATACGGATATTTACCGTAGATGAAATCATTTTCAGTGTTAAGAAACAACTAAATAATGTTAGCGTAACAAAAGATATTATTAACGTAACACATATGTTTATAGCAATAAAAATACTTAAAAAATTAGTATTACTAAAAATTGTAATAATAGTTTTTATTCACAATGTATTATGTTTTAAATTATTAGTACGAATACTATCGTTAATTTCAAGGTATACAATATTTGATGACTTTTCAAAATATGTTATAAAACAACTATGATCCATTACAATTTTCAACTGAATGATGATGTAACTAGAGTTTTAAAACAGACTTTGTAAAACTTAACTTGTAATCAATATCTAACGAAATAACTATAAATTTAAATTACATTAGTCTTTTCAAAATCATAGTAGGAATGCCCACGCGTTGCAGCGGGTGTCTCAACCGATATCAGATTCAATTATGATATCTATAACGAACCACCACCCATTTCGGGTTTCAAACAAGTTTGTTATAAATGTGATTACATATCATTCGTAGCGTCTTTCTAAATGTGTCTGTATAGATAGATATATGTAGGGGTTGACGACATCCGTGTTATGGGCTACTCGTTACTCGTTGCAATTTCTTCTCTAGGAGATCTATGTCATTCTCTTTATATACTTTATATTTACATACGTATTTGTTGTTGATATTTTTGGTGCGCGTGTACTGATTTGAGCTTTAAAGTTCTTTAATACTATGTTTTCTTTCCAATTTCCTCTCCAAAAGATCAAATATACGTCTATTTTAAGGATTCATGTTTACATGTCGCACAAACTATTTGAACCCTCAGAGACAGCCTTGGTTACTCCTTGTTTTTTGGAGATAAAAATAGATGGCTGAAAACTACAATTATATACCTCAGCATCATAGAATACTCCTCTTTTTGTCATCTTTTCCAAGATTATTATTGCAGTTTCAGTCTAGCCTAAAACGACAATCCCGTGAATGAGAGAATTATAGGTCAGGTTTTTCTCCATTATTGACCATCTTAACAAACAAAATAAAGGCCGTGTTAGTATCATTTTTTCTGCAATATGTGTTTAACAGTGGCGAATAAGGTAACTTATTAGGCCTTAATCCTCTGCATTATTTTTTTAGAATTGAGCATCAATGATGGTGTTATAAACTTGAATATTTATTACCAAACCCATTGACGTCGTTTAATTCATAAGTCTATCTACAATACCAAAAGTTATGTCCAAAATTGCTTTCATAGTTTTATTTATCAATTAAAGATTAAGAGGGTGTTTGGGATTGCGTTCTGAATCTGATTTTTAGATTATTGCGTTTTCAAAACTCAGATATCAGTTATTAGTGTTTAGATTGCGTTTTGAAAACGCAAATAATCAGTATTTTAGGCTACCAAAACGCAATAATCTATAAGCAGCTCCACCCCTACTTTTCTAAAACGCATAATCTATTGTAAATAAGCAATCCCAAACACCCCCTAAAATAGGTGTGTAGACCAAACTTATAATCTAGAAAAAAATCATGTATCCTATGCAGAAGATCTTACAATTTTTTTCTACCAACTTATTATTAATTTTAATAAAAGATTAACATGATGAAATAAAGAAAAAGTGTTGCTATTATATTAACATGATGAAATTCTATTCAATTTAATGGAGGGTCTCATTATTCATTTTAGACATTCAATTACAATGGGGAGTTTCACTAATAACTGATGGTGGTGAAGAAAGGAGCAGGGCAAGTTGGGATTGTATAATAGGTATCAAGGGTGGTACACAAGGGTAAATTTGAAAGAAATGAGGTAAAAACTTGAGGATTACACTTGAGACTCTTGGGATGCCATCTTAAATTTGCCAATTTGGACACATTTAGCCATCACTCCTCCTTTATAATGTAGTAGAGATAATTACAAAAAGTCGCACAGCCCTAAAAGTCTTTAATGGCCACTTTACATATGAAGGATCTAGATGGAAAGATACCATAAATTTAAACATTATTCTTTTTATATTAATTAAAACAATTAAAACTATAGTTCTTACAAATGATTTGAAGTCTTTTATTCTACAAAAATATTAGCATCTATAAGATACGTAATTATAATTTTTGTTGACGACTTATTATATTTTAAATAAATAATATTTCCATGACAAACTTTCTTAAGAAATGACATGAAATATACTGACTGTAACTAATATTTTAAAGAAACTAAACTGAATATTTACATATAAGTCACTTAACTTATTATAACCATTTGCTTAATACTGTTTATCAACATCTATAACATTGTCAACACATATTGAAATTCAATAAAAGTCTATGATGGCCACTGTACGGATAAGAGTTTTGTAAATACAAATTTACGAAACAATACGGCTATTTACAGTAGGTGAAATGATTTTCAGTATTAAGAAACAACTAAATAATGTTACCGTAACAAAAGATATTATTAACATAACACATATGTTTATAGCAATAAAAATACTTAAAAAAATAAGTATTATTAAATATTGTAATAATAGTTTTTATTCACAATGTATTATGTATTATGTTTTAAGAGTAAAGATCAAATACAAAGTGTTTTTTTGGTGAGAACTGTGATAATCAAATGGAGGGGGGGAATTTTATTTTATTTTTTTAGAATTTTTGTTCCCATGTACTTAAATATACTTTTTAGATGAATAATACAAAAAAAAATTAAAATTTTTTTTAGTGTAATTATGTCATTAAAGTAAATACATTAGTTTACACTAGAGTAATTATGTAATTATTCTACACGTAATTACTCTACACCAAAATTTATTTATTTTTTATTTGTTTTTTTAGATTTCAATACTATAATACATGTTTAACAATATGGGAAAAAAATTAAAAAAAAAATTAAAAAAATACCCTCCTTTGATTCTCACAGTTCTTACCAAAAAACACTTTGTGCAGGATCTTTTCCCTATGTTTTAAATTATTAGTATGAATATTATCATTAGTTTAAATGTCCTAACCTATTCTATGGTCAAGGTATACAGTATTTGATGACTTGTCAAACCACTGTAATCCATTACAATTTTCAACTGAAGGCTGATATAACTGGAGTTTTAAAACAGACTTTGTAAAACTTAACTTGTAATCAATATCTAACGAAATAACTATAAATTTAAATTACATCAATCTTTTCAAAATCATTATTACAAACAGTCGCACAGCCCTAAAAGTCTTTAATGGCCACTGTACATATGAAGGATCTAGATGAAAAGATACCATAAATTTAAACATGATTCTTTTTATATTAACTAGATATTTGCCCGCGTTGACACGCAGTTCAACAACGCACGATTATTTGGAGTAGTATAACGTATAAGAAAAATAAAGTAGAAACATTTTATTAAAATTTAAAAGCAACGAATACACATTTATTCAAATATCGCTGAAAATTTCCTTATAAACCACATTTTTTGTTTTAGTCATCACTTTCCCACCAGCATCAAGTATAAGTAACTTCACGCCTGCCCTGCTTTTAACTCTTGACAATGCGACATAAAGCTGGCCATGTGAGAATACAGGGTTTCTTAAATACAATCCAACCTGAATAAGGCGACTTAAATGATATGTGTTAAAAATAGACTTATGGCATATTCAACAATAAGAAAGTAATAAAAATGAAAATAAGAAACTAACTACCACCTAAATTTCACAATTTAATTTGACACGTCTGAGAAGATGAGCATTACCCATATCGAACCGCTAAAAAAGCTTCGAGCATATTTTATTCTATTTGACACATTTGAAAAGGCAAACATTACCCAAATCGACCCATTAAGAAAAGGGAAGATTGCCCCAATTCACCTATGGCCTATGTATAACTAAATGGAACATCAAACTAATCAAAACACCATAAACACACTGTTGGCGACTTTTACCCTATTTGACCCATTGGAAAAGTTGAACATTACCCAAATCGACCGATTTATAAGTAAACAAACATGAACCTACACCACTAAAACAACATTTTAACCGACTATTACCTTATTTGACCCGTTTATAGGAAGGAACATTATCTAAAGTGACCCATGTATAAGTAAAAGGAGCATTACTCAATAATTTTAACCGACTATTACCTTATAGATGCTATTTATACGCTAAAAATAGTAATGTGACAAATCAAATAATTCAGCATTTATTTTGTGTTTAAATGTCATTAATTTTAAAAACTGGATTTTTTTTTAAATTTTGATTTTGAATGTTTAAAAATAAATTTATAAATGTATTTATATATGATTAATAATTTTATGTTTAAAGGTTATTAATTAAATGGTAATCATAATTATTAACATTAGATGTTTCCAATATTGTGTAACTCACGATAAATGCTAATTATACGCTCCATATTTGCGAAATCGTTGCTAACCCCACATTGTGTAAATCTTCTTCCACATTTTGCTTCCCGGACTACTCCACAGCCGGGTGTTTAATAACTTTCCTAAACACTATAATCCATAATTTTTAATTTTTTTAAAATAAAAACATTTAATAACTATTCTATTTTTAAAATTCAAAAAAAAGTCATTAATGTTTTTATAAATGTTTTTTATTTTTTAAAAATCGAAATCATTCATTAATGTTTGGGTCAACGTGTTTAATAACTTTCCTAAACACTGTAATCTAGATTTTTAATTTTCTTAAAATAAAAAAAATTTAATGACTATTCTATTTTTAAAATTCAAAAAAGAGTCATTAATGTTTTTATAAATTTTTTTATTTTACATCAACGAAAATTATTCATTAATGTTTCGGTCAAAGTGTTTAATAACATTCCTAAACACTATAATCCAGATTTTTAATTTTTTTTAAATAAAAAACATTTAATGACTATTCTATTTTTAAAATTCAAAAAAGAGTCATGTTTTTATAAAAGAATTTATTTTTTAAAAATCGAAAATCATTCATTAATGTTTCGGTCAACGTGTTTAATAACTTTCCTAAACAATATAATCCACATTTTTTTGTTTTTTTAAAATAAAAAACATTTAATAACTATTCTATTTTTAAAATTCAAAAAAGAGTTATTAATGTTTTTATAAAAAAATTTATTTTTTAAAAATCGAAATCATTCATTAATGTTTGGGTCAACGTGTTTAATAACTTTCCTAAACACTGTAATCCATATTTTTAATTTTCTTAAAATAAAAAACATTTAATGACTATTCTATTTTTAAAATTCAAAAAAGAGTCATTAATGTTTTTATAAAATTTTTTATTTTTTAATAATCGAAAATTATTCATTAATGTTTCGGTCAAAGTGTTTAATAACTTTCCTAAACACTATAATCCAGATTTTTAATTTTTTTAAAAATAAAAAACATTTAATGACTATTCTATTTTTAAAATTCAAAAAAGAGTCATGTTTTTATAAAAGAATTTATTTTTTAAAAATCGAAAATCATTCATTAATGTTTCGGTCAACGTGTTTAATAACTTTCCTAAACACTATAATCCAAATTTTTACATTTTTCTTAAAATAAAAAAACATTTAATGACTATTCTATTTTTAAAAGTAAAAAAAGAGTCATTAATGTTTTTATAAAAATAAATATTTTTTAAAATCGAAAATCATTCATTAATGTTTCGGTCAAAGTGTTTAATAACTTTCCTAAACACTATAATCCAGATTTTTAATTTTTTTAAAATAAAAAACATTTAATGACTATTCTATTTTTAAAATTCAAAAAATAGTCATTAATGTTTTTATAAAAAAAATAATTTTTTAAAAATCGAAAATCATTCATTAATGTTTCGGTCAAAGTGCTTAATAACTTGCCTAACATTGTAATCCCGATTTTTAATTTTTTTTAAAATAAAAAACATTCAATGACTATTCTATTTTTTAAAATTCAAAAAAGAAGAAAGAAAAATCTAACCTCGTATGCATGACGGATGCCTTTGAACACCTCACCAGCTTGTGAATCCTTGTTAACATTAAATCCACAGTATTAAACGGATTATTATGAAATCATGAAAGAGAAAAATCTTATAAACAATCGGAAAAATCTGAAAATAATTATAACGAAACAACAATATATAACAGGAATCGTATGAAAAAGCAAGAAACAATCGTTACCTTGAAGGAGAGAGACGAAGAACATGAAACCTAAACCCCCAAATCTGCAAAATTATTTAAAAGCAATCAACAATACAAAAAAATAGGTTAATATCAACAATCGATTATCCCTGAAAATCATTAAATATGGAAATCATTATAAGAAACAAACAATCACCTAAATATGAAAATCATTATAACAAACAAACAATATATAACAGGAATCGTATTAAAAAAATTGAAACAATGGTTACCTTGAATGAGTGACACGAAGAAGATGAATGATCGGAGCCGACGAACACACACAAAACAAACAGACTGATAATAAGTGTTAGGACAAAGAGGATTGGTGAAACCACTTTTGTAAACCTTAGTCTAATTCACTTCTGTCATTTTGGCTAAGTATAGAAGTACTGAAGAGAAGACAAGAAACTGCTGATTAAAAGATATGAGAAGTGTTGAAGAAGCAGAAGTTCTGAAGTCCAAACCAGACAAGTTCACTTCAGAAGTACTGAAGACAAAACTACTCTTCAGTAGTTTGTCCTTCATCAGCACTTAGCATCAGATATTTCCCACCGCCTTTTGCATCAGTAGTTTATTGTTTATTATTACTTTTTAGCTGTATTTGTTTCTTTCAATGTTGCAACTTGTGCAACTTGTTTCTGTTGTTTCTGTACTTGCTTTTTGAGCATGATACATGCATGTAAACGTCTATAAATAGGAGGCTTCAACCTTCTATTTTAGACATTGATTTTAATAGAAAAATCCTTCAAACACTATCACTGTTCTATTCCATTTCTGTATTTATTGTGAATCTGTCTAAGTATCTAATTCTCATTTACAGCTTAGATTCATAATAAATACTTTGTCATTTATTAGTTTCAAACATCAAGGGGGAGTTATAACTCTGCCTTAGTGTAAAAAGTGTTGCTTTAACTTATAACATTCCGCTGTGCTTATAATCTGATTTACAAGGACTTGCTAAACACTTAAGTGTCAAGATAGCAAGTTCTTACTTAGCAAAAAGAGCAAACTGATCCAACAATTGGTATCAGAGCATTGGTTTATCTGATCACATATCAATCTAACAAATTGAGAATCAGACACAAAGCTCTTATTGATATTCAATAAAAAGATCAAAAGTTCACTTTTTATCAATATCCATCACTTAAAAGAGTCATCTGACAAATCTATACTCTTTAAAATGGATCCACATAATACTGGTTCTGCCACTAAACCTGCCATGCTTGTGAGAAATGAGTACAACATATGGCAAAAGAGAATGGCACATACCTTGTCACAAACCAACACAGGTTGTTGGAGATCTGTGATATATGGTCCTCACAAACCAGTAAATGTTAATCTTGAAACTAATGTTAAGGTCCCTAAGGACCCTAAAGAATATACAGATGAGGATTTCCTAAAACTTGAGCTAGATGCGAAAGCATTCTCTATGTTGGCAATGGCTCTCCCAAATGAAATATACTCTGGCCTTTTACATTGTGAAAGTGCCAAAGAACTTTGGGACTGTCTTAAAGAACAGTTTAGAGGAACTGAAGAGGTGATTGCCAACACCAGAGAGATTTTAGCTCAACAATATGAAACATTTGCTTATATTAATGGGGAAACTTTGACTCAACAATTTGAAAGATTCTCCTCATTAATATCTGAGCTAAAGTTAAATGGTCAGACCTATACAACAGTGTCTATGTTACATAGATTTTTAAGGTCTTTACCTGACAAATGGGAAACTTACTCCATTGTTTTAAGATCCTCACCAGATTTTAGCTCCCTCACTCTTACAAAACTCCATGGGAGATTACTTACTTTTGAGAGAGAAATTGATCAAAAGAAGAAATTACAAACATCTGGTAAAACTGCTGATGACTACCTACCAGGTAGTACAGCACTTTTGGGACAAGATTCACCAACTTGTTCCTATGGATCTTATGACAATATTGACATAACCACTGGGATCTCATCAGAAAGATCTTACCCAGGTTATGACAATAATGACCAAAGTCAAACTGCTGATAATCTATGTTTTATCATGGATGATTTGAAAAATTTTAGCAGTGATGACTTAGAAGAAATGGACATATTACACCAACTGGCCATGCTAAGCATTAAAACTAACAAGTTTTATAAAAGGTCAGGAAGGAAATTTCCAGGATTGACCAGTAATACAAAAATTGGTTTTGACAAATCTAAACTGAGATGTCACAAGTGTCAGAAGTTGGGACACTTTGCTAGAGAGTGTAGAAGCTCTAGCTTTAACCAATCACAATCTGGAAATAACTATAACCCCAATTATAATAGGAATAATGGAACTCAAGGGAGTGCTCATTTTGTACAGGCACAAGCTCCTCAACAGCAATATATGCCTCAAGTACAATATATTCAAGTGCCTGCTCAACAGATGCAGAGCCAACAATCAATCCCTCCCTTTCCAGCTGCTCAACTTCCTCCACAGCCTCAACAACCCTCTCAACAAAGTCTCTTTACCGCAGGGTATGTTGACTGGAGCAGTCTCCCTTATGACACCACAGAGTGCAATCCTGATGCAGACAACAAAGTGTTTGACATCAACTGGGGAGAACCAGACAATGGCAGAAAGAACTTTGCCTTAATGGCATTTGAAGGCTGTACTTCAAAATCTGCATTGTCACAGGTATCAAAAGAATCTTTGACAAAACTTTGCTCAAATTCTTGCAAAGAAACTTTTGCTCTCATAAGAGAGACAAATCTGCACTTACAAGGCAAAGCCAATGATTTAGAAAGAAAATACACACAGATAAAATGTGATTTAGAAAGAAAACTGTGTGCTAAAACAAAAGAAGTTTCTAAATTAACTGACTCTGCTATTGAAACCCAAGCACAAATCAAAATCATGCTAAATGACCTGGGAGATGTCAGACAAGAGCTTGCTGACACCAGGATCACTTGTGAAAAATGGGTGGAATCTTGTAAGGGGTATCAATTATTGCTAAACAAACAAAGTGCTTCAAATGTTAAGTTTGGCATAGGATACCATCATGTTGAAACACCAACAGATTTTTCTCCCAAAACTACTGAAGATGGGAGAAGAATTGTTTCAAATGAAACTTCTGAAGGGAAAGAATGCACATCTTTCCATGAAAACTTTCTAAACAGAAATCCTGGCATTTTTAAAGAAAGTACTTCAGAAGTATTTACAAAATCTGACAACAAGCCATCAGTAGTTTCATCTACATCAGGAGTTGAGATCGTGAAAACTACTGATGAGCAAAATCTTTTCACAAATGTCAGAAATTTGCCTTTAGATCAAAAACAAAAGGCAAAAGAATGTGAAATTTGTGGCCTGTTCAACCACAAAACTGAATTTTGTAGATACAGAAAAGGAATTCAGTTCAATCAAAAATTTAAACAACAGGTTGTGGGAAATCAAATCAGAAATGATTATGAAAGAATCTTTAAACCCAAGAAACAACAACCTGAAAACACCTTTTCTCAGAAAAAGATAAAATCTCAACCAAAATCTTTTTCTCAAAATTCCTTGTCAGTAGTTAGACCAGAATCATCAGCAGTTTCACAAACTGCTGAGATTCAAAATCTAAAGAACATGGTAGAACTACTGATGACCAAGGTTGATGGTGGTCCTAAAAAGGATACCACCATGGTTCTTAATGAAAAATCCATTGCCAAAAAGACATGGATTTCTCAACCTGGTCAAGAACAAACTGTAACTGTTCTCAAGAGCAAACCCAAAGCCAAACAGGCTTGGGTTCCTAAATCTAACTAATTTGCTTTTATGTGCAGAGAGTTTCCAGGGGCTTAAACAGCATATGGTATGTTGATAGTGGAGGCTCTATGCACATGACTGGATGCAGATACCTGATAAACAACTTTATCAGCCAAAGAGAAGGATCTGTATCCTTTGGGAACAATGCTAAGGGATATGTGCTAGGACATGGCAATGTCTCCTCTGGCAAAATACAGTTTGACAAGGTCAATCTGGTGGAAAACCTTGAATACAACTTGCTGAGTGTGTCACAAATGTGTGATAAAGGATATTCTTCCTTTTTCACAAAGACAGCATGCAAGATCATCTCACCAGAAGGCCAGAAGTTGATAGAGAAGATTATAGAAGATCATACTTTGCTGATTGCCAAAAGATGTGGCAATGTCTATGCAGTGGACATTGAGAAAGACAAAGTATTGAACAACACTGCCTGTTTCTTCTCAAGGGCATCAACTTCAGAAACAGATCTCTGGCACAGGAGACTTGGCCATGTGAACTTTAAAACCATAAATAAAGTCACAAAAATGGGCTTGGTCAGAGGTCTACCTTTGAAAGTATACCAGTGTCAAGAACACTGTGTATCCTGTTTAAAGGGAAAACAGCATAAGTCCTCCTATAAGTCTATTGAAGAATCAAAAACAACTGCATGTCTTCAACTACTCCATATGGACTTATTTGGACCGGTCAAGATTATGAGCCTTGGTAAAAAGAAGTACTGCTTAGTCATCATTGATGACTACTCAAGATTCACATGGGTATTCTTCTTATTTTCCAAGGATGAGGCTGCTGAAATCATCAAGTTCTTCATTCTACAAGTAGAGAAACAATATTCTCTATCTGTCAAAACCATTAGAAGTGACAATGGGACAGAGTTCAGGAACAAAACTCTGGAAGAATTCTGTTTGTCTAAAGGGATTATTAGACAATACAGTGTTCCCAGAACTCCTGAACAAAATGGTGTAGTAGAAAGGAAGAACAGAACATTGATAGAAGGAGCAAGAACAATGTTAGCTGATTCTGGACTGCCATTGTACTTTTGGGCAGAAGCAGTTAACACATCATGTTATGTTCAGAATAGAGTTCTTGTGGTCAAGAGACATTCCAAGACTGCCTATGAAGTTCTTCATGGCATGAAGCCCCTTATCTCCTTTTTCAGGGCTTTTGGGTGTCAATGTTTCATCTTGAACATCAAGGAATCTATTTCAAAGTTTGCTGCCAAAGTTGACTCAGGTTACTTTCTTGGTTATTCTTCAACTAGAAAAGCCTACAAGGTTTTTAATTCTCACACCAGGATAGTAGAAGAAACATTGAATGTCAAGTTCAATGAGTCAAAACACACTCTTATTCCAGCACATCCTGCTGAACTCTTTGACCTTGACAACTTTCACTTTGGACCTGAAAAGACTGTTACTTCTTCCAAACCTACTTATTATGGTGATCAAAGGTTTGAAGATGAGGATCCTACACCATGGACTCCTCAAACAGTCATTAAGTCAACTACAACACCATCAGAAGTTTCTCAAACTTCTGATCAAACAAATACTGAAGGCCAAACTCAAACATCTGCTTCAGCACCTGCAACTACTGAAGAAGCTAAAACTGTTGAACCAGATATTATAGACCTCAGTAGTTTGTTTGAAGAACAAGAGCCACCTACACCTGTCAGTGGTTTACAACAACTGATTGAACACAGAGATCATCCACTTGATCAAATCATGGGTGATATAGCTTCAGGTGTTCTTACCAGAAACCAGCTCTCCAACTTTTGCCTATTTTCAGCCTTTATTTCACAGTTGGAACCAAAGAAGTACCAGGAAGCCCTCAAAGACAATAATTGGGTGCAAGCTATGCAGGATGAACTGCGTCAGTTCAACAAGCAACAGGTCTGGGAAATCTGTCCCTTACCTCAAAACAAGCAACCAATTGGTACAAGATGGGTTTTCAGGAACAAACAAGATGAAGCTGGTATGATAATCAAGAACAAGGCAAGACTGGTAGTTCAAGGGTACTCTCAAGAAGAGGGAATTGACTATGATGAAACCTTTGCTCCAGTTGCAAGGCTTGAGGCCATCAGGTTATTTCTGGCCTATGCCATTTCCAACAAAATTAATGTTTATCAAATGGATGTGAAAAGTGCATTTTTGTATGGAAAAATCAAAGAGGAGGTGTATGTCTGTCAGCCACCTGGGTTTGAGGATCCTTCTCATCCTGAGTGGGTGTACAGACTGGACAAAGCTCTTTATGGGCTCAAACAGGCTCCAAGAGCCTGGTATGATACACTCTCCACCTTTTTACTCAAAAATAACTTTACAAGAGGTGCCATTGATAAAACACTTTTCATTAAACATGTTGGAAATCATGTCTTACTTGTTCAAATTTATGTTGATGATATCATTTTTGGTTCAACAAACACAAAACTGTGTGATGATTTTAAGAAACTCATGCAATCAAAATTTGAGATGAGTACCATGGGAGAACTGCAGTACTTTCTAGGACTGCAGATCAAACAACAAACAAATGGAACTTTTATACATCAATCAAAATATGTTAAAGAATTATTGAACAAATTTTCTTTAAATGACTGTAAATCATGTTCCACTCCCATGACACCAATCACACAAGTTGAACCTGATGATCAAGGAAAACAGGTTGATCAAACCATGTACAGATGCATGATAGGTTCCCTTTTATACTTAACTGCTTCTAGACCAGATATTATGTTTTCAACATGTGTCTGTGCTAGATATCAATCAGCACCAAGGGAATCACACCTTATAGCAGTCAAAAGAATTTTCAGATATCTAAAAGGAACTCCAACACTGGGAATTTGGTATCCTGCTTCAAGCAATACCAAGTTATCAGCTTTTTCAGATAGTGACTATGCAGGGTGTAAGATGACAAGAAAGTCAACATCTGGTGGTTGTCAATTCCTGGGTAACTCTCTAGTGTCATGGCAATCAAAGAAGCAAACATCTGTTGCAACTTCGACTGCTGAAGCTGAATACATTGCAGCTGCAAGTTGTACATCACAGATACAATGGCTCCAATATCAACTTCTTGATTATGGAATCAAAGAGACCAAGACACCTTTGTTGGTAGACAGCAAATCTGCCATTAGCATCATTCAAAATCCGGTACAGTTCTCAAAAACGAAACATATTGAGATCAGGTACCATTTCTTAAGAGATTGCTATGAAAAAGGCAAGATTGAGGTGAAGCATGTAGCAACAGCTAATCAAATAGCTGACATCTTCACTAAGCCCCTTGACACATCAACATTTCAGAAGTTAGTATCCATGCTTGGAATGCTAAATTTGTAAGTGTTTACTTTATTTTTTTACTTATATGCATATCAGTTAGAATCCAAGTTAACACTTGACTCTACCCAACTCTACATCAAACTTCTACATCAATCACTACTGTTATGCATAAAACATCAAAAAAAAAATTTCCTTTTTCCATCCTTGATTCCATCCTGTTTACCTTTTCCTTCTTTTTTCTGGTTTTCACTTACAAAAGACAAAAGTCTGAAACAAAACTTCTGAAAAACAAAACTACTGATTAAACAAAAATCAGTATGAGAGAAACTACTGATGAACAAAAATCATCAGTATGGGGATAATTTTCTGAAAAAGTGTGTAACTTCTGATAAAATAACCTTCAGAAGTTATGAATAAAGTATTTATAAAAACATTTCTCATCAGCTGTTAAAACTACTGAAGAGAAAATGGGAACTACTGATGAAGTAATCCTTCATCAGCAGTTTAAGTCAAAAGGGCAAATCTGACTTTTCCCATCATCAGAGGTTTGACCTAATCAGTTTAAAACCTCTGATAAAAAGATTTTTAACCAAAGGCGGTTTTAAAACTTCTAATAAAGAAGATTCAAGCGGTTAAAACTTCTAATAAATACCTTTTCTACACACTTATCCTTTCAAACTCAAAATATCCCTCCTTCTCTCTCAAAAACTCTCTCAATAACCTATACCTGCAAATCCACTGTTCGATCAAAACCCAAACCACATGGCTCTAGTTCTAAAACAGGGACACAATCAAAGGGCCTTTCTTGAAAAACAAGAAGGCTGGTCCCAATACGATGAGATCATTGATCTTGTCGTCAAATCCCAATATTTTACTGCTCTCACAATAAACCCACCAATACACACTGAAACTCTGAATGAGTTCTGGGCAAATGCTGAGACGGTTACAATGGATGATGAGGTCATTTCCCTCAACTCAAGAATAAAAGGGAAACAACTGACCATCACACCGGCCACACTGGCAACAAGACTGGGTCTGGATGATGTAACTGCCCCTGACCATGTTGCTAACACTGATATTCATCTAACCATGACTGAGTGTGGTTATCAAGGTACTCTCTCCCATGCTACAATATTCAAAAAATATTTTGAACCAAAATACAAGCTTTTGTTTCATTATATTATTATGTGTTTGAGTCCAAAAACAGGGTCTTATGACCAGATGCCCTCCACTTTTCAACCAATATTTCATTCCATTGTGAATGAAACTAAATTCAGGGCATCAAAACTATTTTTCAATGAGTTGGTGTTACATCACAATAATACCAAGAAAAAGTTTTTGTTATACCCAAGGATCATTATGCAATGCATAATAGGGGAACTGGGTAATGAGGTGCTTGTGGGAAAAATTTCAACTTTAAATCCTTTAACATCACAAGCATACTCAAGGCATAACAAACCGGCTGCCTGGCCAGAAGATGATCAGGGAGAACAACAACAAGTCCCCCTGAAGCCCACATCTTCCAAACTCACCCCACCAAAAGCCAAAAAGCCCAAGCCAACAAAAACTGCACCTCACCAACCCAAAAGAAAAGCTGTTCAGGAGGTTGAGATGCCTGAACATGCTCATGAGCATTCTGCTCTTCAAATAGATGAGACTGAAACACCCTCTCAGTCTCATCCATCTCAAACCCCACCAAGAGCACCCATAACCATTTTATTCAAAAGAAAAAGACTTAGAAAAACATATGAAACACACTCTTCTTTTGAATCTGCTGAACAACAACTTTCACCACCTATTGCCCAAACTACTGAACCAACCCCACAAATTTCTGAACAAGAGGCAATAGAAATTGCCAAACTTCTCTCTGGGCTAAAAGAGAATGTCCCATCTGATCATGTCAGTCCCCTACAACCACAACAAACAGGGGACATAACTACTACATCAGACATGGATGTGGACATCTCTAGCCCTATCCCAAGAGATGAGGGTGGACCAGAGTCTTTAAGCCCAATTTTAGAGACTCTTGGGGCATCTGAGGCTGCTACTACTCAGTTACCACCCAGTGGTGGATCTGAGGATAGAAGTAACATAGCTAAGACCTCAGATGTGGCAACTACTGATGAAGGCTTAATGCCTGAAGTAGGAAATCCTCAGTACCAAGAACAAGAGGTTCATGAGAGAACTGAGTTGGGCTCAGCTCATGATTTAACTGAGACAGTCCTCATTGAGGGCAACATCAGGGATTCAGATGATTCCATTAGTTTGGATGATGTTTCACACACTCAAACTACTGAATTGACGGCACTTTCTGAAGGTCCTGTTTCAGGGGTATCCAGGCTCAAGAAGCCAGTCACCTCTGCACAGGTTAAAGCCCACTCAATCCCCTAAAACCCCTAGAGTGGCATCCTCTGTACAACATGAGGATCTCCCAAAAACACCCCCTTCACAACAAATGCCTACCCAATTCCCTGGGCAAACAAGCATAGACCTGAACCAGCTATGCAGCCCAGAGGGTCCCCTATACCACATGATGAATACACTCATCAGAAATCACTTCCAAACATATACAGCTGACTTGGAGCTGTCCATCAAGAACCAATTTGGAGTGATCAAGACCAAGATGAACGATCTGTCCAACAAAATAGACTTCAACAGCAAACAGATTGCTCATCTTCAAGGACAATTCTCCCAACCCTCTGCTTCAAGGGTTAAAATTGATGAATCCAAAAAGGGGGAGAAAATCAGGGAACCTAAGGAGTCATTCCAAGCCAGGATAAGGGCAAGAGTGGCCATCCTTGAAAGAGATCAAAAAGATCAGGCCAGGAAAGAAAAATTGGCCAAACAGTTTGGTGTCTCAATAGAAGAAATTGAAGCAGCAGAGAAAGAAGATGAGACCCAAACATCTGAAGAATCCCTAAGGCACAATGAAGAAACTTCTGATGACAAAACTTCTGAAGAAGAATCAGAAAGTACTGAAGACAATCCTTCAGTAGTTGACAAACCATCAGCAGTTGTCAGCACATCAGAAGTTAACACTTCCAAACCTCAAACAACTGAACCTTCCAGAACCACTGCTCCCATTCAACCAACATCTGATCCCATCAGGCCTACAACTGTTACAACAATGACTGTATTAAACCCTTCTCCTATCTCTCAATCAGCTGAACTATTAGAGAAGAGCTTAATTGCAGCCAACAAGAAGGCCAGAGAAGATCAGATCTGGAAATCTCTGGAAGAAAGGGATGATTTGGATTTAAGCCATGAAGAAAAACTTCAGGCTTATGCAGCTGAACTACAAAGGCAGGCTAGCCTTGATGAGATTGCTGAACAAGATAAAAGACAACAACTGGTGTCTTACATTACCAAGAACAGCAAGACCAAAGCCTTTACACTCAAAGGACTCTCTATGCAAGAGCTGACAAGAAGAGCACAACTGCTTGCAGACAAAGTGGCCACAAGCAAAGATGGAAAGGCCAAGAGAGCCCAGATAATAGAAGAGTTAGTAGCAGAAGGATATGGTTCAAAAGCCTCAGTATCCAGATGGAAAGAAGAAAGACTGATGGATACTTACAGAAAATACTTGGCTGCCAAGGCTGCAAATCCAGAGAAGTTTCAAACTGCTGATCCTTCAAGATCAGTAGTTAGAACTTCTGGTGTATCTAGAAGAACTGCTACTCAGAAGAAGAAGGCAGAGGACAATGTCAAAACTGACTTCAAAATGGTACTACTTGAAGGAAGTTCAATAGTCCATTCAGATTTTGACATTGAGGAGAAACCTCTATTAACACAATTCAGGGATCCTTCCACTTTTGCTTATCAAATACAAAAGACCATCAAAGAAAAGCTGCATACCAGAGTAGTGACTGAACACCATCTCCCAACTGTTCAGATGCCTGATATGCAACAACAACAAGGAAGAGAATCCCACCTGAGGCTATCTGAAACTGAAGACATCCAGCACTCAGGACCATCAACCCAAGGGACAAGTCTGGTTCCCTATTCTTCTGACTTTAACAAGTCAAAGATCCCTATCATCAGATGGTCACTTACTGATAACAACTCAGTACTGTTGACAAGAAGAGACCTCTCAAGCAGGGCTTACAAGAAGATCAGTGATCTGAAGAAACTGTCAACACAAGACCTGCTCACAATTCAACATCTAGAACCACAGAGAGGATCTCTATCTGATGGTCAGTTAAACCAGCTCAAGAACACCATGTACAAAGAGATATGGAAGATTGTTCAAGACAGAAGAAACACATAAGGAATTAGTAAGGTTTTGGCTTCATCAATCCAGGGGGAGATTGTTAGGACAAAGAGGATTGGTGAAACCACTTTTGTAAACCTTAGTCTAATTCACTTCTGTCATTTTGGCTAAGTATAGAAGTACTGAAGAGAAGACAAGAAACTGCTGATTAAAAGATATGAGAAGTGCTGAAGAAGCAGAAGTTCTGAAGTCCAAACCAGACAAGTTCACTTCAGAAGTACTGAAGACAAAACTACTCTTCAGTAGTTTGTCCTTCATCAGCACTTAGCATCAGATATTTCCCACCGCCTTTTGCATCAGTAGTTTATTGTTTATTATTACTTTTTAGCTGTATTTGTTTCTTTCAATGTTGCAACTTGTGCAACTTGTTTCTGTTGTTTCTGTACTTGCTTTTTGAGCAAGATACATGCATGTAAACGTCTATAAATAGGAGGCTTCAACCTTCTATTTTAGACATTGATTTTAATAGAAAAATCCTTCAAACACTATCACTGTTCTATTCCATTTCTGTATTTATTGTGAATCTGTCTAAGTATCTAATTCTCATTTACAGCTTAGATTCATAATAAATACTTTGTCATTTATTAGTTTCAAACATCAAGGGGGAGTTATAACTCTGCCTTAGTGTAAAAAGTGTTGCTTTAACTTATAACATTCCGCTGTGCTTATAATCTGATTTACAAGGACTTGCTAAACACTTAAGTGTCAAGATAGCAAGTTCTTACTTAGCAAAAAGAGCAAACTGATCCAACAATAAGTATAACAAAGAACAATATGTAACAGGAATATTATGAAAAAGAAAGAAAGAATCGTTACCAATGATCGGAGATAGAAGCATTGGTTTGATGAAGAAGAAACGATCGCAATCTTCTTCTTCAAATGAGAGAGAGCGAATCAGAGAGAATGAGGGAAGAAAGAGAAACGCGTGTGTTTTTATTAGGGTATTAATTGGGTAGGTTAATGATTTTAGGAAACTATTAACTCACCAATTTTGACCATATTTATGTATTTTTAATCTAATTTTAATTTAAAAAAAAAGGAAAATTTTATAAATTACAAGAGTAGGACACGTGGCACAATATGGGAAGAGAGAGGAATTGAGGTGAAATGAGGGAGTGCCAAGTGTCCTCATGGACTTTGTTTTATTAGATGTACTAGATCTTTTCCCGCGTTACACGCAGTTCACCAACGTACAATTATTTCGAGTGGTAAAACATATAAAAAATGTAGGAGAAATATTTTATTAAGATTTAAAAGAAACCAATACACATTCTATTCAAATATCATTAAATATTTCTTTATACACCACATTTTTTGTTTTAGTCTTCACTTGGCCATCAGCATCAAGTATAAGTAATTTCACTCCTGCCCTGCTTCTAATCAAATATCATCAAAATATTTCTTTATACATAACATTTTTGTTTTATTCTTCACCTTGTCATCCGCGTCAAGTATAAGTAACTTAACGCCAGTCCTGATTTTTACTCTTGATAAAGCACCATAAAGCTAGCCATATAAGAGTACAGGGTCTCTTATAAACTATCAACAATAATCTTAAAATCCTAAAAAACAATTCAACCATGTAGAATTTTTACCAATATAATAAACAAACATCAAATGTAAACACGCAATTTATGTAGATGAAAATTGTATCAAAATCAAACCAAACACAAATGAAAACAAAATGTCAACACACAGGAAATAAAAATCCTGACAATAAACCATTGTTCAAAAAAAACGGGTAATTGATCCTATTTTTCAACCTTAGGAATCAAGACCGTGTTCTCAGGTGATTTGTTACGGGAAATGAACTTTTCAGACTTGAGGACTTTAGTTGTTGACTGACTTGCATCATCATCCATTTCGTAAACTTTGTCCAAGCTACGCTTTATCTCAGCTTCATCACGAATCAAACTAACTCTAGAAGATGATTCTGGAGTAGTGTTATCTCCAACAGAATCCTACAATTTTAAAAGCCATGTATAAATTGTTAGAGTAAACTACATTAAAATGTAATCTGAACACATGATTGACCAAGTAAACTACTAACCTTCAAAGAGACCGTATTCTGTGTTGAAGAGTCACCTACATCGATATTTTCAAGCAGAGGTTGTTCGATCTAAAAAAAAATTGTAATAAAGAACCGAGTAACGTAAAAAGGGTTTAAACAATAACTAAATAACAACAAAAATAATAACGATTCATAACAGTAATTATAACGAAAATATTTAAATCATAATCATAACCTGAATGTCAAGGAACCGTTCTTCAAGAGAAGCTACAATTTCCGAATCATTTGTAAGCTTCCTTATACCATAACCATCAACATGCTTATCAATATTAAATTGCCCTACTTTAATTTTGAAAGCAAATTTCTTATCTTCAATTTCATAAAACTCAACAGGAATTACTTTCTCTTCAATAGAAACCTAGATCATACATCATATAAGTAATACAAAGTACAATTACATATATTGTTTAAAGCTCAAAAAAATAGGTTACCTGTTTGCTTTTCTCAAGAAGCTGCATCGCTGACATGCCCAACATTTTTTTTGTTTCTCGATCAAACAATGTAAGGGATGTAATTCCAGTACAATCCTGTACCCTTATTGGAATCCTATACCTAAAACACCAAAACTAAAAAATCAGATCTATATGTAAAAGAATTAGTAAACGTAAACATGAATACTAAAACATAAAAAAAAAAAAAATATATCATACAATTATAACTTATGTATAGAGAATACAATTCTTACACTGGATCACCGGAGACAATCTGTTTTGGACAACCTTTATTCGTGCAAATCAAAACTTGTTTAAATGAAGTTACGTCCTTCACCTCTTCATCATCTGGTAAACTCAAAGTTGGCTCAACCTTGTGGTTGCAGAACTCGCAACCAAGGTAATACCAATCTTCGTTAGGATCCACCCCCTTGATTGTTCCAACAACAATTACTTGTTTGTTAACCTACAAAACCAAAATTAAAAATGGCACGAATAACCTTGAAATGTATTTGGAAAGAAAGTTATTAGGCAAAAAAAAAATTAATTTTATACGAACCTCTGTTATCAATGGAAGATCACGAATACTGGTAAAAGTTGTTTTATTCAAAAATTCATCAGACATATTCATACTACCAGACGATCCCAGGGATCGTTGAGCAGAACATGATTCGCTGGAGATAAACTTTTAAATATAACTGTAATTAAAAAAAAATATTTATATATCTTTAAACAACTGAAAACATATAAATAAAACACAAAAAAATATAACTATTCTACCTTTTCTTGAAAGAACGAATGTCTTCAATGTC